>OX421894.1:132792770-134012259 GCA_949128065.1 Beris chalybata
CTCTTCTTGCGAGTTCATCCGGAGCTTCATGGTCCAGAATCCTGCTGTGGCCTGGAACCCAACAAATATTTATGTTAAAATCAGTGCATAATGCACTAATGATATCCCTCCATAGCCTCACAAGGAGGGATTTGATCAAGTGTGAGTGCCTTAATCACCCCCGTACTATCTGTTTGGATGATGATTCGCATTGCACCAGCTTCTAGCAGATTGCAAGCCTGACCGTCTCTGACTGAAAGACTACAACAGTCCGAATACCTCGCCATCGTTTAGGTCTTGCAGGTCTCCTACACCCGTTGGTTGGTTGGTTTACGTGGTGGCCCGTCTGCCGAAGCAGGGCGCAATTAGTACAGGAGGCGCCGTTTTGATACAACAGCTCGTTTAACCTGGTCCATAGTATAAATACTTACATAGTCAGCAAACTCCCTATCTTAACCATTGTCCACAAAATTTTTCGCATAAAAAAATTGTACCTCTCAAATGGACGATTTTGATTGATTGTACCTCTCAAAATTGTAAACAGCTGATGACTGAGACAAATCTGTCGTCTCTTTCAATTACGTACGTGCATATAGCTTTACCGCTTTTTTGTCTGTTTGGTTGTTTCGATGCATATTTCGTGGTATTACCAGATCCCAAATTTTGTTGAGTTTTAAATTTTTCAAAACTTATTAAAGGAATAAAACCGGAATCTGGCAGCACCCTCACGTCATTTTCCCTAGTTACTATTCCATACATACCAAATCGTGCAAAAGAAACAGAAATGTTTGTCAGAGTAAACACCCATGACTGAAAGAGAAGCAGTTTCTGAATACGAGTAGATTGTACGCATATTGGTGTGCTTACCTCAAGAATTCGAGCTGAGTTTGCTCACTATGTAAGTATTTATACTATGACCTGGTCGTTGAGGGTTTATGAAGTGGATACATGGTTTAACAGAGACCTTCGACTCCAATAAATTATCATATCCATCCGGAGATGTTCAGGAAGGTGATCAGTTCACCGATCTTGTTCTTCGAGATCTCACCAAGGTTATTTAAAAAGGGTTTGCCTAGAACGCGAAGTTTTACTTTAGCTAGGGCTGGACACTCAGAAGATGGATGACAGTTTCCCTCTTATTTGCCTCCCCACAACCGCGGCTACGTTAAATGGAATACCCAGTTTTACCGCGTGGTCGCCAATCGGTCAGTAACCCGTGCTGACAGCCGATACTCTGGAAACGCGGCTCTTGCTGGCTGCCGATACTCTGGAGACGCGGCGCCTGTTTTTTTGCGGCAGTAAGTTGGCTGTATCATCCTAGATAAGACGCAGTTGGTCAGTCCTCTCCATCTCGAGTTCGCGTTTGTGAGGAAGTGGGTGGATATTTGGCGTTTAACAGTCCTAGGTGGACCCGTAACCGCGTCTGTCTACGAACCGTCCGTGGGAGGTCCCCTTCTTTGGACAGATCCACATTTCATCTCGCTCTGATAAGGATCCTCGTTGAGAAACCCCCCCCCCCCCCCCCCTTTAGAGAAAGAATTCGCACTGCGGAATTAAGTAATAGTAGTAGTCAGTAATAGTTAAATAGTCTGTAGCCTCTAAAGCGTTACATTCACTAGACCGTTCGAGTATGCATAAGCTGTGCCCCTAGGACTGGATACCCAGTTGACTAGCTCTGCCACACGGTACTTTTTACTGCTAGGATCAAGTCAAGGCGACGAAAGCAGACGAGCGGAGGCGAGCTATGACGGAATCTGCAGAAGAAACCTGTCTGGGTGGCTTACTGGCTAGAGCACTGGCCTTCGGTGCACCTGGTACCAGGTTCGAATCTTCTTGGCGACAAGTAATTTTGGAGAATGGGATTGGGTGCCGGACCACCAGTTCACTTAGCTGTAAATGAGTACCTGAGTTAAAGTCGGGGTAATAATCACGGACGAGCGTGTGGCTGACCACTTCACCTCCTAGTGTTCCGTTGGTCTAGTAATGAAGTAACTCTGGCATTACTTCAAGGCTTATGCTCTATTTGAACTGTTGCGCCATTGATTATTATTATTATTATCATTAAAAATAGATGTTTGTAAAGAGCCCTGGCTAAGTTCACGCAGGAAAATCAAATCGGTACAGTGCAATATAAGCTTCAGAGTATGAAAACGCATTTCGACAAAATTTTTGTGAGCATTTGTTTTGTTTTTCGAAGAAAATGCCGAAAATTTTCGTGACAGAAAAATCAAACTCTAATTTAAACTTAAACGAACGCATATACCGACTCAATTTGCATACCGAATTTTTGTGTAAAGCATTCCGTTTTCGTAGGCAAAATTAACATGAAATGTAATTATAAAAGAAGAGAGACAACCGCCTTGAGCCCAAACCAATCCCGATAATCAAACAAACAGAGAGTTGAATTTTCTTCCATCTCTGGCTCTTTTGATTCTATCTCCCTTTCTCTTTCTCTCTCGAATTTAGGTTTGAGCTTGCGATGTTTGCGACTACGTTGCGTACCTACTAATGAAATTTTCTCAACCCATGACAGTTTTCTTCGAGCATTTTAATCATTGCGAACGAGAACAGAGAAAATTTCTCGTCGTCGGGAAAATTTCCCAAGCAAAGACATTTTGCATAAGTTGGTGTATAGCTTGGCTAATAGAAGACGTGGCCTAGCCCGATCACCTTCTGGCAAACGAACGGAAGGAACGCCATTCTACCCCTTAAATTTGGCCAAACATTTCAATATTCGCACAAGAACCAGACGAGTGAAAATGAAACGGAAATATCGAATCAAGTGATGTGAAGTTTTGCGTCTAATGAACAAACAGAAAACTTGATGCCGAGCAAAATTTTACGAAATTCTGAACTGACAGGATGTTGTAACACAGGCAACATCATCGGTAGTACCAAGTGCACTATATGTGGCGAATGTGTAGTATTGCCTGCTGGCATCATATTCACATTCGACTAAATCAATCAAAAGTTGAGGATGGAAAAGATAAAGCGAGAACGAGAACGAAGCAGACAAATACAGAAAATGTGAATATGCATTTTAATTAAATTCGAGCGTTTCGTAAATAGCTTGAATAGCACTGAAGAACTTTAATTTGATGCCAATTAGAGCGATTCGATTGCTCGTATTCGTTTACAGTTATTTACGTACTTATCGGTCACTTTGAAGACAAATTTTTGAATTGAAGATCATATGAACAGTTTTTTACTTTATTAGTAATAATACAGAATTGTTATTGGTTTTAAAAAAAAAAAATTTGCTGCCCTTAAAATTTTTTTTTCCACGTTTCATGACTAGTAGACACGAAAAAAGCAATAAAAATGTTCACTCCGTTTGTCCGCCGTACGCTGTACGTCGACCGCCAAAATCCTTTGAAGGCTCGTAGCTCTCAAATCAGTGAAGCTATAAAGTTCAAATTTTTTCTAGGAATAGACTGACAAGACCCCTTGAATTGACATTATTTTCAGGGGTATGGGTGTGAGGGGGAAGGTGGGGGAAGCGTTTTAGACGAAAAATTTTGGTTTCTAGATCTCAGCAACCGCTTATGTTTGGAGAATCAAACTTAGAATTTCTATAGAGCTTTGATAGTGGACCCATTTGCAAAAAAATTGATGATATGGGTGAAGGGGTGTGGGAGTGGAGGGGGAAGCAATGCGTCCGAAACGCAAAAAAGAGATCTATACATTCTAAGATCTATATCTCCTAAACCGTTAATAGCAAGCAATTAAAACTTAACAAATATCTGTAGTTATACTAGGAAAGTAGATTGAAATAGAATTTTTGGGTGGGGGTAGTGGCGTACGGGGGTGGGGTTGAAATACTTAACATTACGATATCTCACAAACCAATGGCACCAGAAAAACAAAATTCGGTTTGGAAATAAAGCTTGATAAATAAAGATTGCTTAAAGTAAAATCTTTGAAGAGGGCAGGGGAGGATAGAAGTGGGGAGGATAAGAATTTTTCAAAAATATCACTTTACATATCTTAATAACAGTGTAAGTAGGATGCTTCAAATTTTTACCAGAAGTAGGCCTAATAGAACCCTAGTAGGGAAAAAAAGTTTGGGGGTGTGGGTGTAGAGGGTGAGGGTGGGGAAGGGTGAAAAAGAAAAAGTTCCGATGCTTATATCTAGGAAGCTAGAATGTGTTTTCAAGATTTTTTGAAATTCGACCCCTAAGAGGGTGTAAACTGGTTGTATACTTTTTCTCTTTTCACTTCCCCAGGTTTGTTTAATAATCACCTATTTTTAAGTTTTGTTTTTTTCAACCACTAGACCGCATCCCGGAATATGACCCAATTATTTAATTCATATGTTACACCCTTTTCTAACCGCTTTCCGAACGTTTTGTTAGGTTTTCAGTCACATAGTAACATACACCGCATCCCCGAATTGAACGCGTTCTAAACTTCTGCCGGAAAAATAATAAAGTTGCGCCCAGACTGTTGGAATTTTTTTTTAAAGCTTCAGATGTCGAGCCTTCTTGACCAAAATTCAAAAATTCAAAAGAAATTTATAATTTCGTGAAAAACACTGAACAAATTTGATAGGTTAATAATTTGACCGACCTTCGAGTGATTTTAAAGTAAATTGTTTTTTTTTTTCGAAGATTAGCAAGTTATTATCCTAACGTTCGCAGTTTAATTGAATTTGACGCAACATTGGGGTATGGGTACGTATCCCTCAATTATCAAATGTTCAAAGAATTTCAAATCTTGCTAATTACAGTCTTAAATTGAAATTCTCTAAATTTAATTCGATAATAATTCGATAGCGTCTTAATTATTTCTTCTGGTGTGAAAAACGCTCAACCGCAGAGCTTTGTCGAAACCCCTTGGCTCTATGTGTCTACGCCATGACATTAATTTCTAACCGAGAACGTTGTGGTGGGCGGATGGGGAGGGAGGGTTTTGAAATTTTAAAGCCATGCAGATCAGGCAGATAGGTTACCGTCCCAAACTCAATTATCTTTCGTTGCTTAATTGATTTATGGATTTCTTTGGTGATGGAATTTAATCGTCTCTGAACTTAATGCGAATGACGACTACAAGGGCACTTAAGCCTCATACCAGTTCGAAGAATAGTAAGTAACCTGCAGCTTAGCGCACTCCACTGCCACCCCCAACCATCGCGACGTAACTACGCTACCAGCGCGTACTTTTCGTGCGATGGACGCTTAGCTTAGCAGGGGTTGTTTTAAGTGGCGCAGCCGGTAAATTTATTCGCGATGAGAGGCAAGCAGTACGTCGCTGTTACAACGTTAAAGAAAATTTGTACGACGAAATGTTTGCAGTTTGTGGAAAATTTTAATTTGCGCCTATACAAGAAAGTTTTATTCATTCCTTGGCCTATAAAACACACGAAAATTTTATGCGAACCGTGTTTGGTTTGAAATATTTTTCCATGACCGACCCACCCCCTCTTTTTCGCTTCTAACTTTTCCTTTAATATTTTAATTACTGTTTTCGCTTTCGGGAAATATACGAGAGAAATAATTAAGAAATTTTCTAAGTTACCATTCGCGTTGTGTTTGCATATGTACGACCGGAGGTTACCTTCGGGATATATATCGAGATGGAAGGAGCGGGTTGGAGGCTTCTCTCACTGGTGCAAAGTTTCAAGGATTTACCGAAAATTTATTCAAACATAGACAGATACGTTCCGTAATTCGTTATACGCGGAGAGATGTTCCTTAGACATGCAAATCAATACGAAACGAAATCAAATTTATAACCGTAGGTAGATTACGTTTCTTGGTAACGCTGCGTAAAGTTGTTGGTTATGTAAACTCGACGAAATTAATTAACGTAAGACAGATATCGAAAATTATCAGGATTACATTCGCGTCTAGGAGTTACGAGCGCGGAATTGATGAACCTTGCCGAAAAGACAATTTACCAAAGCAATAGCTTGAGTTTGTTCACTGAAAAACTCAATCAATATGACGGTGCCCACGCTCGATACTCATCAAATAGGGATTCATCTTCAAAATTAGATGCTCTGCAGACGCTTTATTGACTTTAAGAAAATATTTGAGATGCGAGTGAAATTTCATATTCAAGAAATTCTTAAAAAATTGCGATTCATCCCTAAGCGAATCCATCGGATCTTCAACAAAGTTTCGATATCCATACAGCTTCCATTCCATCCACATCAAGATTAGCGTTTCATTTCCCGCACTACTTCGTAAAACTTATTTAATCGATATTCAGGAACAAATTCAATTAAATATTTCCACCCTCGAATTGAACCGGGAAACGAGAGAAGATCGAAAATAGTTCAGCCCTTTTCTAAAAGCGAACCGATGTTCTTAGTGCACTCTGATTTCGAAAAATCTTTCTAAGTACTATCATGTGTCAGGAAATGGCCTTCTCATCCTTGAGACGAAGAAAAAAACCCCAAGAAAAGATGAAGACAGGAACGTTTGAAAAGAAATCGTTTCGGATAACCTCTTTACTACTACTACCTATATAGAGCCCGGTTGCGGTTGAATGTCGACAAAAGTCAAGAGTACTTGTAGTTAATTTTAAGAAAACGTAAAAATGCTTTTAGCTAAGTGTTTTAGCAATTTCTTGGCTGATCTTTTTAATTGTCGTGCCCATCTCGTATTCGGTTTCGTGTGCAGCAATGAGGAAACAAGGCCTCGTTTCCGTAGAGTTGAGTAGTGAATTTCCGCGAGTAGACAGTTTTTCCAGGATTTGGTTCGGTTAAGATTCCATTATATAAATGAAGGGCAGGAAGTACATACATATATTTTTTTTAAAAACTCATTTCTAATAATGAAATGGTCAGAATTATTAAAGTAATGACTATGACAGAAATTCAGTCGTGGAGTGTAATAGATCGCTGGTATTGCCAGAGTGAAGCAATTGGGTACTGCGCCAGCCAAGAAAAACAAGAGGATAAGCCGATGAGACCGCATACCTGCGGCATTAACTAGTTTGGGTAGCGTCTTTGCCATGCCAGTGCTGTTATCAAAAGCTCAGTTCTCTTTGCTTCCGTCTTAAAATACCCTGTTTCATATATTCAGTAGGGGCAAGTGGGACAAAGTAAGCCCCCTAAAGTGTACCAAGATTCTGTAAAATGGGCTTTTATAGTGCATTGTGGTCAATTTATGAAGTTTTATCGTATACTTTATTTTGCTAAGAGATGGCGCTACTACAAACTATAAATTTTGAAGGGTCTCACTTTACCTTGCTATAGCCCGATTTGCCCCACCCTCCTCTACGACTGATTTGAAATCCCTAGTGTTACGAGTACATATCCAAGAAATAATAATTTGTTATTTAAAAAAAAAAGAGCGTGTGCAGCACCGTGCACATGATAGAAGTGAAACTTCAAAATAAATACAATAATACAAAATTTGTATGTTCTGAGTTTTTCAATGTTTTGTAGGAGGGGGTAGGGGGTAGAGAGGAGGGTGTAGGGGGGGGATAGAGAAAGTAGATGAGGGGGAATAATATGTAGGGTGAGAGGTAGGATGATAAGGGTACACATAGGGTGGTATACAGTGGGGGAGGGGGGCGTGAAGGGTTGAAGTTAGGAGAAAGGGGTGTAAGAAGAAAAGTAAGGGGTGAGAGAGGGGTGAGAAAAATTAGTTATATAGTATTAGTAGGGATGGGTGCAAAGGGGGAAGAGATAGGAGTAGTATATCAAATTCTATGGGTGAATTCAGAAGGGAATACCACTCTCTCGCTGTGACGCTTTTTCGTTTTATCAAGTTTCGTTTCATCGTTTAGTCTCTACATAATATCTTTCTTCTCTCTCGTGTAACGAAATGTGCTTAAACGTGACGCGTCCACTTCAAAAATACTTAAGTTGAAATTATGGTGAGGAAGTTCGAGCTAAGACTTTGATCAGGCTTTGTTCCGAATACGCCAGGGAAATATTGTCGAATATCTTATCTTTTTGAGCTGGCACTGCACTTTGCATTTAAGGTGGGGCTACATAATAGTTGGTGTAAAGGGGATGCACATATTTTCATGAATTTTGTCGTATCTCTAACATTTGTAATTAGTTTTAGTACAGGCTCTTTCTTTATTACTCTTGTTGCTAGGGCCTTTAGAAGCCTTAAATTGCTTCCCACAACACGACCTCAGAGTGTTAATTTAGACGGAAATCTATGTAAAATGGACTATTACATTTAAATTATTGTAAATTTACTTCGACTGTATGAAATATACTTCT
The DNA here is from genome assembly GCA_949128065.1 of Beris chalybata. Classification (NCBI taxonomy): domain Eukaryota; kingdom Metazoa; phylum Arthropoda; class Insecta; order Diptera; family Stratiomyidae; genus Beris; species Beris chalybata. The sequence continues at coordinate 132,800,938 of OX421894.1, forward strand.
TAATTGTAAATGTTTCAATTAAAAATCTGACAATGATTTGCGCGCAATTTTATTATTTTTCCGGCAGAAGTTTGAAACGCATTCAACTCTGAGATGCGGTGTATGTTACTATGTGACTGAAAACCTAACAAAAAGTTCGGGAAGCGGTTAGAATAACATGGGAATTACATTATTTGGTCACATTCCATTACATAATTTGGTCATTTGCGATCTAGGGGTTGCAGAAGGAAAACACGTACAAAGAGTTGATTATTAAACAAGCCCGTGGAAGTGAAAACACTATTCGATATCTGATCAGATTTGAGAGATACGGCAAAATTCATGAAAAAGTATACAACCACTTTACACCCTCTTAGGCGTCGAATTTCAAAAAATCTTGAAAACACGTTCTAGATATTCATATGAAGAGTTCGTGGAATAAAAATGAGTTCGATATTTCGGAAGACCTAGTAGATATGACGAAAATCGTGAAAACATATACATTTTATTTTCACCGATAATTTTTTTTGCCCCCTTTCCGAACACCAATATTCAAATTTTTTTTTAATCAAAATTACTTTTCTAGTTTATTTACACACCGAGTTTCAACTTTCTACCATAAGCCGTTCTATAGTTAGGAAAAACACCACGTACCGTACTACCCCTAAAAAAATTATATTTTTCCAACATGTCACTATAGCTCCGCAAAATATTAAGTTTCAGATTTATATGAGATATCGTAATATAAAGTTTTTCACCCTCCACCCCCGTACGTCACTATCCCTACCCAAAAATGTATTTTTAGTCTTTTCTCCTAATATAGCTACAGATATTTGTTATGTTTTAATTTTGTGCCATAAACGGTTTAGGAGATATGGATTTTAGAATAAGTCAATCTCAGCATTTCTGCGTTTGGGACGCATTATTTTCCCCCCCGACCTCTTCGCCTATATCAGAATTTTTTTTGGAAATGGGTTCACTATCGAGCTTATTTGTTAGTTAGTTTGTAGCACCATTTAACAACAAAAGTTTTTATTCAGAACGACTGCTTTGAACTGCCTCACCAAAATTCTACCCTCTTAACTGAAATTTGGTTTTGTTTGTATGAAGTGATCAAATATAATGACATCCAACAAGTGTTCTAATAAAAGATAACCTGAAGCTACGTACTTATTGCTAATGTAAAACTGGTATCATTTTGCATTGCTTGAATAATTTACACTAATTAAATTCAGTACCACTCTTTGTTCGGAACACAAAATCTTCAAAGCCCATTAATTCTTGAAATTATGCTATCCAATGTACAGTAGATACAGAGATTTTTTATGGTGTAGAACGGCTGCAATCTCTTCACATATATCGCATGACCACAGCTCGCAACCACCCTCGACTCTTCAAAAAACTATAATTTCGAGAGTTCTCCACCGAAAAACAAAGCAGCCCCCAAACAATGACAATAAGCAGCAAACATCTTTCGTTTGCTTCCATAAAAACTAACCACTCCAGGAGTAGGGAGTGGGCGACCAATGAATACGAAAACAGTCCGGGACCGATTACCCGGACCCGTCACGACATTATTACCAGCCATCTGCCCGCCACCCTGACCAGCAACAATGACGACAACCAGGACGTCGACACCACAAAAATGAAAATGGCATTGTATTTTGCCAGTGGGCATATTAAAAGCATTCTAACTTCTTCGGGTTGCCTCTCGTTGTTTTATTGTACTTTTAATCTTAGACTCCATTCAAGTGCTAAATTGCAACTAAACGAGAAGAACGTCATTACTTCCACTTGGCTACACCCCCAAGAAGTTCTTCAGAACAAACTCATTCCGCCCTTGCAACAGAGCGCTCCCCGAGAATGTCAGAAGTTTCGCTCAAACTCCTGGTCGCTTTTGTTGCCTTTTAAACAAACATTTGCCCACTGGCTGGCTCTTCTGTGTTCTCCACCAGAAGGAGTATACCGGATTGCAATTGTAAATTTTTAATTGGAATATCCTTAAATGGACAGCAAACACTTGTTGGGGATTAAGACGTTCTGCTGACGTCTTACGGAGCTCATACAGAAAAACAGGAGGAATAATTAAAATCACCCGGCCTTTGGAAAGGACGATGAAGAGTGGGTGATTCTTAGGATGGAACTAAGCATGTCTTACTGCATAACATGAAAGATTTCGACTAAACCACCTTTGCCTCTAAGTGCTGTACGGAGACGTCTCACTTCGGAATATCATCGTGCAGGCTCCTTCCACAACAAGGACGTTATTGCCGACATATCAGAACCAAGTAGTCTATAGCTGGCATTAGCTCCGTATCAAGCCCGCAGCTAAGTGCTCAAGTTTTCGAATTAAATAATTACGGGATCATATCCTGTTACCACTGAAACAACACTTTCCACGTTTATCCTTTTCAGATAGCTGTACAAGCTTTCACCGTAGTCATTAGCACCTTTCCGCTTGGATTGTTGTGCTCGCCTGTCGTGCCGGAAAGCCATAACAGTTCCACTTTGTATAGCTGGGCTAACACTATGGAAAAGATCTTATCGGTCACGCTAGTGGTCGGGCTTATACACTCTACAGCCGAATTCAACTAGGGGTTTGTTGGGCCGACAGTCGACTGATTATAACAGCCACTCTTTCAACTGGGGTGAAATTTATTATTGGGCCAGACGAGAAATTAGTACGACGATTTGTACCAGTTCTACTCAACTTATTTATGTAGAAACCTCGTTCATCACCTTTCTTCAAGTTCATACCACCGGTCAGCATTACGAGATTTTAATCAATCCTTGAGTAGGGTCTGCAGTATTGATTCGCTTCGATTAGGTGAAGGAGAATGGAGTGATTGGGTCGAAATTTATGAGGAAGAATCTCAATAGTTGCTAATCGCCCTTATACAGCGTACATAGTGTAGATCAAAAATAATACTTCTTCAAAAAACAAGGCTGATCAAAAGCATCCCACAATCACGATAGTCCGCTGACAACTGTGTCATACTCTCTAGATCTTATTCTTATACTATACTTACTACTGAATTAAACTGGAGTTCGGGATAATAAAAGAGTGTGCATTATACCCCTACTATTTTTCTTTGTTGTTTGACATTTGGTTAGCTTTATTTTTTTCACTTTCTTTTCTTCTCATTCAATTTCACGTCATTCTCTTTCTTAATGAATTTTTCTTTGTTGAATTACTCGTATTTACTCAATATTAAGGTCGTTTCTCAATTCCTTGCTTAGTCTACGTCTACGTCTATGTTGACGTCACAGCTATTATAATAGTTAGAAAAAGCTCGAAATGGATCTCAGCTGATGCTTATTTGGCACTGCAAAAATCAAAAATTTGAATTTTTTTACGTTTCCTTAAGCTTGTATTACACTGTTTGACCAAGTTTTCGTACAGTGTAATACAAACTTTTGATTGACTGATAGCCAAGACACAAAACAGCAAGAAAGCTTTTGCGCTCTTGCTAGATCTGACGTCATAATTGCGTCAACCTAGACGTAGACGTAGACTTAGCAAGGAATTGAGAAACGACCTAAAAACACATGTAGATATTGTATAATTTAATATTATCCGAACGAGCTACACTCATGGATACTGAAATAAATTCAATCTTAATTCAATTCAATTTAATCTAATATTAGACCACTATCAACCAGCCAGATTTAGATTCAAAACAATATGCACTAAAAACCATATGACCATATAGATCCTCAGAGCTATCATAGATAAATCAGATTTTTGGGTCGTTTCTCAATTCCTTGCTTAAGTCTACGTCTACGTCTAGTTATAACACTTATGACGTCAGACCTAGCAAAAGCGTGTCTAGATTTCTTGCTGGTTTGTGTCTTGGCTATCAGTCAATCAAAAGCTTGTATTACACTGTATGACTACTGAAAAACCAGTAGGCTATTTGGAGTGTTGTCATTTAGTCAAAAAATAATAAGACTCAGCCCAATTTTGCAGATTTGTGTCTCGAGAGCATATATGTATTAGTGTCTATATTGCCAGCAGTCATATTTTCTCATACAAAATCAATAAGCACGGGTTGAAATGGAAAATCAACAGCTGATTCTGATTTTTGTCTCAAAAATGTAAAAAACCAAGAGAGGGCAGTATACAATTTTTTTCACAAATCAAGTTTTTATGAAATTTAAACATCGTAAATATAAGTCAGTACGTTCGGTTGAATGTGCGTCGGGTTCAACCCCCAGCACCGACTACGTACTTTACTGTTAGGATTTCACACGGACACGGGCTCCTTATCTGTATTTTTGTGTATATGAGAGCTTTCTATAAGCTCGCCATACATTTCATTAAAATACATAGAAAGAACTTGGAAGAAGAAGAAGAAGAAATTGGAAAAGCTAAATGAGTTTTATGAAAATTAGTTCTTAAGACTTTTAAGCTTTTTCAAAATCACAGTAGTCGAGACTTATGTATATGTCAACGCAAATTCAAAAGCTATTCAAAAGCTATTTAAAAATGTCCACAATTTTTAAAGCAACAATATTATTGTTAAAGCCAGAAATACATGTGCATATATCTGCATGCAGCGCGTCAAAACTGATTTAGAACGCATGTGTTTAAGTGCGACGAAACACACGCTCGCACTGCATGCAGCGGAGCGCTGCATGATGTCTCTACTTCTACTTTTACTGTGCAGCGTCAGTGGCACCACAACTTGAAGTTGAAATTTACCAACACAGAGAAATAAAAAAGTGTTTTGAATTACATTTAAGTATGCAATAGTAGGCAGCGTACAATAGATAATATCACATTATTGATAAAATCAAACTTCACTAATATCATTTTATGAAACTATAACGGAAACTGAAACTGAAACTCACAACCACCTATCGGGAAATGCGGTGATTTGTGACAAATACAACCAAGAGATCTGTCAAAAATTCTGCACATCTGTTTCACATGCAGTGATGCCTGCATTGCTGCGTGCATATATTCTGCACATGTATTTCAGGCATAAGTGTCATTCGAAATCTCAATGGATATTAATTTGTTTTAATTCGGAAAGAATTAAGCGATGTTTGCTTAAATAATACGTGCGAGGATGGTGGTCTACATTTGATGGTGGTCTACATTTGATTTGTTACTATGTAAGTTGAAATGTTTGTTTCTCTATGCAGCATTTGATGTAATTTGGTTTTGAAAAACTATTTCCCCGATAGCTAAATCCAGGGAATGAATAATCGATTCTGATCAATGGTCACAATGGAATTCGAAACAAGTTTGCTGTTCTTTACAAAACTGTAAATATGTTACTCTTGGTATTTGTGGAATAGTGTTTTGAAAATAATTCCTGTTTTTGGTTTTTCCTCAAATTCAGCACTGGGATAGGGATTTAGAGCATATAACACGAGGGTGTCTAAGACATTGTTCGATTGCCAAGGACAAATGTAATTTTATATGTAAATTACTTTAATTTTGGTCTTAGTTAATTCATTTCAAAGCGGTTTCCTTTCGATTCAGACGATGAAACAATTACAGTCGCAATGACTTATTCCTTCAGTCCAAAGGATCCATTGAATCGGTTTGTTATATCGATTAAGAGATCATGGCTTTAAGAAATTAATGAAATCAGCACATTTGGGCAATTCCAAAAGCTTAAGTAATTTTGTTTAATTTTGAAATTTTCTAAATTTCATATATGCAAGTATTCACTAAAATTTGTATATTTAGACTGGCAAATATGACTGTATTAAAATATCTCACTGTGTAATTCGTAGGATGTGCTTGTGCCAAGTTAATATGTATACACATTTGAACTTCTTAATCGCAGTAGTTAAGAGGGCAACAAAAAGAAATGATATCAACAAAAAAAAAAACACATTTTAAAAAATGTAAAAAGAGGTGTTGGGTCCAACAAAAAGTGATGATATTCACAGAGTCGGCTTTCTTTCTATTAAATATTTCCACTTACGTTTGTATACAAATTTGTGATATTCATTTTCTCAAGAAACCCGACAATCGCTCGAAAAAATATCAGCCTCCAAATTTTCCAGATTAAAAGCAACCAAAAAGTAAACTTTGCACATCATCATTTTGCTATACGACTAGCGATTGTCGCGTTTCTAGGGAAAATGAATATCACAAATTGGTATACAAACGTAAGTGGAAATATTTAATAGAAAGAAAGCCGACTCTGTGAATATCATCACTTTTTGTTGGACCCGACACCTCTTTTTACATTTTTTAAAATGTTTTTTTTTTGATATTTAATTACGAAAAATATATTTTATAAGAAATTGTACAGTTCATGATTTCAAACACATTATAAATCCAGTAATGTTTAAACTACCACTATATTGAATTGGAAAATTCAGAATCAGCTGTTAACGACGAGACTTACTCTGACAAGTGCCGCTGGCAATAAAACATATACTAATATATAATACTAAGACATATGAGCCGTTGATTTTGAAAGTGGAATAAGTCCATTTCGTTTTAAAATCGACATGCTTAACGGTTTACGTTTTATCATGTTAAAAAATATTTATGCCATCTTTCCGAAAAATTTACTTGTGTTCGTTAAAAGTGTGATGAAACAATTGCATCAATAGATTCTCAGAAAGTTGCTTCGTGTTGTATAGAATAATGTAACAATGTCACAAAAAATATTTTTTTCAAAATGGACTTATTCCACTTTCAAATACAACGGCTCATATATGCTCGAGAGTCGCTAATTATAGAAATCTCAAAATTGGAATCTATCTAAAAAAAATCGCTTTTGATGTAGCAGCTAAATTTGTTAACATAGTGTTATCTCCTTCGTAACGAAAAGTTGTACAGAAGCAAACAGACAGAATTGCGAAAAAAGTTTTATCCTGACAATTAAATTACCTCGTTCTTTTTATGAATGACATTGTAATCTCTGCGCTGAAACGCTATAAAATAAAATTTAGCCTGCAGTTTTCTTTTAGAATTTTCCGCGTGTATGTCGCAGACTTTTTTCGCTAATGGACCTTTTTTTTACCCAAACGTCCCCTTCAACCATAAATTTGCAGAAACAATGACAGTGAGACTGTATGTGTCCTCCAAGATTGTGGAAATGTTTTTCCTGTTCCGGATCCTAACATTTTTTTTTTCATGACTTTTTCCTGCGTCTATCTGTTTATAATGCAGTTGGCTGGCCCGGTAGGAAGTAAAAAGCATCTTCTGGAACAATGTCCATCTCTTCTCCTTTTCGTTCCTGTTGATAGTTTAATTCTATATTATTTATTTTTTTTTTTTCATTATACTTTGCTTTTCTGATGATGTGGCTGCTTCTGATGTCCTTATTTCGAGGAATGCAAATAAGCAAACAAGCAAACAAACAAACCCGAAATGTTTATTATCTGCTCCGGGAATTTCAAGGCGGATGAGATAGAAAAGTAACAACTGGGATAGAAAAAGGATGTGACGGAGGTGCAGAAGCGAGATTCCCTGATGGGAAGTGAAAGAGGAAAATTTGTAGGAAACTATAGTAAAAGAAAGAAATACGCAGTAGAATAACGAATGTTTATTCACAGAATGTCTGTAAGACTTGTAAATGACGTGGCTCGAATTTCCTTGGATAATTTAAAATGGAATAAGAGCCGCGATTCTTTTTGTAGGCCATTTGGCTCACATAATTATACAAGTCAAATATTTGTTAAGTTTTAATGGGGATGCTGTATAAATATTCTTTGATACTGAAATTATTGCCGAACAAGGTAGAATGGAGCATGATTTTATCATAGGTTTGAAGAATATACATATATGTAGGTATTTAGAATTCTAAGCCTTCAGCTAGCTCATCTTTTACGATGTAAATCAAAATTAGGTCTACTTTGGTTTCAGTCCAGTGACATCGCCTACTAACAGCGAATATTTTACTTTGACTTCATAACTTCCAAAGTTTGCGTACATTTCGTTCGTTTTATATGAGTAGGTTATACTCGTACACCTCATCAATATTACTAATTATTCACATATGTATATTGCCGATGTGAAATACTTTAATTTAATAAATAAGTCTAATGAATTAAAATGAAAAAAAATGTGTAGGTACTTCTTGTAATTGCAAAAAAACGAATATCGTGTCGTAATATCCTGTGTGCTCCGACACATTACTTACGGTACGTAATCTTTGACAAAAGACGTTACGTTGTTTGTTTATGTTTCGAAATTATTTACAAAAATGAGTAAAGCGAATGGAAATAGAAAAAACTGGCTTGCATAGCTTTATACTGGTGTCCTTTGCTTAGGAAAACAACACGGCATCTAGTGTCAATTTGACGGTTAAAACGTAGTGAACTTAAATCGCAACGATCTAATTTTTCGTTCCGAATATGGCTGCATTCGTTCACCGTCCGAAATTTTTTCTGTCGTACCGAAAATCGTAAAATTCAGTTTTATTCGCATAATTGTGCAAAATACGTTAAAGGGACATGAGATATAAATGTAAAAATCCAAAATGAACTATTAATCGTCTATTTCTTTCGCAACAGCATTTTATTTTAACCATATTTGGCAAAATTCGTTCGGTCGTGTGCAATGTGTACAGCGCCTTAGAATAAGATTGAATAAGAATTATACTAAACAATGTAAACTTATATTTGGCAATAAATTGAACTGAACTATGAGTAGGTACATACATTACATAAGTAAATTTAATTTATTTTTAAAAATAAAATAGCTTTTAAACTCAAATTAATTGAAGTAACATTCTATTCTTTACTGTCTTCTGCCTTTCATTTAAAAATAAAGTCGTCTAATGGTCCGATAACAACACACATTCGAAGAAATACTTTCCATTACCCAACTTCATAATTGGATTTATTTCAATTAGACTCGCTGCTTATTGGTAAGCTCCAGATGTTGAATGCTCCGATGCCAAGAAAAGAATGCTGATGATGCCCGTGACTTCACTGCTCTTATAGTCGAGACCTTTGGATGGATATGTGTGTATGGGTAATTGTTCATATATTCTCAACGTCTAGTATGACTGTGTTTTCTTTATTTAATTTTAATTAAAAATTATTTAATTTAATTTTAATTAAATTATTTATTAATTATTTCCTATTAATTGAAATTATTTTCTGTACTCATTTTTACCAATTTCATTATTTTTTCGTTTATACAGGTTCAGACGATTTTGGTTATTATTTTCTGATTTGAGTCCATTTACTTTGCCGTGTTGCTTTGTTTATTTATTATTTTTGGCAGGAGCAGTGCCTGTTGCACAAATCACGTATTCTTGTTTATTTTAAACAGAAAAGTCACAATTAACTTGAATCTATTTCGCAGCCACGGATCCCAAATAGCACAAAAAAACTCGCATTTTGATTTTCTAGCTTCGATAAGACTTCGGTAAAACTATTGAGCGCATGTTGAAATTTCAGAGGCTTCGATAAGGCCTTATACCAACTCTTAGCAACTCTTAGTCTGTTGCTGTTGAAACATGAGGAAACGTGCTCCAGATTTATCGAGGTACGTAAATAGCTTTGATAAGGCCTTCTGGAAGTTAGTATGCTAGTTGGGATATTAAATCTCTATTACAAATGAGAAAGTATCAAATATGTTTTTCGTATTTTGAAGAGAATCCAAAAATTTTTAGTTGTTAAGCTCTGTAAGTGTATAGCAAAATTTAATCTTGGGAGTATAAATGAAAACAATATTTAAAACTCAAAATGTTTACCTGTCCAATACTTGATAATTTGTAGTTCAGGGCGTTTGGTATCATATTTTTACTAATTTGTAGTTCTGTTTCCTGGATGCAAGTAATCAAGCCACTGGGCATGTTATCATGAGTAAAGGATCGGATCGGTCATATTTTGAAAGGTGTACATTTTTTTTCATTTCTGCACCATCCAACGTACAACATCCCCCTGCACTACTCTTGTATCCAAAATTTTTAATTTAATTTTCCGATTCTGTTGGGCCAGTCAATTAAACGGAAAATCTACAACAAAATCAAAAACAGCATTTTCTCTGTTTATAAATGAAAGGGCAAAATATTTGTTTACAACATACTGTGTGACTGCCGTCGTATTCCGGTCAGGAGCTACCTAGTCCAGTAGAGCCTAGTCCCAAAAAAGGATATTATTCTGCTGGAAGGATACAGGCATATGGTTACAGCAACGATGTCATAGTATAGCCTGCGATATGTAGTTCCAGTGTTTCGTTGCAGTCACCTGGGTAGTAGTCGCACCCCGAAGCAGACGAGTGCATTTTTTCTCTCAACAAGTAGTGCATTCGAATACCTAGTGTAAGTGCCACCTGCCCATAGGTGAGCACGAAACAGTAACTCATCAGAAATTATAGGACTAGTAGTGGGAAGGTATGTCCAGTAGATACCCGGTAGTGCCTGCCATGTCGCAAAGGTGGGCCAACATTGTCATTCATCAGAAATTTGACATGAAATCAGTGATTCGTATCAGAGTCACAGCACTGCAGGTGTACTTCAATTTCACCATGTTACAGATGAAAATAATTGAAAGGAGCAAAGGGTTGCGAGGAATTGAATTCGGTAGCCTTTTGGGACGTTGAAGGAGGAATGAGTTCAGCCGACTCTGGAAAATTTTTCCTCTATACTTATCAAATCAATTGAACAAATTCTTTTAAATCCTAAAATAACGAGAAATTGATTTTGAAGTAAAAAGATCATAATGAATTGAAGTGAATTCAGTTTTTCACTTTTTTTTAATAAATAATATAAGCTCTTGTTATTGATACAATGAGTTTCGTTTGATTAATAAAATAAATAAAATAAATAATATAAATCAAATAAATCAAATAAGCAAAATAAATAGAATAAATAAAAAAGAAAAAATAAATAAACTAAATTAAATAAATAAAATAAATAAAATAAATAAAATAAATAAAATAATAAAATAAATAAAATAAACAAAATAAATAAAATAAATAAATAAAATAAAAAAATATCTCTGATGCCGGAAAACGACAAGAACTTCTTCATTAGTGAGCTTAAGCCCCACTCCAAAAAAAAATTAAAAATATTTGGCCGAATATAGATAAAATAAATAAATTTGAATCATAATTAATGAATTGCTCATTTTGACTTTGAAATTATTGACGAATTAGTAGCAAAGCTCGATTCAATGAATTTCGCTTAATGAATTTGAGTTCTTTGAAGAGATGAACAAAATACTCGTATGTTTAAGTACGATACCGGGTTCCTTTATACCTCTAGAATATGGGGAACAACCTTTGGTTGCCTTCATTTGGCAGAGGGTGTTTCTAACGTCCCCAGCAAGGAAGTCTTGATACTTCCGGAACGTTTAGTAATACCAGTCAGTACCAAGAGTCTGAATAGATTGGTAGCAACATCAGAATCCTTAGTCCTTATTCGAAGAGTGATTGTGTAATAAGTTCCTTCAACTTCAAGGAACCTAAAGTTTAGCACAGTTTCGAAAATGAAGCCTTCTCTCCCAAACTGCTGATATACCATTTACCCATGACGTATCTAATCTGCCATGCATTCTCATTCGCTTCAACTACCCTACAAATGAATTAATTCCGCGAAATTTAAATCTTAATGACACGAAATAATTAAATTCTTCAGTCGTCCTTTTGCACAAAACTGTCTCTGCTTCATTTTCTTAAATAGTAAGATGTCGTTTAGTTGAGGCTCAGAAATAGCGCATCACAGTTTTCTCCCGAAAGAAACGTATTCGAACGGAAAGTTTTACGATTTCCTCAAATTAAGTACACAGCCAGATAGTTTTGAATGGAAGTACTGAGATTTATCCTTGCTGATATCCAAGAAGATGGAAGCTGGGCTCTTTTATCCTAACTGTAACTGTTCTGATCTTAAGATTAGCTCCATAATGCAGAATACCTTCGTGCATAGGAGAACGAAACACACAAAGATGTAGCTCGTCGTCGTTTTCGTCTTGTCTAATGTTTAATGCATTAAAAGTTTGTTCCTGGGGCACATTGCATGTTAGAGTAATATACAAAACAAAAAAATATAAATAAGTAAAACTTAAAAGGACGAACAGGATCCATTGTACTGTACTTGAGAACAGTGTAGAGTTGTTGCAGTTTATTTTATTTTTATGGCGTAAATTCCATACACAACGCAGAACAACTTGAAGATTTATTATCTGAGAGTGTACAGCTGAAAATAGTTTAGACGGAACTGCAATGTTTTGCTTCCATCGATGTACATATATGCGTTTCTCCGACATTCCTAATTGTCTGCAGAAAAGGAGCTCTTATCGTGCTGGACATCAATTAGTTCGGTATCCTTCTAAAGTTTTGAACTTATATCTTTATGGTCGTTAGCTCGTAACACGATACCGAATGTATCAACTCAACAGCCATATTTCAGAGTTGAAACTTTTACGACCCAGAAATTATAAGTTCGTAGCAATTTCACTTGTCTAACTATCTTTAATATTTGTTGCCGTCTTCTAAGAAACTTTGTTACACCTTGTAACATTTTTTAGCACCCACAGAACATTTCAACAAGACACACAATCGCACAAAGACGTCAAAGTTTTCATTAAGCAATTTTTTATAAAACTTTTCGAAATCTTTGATTTTTAATTCAATGCCTCGAAAACACCAACCAGTTTTCTATGCCTTAAGTACCAAACCCAGACAAGAAACTCCTTTGATGCCGGAAAACGACAAAAACTTCTTCATTAGTGGGCTTAAGCCCCCACTCCATGAAATAAATTAAAAATATTTGGGCAAATATTTGTTTAATTTGAACGAGCCAAAATAACGTGTTTGAATATCGGCTTTAGCATTTTCTCTCGAATCTAGGACGCGTTAAACTTTACATGTAATATTTTGTAGAGTTGAGTCAGGGGAAAATATTGAGAGTTATGGTACTTTTGGTTTAGCTTCCATACAAAAGTTAGTAAAACAAATTTGCAAGCTTTATAACTTGAGTTTAATCCAACCCGAACAGTTTGTAACGCATAGGTACGAGCCTCGGATATTATTTTTTATTTTAATGTTTATTTTGGGCCAAAACCCCCAAATCCATTTGCTGTCCATCCGTCCGTCTGTCCGTCTGTCCGTCTGTCCGTCTGTCCGTCTGTCCGTCTGTCCGTCTGTCCGTCTGTCCGTCTGTCCGTCTGTCCGTCTGTCCGTCTGTCCGTCTGTCCGTCTGTCCGTCTGTCCGTCTGTCCGTCTGTCCGTCTGTCCGTCTGTCCGTCTGTCCGTCTGTCCGTCTGTCCGTTTGCACGATAACTTAAGAACGCGTTGACCTCGGAAGTTGTCACAACTTGTAAAATGGAGAAATTAAGGCTAAAGTCGTTAATGGGCGATATTTTTCTACTCCTTCGGGTACCTCTCATACAAAAGTCCTTGAAACACGTTTTCACAATTATTGCTCGAATGCTTCAAGCTAGGAACTTGCAATTTTGCATACTTAAAGTCTACAATGTTTGAAGCGAAAGTTCCGAATATGATACAAATCGAATGAGTCCTTCGTGTAGCAGCCTAAAAAAGTCCTTCAAAATGTATGCAAGCTATAGGGTTCACTATAGCTCCAGTACGAGTTAAGGCAGGGAATCAAAATTTTACAGGAATTAGTTTTATGTCAAAAACAAGACTGAGTTCATTAGTTGGCACCATCCATCGACTCCTTCGGGTAGCTGTCATACAAAACTCCTTAAGACACGTGGTCACAAATATTGAACGATAACTTTAAAACTGCGTTACGACTTTGAAATTTTGTATACGTATGATTTTATAATAGTGGCAGCTAAAACTATTAATATGAAAAATATCCCATAAGTCCTTCATATAGTCACCATACAAAAATTGCGTAAAGTGTCCTAGCTTAATTTATGGAACTCACTATAAATCAAGAAATTCAGTAGCCACTATACACTTGTTTCTACCTGAAAGAAAAAAGTCATGCAATAAATGTTTGTGCACTTCTCATTCTTTTGATATATTTTCAACTTAAGTATAAACAAGAGTTCAGTATTTCATCTAGAGTATCATACGATTGGCTTGCAGCCGATCGTGACTGCGTTATGTTTTTAATTATTTTATGTACCTATTTTCCGAATTTCAACTTTAGAGCTCTGGTAATATAGTTACATGGCCTCTTTTCCAAGAAGTTGAATAAACAAGGGTATAATTCATTTTTTATACACTAATCCAATGTTTCTTAATTCATGAAAGACTATAGTCATTCTTCCTCAAAAACCTTAGTAGCGTTCTTGATGATCAAGAACTCCTCCAAAGGCTTCAAATTATTCAGTGATTAGGACTAGACCTCATAGTCCTGCGGTATCAGAACGGACCTACATCATGACTAAAAGGCAGTGTGGACGTCTAAGTGATTACTTAATCAACTCAATTCGAAAATTTTGATTAAGCCCCACATTGGGCGCCTTCCAAAATGAAACCACATTGTCCTTGCAATCTTCCCTGACCAAGTATCCTCCTCATTCCAACAAAACGAATCCCATCCCAAATTCAACTATATCAACAAACCAATCATTTATGCTACCATTTCGTCCGTTCAGCCATCCCGTACACGTACGAAATCAACACAAGGCATGTTAACGCACCAAATACTCTGGTCATGCGAGATTATAAGATTGATACATGCATCAATCAAGTGTGACATCTGAAGACGCTCTGGCCGCCTTTATGAGCAGACAAGAACGAAAGTTTAATGTCCTCAAGTGGCATAAAATATCTTCGATATGTCAATCAATCTTTTGCCTCCCACATCTGGCGATGTTCTGGAAAAATTCTATCTCAATTTTCCCTCGACGACTTGTCGCTTCAAACTTATTGTCTTCGTTATTTTGAGGGCGTCGATGGTATCTTCAAAATTTATCCCATACCATCGAATCGAGCCTCAATATGACAAGGACTGGGACAAAAAAAAAATTGCTCAGCCAGGATATCGTTTTCCATTAAATGGCAGAAATTGTATTGTTATCGTTTCATTACGTTGATGTACGGTACGTAATTCACTTTAAAATTTAAACCATTTAGTGCCGGAAGCAAATGGAATTCTGTGGTAAATTATTTTGATTCCGAAGTAATGAATTTGATTTATAGGTTCTTTGCCTTATTGGTAATTAAGGGAGTTCAGTCAAATGAGAAATGTAAATAATAAATAAATTGGGCTGGAGTTGCCTTTGATTAATATCCCACAATTGTAAATTTCATCTTTGAAATCAAAAATTTCACTGGATATTCTCTTGAATTTACATTCTAAAAAAAGGTGTATAATTAGGACTCTTTAAGGTGCACTTATTTCAACTTGTAATATTATTTCTTACTTACTTATAATCTCACTCAAACCCTTGACTGTAATTAGGAATTGAACTGAACGATCAATTCTGGTTTTGCTTCGTGCGTAGGTTTGGCGCAAGTAGCCTGATTTAAGTAAAAAATGTAGTCAAACAAAGCATCCAACTTCGTGGTTTATACGAAAAAGAACGTGATTTTCAATTCATATATAAACGTAGGTAATTTTACGCGAAATGTTGCGTAATTTGTGATACTTTTCATATAAATTAAGAACGGTTCAGTTGAAAAGTACATGAACAATTTACTAATACCAGTAATTTCGTGTAAAAGTAATTGAGAGGTGTACTTTTACGTACTGTAAAAAATGAAATTTACCGGAAATTTAGAGTAAAAGTTGGATTGAAAATAAAATTTTCTTAAAACAGTGTTCATCAATATTTCACAGACTAGATTGGGGTTCTCTCTACAAGCTACTTGCACCCATACCTAAGATGAAATTATAAAGTGCTTAGAAATGAAACGAATTTCTTAATATCTAAGGAGTGATGAGATATTCAGTTTATTTTTATTTCAATAGACTTCTTGTAAAGGCACCTAAGAATTATTATTATTATTATTATATTTTAATAAAAGGCATATAAATATACACAGTTATACTTAAGCACTAGTTACAAAGACCATCAGCTTCCTAAGAATTAATTTCAATATTTTTATTTTATTATTCAACCCTAAAGTATACAAGCCTTAAATACGTTTTCACAAATACCTCAATAACTCGCAAGCTGGACTGAATATAGTATTTCTTTGTATTATTACTCTATTATTTTAATAATTAAAATTAAAATTTATTCTAATTGTTTTGGGAGCTTGTGTGAACAATTTTATTTTACAGCCGAAAAAAATTCTTAGAACAGGACGTAATTTTCCAAATATGATTATAAGATCAGACCAACTGAACCCTGAAAGTCGATTTCTCTCCAAAAAATTTCGAACAAAACTCGAAAACTAGTTCCAATAAGTTTTATCAGAAAATAATAAACACCTGAAGTTCGACGTGTGTGAACACCTTAACACTACACATGCAAGGAAAGGACTCAATGGATAATCAATGAAATATTTAATTGACCCTGTCCATAGTCGAAGTTAGCCCATCAACATGCTAATGCTTATAAGTGGGCAGTTAATGGCATGTGCTTATTGGCACGTAAACGGCTTTGTTAACCTGTAATTGACTAATCCACTAGTCGTAGAGGCAAGCCTTAGAGCCTTGAAGCATGAAAATTATCCAAATAATGGGTTTCGTGCGCCATAGGTAGGTGAATGTATAAGTAACAAGAACAAGGCAGGTAGTTACTTCCTTTGTGAATCCTTAAGTCGATGTGGATAGAGACCAGAAGTGAGTGACTTCACCTGCCCAGACAAATGTTTGCACCTAAATTATTTCAAAATTCATTTCCAATTAATACTAATACTGGTCATAAAGCATTGCTTGACTTCACTCCATATCAGGCACTTGACTTGCATAAATTTCTTATATGGAAGACATATACAAATCGCTCTCCATAATTCGATACCTTGTTAGGTTCTCTGTCGCTTATCTAGATTTCAGGTGACACGAAAAATATGCAGGGCATTTTCAACTAACAAGGCCCTGCCGGCAGAAGGTGAGATATTGGACAAGGACCTGTTACATGGCCTGATGGCATACTCCACGTTCGTGCGACAATGCAAATTTTCCTAGCTCGTTGTATAGCTTCGTGTAGGATAGAGCGAGCGTGTGGTAGATGTAAGATAAATCTACCCGGACGTCTAGTGCGCCCAGTCCATTTTGTGTGCCATATGGGCTCGATACTTCTATTCGTATGACCGGTATGTAGATAGCTGGATTACATACGTATGTTACATTCTTGTGCAGTACTTTCCGCGCTTTATACTGCACGATTTGCACTTTTTCATTGCAATCCTTGTTATTGTTCCTGCCGTAGGAAGCCATCATCGTAGAGCTCACGTCATCCTTGTAAGATAAATGCACTTTAGTTTAAAGCTCGAACTCTGGATTGGGTAGTATCCAGTGGAAACGATCCCTTTTTTTTGCCACCATTTCATAGTTTATTCGTTGTGAAGGGTATGCTCTGTAATGTTACTTTAGAGTGTAGTCAGTATGCAGTGCAAATTATGTAGAATGTAATGGAAATCCTGCATACCTGTAAGAAGGTGATCATTTTCCGAGAACAAGTTGAGTTGGCACTTCACGCTCCATTCTGTAGAATCATCTCGTTTGGCTCGACTTGCTATAAATTGGAATAGCCATCTAATTGTATGCATTTCGCTCAACAAGAGTTTTGTGAATAGTAGAAATCTTCCTAATTAAAATTAAAAACGATGAACCTTCTCATAATTATTTTGGGCGATTTATTGAAAAGACTATGTTCCTCAGGCAAAAAGCAACTTCAAAAATTTGATGAAAAAAACCCACCGAAAATTCCATGAACTTAATCATCAGAAAACTGATGAGTGGGTATGCATTACCGGTAAGCCTTATGTAAGCATTCCCAGAACGGTAACAGAAATATGAAGAAAAATATTACTAGTAAGATGATAAGGCGAATATATGGCGCATTCTTACGGAATATCAAGGAATGCATAAGAGCAGGAATGCGTTTTGCACCTGAATGTAAAATTTAAACAAAAACCTTTTGATTTTTTCTGGAAGGGCTATTTTCAACGGAGTTTAAAAATTGGTATCTCTTTGGAATGTGCACCCGAGCATACTATACACCATAAGAAAAATAGAAAACGTTTCTGAATAAAAGGAAAAGAAGTCAGTAATTCACTGACTACTACTTTTTTTGCCCAAATAGCATTTTTAATACAAGTGCTCCTAGTCTAAATTGATTTAAATTTTAAATGTTAAAAAGACGATAAATAAATGGCTTAAACACTCAAGTTTTCTCCTTTAAGATGTTTCTATCAGGCCTATTCAGTGCCAGAGTCACAAGTCACAAAGTAGGTGGATAATCACAATTTTGTATTAATTTTGAATTAATTGGGACTTTCCACCTACTTTGTGACTTGTGACTTTGGTGCTAAATAGACCAGAATATCTAAGGGATCATTTTCGCTGCGGGAATAATAAAGAATAGAGTGCTCTGTCCTTTCATTGGGAACCCAGTTGTTTCACGATAGTGTCCATTCCAAAATCCTCAAAAAACGGGCTCACGTATACTGATCAAGAACTTTATAATACATAGAAGTATACTGCAAGCTTGGAATTTAAAGGTGTTCGTGTAGTTTTCAAACGAATGTCTTGGAAAAATTTGTGCATTTGTCATTCAAGAACTATTTAGCTAGATAACACAAATCTTTAACGAATAAGATTAACATTAGTGACTGAGAATGGAATTTTGAGTATGGTGAAGCTATTTTTAAAAAGTTTTTCTTGTTTTTCGACGTCAGAGGAGTTTTTTGTGGCTACAGCCATTGAGAACACATGACAGTTGGAAAACCTTCACTGGAGAAGTCAGTTTTGAAAAATGTGTTGGACTAAGCCCGAGGGAGCTGTTTCGTCATCGTATGACAAAGACTCGTCAGAAGGTGTATCATTCCTACTATGTATGGTATGAAGCATATTCCTTTTTTGTGACATACACAAAATCACAGTGTTAATTAGGAAAACGATTCGCTTCAACCAATGCTTTCAATTAGCTCTTTGTCCAATGCTTCCATATTGAAAACACAGTATCGATAGAATACAACTTCTTCAGATATGTACTGAATCAGAATAGCAGAGATGTACAGTATAAATATATCAAATTTCTGCTTCTCTTTCAGCAAGATGGAATAGTGTTTGTATACTAATAATAACCTATCAGGCATCAATGCCCCAATCACTTACTTAGATCAACATTTTCTCATCGTACAAATGTTTACAATTCGATATAAAGAAACTTATAGCACCGTAGAAAGTAGATACCGGGACTGAAACAGCTATCGATTCTCATCAAGATTTCAATTCATGATAATCGCTAAATAAATATTAACCGTTTACTTAAGGTTTTTTTTTGGTAGGACTTAATAAGGAAATTGTTTATAACGATAGGTTTGCAATGCAAGTGTATAGCTCCAAAGGTATTTCTGGAGCATATTTTACAAATGTTCCAATGACTTTGCTATGGTAGCCATCCGAAATCGTGAAGGACTCGTCGAAGATGTTCAGATAATTGTTTAGTTTCATTGATTCACGTGGTTTTGAGTTATCGTGCGGGAACAATTTGAAGAAGAGCGTATGGCCAAACATTAAAACAAGAGGTAATTTATTATCTCTTTAAAGCTATATCACATTATAATTCGATCCGTCATTTACATTATTTTTAAAACACAGTCGAGTTGTTACGGTTTCTCAACAAAAAGTGTAAGTATAAAAGACAATTCGACTTAAGGAATATTTGTATTTGGAATAAATACAGACTATTATTACCTTCACGCCTATAACAACTCGAATCACTGAATCAATGAAGTCGACTCCCAAAATAGAGACTTACAACTATTTATCATCCAATTAGAATAACGTAGTAAGTTTGATCACAGCACGAGCCATCGAATGTACTCGTGATCTTAGGACAAAATAATTATATGAAGTATAAAACAAGTTTATGAGGAAGCAGAAAAAAATTAATTTTACTGATCATTTTCGATGTGTAGCTGCTAACACGTAAGTACTGAGATTATAATCATCATCAATGGCGCGATAGCACCGGACTCTGGACTCCTAAATTGTAAATTGTAAAAAATTGAATTAAGTGGTTTGAATACATTTGTTTCGAAATAAGCTTTGTTTCCTTGAAATAGTGGCAAACCACAGGATCGTAAAAATATCAACATCACCTACAGAAAATTCGACTTATAGAGGTTTGACTAAAATTTTTTTTCTTTTATACAGAACAGTACAATTTACATGAAAAGGCTCTCAACATTTCATGTTAAATTGGCTATGTTTATTATGTATTGAAAATTACGTTCTTTTTCGTGTAATTCTTCATATCTTTTTGAATTTTACAACGAAAAAAATTAAATATGTGAAATGAAAATGAAACACCTTCGGTGGCGCAGTAGCTATACGCGCAAAACTTGCACCACAAAATCCGAATTAATCGCGGTTTTCATTCCTACCTACAGCCAAGGGATATAAGAGTAAGTAAGAAGGAAATAATATTAGCAGTAAAAATTAGTGTAACTTAATGTGTGCTAATAATACACTTTTCTGAATTCAAGAGAATATCCAGTGAATTTGCTGCTTTCGATGCTGAAATTCACTGATTGGAAATTGAATTATACTGACCAATAATTGAAAATTACATTCAAATTGACCATTATATCGCAATATAAATTTACTTGAAAAGGTGTGGCATATTAGCCTACTATCCAAAAGATGTAAAATTCAATGAATTTTATTTTAGTGTGAAGTTAACCGGAGATCCAAAATTCCAAATAATTGCCAAGAATTTCCAATGCAGTCCTTGAGGAAATGAATAGTTAACGCTTTTGGTTGAATCACTTCAGATGTTAATATTTAATTCAAATAATTTTCATTAAGAATAATTTAGAATAATTAATTTATAATTTGTAATTAGTGTTAAGTTCTTATTTTTTCTGAAAAATGTTAATTTCTTTTAATGGAAGTTCTTTATTACTAACCTAGTTTATATTTTTTAGTATAAGGTAGTTTTATGAGGCGAATGAAATAAGATTTCAAAAACTGATGTCTTCGGAATTGTCTCCAAAATTGAAACTAGATTAATTGTGTGCATAAATTGAAAAGGTATAAAAGGTAGAGTTGGGTCGTTCGCGAGTGAACTGTTCGAAAAGAACACTTCATTGAAGTGAGTGAGTGAAATAACTCACTCCTTTTGGTGAACTGCTGCATTGGACACGGGACAAGAAACTTTACCGACCTTCATCCATCATATTCCACATATATACTGACCTTTTTTTTTGGTCATCATGTTCTAGATGGACTGACCTTTTTTTTGCTCATCATCTTCTCCCTTCAAGTTGTATTATGAATGAACTAATCAACGAACTACTTCGCTAAACTCGTTCCTTAAACTGAGTGACTCGGAGTGCAGTAGTTCCCATCTCTAGTTGAAGGTAACAGGGTAGAACGCAAGTACAGTGATAGTAGTACTAAGATGTATGTATGTTGTCCTTTTATCAAAACTATTATATGTACATCCGGATAATAAAATCATTGGCCGCTATTCACAGTCGTCTTAAAGTTGGCTTTAAGTTAGAGCTGACTTTAGAGTCATATTAATAATACGACACTAAAGTCAGCTTTAACTCGAAGCCAACTTTATGACGACTGTGAATAGCGGCCAATGTATTTTATCGAACGTCTAGTAAATTATACATCACTGAATTTGCCCACAAACCACTTCTAAAATTATCTGATTTTCTGAGATAAACCAAAATGTCAGAGTTACCATATCAATTTATATTCGGCTCGTCCTCAATTTATGCTTCATGAACATCTCTAATCATTTCCAAGCATTTCACATTTATCCAATGTAACATAAAAGCCTCAATCATATTTGTGTTAGTACTACAACGAGAAGCTGGAGCTCGAACGTAAATATATATAACGATAATATCAAGTATACGGATAATTGTACGTGAACGTTGTTAGGGAAAATACGAACGATAATGTTGGAAATCTAATCAAAATTTTGCAGGGAAAATCAAGCGAAAATTTTGGCAGTAATGCCAAATGCATACGGACATGTATGCAAAATATTAGAAGCTAAAGTTAAGGTTGACGTTAAGTTAACAAAAAAATATTATGCTCCCATCATGATTTATAATATCTAGTTCATAGCACTAAGCTATTGGATGCAAATTTCCTTTGTTTGCTTTCCATTTTCCTAAAATGCACATTTGACTAGCACAACGGAGTAATACCATGGATACACTGCTTCTATACACATTATTTTATTCAAATCATGATATGCGATACAAGATAGCATGATACACAACCCATATATGTCAAGTGTCTATCAATCATAGCTTCGACTGCTAACTCTTCGTGCCTATGATGTTTCGGCGAAATGCACTTTCATTGCTAATAAAGAAATGTACAAAATTTACCATCACATCGCACTCAAAAAGTAAAACACGCTCAAACAGTTTTAACGGACGGGAGAATATAAAAATCCGCAACAAATTTCAGTTGATTCTAGTAACAGATGGCGCCGATGGCAGTTAAAAGAAGGCTAGAATTATCGAATATATATACAAGGAACAACCTGGATATTATGTTCATATCAGCTCGTTGACGTACTATATGCACATTATTGATTGGGTGATACACTGGTGATATTGACGATATTATGACTTATATTCATGGTATTATACCGTGCATACACTGCTTGCATAAACAAAAAATTTTTTATTTTATTTATCCATGTTTTGAAATGTTGTTCTCCGTACAAGTTGTTCTAATTTATGTCTCTTTGTGATTTTTCATAGTATTTCATGTAAAAAAATAACTACATACCTAATAGTAGTAAAGTTTATACATGAAGTTTATAATTTTACCTATGATATGGGGACATTACATTAAATGTTGTAAAATTACATATATTTTTTACTGTGCACGAAATCGATTAATTTTCGACTAAAGTAGTGATTGATTTAAAAACTCCTGTATCGAACACATTAACGAGCTGCTAGAAGAGTACGTTCAGTAGTAGGGAAAAATTATATTCATTCGATCCGTTTAAGTTTAGTAAGAGGGGGGGGGGGGAATGTATTACAAGCAAACCTTAAAGTAGGGAACAAAAATTTACAGGCACCCCAAAAGAGTGGGATTTATTACTGGCTCTAGATTAGCAAAATTTCCCAGAACTTCATATAACATTTAAAATACTGAAAGCTGTAGGTGTACATGATCGAGAATGTCACTCCAAAATTCAATACGAACAAGATAACCACCTCGTACAGTTTCGCCGAACAAGGGTAGCAAGATTAGCAATGGCTTTGCCATCAATTTCGGATTACACATGTCGCAGTGTAATCTGGATTCTGTTTGACTACACTTTGAACGTTTCAGGTTTCACCCAAAACAACCTACCTCTAAACAGCCTTCCGACAAATTCCGAAATGCTAGAACCCCGCATTTCCAGCACTCACCCCCTAAGCGACAATAGAACGTCGACGTAACGAGTACACCTCTTTCGAAACATTTCAATTAAACGGATTAATCGAAATTGGTACATGTTTCGTTGGCTAAAGCCGCTTCCAAATGGGATTAGTCATATCGCTATAATCTTTGCATAAGTACATTTTGTCGACTAATAAAGCTTCGGCAGCCAGAAGGTTTTGTTGTCGAATCAGGGAGGGCTAGAAATTCGTAGCGATTCCATAGAATGTATCGCGGGGGATGGGAAATTTTCATGTTCTTAAAACAAGAGAAAAAACAATTCGGTGCTAGAAGTGAGCTAGCCCATAAAAAATTATGACAAGGCCTAATTATCCATAATACAGAGAAAAACGTTCATCCCATTCGGAAATATGCTGCCGGTAAATTACTCCCAAAACGGGTAGAACAAGGATACAAGGACGCCAAGGGGATGGGATGAGATAAAGCCATCGAGCTAACATGCACTACACTCTGAAGAGATTATAATATGTCGGATTTGGGTGTTACGTTTTCCCCAGATTTAATTTAATTTTATCTCGACTTGGCATCGTATCCATTATTAGAACTGTCGAGACTCGTAGAGTATGTGCGGTGGTTGGGCTGATCTTCCCCGGGGGCTTGCATGGTGCGAGCAAACAGCCCCCGTAAGGGATGATCGCGCGCCGTACGAATATCTCGTGTATGCGAAAAAGGATGTTAATTTCAGTCGGAGAACGTGGTAAGGACCTCCATTCCGTCGCCTCCAACAACTATAAAGCTACTCGAGTGCTTGTAGTCCCTACTTCTACCGAAGTCGTCGCCAACGAAAAGAAAATCCATATTGCCGTGAATTATGTTCATCCTCCAGGTAGACTATGATTAATACGGTTTTTAGCATACTGAAATGAATTACCTGTCTGACAGTTTTCTTTCACCTCGTTTCCATCTAAAGGTAAGTGCGACGGCCATTTTTACGGTAGATTTAATGAAGATTATGTCGGGCGACAATGGATCTAAGTTGATTTTTCTATGGCAGAAAAAATTATCATATCGCATGGCCTGGAAATGACTTTTCTTTTATTATAAGTGATAGATGTGAATCTGAATGGGTTAATCATAGTTCAGAGGAATGAGGAAACTATGTTTTAACTAAATTGGACCGAAAATTGTAAAGTGTGAACTGATTTGGGCTGGTTAAGCGAGTGGTTGTTATATGTGTGATGTTATTGAGCAAAAATAGCTCGGGAAGCAGTTCCAATAGTTTACTTCCCAAAGGCTAATTATACAAAAATCCTGAAATTGATTTTTAGACGATTATGTAGGAAACCCGAAAGAGTAAAAAAAAATCTGCCAACAGTCTGGGCGCAGCTTTATTATTTTCCTGGCAGAAGTTCAGAACGCGCTCAATTCTGAGATGCGGCGTAAGTTACTATGTGACTGAAAACCTAATAAAAAGTTTGACAAGCGGTTAGAATAGGGCGTAACAAATGAATAACATAATTGGGTCATATTCCGGGATGCAGTCTAGGGGTTGAAAAAGGAAAAAAACTTTCTAGGTAATCATATGCAGAACCTGGAGAATAAAAACGAATTCAATACTTGGGAAGACTTAGTAGATATGACAAAAATCACCAAATTATATGATCATTTTTTTCCCTCTTCTCCAAAAGCCAATGGATATTTGAATTTTTTTTTCATCAGTGTTCCTTCTTTAGTTGATCTGCATATACACACCGAGTTTCAACTTTCTAGTATCAGCCGTTCTATAGTTAGGAAAATACCCCCATCCCCGTATCATACTACCCTTACAAAAAATTATATTTTTCCATCATGCCACTACCATAGCTCTATCTAAGTACTAAGTATCAGCTTTATGTCGTTATGGGGTTCTCGAGATTTTACAAATCAGAACCTTTTCCTGTTAACTCTCCGCCACTCTCACCCTCTACACCCACATCCTCAAAATGTTTGTTAGGGTCTAGTCTATTAGCCCTACGTTGGGTAAAAATTTTAAGAATTTATCTTACACTGTTCTTGAGATATGAGACGTAAGTTTTTAGAAAAATTCTTACCCCCTCCACTTTCATGCTCCATGACCCCCTTAAAAAATGTATTTTCAGCAGACTCCATTTATCAACCTTCGTAAAAATATATATAATAAAAAAATTTTAATTTAATAGCTCAACGGGCTTGGAAGCTAACGAGCCTTCAAACACTTTTGCGTACGGCGGACAGACGGACTGAAATTTTTTTATTGATTTTTTCGTTTCTACTAATCTTGAAACGTGGAAAAAACATTTTTATTCTAGCAAATTTTTTTTTTTTTAAATCGATAACCTTGTGTTGTATTATTAATAATTTTTAGTAAACTAAAAGGTTCTTTTTTGGACTGTGGAATACCATCGTGCAATGTCATGAGCTAAAAAAGGGTACTACGAGTAATACCGCATTAATGAATACTTTTATCAGCTCAAAAACAAATTTTAATTGGTTGGATGCACCTTCTTGGTTCAGTATAGTCCTAAAACATAAGAAAACGAAATTTCAAGGTACTTATTTATTTCCAAACTGTGAATTCGATCACAATACTTTATTATTAAAAAATAAGAAAATAAAACTCATACTGATGTGGCAATACATTTACCGATAAGTCACTTATGGGCTTAAAAAGTTGGCGCCCAACGTGGGGCTTCCAATAAATTCCATAATATACACAGGTACTTACCTCTAAGCACTCCTAATTCCTTAAATATGCTAATTACAGGCATAAATCCTCTAGAATCTCTTAGAAATTTTCGCTACTTTCATTAACTGATTACTGGGAACTGTTTTAATTTTAATTAGCTATACGTCGACTAAATCGAATTCATATTTCATTCGTACTATTCGAAATGTTACGCGATTTATCTGAAACTATAAAATAGATTACAGGCGAATTTATTACGTTTTGCCTTGTTGTCTTGTCGGTAACTTTTTAGCACCGGTTAATCAATTCGCCAACCCTTGGGCCGCTTTTAATCAAAATCCCAGTTAGAAAATAGCTTCGAGGGTATCTCGAAACCGAAATCTTTCACTTTTCAAATAAAACTTTTGTGTTAAGCCGTAATATAATTTTCTCTGTCTTATGTTTAAGATTTTCGCTTGGTCGGATTTCGGTTCTCAGTTGAGATTTATCTCAAACATTATTTGCATATTTTACGTTGAACTTAATTATCCGGGACTTATCTCATTTTGTACTTTTGCTAACAGTCTTTGGGCTGTTTATGCTTCGGATTAGTGAAGTTTGTATCCGTGCCATTACAATTATTGTACTCACACTCCATTCGGCTTGGGTAAAGTGGCAAATGTTTGACTTTCCGGGCTTTGATATAGCGAACGCGGTCTCAAGACTTCCATTTTGAACAATTGTAAAAACTCAATAAGCTGATAAAGAAATTTACACTGTAATTTGAATCGGTTATCGAGGAACCTTTTTCGCAAAATTCCAGGCTTCAATAAAATTTAAGTCCTGGTTTCTTTCCAATAAAGAAATCGTTCCGGGTTTTTTTACCCAAGGATAGTGAGAACATCATAAAAGAGGTCCGATTTTGGTCGTAAATTTTCTGTCGGAAAAAAAAGGAAGCAGCCGGAAGGTACTCCTTGTCCACCTTATGATATATGAATCAAGTTATATTCAGAGACATTTCTTTTTTGTTCTCGTCCTGGTTTCGAAAAGAAACCAACAGAAAGTTTCCGAAGAAACGAGAGACAACTACCTAGAATTTGATCTGATTTTTCCGCCTTTTAATGCCTTGGGGCCATGCCTCATAAAGTTTTTCTGGACATTTTACGCTATAGAAGTCATCGTACGCATTATGGCCCATCCGTTGTGATCTTTATGGATTTCGGAGCATCCTGGACATCTGCTGATTGTTGAGAACCATTTTCATGGTGCCCATGGAAGATTTATGTCCTTGGATGTTGACTATTTTGGATTATGTGTGGGGTTGAGGTTATGAGCACTATGCCAGATGTATATGGGACTTTCAAATAGAGCAATTTTGCTGTAGAGTCCGGTGAAAATTCAAAACTTGAGTGAACTAATTGGACGACCTTATTACTAAAGAAAAATTAAGTTCAGCAATTTATGCATCTAAGAAGCTATTTGCTGTGAGCTTCTTAGATGCATTAACTGGAGGACGCTGGCGCTGAACCGGGATGATTTAAGACAATGTATCCTGCAGGCCTTGGCCCAATTTAGGCTGTCGCGCCATTGATGATGATGATCACTTCAGATAAACCAACAAACAAACCTAATTGTTAATTCTGCCATTCTTCCTACAATATCGAAAAAAGGACAACTGGCCGCCAAGTGTACAGTCCACAGCATCAAGAGTAGGCAAGGCACAAAGTGTGATCTGATCGAAAGTTGAGCCACTCGTCTGCACTAGCATATTTCACCTAAATTACAATCGTTAGATTATAACGTTTTTACTGCAACTTCATTTGTCCTTCAACGTACTCCATTTTCTGTTAATCCAATTTTGATATAAATGAACAAAAATTAGCATATCCAATTAAAACTCACCTATTCATTTTCGGAAGCTGCAATTTCGTTAATTATTTTACATTTGAAAAAAAAAGGTTCCTAAAATTTCTCATCAGTTTGTCAAATTGATGAAACGAACTTTCTAATTTAATGACTCAATTTTGCATACTAAATTGGTCGAATCCTAAAATCCGACCGAATTTCATTCGAAATGAAACTCCTAGCATAGAGTCATGACTAACATGATATGTTGTGTTGTACATACGTCTCTAACCACTACTAGTTCCTCGAAAACTACATACATCTATTGGAATCTAGTGATACACCGCCATGGTATGTTTTACTATTTTAAATACCATCGTAATAGGTTAGTCCGACTGGGTAATGTGTGTCTTCATTACGCCCATTTGCGTTTAAAGTAAAATTAATTTCGCTCATTAATTTCGGTTAAGTTTACTTTATAGTCTTCGATGCAAAACCGAATGAATAGTTAGTGGGCAAACGTGTTCAGAACGCGCCCTTTCTATATACGTACCACGAGTCCTTACGTCTTCCGGCATCGTTCCAGGATCACAACCCTGTGTGCAGTTTTCTCCTATTTTCAGTAAATTATTGATGAGCTGCAATTTGGTTGAACCATACCATACCAGACTAGACCCTGGTATAGTTTTCCGCAGTAAATTATAGCTTTTTATTAGGGAAATATTGCGCGCATATACATAGGGTCAGTTTGTACAGCGGTCACATAATCAATATGCGAAAAACACAAAAATAAACAATACTCCGAGTAGTGTTAATATTTAAATGTTCTAAATCATTAGTTCGGCGTAGTACTTTCAAATTATTCCACATTTTATCTAATTGATAGTGGCATTAATTTGTAACTAATGGGTTGAAGCTATTAGATTAGGTGGTCTAATTTGCATTAATGGAGAATTCAGATATAATGCACTAATCAACGAAATCAAATCGATTTCATTATTGAATTTAACGTATGACAATCTGTTGTAATGTATTTTCAATATTCTTATCATTGAAGATGTTACTTAATTCATTTGTTGGACCAACACTACCGCGATGTAACTAATATCTAATCACATTTAAGCTTTGTAACATGTTCCGTTCTCCGTTTGAAACCAAATCAAACTACCTTTTTTTATTATATGTTTTCGATGAAAAGCGAATGTCAAAAAATATTTTCATGATAGTTATTCGAAATTTTAATATAAATTTTTAAAAGAAATAAATGGTTCAATTTGCTCATAGACGAACAAACCCACACGCACACTACTCCGAGGCAGTGGATATAAAAGCCGATCAGCTACAAAAGCGGTAGCATTCACTTCTTGTCATCGGAGCAAACAACATCGAATGTGCACGCCCACCGCACTGAAAATAAAAAAGCGTTTAAATATCAAATAATAGTAAATATCAGCCAAAAGTCTGGGTGCAGCAGCATTATTATTTTTTCAAAGCAGCGAAGTGTACCTTGCTTGTCAACAATTTTATTTTTCTGAAGTAAGGGAGAGTTGGATAATACTGAGCGATCAATATTCTCTGAACTGCCGATCCCGTTGCATGCGCAGTAAAAGCTGTTTTGTTATTATTTTGGTGAATAATTAAAAAGATATGTGTATCTTGTTGTTTACCACGTTGATCAAAAAAAATTTATTAAATGATACTTTTGCAAATGTCAAGCTATGACGCTAAGATTTAGAGGGAATGTCAACAACAGATGTACCAACTTAACAAAAAGAATAGAACTCGAATCGGAGCATCGGAACATCGCCACACGGTGGTTATTCCGGTTACTTTTTGATCAAGGTGGTATGTTTAACTGTATCATTATTAATGAATTTTTCGTGGTAGGCTAACATAGAAGCAATTTTGGTTATATGTTAGTAATTTCGCGTTTATCGTGCACTGTCACTTTTTTCTTAAGGTCGCCCTATCCATAGCCCGTAGTGACTTTATACAGTACAGATATCAACTCTTAAGGCTCGTGTCCACTAGCAAGCAAAACTTGTTAGAGTTGCTCAATGACATTTATTACTGCATGTGTACACGGTTCCGAGAGCGTATTTGCCCAAGTTTTTGGTCTAGCCAGCAAACGCTTGCTTTTTCAAGCAAGTTGTGAATGTACACGCTAACTTTCGAGAGTTGTGATCTCGCAAGAAAGTTCCGATCGGTTCCGAAATTTTTCAGCAAGTCAGTACAATTGCATTGGATGTGAGGTTAAGTTCAGTTTTAGGAGTCGTAGTGCCACAGTTTACGTGCGAAATATGAACGGAAAATCCTAGTGGAGTTCCGAGTACACGTTTTTGCTCATTTCCAATGTGGAACTTTATCCAGAGTTGTGGTATTTTTCTTTTTCGATTTGACAGTTCAACGAAAGTTTGATGATGAAGTGTATAAGGAAGAGCAAGTTTTACTTGCAAGATTTTTGTAGAGCTACTTGCTAGAGTAAAATTACTGCAATTTGACAGATAGCGTACACATCGCACCAAATTACTCTAGCAAGAAATGTCGCAAGTTACTTGCCAGTGTACACGAGCCTTTAGCTTTCAAACATTGGCGGTTCCCAATCAAAATATTATCTTAGTATCACAAGAGGCTTATGAGCAACGACCCTTCAAAGAGATTTGAGAACGAATGATTTTTTCTTTTAAATTCTAGCTGTGACCGGTACACCAAAATCAGGATTACAAAATTTAAGCAGCCTATAAAATTCCTTACTTTTAATACTAGTACAACTTTCCGAGAAATTTCAATTAGTTTGAATTAACACCGGTACTATTTGCTAAGTACCTACACGAAATCAATTACCCGATAGTGCGAAAAATTTAATTTGGTTGGAAAGTAATTAATTCTAGACGTTTTTTACGAGTATAAAATGAGGAGTTCTGAGGAAAACAATTCATCGATTAAACAAATAAGTGTATATTTTATATGATGAAAATTCAGCGCAGTCTTCAACTTTTGGTAGTTGTCGTATTATTTTAAACACTTTTCCAACCACTAGAAATTTGTGTTGATTAAATTTTTGTGTAGAATGGGACTGTGCTTGAGAAGTTCATTGAGAAGCTCAGCTCCAATAAGTAAGTCGATTTTCTGAGGTATCTGGAAACCTGAATCTGGATCCATTGGTATGTCTTCAGGCTGTTTGACAGTAGTGACATCAACTGCGTTTCCTGGTTGAGGTAGCGTAATCGTCCGGACTATGTGTGCCTCGAGTTTTGTCCAGAAATCGGATGTGCGTGATTGGACGATTATCGGAATACGCCAGGTACTAATGAGCGGTTTTTCTCCTGTTGCACTTATCGTTTGCCTACAACGAATTCGTGACACTCGAAGGAGTTGTGCAAATTCTTCTGTCACTAAGTGCAACGATGAGCACGGATCGACTAAGTAGCGACATGACAAAATTGTGCCGTCCTTGCGTTGTACGTTCACAAGTGCAGTGTGCAGTAAAACGCTAGTTTGCTGAAGAAGCTTCGTGCTGTTCGGTGGCGCTGCAAAGAGTTTCGAACCTTCCCTTTCAATCACCGGGATTTTAGGTTGATGGTCTTCATGAACGGGAGGTGTCTTCTCGGTGGGCTTGTGTTGAGCGATTGAAGCTTCTCGGTGAATGAGCGTGTGATGTCTTTGTTGACAAATCAGGCAGCGAGATTGCGACTTGCATGATGCGGGGCCGTGGTTCCTCAAGCAATTTTCGCAAATTTTTAAGCGTTTGATTACGTCGCGCCGTTGTCCAACAGTGAGTGCTTGGAATTGGAGGCATAATTGTATGAAATGTGTTGTCGTGCTGCATATCGGGCACGGCTTCCTCTCGTCCATTGGTTTCAGGTTCCCTGAAGTCGCAAGAGTGGGAGCGTGTTCCTTGGACAATGGCTTTGTGTCAAGAGTGGGAGCGTGATCCTTGGGCAGGGGCTTTGTGTCGGACTTCCTGTGTATTCCGACCGATGTTAGTTGTTTTGAGGACGTGGAGCGACTATCTGAATTCACTCCTTCGAGTATTTGCACGCGGCGTTGTAGAAACTTGATGAACGCTATGTGGCGTGGAAACCGCTCATCGATGCTTTCCCGTTGCCATTCCACGAAAATGTTCCTGTAGAGTTTCATCTTAGCCAAGTAGATCATTAAATCGCACCAACTGTCAACGGGAAGGTCGAGCGATGAAAGTGCCCGTATATGCTTGTTCAATTCGTCTACAAAGGTTCTCAAAGCGAAGACGCTATCTTCAGGAACGATAGGAAGATTACAAATGGCGGCAACGTGGTCATGACACGCTGGCTGAACGTCTTCATAGTTTTGCTTAAGGATTTCAATCGCCACCTTATAGTTAGCGTCCGTTGGCTCCAGTCGATGTACTTTTTCGTAAGCATCGTCCTTGCAGCAATCCTGGAGGCAGATTAACTTCTCCGCAGGACTGAGTAGCTCGTTGCTGTGATAGAGTGTTCGGAACTTCTCCCAAAAACGGCTCCACTCCTTCCGATCGCCTTTGAATTGGAGTCCACCGCCTGGGCGTAGATTGTCGCCAACGGGAGTAGTGAACGCCACACCATGAGTTGCTGTGCCTAGCGTCGATGAGTCTTCCTCTTCTATCCTTGGTGTTTTTATAGAAATTTCCTGCTGGAGACTGGCCTTTACATGGAGGTAGTTGGCATTGAACTGGTTACGGATGTCTCGTTCCTGTTTCATCGCTTCGTGGTCGACCGTCTTAAGCTCTAACTTTCCTTGATTTTTGGAGAATACAAGGTGCCAATACTCAAAGTGCTCTAAATGTACCTCTAACTGTGCCAACGTCGCAGATTTTCCACTACTTTTGAACCACGCTGCCACGTTTTCAATCATGAAAATTGCGTTATCGCGTTTTACTGAATTCGAGCCCATGTCTTGGTCCATTGTGAGAATGATTTTTCGTTACTTATTATTCTTCACTGTAATTAGTCTGCTGCACTCTCAATTCTCACACGGTGGACCAAAATCTGGGACTTATTGAATTCTCAAACTGGGTTTTAGATGAAAACACAACCGCCACGTTCTGGAGCTAGAGTAAAACTGACTTTATTTCTATAAAAGTTAAAATTCATACAAAAAAGTTAGGGTGAAATGATTCGTACACGTCGTAGGAATCGACGTGGTCGATCCAAAATCATTGTTCGTCCAACACCTGGCAACGGGGCTGATGCCAGTCCCCCCATATCAACGAATCTAGTCATTCCAGAAGAATGAAGGGGTTGGGCTGTTTTTTCTTCGCCAAATTGGAGGATCTGTGTTTGATAGGGTAGGATAAGCTGGTCAAATTTACTGAAAGAAAAAAAATATCCGCTCATATTTCGGGGTGCCAAGTTTTTCTATTTTGGATGGTCTCTGTAAGAATGTTAGTCTATCATTACAGAGCAGAGACATAGTCCTTCGTTTTTTGATATATCCAGGGTGTCCTTTCTCATCACAAATATCTGTTCTATATGTCATTATTTTTACTTTACGGACAAAACTTAAACATTTTCTGTCATAGAAGTGACAATAGGATCGAACTTAAGGCGTGACATACAAGCCTAGCGTTAACAGGCGCAGCAAAATCAGGATTTCAAAATTTAAGCTACCTATCATATTCCTTACTTTTATTCCTATCGAAATTTTCCAGAAAATTCCAATTAGTTTCAATTAACACCGATATTTTTTGTAAAGTACCTGCACAAAATCAATTATCCTATAGCGCAAAAAATTTAATTATATGTCGGAAAGAAGTTAAATTTTCACGCCATTTACCCAATAGTCAAAGTTCGGGACCAGTCAAAGTCGGAGTATGT
The DNA here is from genome assembly GCA_949128065.1 of Beris chalybata. Lineage (NCBI taxonomy): Eukaryota > Metazoa > Arthropoda > Insecta > Diptera > Stratiomyidae > Beris > Beris chalybata. The sequence continues at coordinate 132,834,684 of OX421894.1, forward strand.
TTTCAGTTGTTTCGAGACTATGACTTTTCTTCACTGAAAGAAAAACTATGTTTATTCCAAGGTTGCATTGACCTTAATATAGTCAATGCAAACTTGGACTTTTCTTCTAACTATTGTAAAACTGATATGTTTCCAGTGATCATGACTATGATGGTACTAACCATAGCATATAATTCATAAAAACAAAGTATGGTTGCATTAAACATATATCCCTACTGAAATTTTATATGGTTGTACCAATCAATTTCGTTACATGATGTAATTGTGTATTATATTCAGGGCAACTAAATACTATGATCAGTGGAACCATGTAATTTGATAAAATAATTCCCACAACCATACTGTATATGGTGTGTGTAATCATGTAAGGTAAGGTATAAGATATGATAGTCACAACCATATTATAATTGACATAACTTTAAACGATCAGTGCAACTGTAGATTTTCATAAATATGGTCAGAACAATCATGTTAGTTGTTTGTGTGATTGTCACAACCATACTAAAATGTAAAAACTGTAATATGATCAGTCCAACTAGAGGATTTGATGAGATCGGTTGAGTATAATCATGTAAGTATACATATTATGATTATTGCAATCATACTATAATTGTTACAATTGTATTCTTGTAACTATGTCCATGCGGTTACCCAGAATAAATAGAATTATAACTTCTCATAGTATGCAAAGTGTCGTTCGCGGTGTAAGTTCGCTTCTTCCAATTTCATGTGTGCTTTGTTCGAGAGTGTTTAATTGTTGTTCAAGTCATTTATTAATGATTGAAAGTGTGTAACAATGAAGAAATTGAGTTACAACAATTGAATTAAAAAAAAACTTCTTTTATAATAGTTTTTAATATAAGGCCAAAAAAAATTAAATGTACAAAAGTTTATATTGTATTATATTTTCTATCCTAGCAAAGTGATACTTATTTTTTTAATGATATATTTTTTTTTTAAATTTTAAAATTTATACATTTTTTGTTAATTATATAAAAAATAATTTGAAATAAAATAGTTTTAATACAAAAATAACATAATGTCTTTCAAATGTTTTCTTTGTGAACTATTTTTTAGAGTCACATGTATCTTATGATTGACCTAACCATCATATTATAAAAGAAGGTTGCGTGAATCACACACCCAGGTTTTCACAACCATAATTTTGTTTGAGCAAAACATAAAATGTTTTCTGAAATCAGAACTTTGATTCAAGCAACCATGTCACTTGAATTTTATGATTGACCCAATCATGACATTATAAAAGAAGGTTGCGTGAAGCACACACCTAAATTTTCACAACCATAATTTTATTTCAGCTAAACAGGTTACATGTTGTAACATGGTTGTGGCAACTATAACCTCAATCATAGTAAGGCTCTCCCAAAATATGGTGGCCAAAATTTTCTTTTTTCTTTGAGTGTTGGAAAGTGAATTTTGTTTTTAAAATAAAGATTTTTAGCCAAGATTGAAAAAGCAAAGACTTAAGGCTTGAATATCCAAAAATCCTGGATAAAGTTAATAATTATATGAAGAAGAATAATAATGAATTCAATATTTGGGTAGACCTAAAGATACGACGAAAATCGTGAAAATATATGCTAATTTTTTTTGCCTGTCAGTAGATTTACGTCGAGATAAAGAAATAAGGTGGAGTATGAATTTGTGGTGGCAGTGTCATGCTATGGGCGGCATTTGGGTACAGCGGATAATCGCACATTGCATGGGTTCCTACAAAAATGGATGCTGCTCATTATCGTGAGATGTTAGAATGGGCTCTGGACGGTTATGGGGAGCAAAAAGCAGGGAAAACTTCATTTTCCAGCAGGATAACGCTGCCGTGCATACCGCTCACGTTGTAAAAGATTGGTTCCAGGCAGTAGATATACCCGTTTTGGATTGGCCAGCTAGAAGCCTAGATCTCAATCCTATTGAAAATTTGTGGGGCATTCTAGTTCATAGGGTTTATAAGAATGGAACACAATTCCAAACCGTTAATGCGTTAAAATCCAAAATTTGCGAAGTGAGCTAACAGAATTGAAAAACCTAGTGGATTCAATGCCAAATACGGTGTTCGAGGTTATTCACTCGAAAGGCGGACCTAAAAAGTATTAATAAAAGCATTATATTGTAATTTTCTTATAGTGATGAAAGTGCCTTTAAGTTTATTTCGTATCTTATTTTATTAGTTTTGAGAAAAACCGTTTCTAAAATGTGATAATTAAATGTTTTTCTTTTCATATCTTATTTTAATGATATGTACTTTTTAATTATTAACAATTTCGACAAGATAAATATTCCTATTTTCGTAAAACCATAAAAAACGTAGTGCCTTTAAGTTAATTTCGTGCACTGTAGCTACAGATATTTGAAAAGTTTTAATTTCGTGCTAAAAACGGTTTAGGTGATATGGATTTTAGAATGTGTCGAGATTGGCATTTTCAGTTTCGTACGTATTATTTTTCTCCCCACTCCTTCACCCTTTCTCCCATATAGCCAATTTTTTGCAAATGGGTGCACTATTGAAGTTTCATATAAATTCCAAGTTGCAGCGCGGTTGCTGAGATCTAGAAACCAAAATTTCCTGTCTAAAACACCTTCCCCTTAACACCCACACCCCACAAAAGGTGTCCACTTAAAGGAATGTACACACTCTACCCACGAACTAAATAGTTCGTAGGGTTTGGGTGCTACGAGCCTTCAAACAATTTTGCTTACAGCGGTAGACGTACGGCGGACGGACGGACTGAAAATTGTTATTATTTTTTTCGTGTCTACTATTCATGAAACATGAACAAAAAATTTTGAGGGTAAACTTTTTTTTTTAGTAAAACCGATCACATTTTGTACTGTATTATTAAAATAAAAGTAAAATGGCAAAAAATACAAAAACGACATGTCTCGAAAAGAATACAAAAACATATGCATGTATTTGATGAAATTTATATACTTGATTACAATAAAACCTGCATGGTTCTTGTCCTCGCTCTATTCCAACTGAAATCAAATCGACGGATAGTCGAAGCTACTTCAATTTACATCACACATTTTTTGAAAAAACTGCCGACCCAGAATACTTTCGACTTTTTTGTAATTTAAATAATTAAACAATTAAGTTGACAAAAAATCAACAGTATCGACTCATCAAATAAAGTCATCGACTTAAATAAATACAAATAAAATCATTAATCGCAATGGAAATGGAAAATCACCGACCATGTTATCTTACTAGTTTACCTATGTGTGCAGGGACACATCCGTAATTGCATCTACTACACCTGAGCTAAAAAACACTGCCTCCATCAGGTAGTGCCTAAATTGCGATTTAAATTTCATGCTATAACTGGCGAAACAAAGGTGGTGTAATGTCATGTTAGGGTATAGTCGAGGGCGCGGTGCACTGCAATCGACCAGTTCAGCCCTCGTTACACCCGTCCTCGGCAAACTTTGGCCAAATTGAATTGAAAATAAATAAAGTTCGTTAGCCGTGGAAAATCCGGAAAATTGATTTCCATGTGGTTAAGTGCCAATTAACGATTCGCATGTCAACAAGCATCGCATATGCGACAGTTTACCAACCGAAATAAAGCCCGGATGAACGGCCAGCTCAACATCCATAACTGCGATTTAACGAGCAAAGTCGCTACGTGGTGGCGCTGCAGGCGGAAAGGGTTGTGCGAAAAACTACCCCTTTTACAATGAAATGTTAAAGGTGCATTGCAGCCCTCCTCGTATAGCCTCAGTGTATCCAGCCTGGAGCAATCGAGGTCACAACACCGCGACAACTCCCATTGATGTCGCCCCGTGGAGGCATATCCTTTATATCCTTTTATGCCTTTTAGATAAGAGCCGTGTACGGTGCAACTTTAGTCGTTACCCCTGCTAAATGGCTCTACAGCCTGTCCCCAAACTACCGGTGAGCTATAGGCAGAAAATCCAAAAGTTTTCGAGTCCACTTATTAAAGTTGTCATGCAATTATGTTATCCCCCCCCCCCCCCTGTATGGATGATGTCCTCGCTATATGTACGGAATCCTTTAGAGAACAACGGGCCAGAGAGCTAGCGAGTGGATTATATAGAAAACAGGACGAAACGAATGATGGTGATATCCCTTGAGGGCGAATTTCATTCAACACTATGACGCATGGCATGCTGTTGTTAAAGCGTGGAGCGTGCTTTGAATATCCCAGCGTGGTGAACGGGCGGGCCAAAATATTTTGGCATAGATGTGTGACATGCAGGACATTCCATTCAAGTGTCAGCTTCAGTTGAATATTTCGATTCCCTGAAGGAGTTTTCAGTTTAGAGGTTATGTATGAAACTCTCGAGCAGTGGGTGCATTTTGAAACGATTGGTGACTCTGTTTCTCCTTTATGGCAAGCTTGATGGAGATTTCCTGATGATGAATGAATTGCAATTCGTTGCGAATGAAAGCAATTAAGTGCTAGTATAAGTTGGTTTCTAGTTTCTGGTTTTTATTTATGGAAATATTTTGTAAAGAGTGTTGTTCTTGCAAACGCTTTATGTGATTTATGATTTATGTTTTTTTTGTTGTCGTTCACATATTTTTGATGTAGTACTGGAAAAGTGGCAGTTTGCTGATCTATCAGCACACAAGAGAGATTTTTGAAAATAGATGAATAACTGCAACTAGTAAATGTAAAGCTGGAATGGGAGGCAGAATTCAATTGAATTATGGTTTAATTTAAATCGCGATAGGAGCTCAGAAGGATACCAGTATCGCTTCATCATATGTGGGATCAAAATAATAAATAAAATGCAATTGAAAACTAAATTATTTAATGTGAAATATTGACACAACTGTGTTCGGGTTAAATAACTAAAATAAATTTTAGGCATTAACTAAACCTACGCCATATGACGGAATTCGTAAAATCATATTTAGTCTCTTTTGAACCCCCAGGGGTTGAACCCCCTCCCCCGTTAGGGATAGAGTAGTCTGGGTGGCTTGGTGGCTATAGCACATGTCTTTGGTGCACCAGGTACCAGGTTCGAATTTGCTTGGCGACAAGTAATTTTCGAGAATAGGTTTGGGTTCCGGACATCAGTTCACTCAGCTGTAAATGAGTACCTGAGCTTAAATCGGAGTAATAATCACGGACGAGCGTGTGGCTGACCATTTCACCTCCGAGTGTTCCGTTGGTCTAGTAATGATGTAACTCTACCATTACTTCAATGCCTTGACCCGATTTGGGCTGTTACGCCATTGATTATTATTATTATTATGATTTTTAGGTGTTGAACAAATATTTTAAATTATTTTAAATAAAACACGTACAAGTAAAAGCGAATTTTCTTTGGACGTAAAAGATTTATCGGAATTCGTGAAAATTTATATTACTTCTTTACGCCTTCTTGCGAGTTGAACATCGCAAAATAATTAAAGAAATTTTTAGGAGATTTCTATGAAGCCTCTGAGCTTCTTAAATTAATATAAAAAAGCAAAAAGTGAAATGGAATTATTTATTTAATTAGACACATGAGATATGTCGAAGTTCGTGAAAATGTACACAACTTCTTAACACCTCTTTAGGGGTTGAATACCGAATAATTAAGAAAATTGAGATCTGAGCGATTATATGAAGAACTTGTACAAATAAAATTAGTTTATTAATTCAACACTCTTAAGTTGTATGATGAAGTAGTTCTAGAAAATTAAAATAGTCCCATTTCACCGAAAACTTTTATTTATCTCGCCTCCATACGCCAATGAAACTATAAATTTTTTCTAACTGTTTTTTAAAGTTCGTATATTATACAGCTCAAGTTTCAACTTTCTAGCATAAGCTATAAAGGATTTTCTTTCTGATTGAATTTAAGTTTTGTGACATGAACCGTTCAGGGAGTATGGGTTTTTCGGCGGACTCAATCACAACGTTAGTGTATTTTCGGTTATGAAACATGTTTGGGTACGACGGACAGACGGATTTTTTTATTTTATTATAATTTTCTTAGACCTACTAAAATATGGAACTGTATAGTTTTTAAATTACGCAACTTTTCGTGTAAGATTAATTATATCTTTATTATGAATTGAAAACTACATTCTTTTCGTGTAATTCTAATGTACGATTAAGTAGAATTACACGAAAAGAATGTAATTTTAAATTCAAGTCATATATTATTTATTTTTATTTTAACTACAAAAGAGTCCTTTAAAAAAGAAAATCTACAAACTTTGTCTTCAATACCAGAAACCTAATTTTAAAGAGTAGATGACACTACCACTTTCGTCACTTAACCCATTTTTGGACCTAAGTTTTGTACTAAATGGCTCTTAACCAGTACCATACATCCGCAGCTTTGATCATACGTTCTCGAATCTCAAAGGATGAGATCACACATGTTAATTTCTTTTCTCTATGTGATGTATGGTATAGTATGTCTTTCTTGTAGCTTTAGCACATAAATGTATGAAAGTAACATAAAAATGAAGTAATTATGGTTGATTTACTTAATATGATCCCGAGGCTATAATACCTGGAGTCATAGCTGTCATAGGGAGCAGCATGAATATTAGCGATATATGATATATTAGTTCAGCACTAAGCAAAACTTGTCCTTATAATCCTTGTCCAAGAAACACGATAGTACAGTAAATGTATCTAAACTAAGTAGAGCTGCTCACATATCGGTAGATTAAATTGATTTTATACTTGTCTGCATTATGCAGATCACGTAGGGTAGGTCCTTAAATCAATTTGCAATTATATGAGTAAGTTTAAAGTGAGAAGTCACGAAGATATCGAGTGCCATTCGAATATCCAATTAAACTTTAAACTGAGGGGTTGCTATCGATGGTTCGTGATTAATAGATTTATTAAACTTTAAAGCCTTAAAATAGATTCCATGCAACTAAGAGTATCTGAAATGTTTGACTATTTTTGTGGAAAAATTCAGTTTGTTGGTTTTTTTATTTGTTTTATTGTTCCTGAAAAATTAGTTATCAAAATTTTTAATCAAATATTTGGCATTATGACATCAATTTAAAAGCTTCGACATTTTGTAGTAATAAAGCCCGACTGGGTTCAATCGCTGTCCTGGCTATTGAGGATATCACAGATGAAAAACCCTCAAAGTCAGTTTGAACTCGGTCCAAAAAAGCTGTTTTGTCTTCGGATGACATTGACTCATCAGAGGGTGTACACTTAGTGTAGATTTTTCAACTGTTACATCTTCAATGTCAGTAGTCAGTAGTCAGTACAGGGATTGGTTCCAGTCGGGATTTTCTATTGGTTTTACGCACCAGAAATTTCTCAGACACCAAAAACACCCAAAATAAATTTAAGAAGAGATTTTCGATTTCATTAACTTCCATTATTTTATCATCAGTCAAATCATTTTTGAAATTAAGAAGATTTTCAGGAAATATTTTTGGTCAGATTATTTATTTAATTTTTTTTTAAATAATTTTTTTTATTTTTATTAGCTTAAAATTTGTTTAAGGTAAAGTTTGAGCAGTAGGTTCCTTGTATTACTTTATTATTACCTACTAGCCGCTTACCGCAGCTATGCTTATGTTGTTCCATCGCACCCGTTACTCCCGTCTCTCCCGTTGAGCGGAGACGCTACTCGAGCCAATGCTAATTAAAAGTTAAACTGTTTCTAACAAATAAATTAAAAAAAAAACCTCACATATTCGTGGTCTGTAGGATTCGAACCTACGCTCACAGAGGGAATCATCTGATTTCTAGTCAGACCCGCTCGGCACGACTAAGCCAAAGCTTGGGTCAGGTTCAACTTATTAAAGTTAAATTTATTTTACTTATAACAAATATACGAACCAAATTTCGGGAATATACTTACGTTCTCGACCTGTCCAGTAGTCTCGAGAATGTACATGCAAAATTTGGGAGGAACCGGTTAACAGGTGTAGATTCCCATCCCACCTGACCATTTAATGCTTGTATTTTTATATATTAGATTTTTGTTTTCTTAAGTGAAGTATTCTCCACCTGTAACATTGGAAAACAATTTACAGTCCTAAAAATTTATGTTTTTACGACTCACAGGCAGTAGACTTTGTACAATCTGAAAATTATATCTCTCGCGAGAGAGTTAAGCAAAGGCACACTCTACCTTTTGTGAAAATGTGAACAAAATATCTACAGGGGTTTTCGTGTTATGGGATGCCACAGCAATTTAGATGCGACATATACAGCGGAGAGACTAATCCTTCCATTCATTGAGTAGGAATGTTTACGAAATGCATTCTTCAGAACCCTTTCTTCCCGTTGGGTTGGTTCTTCATCTAATGCATATGAAGGCATAAGTGGAAACGGCTCATCCGTACTGTAAACATTTCCATTTGATACGCGTTCAAACACTGACATCGAGACAAATGTACGCGAATCTCGATTTGATATGCATACTGACGCGAATGTGCCGTTTCCACATATGCATACGCGCTAGTATGCCTCGTCCAATGCATATGAAGGCATAGGTGGAAACGCGGCTTTAGGAAAATTCGCCATGCTTCGAGTCCAACTATCAGGCCTATTCAGGATCGGAGTCACAAGTCACAAAAGAGGTGGAAAGTCACAATTCATTCAAAATTCATACAAAATTGTGACTCTTAACCTACTCTGTGACTTGTGATTTCGATCCTGAATAGGCCTGTATTCTACTTCTCCTTCTCTTTTCCCAACCAGGCTTGGTTGGGGGAGGCTATGACGGAGTAGAGAGAGAGTATAGAAGTTGGAAATGATGACTGTGATAGCAAGTCTACAAAAGTGATAAAAATCCAAAATCATAAAACCCATTCCAATTAATGAAATCCACTTTCTAATCATAATCCAAGGCCTAGAAGACAAAGTTACATGTAGCAGCTCTAGATACTCGTATCTGGAAAAGATTTCGCCCGAAGTTAACAACTAAAGTTCAGAAGTGCATAAACACTATTTATAGCCCCCAGCATTAGTACACACTGCATTACATTTTAGGGAGAGACAACAAAGTCTCCAAGTTATGCAAACGCACTTATCACAGCATCCGAACTTAACTTGCGCGGCATAATCTCATTAGTAACGCAAACTTTCTCTACCATCAGAAACTGGAGAACTAGGAAACATTTGCACAGTTTGTCGATTCGAGAATTCGCAACGTAAGTCGGAAGGAGCTAGTAGCTAGTTAGGAACGATCTAGCAAGTGCTGCTTCGAGTATGTAAAAGTATGGCACAAACTCTTTAGAAATAAGCAGCGACATAATCCACGTGATGAGCTTATCGGGGACTTTAAGGGTGGCATATCCTCCCTAGTCCATGCTGTTACGTGGTGCCTACAGCTGGCCGAATATTTAGGTCCTAGTGTTTGCTTTCGCTGGGCGGAACCTGCTGATGCAAACTCAAATTTAGGGCTTAAGTGCGGATTATTCCATTGTGTGTGCGGATGCAAATCCGCACTGAAAGTTTCCAACGGAAAATTGGAAATGATGTCGGAACTCGTTCGAAACAAGGTCGATCTCTAAAACTCTACCCGTTATTGCATCAATTCAATTAATTCCGGCAATTTGCTAAGAACTCTTCATAATATTCATTAAATACTAGGCATCAAAATCATCACCATCATCATCGTCGTTCTCGTCGGCGTCGTCGATAAATACCAGAAGAAATATCGTTCTTCCGAGTTTTAATTAACATCAAAACGTAATGCCAGAAATTCCATAGCTCATTATGATATTAATTAAACGAAATCGATCTGGTGAGTTAGCTTTCTAATTAACTTGGGAGAAAATTTCAACAACTTTTCTTTTAATAGCTCAGAATTTCGTATTCATTTCACATCCGTATTGATGCTTAATAAATTCATTGGGGAAAATTTAAGATAATTTCGCTTAAGGGCTGAATTTAATGTGGTAATTTTTAATGAAGAAAATGTAAAATTATCGGAAATTGAAATATTGGTACCGCTCGTGTGTTGTAAGAAGTTTTGTTCTCTTACAACACAATTGAAATTAATAGCATTTTTTTCATACTATACTTACTACAGACAATTGGAGTCGTTTCTTCTTTGCCGAAATTAAGTACCTGACAATTAAGGGCATTGTTATATGACAGAAACTAGTAGCAATGCTGCTTTGTTCAACTTAATTTATCTTTCAGTTTCAACTATTAAAGAATTGAAAAGTTATTATAAGAGGAAGTCTCCATTCGAGAATTTTTCAAGTGACTATTTACACAATTCATCCTCAGTTGGAGACACTCGCAACATTTTTTAAGATTGGTTAAAAGTCACAAAAGAATAAAGTTTAATGTCTTCTAAAGGCAAACAAGGTTCACCGTAAATTTTAATTAAACATCTTAAGACCCCATGAGTTCGGGGCGACAATTTTGTATCCCATTTTATTTTTCTTTCTTGAGAGGGGAAAAGTCAATTTAAATCGTTTTTCATTCGTGTAATTTGGCGTGGGTAATACGTCTGAATCGTTCCCTGTCCATCATCGAACTAATTTTGAATTTACAGAAAAAAGGTCTTACAATTACATATTTGAAACGAACAAGAATTACAAGTTTTTCATTGATTTATCTTCTAAATATAAAGTACCAATTAATTATACTATCTATGATACTTATCAATGAAATGCGGTTTTCTTATGTAATTTCTCCCATCAAAATCGTGAAAAATTGCATCAGTTTGACTTCATATATTATTAACAAAAAATTTTTTTTTTCGTAATTTGCTTTATGGAGGATATTATTAAAGATTTTTTCTACCGTTATATTAATGGAAATGGCATGTTAACCATTCAAGAAATAGATAATAAATGCACACAAAGAACTTGAATTTATACATTTTAAAAAAAGTTCAAGGGTTGTTCCTCTAATAGCTATTTTTTTAAATACAATTTCGAATTTTTCCCTAATGGGCGACCTAGTTTACATACCAGCTAATAAAGTAATGTTATTCTAATTTGTCTTGTTATTGCTATTAAAGCGGAAAATTCACATGAAAATAGCCTTAAATCAACAAAATCGCATTGAAAGTGCATATGGGGCCTTACGGCAAGCAGAGTCGTGGCAGGAGTCGAGGTAAATCCGACAACCCCCAATAAACGAACCAGCCACAGCAGAGAAAGTCAAACAAAGCAGAGGCCACACAGCGACGAAGACAGGGAAGGACGCGCAGACAAGAAGAGCAAAGGTCACTCATACAGACGAAGAGAAGGAGAGCTGAAAGTTGAAAATCACACTTAACAAACATGCTACAATCGCATGCAACGGATTTTACTTATTATCCACAGTTTTAGTTTAAGTCCTGAAATGCATAAGATTCAGTTTTTTGGATTATTTCTAGAAAATTCCCAAGAAATTTAATTTTAATGCACAGACTTATGCTTTCACATTCTGAAAAACGATAATTTAGAATAATTTATTGCTAAGAAATTGAACCAACTGTTTATCGAATTTCGAAACTTAATTTATTTTTAAGGATTTAAAAATGATAACAAAAACACGTAAAATCTACTACTGCGAGCTACCAGGCAAATAAACTTATAATTAAAAATTACAAGCCGAAGGTCCTAATCACTAGCGCTGTTAATAATTTTTATATATTTATTTACATTTAATTATTTTTAAAAATAAAAAAATAATAGAAAATAAAAATAGAATATGGAAATTTGGCCAAAATCGAGAACACGTTAAAAAGTATTTCAAAATTTTTTGCAAAAGAATTTGGCAGTCAAAGTTTTAAGCACTTCTACGTTTTGACGATTTTATCGACGTCTGAGATCTTAACGCAAAAAATAATAATGTTGTTACATGTTAGTGTTGAGTAAATCACTTCTATTATCTATATGAAAGCCCACCCCAAAAGCATAGTACTAAGTACGCTACTGCAAGAATTGCTTACGCTAGAAAGTTGTAATGATTTTGTGGGCTTGGCCGAAATATTGATGGGTTTCACTATTCATAATGGAACCACATCTTGAAATAAGTAAGTAAATAAAATTATATTTGTAGTGTGCGGGGGTAAATAGAAACGTTAACTGTACACAGTAAAATTTTGTTTAATATTTTTATCCTTAAAGTTGCAAAATATTCCGCATTGATGCAGAAAATCTACGAATTTGCAAATTTAACAAAATTGAGAGTAATTTTTAAAACTTCATATTATTACACCTTTAATTCATAAATTTACTGAATTGGTAGTAATATTGCAACACCGCATTCATTTTGCATGAAATTTGATCAATCAAACGTATTAATTTGTTTTTTGTGATATGCTCAAATTTGACGTCAACGTTGTTTAGTTCACTTGTTTCGTGGATTTGTGTCAGGCGAAATTTAAAATTCACGAAAAAACCGTCTCGCACATTTTTCGTCTCTGTCAAGCAAAACTCTTTGATGTCGTCAAAAAGCCGCCTCCAGTAGGGAAAACTCACGAATCGCGAAACGCGAATATTGAAACACGAGAAACTCACGAAAAACCTCTGCATACTATAAACGAGAAAGGCGCGAATGACACGAAAGAGGCGAAACGTGATAAGTCTCTAGCCGGCTTAAGAGCAGTATAATTTTTTTTACTGTGTATGAAAAAGATCCGTCATATATCACTTTCAAATTTTTCAGACATAAAATTTTGACCGAAACTATATTCTTTAATGGTTTACACTATAAAATTGAAACTCAATTCTTTTATTCAACTATTTTACGTGTTCAAATGTCTTTTGATTAAAGGAGATTCATTATGCCTGAATTTTTGCAATTAACTAAATTAACTTGGTAAATGTGAAAAAAAAATTTTTATTATTTTTTTGGGTTTGTGTTACCATCAGGTCTCACGATACTTGTATGAGAGTTCCCAGTAGGTGTCTAGATTTTCTATTTTTATTTCTGCGCCTGGATTCGTACATATTATAAATAAATTTAATGTAATCTTTTCTTTAGACATTTTTGCTGCCCCTTGAGTTTATGTACATTTCATTTTAAGAAAATCGTACGATGACTTTTATATGGTAGTTGTTTTGTATTATGCTTTAATTCTTTATTCTGCCTTAGAATATGTAGTTCAATAGCGTCCACTTCTGAGCTTTTTATTTCACCGACTCTCTCGTATCCATGCTTCCGGTGTCCACCTTATTAAGTTAGCAATGCTTAAGTTACTTATGCTGAGCTACACTTTGTCTTATATGTACTAAGTTACACTTTGTGATTACTACAGTAGTCACTTGAAAAGTTGTCTTAATTTTATTCGTTTCAAATTTTGACGATAGATACGGGACGGCACATTAATTTTCTTGGCAAAAATAGTCGTAAAAATGCGTTCCAAGAACTTTTGTATGGCAAGCACTCGATCTTTTATCTATAACGTGAGAATCTCAAATTTTTACTTGAAGATGATAATGCAGGAGATAATGGAAGTATACTTCTTAACAATCGTATCCCGATTAATGAAATACCGAATTGTAAATCACCTCTTCAAACAAAGCTCAATCGAAGCCAAGAAAATAAATAAAAAGGAAAATCTGAACTAAATACGACTTCGTTCACTTCCACCCCGCCATTCTCAACGACCTACATTGCTCATATCAAAGGTAGATTTCAAAGGTAGAAAAAGAAACGCGTGTCTTTGTACCTTTGTACCGGTTTACAGGATAAAACATTCCTGTGACACGTGCTTTTAAAGAGCATTAATATTTCCTTAAGGAGGGACAAAAGGAATTTAATTTATGAGCGTAGGACGGATGAAGGCAGTCACAAGTACTTGGAATTAATTTCGAAGCGAAGATGTTAAAGCAGTTCGAACGAATGAGGGGGTGGAATGCACGAGCAGGTGATTCGAAATTGTAAAGTAATGTCGGATGTGAGTACTGAGATATGTGTAATATGGGAGACGTATTCGTATCCAATTATTACATAGCTTGCATTATTCGCAAGTGACGTGGTGAATTGTGTTGTGGAATTTAATTTAATGTTATTAAAATTTCGCTCAATAGCCGAAACGGTGGGACGGACAATTTCGGTATTTGGGTATAATATTTAGTAACATAATTCCATTTTAGTCGAATATTAAGGATCGTGTATGAAATCCTCGTTGTAGCAACCACCACATTGCATATATCGGATTATTTCAGATAATCATTAGGTTACTTCGATTTTTGTTGCATATGTGAAAATAACACGAGAGTTGTGGGTAGTATGAATAGGTATTTATGGCAATATGTGAACACCATATTGTTACATGTTGTACTGGCAACAAGCACAACTCGATCTGTTTCAAGTTAGACAAAGGCTATGGTTAAATTGGCTGTTCTTACACATCCATTTTTGAGTTGGTGGTGCTCTGGTCATCGGTGGCTGGGGTTGGAGAACCTCGTAGTTGGGCTGCTGCATCCTCTACTTCCTTGACTGTTGACGGTTGGGCTGGTTTGGGTGCGCTCATGCATGGTAGAGAGTCGAGTTTGAAATAATCACTTTTACTACTCATACCTCTTATCACCTAACTGGAAAGCGAAGAAAAATATTAGCGGATTGGCCGCCTTGCAGAACCCTGTGAGAAAGAAATTTCGAACAATCGACATACACTAACAAAACAACCGAGAAAGCTCTCGACTCAGCACATGCAGCACTTAAGCTCGACTAAGTTTGCATCAGAACAGTTTATACTATGGTAAAGTGAGAGAAGAGACGACGATTAGTTTCCACACAAAACGCAAAATTATTAACGCAATTTCGATTGGTAGCAACAGTTGGGTAGCAATGAAGTTGTATATAAAAACGGAGAGCATTGCCAGTAGTATGAATTTTGAATAAATTGTGGCTTTCCACCTATTTTGTGACTTATGACTCTGGTCCTGAATAGACTTGATTATTTCTATTAATTTTACCCGGGCGAAATTTTATCTCGCAATAAATCATTTTACATTAATAACCGACCTATATGTAGATACAAAATTCAGAGAATACAATTACTACGAATGTTTACCAAATTGTTTCTATCTAGAACCTACATACTATATGTACGCATGGGGAAGGTTTTATTACCTTGATATATTTAGAATTGAACAGGACTGGTTACTTACCCCACCGCAACATAACCGCTGTGCTGCCCTCGATTGATTTAATGATTTACAATATTGCTCATTTTGCCACCAGCATCCCCTCCCTTATGAAATAAGCTACTTAATGACAGACTGTCTGTTGTATCATCATCCCTTCAGAAAGCCACTTTAACATCACCCGATACCTCGGCCAAGAGTTTCCTATCTTCCGGCATCTTGAACCCCTCATCACACTCGAATTGATTGATTGGATCTCATCGTTTGATTAATGACTTCTGTAACATCGTTCTCTGTTGCGAGTCCTTCCTGATAAAATTTATTATATGGTCGCTGAGCGTGGCCTGGGCTGGTCCTGGACCGGTCCCCCGGTTCCGGGCTAGCCTCGAACGAAACGAAGGTATGTGTCGAAACATATTTCCCCGGGCAAATCACATACATCCCTTGTTCTCGACGCCATGTAGGAAGGAAGGGTTTAATCGAATTAATAAAACTCGGAACGGATGATAAAGTAAATTGAATGCGATTTTGTGGCGCTCACTTTCAAAAAAGGGAACCATTTATTTTCTGCTTGGTAATTCGAGTTCGAGTGGTTCTCCGTTTTTTTTCCTGCTTCGTCAAGTTAATCGTAGATTGCTAGTTTTTTGGGAAGAGCTAGAAAAAAATTCCATGGAAAACTTGTACAAAATTTCGGAATTTCTACAATGCAAGAGATAGAGCGGTATTTTGTGCCGAAACACTTTCTGGTGAATACTTTGAATAAAGTTTTCTCGGCACCAAAATTACCTTGGAAGAATGTTCGACCTTGCCGCAGAATACACTAACTTCTGCAGACAAGACCGAAGCCAAACAGCCCTTGTTGCCCCACGGGAACCACCCTAAAGTGAACTGCAATATATGCAATGCATTTTTCAGAAGCAGTGTATGTGACTGCAGTTCGTATTTAGAATTCAGATGCACTTTTCGGTAAACGACGAAAATACAACTTTTATACGACACGGAAGCACTTTTTGAGGAGTGAAAAATTCGAAAAGGAAATCTTATAAAACGTCTTACGTCGATATGTAAACTTGTGCAGCTAGCAGTCAGAATTAAGGCGTGTGAGAGAGAAGTGCCGTTTTGAAGGATGCTATTACCTTTATAAGCAAATTTACAGAAATCAAGAAAATATTGAAACTATTATACCTAAACTTGAAATTAAACTCTAGAGCCGAATTTTGAAAAAAGTTCTTGCCAAAATATTTAACTAAAAAATTTTGACGAAGAGTTTAGTCAAATATTTTTTGCAAAAGAAGATCTTGCGTAGAGTCAATAAAAATAATGAGGAAAACAAAATCTTTATGTTTAAACTATCTGACAACATTTGGCAGGGGAAAAATCGAATATGTGACAGCATAGCTTACAGTGCGGTATTAGTTTTAGAAGAAAAAAGTCGACCAACAGTCTGGGCGCAACTTTATTGTTTTATTGGTAGAACTCTGAAACGTGTTTAATGCTGAGATGCGGGTTAGGTTACTAAGCGACTGACAACTTAGAAAATATGCTCCAAATAGCTTCCTAATTACTCCTTAGGTTGTCAGTCTCATACCCAACACTGCTTCTCAGTATTATAACATTTTAAAGTTGCGCCCAGACTACTGCCGATTTTTTTTTAATTACTCTAGTAGCATATTTACATGTTACAGTACTAAGTTTAACTGTCTGGCATAAGCTGTTTCTGAGATATGAAAAACTACACCCCACCGCCGTACTTTGCTACAAAAATTTATTTTTCTGGGATGTGTCTAGTATAGTAGCTCTATACAGTTTTGAATTTCTATTCTCTGCAGCTTTCGAGAAACTGAAATCTAGATTTTTCCATTTCCATCCCCGCATACCATCACTCCCTTCACTCACACCCTTAAATTTTCCTCTGAATAGAGGTCTACCGATTCTAACTCCTGTAAAAATTTTCAAGATCATATGTCATACAGTCTGTGAGATATAAACATTTATTTTTTTGAAAATTGATTGTCCCCCACTTCATGTCCGCACTCAAATTTTTTTTAGTAGACTTCGACTAGTTATTTTATATACAGAAACCAAATTTTATCTTCATGTAATAATTGGGTTGAAAGGTATCGCAATTCAAAGTTGTTCACTCCCACCCCGGAAAATTCTTAACTTCATCCGTCTGATATCAATCATTCAGAAGATATGGATTTTGGAATGTTTCAATCCCAGATTTCAAACGTTTTGGAAGAATTTTTTTTCACCCACTCGCACACCCCTCAACTAATATCAACCATTTTATTGCAAAGAAGTCCACGATTATAGCACTACATAAGTTCCTACTTTCAGCCTCCTAGCATTAGTGGTTCTTGAGATCTAGAAACCAACATTTTTCATTTAAAACGCTCCCCCCTCTTCGTATGCTCTCGTTATGGTTCACCCATTCTAACTACCAGAACAATTTCAGCTTAATATCTCAAGTGGTTTGAGAGCTACGCCCCTTCAAACAGTTTTGCGTACGGAGTGCGAAGTCTACGGTGGACAGACGAACATTTTTTTCATTTGCTTTTTTTGGGGTCTACTAGGCCTAAAACGTAAAAATACAAAATTTGAGTTTAGCAAAATTTTTTGAAATTTCAGTTCGATCACAATACTTTATTATTAAAAAATAAGAAAGTAAAAAATTTGTCCGTGCGTCCACCGTATTAAGACACATGACAATTTTACAGTAGGCAAAAAAATAGATCAATGTCAGGAAAAGACTAACTAGGTACTAAGATTTGTGTCATATGAAGAGGGTTATTAAATATTTTTTTCGGGAATAGAGTGTCATACAACTGTGATAAAAAAATTGTTTCTTTGCCTCGGAAAACGTAAAAGTTGGATGATGAAATTTAGGTTAGCTATGTACGTCCTTTAGGGGAATATTTTATTTATAAAAGTTTGAGTAAAACAGTGAAATTCGGTGGTGGCTGGCGTAAAAAACTTTAGATTTTCATATCGAAGTAACGAATAAGGCTACTGTTTACTGGTTTCGTAAATAATAGGTCCAATTGTAATTTTTTGGGGAGATTAGTAGCGCACGGAATGGGGCTACAACAAAATTTCTTATGCTCCTGTCAACTTATAGAAATTACCTTTCAAACAATTCTTCAGAAAAATCATTACGAGTTTGTATCTGTAAAAACCGCTTCCCAGACTTTGTCCAGAAAAATATGAAAATTTGTTTTTGGACTATTTTCAGATATAAAATTGGAGATTCTTATAGGCATGTATAAATTTAACACGAGCCGTACCTGAACAAATTTTACTTTACTATTTTTTAATATTAAAGTACCTATTTAACTTCTTCTCGAACGTTTTATTTTGGCATCAGAGAAGTCTTAAATAAAATTATCATATGATAATCATAATCATAGCAATATACGTACAGAAACTTTCAAACTGCCCAACTTTCAATTATTAACACAAATCAATAAAATCATAATTCGTTTTATTTATATCGCATTTAAATACTGGTACACTTGGCAACACTTCATATTCTTCATATAGGTGCTTTATAGTTTATATACTTGACGTTCGCTGTCAGAGCTTTAGAGCTGATATCACTTAAAATAAATCCATTGTCTCGATATCACAGCAAAAACTCATAGTCGAATACAAGCCCTGCTGCGCTTAAGTTCTACGTCTTTGTTCAAAAACCTTCGAAAGCTGTAAAGCTTACCGATTAGCGTCTTCCCTACTTGTATATTACGTGAAGTGCTTCCCAAAAACTTACAGCAATGAATAAACTCATAAAACCTTTTGATTTGCGCATTTGGCTCTCAAAATTGACCACTTTATGATACTTCCATACTGCAATAAAGTTATGAGCATGAAAAAAGTGCATGAAAAGAAATTGGCAAATTCATACTTTATCAAAACAATCACAGCCATCGCGACTGAACTCGATAGCTACTAAGGATAGGAAAAATGGCGTTTCTTGTTTGGATAAAAATCTACTCAAACATAGTGCGAATCAATCGAAAGTAATAAAAAGCAATAACATTGTAAAAGTTTCCCTAAAGTTTGTTCTTGAAAGTTTTTCTTCCCTCGTCATTGATTTGATATAGTCGACGACTGAGAGCTGTAACAACCCTTAAGACACGTCCCGCAGCAAGATCAGTGGGAAAAAAAAACTGAAATCCTCGGATACACTTAAAGCTATCGAACATATCCCTGAGCAAGGTCCTCCGAAAACGTTTACATACCCTTCAGTGTAATTTACAAGAAAACTTTCTCCGGACCTAGCTAAAGACGTTGGGTGCACGCGGTTGATATTCCATACTTTTCTTAGTCATTCGTATTTTTCACCCCTTCTTCGTTCGTATCCAATAACTCGCCCATCAGAAACACTCGAAAAACTGTCAGGAAAAAAAAAGTTTGGATTTTCTTTGCTATCCTGGAAGTTATATCTCGATGGAAGTTTGAATAGGGTTCCGATATAAAAGAGCTGGAATTCACAAACAGCCACGTACCTACCCTATCAACTATCGTCTTGGTCAAAATTCTTTTCTCTTTTCTTAGGCAAATCGATGACGCAAATGATGTTCTGATTAGGACCCTAACTACTAGACGGCGAAAAAAAAAAAAATAGAAATCCGAAGGGATGACGACGACGACGAGATAATGAAGAAAACGGTCTGGACGTCTCTGGATTTATCGAAAAGTTTCTGCTTCTTATCTTGATGGAAATTACACAAGTTTTGGGATGGATAATGAGCTGTATGGCACATACACACTATCCAGACATATAAATTTCGGATATTTGTTAATTACTTCGGTTGAAGCTTGCGGAAGGACTCGGAAATGGATGCAAAGAGTTTGATCGATTTGAGGATATGGCAGAATTACAAGTTTTTGATGAGTTTGCAGAAAATTTCGGAAAGAAAGTGGAATTAGAGCCAAGGACTTGTTGATAACGAGTTGGGGCAGTTCCTGCTGTTATGGCGGTGAAATTGCGTCTTGGAGTAAACAATGTTGGTTTTCGGTATGTAGTCACGAATCACCAGCAATGTCTTTAGTTTCTGGGGAGAATTGTTTCATCTTTAAAACCCTTATTAGGGACAGGTATCAGTTAAAAGTCACTATGAAACTCGAAAAATGCCTTAATTCTATGGTTTACACACCTCAAAGATTTAAAGAAGGTCGCTTTTCATTGACAACCTTTTTTCACAATCTACATCTTCTTTAACAAATGTACTATTGTTTCGCTGGAAGTACATCTTCAGATAAATACTTACGGGCCTATTACGAAACTCGACTCGACCAAAAACTCACCTTCTGTGACTATGAACTATGACAAGTGGCACTCATCGAGTTTGAATAGACTTTGAGTCGAAACAAAGTATGAGTAAAGAGAACTGCGTATTATGAGAGACTGCTGGAAATTAATTGACTTTCCAATTGTCGAGTTTCATAGTAACAACTTTAGCACGAGTCGAGTTCAAATGTAAGTCAAGTTACTCACTCGACTCAAGTTTCGTAATAGGCCTGTAACCAATTTCTTGTGTTACCCTTTCATGAGATAAAAAAAACAGACCCTCCAGAAATTTTCTACCCCGATTAAAAAAAATTATCAGTGAAAATAAACTGCATATGTTTTCACGATTTTCGTCATATCTAATAGGTCTTCCCAAATATTGAATTCATTTTTATACTCTAGATGAACATATAGAGTATTATAAGTTTAATCCAGCCCGAAAAGTTTGTAACGCATAGAACCGAGCGAAAAGACGAAAAAAAGTTGTATATTATTTTGTGTTTATTTTTGGCCAAGACCCCCAAATCCGTTTGCTGTCCGTCCGTCCGTCCGTTCGTCTGTCCGTCCGTCCGTCCGTTAGCACGATAACTCAAGAACGCGTTGACCTAGGAAGTTGAAATTTTGTCACAACTTGTAAAATGGAAAAAGTAAGGCTAAAGTCGTTAATGGGCGATATTCTTCCACTCCTTGAAACACGTTTTCACAATTATTGCTCAAATGCTTCAAGTTAGGAACTTGCAATTTTGCATACTTAAGGTTTACAATGTTTAAATCGAAAGTTCCGAATATGATGCAAATCGTATGAGTCCTTCATGTAGCAGCCTAGAAAAGTTCTTCAAAAATGTATGCTTGTTACTGAATCCACTATAACTCCAGAACGAGTTGAAGCAGGAATTTAAAATTTTACAGGAATTAGTTTTATATCAGAACCAAGACGGAGTTCATTAATTAGAGCCATCCGTTGACTCCTTCGGGTAGCTGTCATACAAAAGTCTTTAATAAACATGTTCATCAATATTAAACGATAACTTTAGAGCGCTTTAAGTTACGACTTTGAAATTTTATACACATTAATTTTATAATAGTCGCAGCTGTAACTATTAATATGAAAAATATCCCATAAGTCCTTCATGTAGTTGCCATACAAAAATTCTGTAAAATGTCCTAACTTACTTTATGGAACTCACTATAAATGAAAAAATCGAGTAGCCACTATACAATAGTTTGTACCTGTATGTAAAAGGTCATGTAATAATTGCTTTTGCACTCCTCGTTGTTTTGATATATTTCAAACTAAAATATAAATCGGAGTTCAGTATTTCATCTAGAGTATCATACGATTGGCTTGCAGCCGATCGTGACTGCGTTATGTTTATTCTACGGATACCAAATATCTAGAAAGGGTTTTCAATATTTTTTTAAATTCAACCCCTAAGCGGGTGTAAGGTGGTTGAATACGTTTTCATGAATTCTGACATATCTCTCAGATCAGATCTAATCAGGTATCGAATATCTTTTCACTTGCACGGGCTTATTTATAATAATCACCTATTTTTAAGTTTTTTCCTTTTTCAACCCCTAGACCGCATCCCGTAATAAGATCCAATTATGTAATTCCCATGTTATTCTAACAGCTTCCCGAACTTTTTGTTAGGTTTTCAGTCATATAGTAACCTACATCTCAGAATTGAACGCGTTCCGAACTTCTGCCGGAAAAATAGTAGAGTTGCGCCCAGACTGGCAGACTTTTTTTTATATATATTTTTTATTATTCCCTCTACTGAGAAGAAGTCGTATTTTTTGATCGTCGACAGTGTTCTTGCTTCTTTTTTGACTGGGGCGATTTGATCAAAATTGCAGTAACTTATACTTTATTAATTTTTTTAATTCGAATTGAATCATGGTTCAATCTATTAAAACCTCATGTAAACGCTGATTGGATTGGAATGAGATCGACTCATCCTATTTGAAACAAATCATTTCAACCCCATGTCAAGTTTCATATGTTTGATCCGGTTTTGTCATATACGCGATTCAAATTTCGATCTTGTAATCTTTGTGTTCAATTCAACTGCTTTCTTATAACGTGTGAAACGTTATAAGAAAGCAGAATTGAAGTCTTTCAAAAAAACATTAAAGGGTACTTTTGAAGAAAAAAAAAACACTCATTGAATCAACATACCCCTAGTTACAATTTACCAACCTCATACTCCGTAAGAGCTATATATCAACTTGATGAAAAGCCTACAACTTAAAACGATGTCTTCGGTGCTGGCAGTTATCCCATTAACCTTTTATCATGAAGTTGGCCCACTATCCACCCTAAATCTTCCTACACGAAAAGTTAAAAAGATGGCGGCACTCCCACTAAAAAACCAACTAATTTAGTAATAAACTCTCCCATCAGGCTTTCATCTTCTTTAGATCATAACAGATTACATGAGAGTTCCTTCCAAAGAAAAAAAAAAGGAACCAAGGGTGCAAAATTGAGAAGACGACTGAATGGAAAGTATGCGGGGGAGGAGCGAATCAACAGAAAATAACTGAAGCAGAGTTAACAAGCAAAGCAGCAGTAGCAGCATGCCTCAATCTGCAAAGGACCATTCCGAAGCGAAGGCTGCAAGGGTGGAAAAAATCTCAGCATTTCTAGCAGGGTAAAATAGGCGGAAAGAAGTATCTGCCAGGCAAAGTAAATCTGCTACCTCCCATGGCGAAACAAATTGAAGTCTTAATATTTTTATGCCGAGTTGTGTTTCTTTTTGCATCCCCCGTTTCGTAGAGGCTTTGGCTCTTTTTTTTTTTTTTGCTCTGTTCGTAGAAGCCCGGCAGCCATTACCATGGGGATGGAACGAAAAACGAACGAAGACCGAAACGAAAACATTTTACTTACATAAAACATGAATAAATATATTCATTATTTAAATCTTTCTAAATGGAAAGTGTGCAGGAACGGAAAGCTAGAGGTGGCCCCGTCCGCTAGCGTATAGAGTCCTTATGATATCCGCAGCTATCATCAGGATACGATAGAGGACACGTTCCGTACTTCTTTCTTTTTACGTTATTTTTGAGCTTAACATGTAAAAGAAAAGGAGATAGCCTCAAAAAGAGCGTCCACCGAAATTTAGGTTATGTTTTCTACTTATTTGTTTTTTCACCGGCTTGGCTCAAATTTTATTTTTTAATTTGCAAAAAGATTTCAGAGTATTTTAAGACCGTTGCCCGAGTTTTTCTCTGAATTCATTTATATTAGTACGTGACTGCAATATTTGAATTTACCTAATCTGAGGTGTTTTCCATTGTTTTCATTAAATCTGAAAATTCTACGGAAACAATATATGTATGTAATCAATTAGTGGAAAAAGTAATGTCATTAAAACGTAAACAAATTTTTCTTTTAGATATAACGTTCAAATCTTCACTTAAGTTAGCACTAAATTCGAGATATTGGACTATTAATATTTTTCTCAATTCACTAAAATTGTAATTTATAATATAGTATAGTGTACTTACATGAAAAACGATTTTCCTTGCCGGCAATGTGATTTATTAAGACAATCGTTCACTTCGCACTTCCTTGCAGTTTTATTTCATTATTTTAATAATAAAGTGTTATCGATTTAAAAAAAATTTGCTACCCTGAAACATTTTTTTTTCACGTCTTATGACTAACAAATACCAAAAAAGGAAACAAAAATTTTAGTCCGTCTGTGCGCCGTGTGCCGTCCGCCGTACACAAACTCGTTTGAGGAATTATAGCTGCCAAATCCTATGAGCTATTAAATTGATTTTTTTTTTCTGAATATTAATGGTAGACCCCTTGAAGTGACATTTTTTTGAGGGTTGCGGGTGTGAGAGGGTAGCGTTTTAGTCACTGGTTTCTCAATCTCAGCAACCGCTTATGCTACGAGGCTGAAATTGGAATCTAATAGAGCTTTGATAGTGGACTAATTTTCAAATTGCTGATATGGATGAAGGGGTGTGAGAGTTAGAGTTTTTTAGTAGCGTATGGCTCTGGGGGTGAAAAACTATCTCAGAAACCAATTTCACCAGAAAAACAAAATTCGGTTTGAGTATAAAGCTTGATAAATTAAGATTGATCAAAGTAAAATTTTTGAAGGGGGCAGGGATTGATTAAATAAGAATTTTTCAAAAATAACACGTTTCATATCTCAATAACAGTGTCAGAGAGATGCTTCAAATTGGGAGGTGGGGGAGTAGAGGATGAAGGTGGGGGAGGGTGAGAAAGAAAAAGTTCTGATGTCAATATCTTAAGAACCTATAATGATCTAAAGCTGAAACTTGGTACTTAGATAGAGCTATAGTAGTGGGATGGTAGAAAAATAAATTAGTTTTTTAGGGTAGTACATTTACTCAGGTAGGTACGGGGGTGGGGTGTTTCTCTTAACTTTAGAACAGCTTATGATAGAAAGTCGGTGTGTATATGTAAATTAACTAGAAAAGTAGTTCGGATAAAAAAAAATTCCAGTGTTCGTTGGCGTTCGGAAGGGGTGCAAAAAAAATTGAATGCATATATTTTTACGATTTTCATCATATCTACTAGGTCTTCCACAATATTCAATCCATTTATATTCTACGGATTCTTCATATGAATACATAGTAAGTGTTTTTAAGATTTTTTGAAGTTCGACCCCTGAGGGGGTGTAAAGTGATTATATACCTTTTCATGAATTCTACCATGTCACTCCGGTCTAAATATCGAATATCTTTTCAATTCAACTTTTATTTTCAAGTTTTTTTTTTTTCAACCCCTAGACCGCATCCCAGAATATGACCCAATTATGTAGTTCATATGTTGTTTTTCATGTTAGGTTTTCAGTTACATAGTAACCTACACCACATCTCAGAATTGAACGCGTTCCGAACGTTTGCCGAAAAAATAACAAAGTTGCGCCCAACCTGTTGACAGATTTTTTGTATTATACCTATGCTTTTTACAAGTCAAAAATTAATTGGATGAGGCTATAAGTAAAACAAGAGTATTATTACACGATTGATTTTGATTGGAAAGGACTTTGCTTTTCATATATAGTTTTTTAGTATTTAAGATCTACAAGAGTACCTATCTTAAAATATTTTTTCCATATGAAATATTACTTCTAAAAGATCAAGAGTAATTCCACACTCTGAGCACATCTGTTTCTATGAAAAATTTACTTTGATTTTAACAATTTACGACCTCTTCAACAACAAAACTTTTTACTCCATAAAAAGTTAATTTTGATCTCGTTTGATATCTGGTACCTTCTGAATGGGGGTGTGTATTAAAATGCATTACAAGCGACCCAGGCAAAACTTTAAGCCAAAAAATGTTGGAAAAAGTACAGGTCGTAATTTACTGTAGCTCTTTACCGAAAAAAAACCCATAAAAAAGTCATCCCCCTTTCAACCCCCTTTCAACCCCCTTTCAAAAAAAAAAAAAAAACTTTACGCTACGACTTACATGCTAAAACTTTTAACCAGTCGAGTGGTGCGACAAAGCGATTTATCTCTGTTATCTGGTGAATGGGCTTTCCCATTGCGGCGCTAATGTGACAATGCGAACCTCTTTAACCCCATTAATATTAATGCCCAGTGTTTATAGGCGACTTTTGCTACTATCCACACATGCCTACGCTTCCTGTTTTTTTGGTTCAGGTTTTTTGTTCGCCGTCCAGAGGATTCATAAAAATTAATTTTGTAGATTATTTTCGAGGTTGGACAGAATTGTGATAAGGATTGAGCGGAATCAACGGAGCCATGCGATTGAACAGAATAAATATTTTGTTACCCCTGTTACACCTCAAAACATGAAGAGAGTGATTTTTTAAGTGTTGAATTTAGGACAAATTACATTCAATGCCTCGAAAACACAATGTTATTTTTGTTAAATTTATTTACAGCCTGGGTAATTTAACAGTCATAACTACCGGGTATATTCGCTGGAAGTATCAGGAAATCAATTCAATATTATCTGATATATTCACAGATGTTTTAGCAGGTAATTTAATAGTCAATTAATTTGAATCGTTAAGGAACGGTAAAGAAAAGGGATTTTATTCAAGGAAAACCTTAGAGAATCGAAGTAATGTATAACGAAAGTATATTGCTTTTGTCCCGCGGCTGTAACTGAAAAAATCTGCCAACAATCTGGGCGTAACTTTAATATTTTTCCGGCAGAAGTTTGGAATGCATAATGTTACTGAAAACCTAACAAAAAGGTCGGGAAGCGGTTAGAATAACGTATGCATTGCATAATTGGGTCATTTGCGGTCAAGGGGCTGCAGAAGGATAGCACTTACAAATAGGTGATTATTTAACAAGCCAGTGGAAGTGAAAATCTGATCAGTAGCTCAGTTCTGTAACTTATGAATGGGAAATTTCTCACCAAGAAGCCAAAATGAGGATGAATTGATGCAGTTTTCTCTCTGTATTCTCACCAAATGAGGAAGCACCGTACTTGAGTACGCATTTGGCAATCTTTCATTTCTCATTTGGTGAGAATACAGAGAGAAGACATGCTAAACCAATGTAACCAATAGTTGAAGAGGCGACAGCCTGACCACTTAAAGAAATGTTAACGTTTAAGAGAAATTTAAATTATTGGAAATAAATATGAATTTGAATTCGAATTTACTTTTCTATTTTAATTACATATACAGATCGAGTTTCAACTTAAGCATAAGCCGTTCTATAGCTAAGAAAAAAAAGCCCCCACCCCCGTACCATGCTACCCCTAAAAAAAATTATATTTTTCCAACATGCCACTACTATAGCTGTATCTTAATACCAAGTTTCAGCTTTATATCATTATAGGTTCTTAAGATATAAGCATCGGAATCTTTTCCCTTTGAAGAGGGTGAGGATGGGGGAGGCATCCTCACCCTCTACACCCACATCCCCAATTTTTGGGGTTCTATTGGACCTACTTCTGGTAAGAAATTTGAGCATCTATCAAATACTGTTCTTGAGATATAAAAAGTGATGTTTTGAAAATTTTCTTTTTCCTTTTTTGGATCCAGATCCTTTTTTGGATCTGGATCCTTTTTTGGATCCGGATCCTTTTTTGGATCCGGATCCTTTTTTGGATCCGAATCCTTTTTTGGATCCGGATCCTTTTTTGGATCCTTTTTTGGATCTGGATCCTTTTTTGGATCTGGATCCTTTTTTGGATCCGGGTCCTTTTTTGAATCCGGATCCTTTTTTGGATCTGGATCCTTTTTTGGATCCGGATCCCTTTTTTGGATCCAGACCCGTTTTTGGATCCGGATCCTTTTTTGGATCTGGATCCTTTTTTGGATCTGGATCCTTTTTTGGATCTGGATCCTTTTTTGGATCTGGATCCTTTTTTGGATCCGGATCCTTTTTTGGATCTGGATCCTTTTTTGGATCCGGATCCTTTTTTGGATCTGGATCCTTTTTTGGATCTGGATCCTTTTTTGGATCTGGATCCTTTTTTGGATCTGGATCCTTTTTTGGATCCGGATCCTTTTTTGGATCTAGATCCTTTTTTGGATCCGGATCCTTTTTTGGATCCGGATCCTTTTTTGGATCCGGATCCTTTTTTGGATCTGGATCCTTTTTTGGATCCGGATCCTTTTTTGGATCCGGATCCTTTTTCGGATCTGGATCCTCTTTTGGATCTGGATCCTTTTTTGGATCCGGATCCTTTTTTGGATCTGGATCCTTTTTTGGATCCGGATCCTTTTTTGGATCTGGATCTTTTTTTGGATCCGGATCCCCCACTTCCATGTTTCACCACCCCCTTACAAAATTTTACATTCAGAAATCTTTATTTGTCAACCTTAATGCTCAAACCGAATTTCATCTTTCTAGAGCAATTGGTTCTTGAGATATCGTAATCTAAAGTTTTTCACCCCCCCCCTCCCCCCCATACGCCACTACCCTACTCAAAAATTTCTTTTCAATATTTTTTCCTAGTATAGGTACAGATATTTGATAAGTTTGAGTTTCGTGCGATCAAGGGTTTAGGAGATATGGATTTTAGAATGTGTCGATCTCGGCATTGTTGCGTTTCGGACGAGCTATTTTTACAGACGGACATTTTTATACTCTAGATGAACATATAGAGTATTATAAGTTTAATCCAGCTCGAAAAGTTTGTAACGCATAGAACCGAGCCTCGGACGAAAAAAAGTTATATAATATTTTGTGTTTATTTTTAGCCAAAACCCCCAAATCCGTTTGCTGTCCGTCCGTCCGTCCGTCCGTCCGTCCGTCCGTCCGTCCGTTAGCACGATAACTCAAGAACGTGTTGACCTAGGAAGTTGAAATTTTGTCACAACTTGTAAAATGGAAAAAGTAAGGCTAAGTTCGTTAATGGGCAAAATCCTTCCACTCCTTCGGGTACCTCCCATACAAGAGTCCTTGAAACACGTTTTCACATTTATTGCTCGAATGCTTCAAGTTAGGAACTTGAAATTTTGCATACTTAAGGTTTACGATGTTTGAATCAAAAGTTCTGATTATGATGCAAATCGAATGAGTCCTTCGTGTATCAGCCTAGAAAAGTCCTTCAAAAATGTGTCCTTGTTACTGAATCCACTATAACTCCAGAACGAGTTAAAGCAGGAGTTTAAAATTTTACAGGAATTAGTTTTATACCAAAACCAAGACGTAGTTCATTAATCAGCGCCATCCGTTAATTCCTTCGGGTAGCTGCCATACAAATGTCCTTAATAAACATGTTCACCAATATTGAACGATAACTTTAGAACGCTTTAAGTTACGACTTTGAAATTTTATACACTTTCACTTTATGATAGTCGCAGCTGAAACTATTAATATGAAAAATATCCCATTAGTCCTTCATGTAGTTGCCATACTAAAATTCTATAAAATATCCTAATCAAAAAATTGAGTAGCCACTATACAATAGTTTTTACCTGTAAGTAAAAGGTCATGTAATAATTGCTTGTGCACTCCTTATTCTTTAGATATATTTCCAGCTAAAACATAAATCGGAGTTCAGTATTTCATCTAGAGTATCATACGATTGGCTTGCAGCCGATCGTGACTGCGTTATGTTTTTTTATTACTTTTTTGGTGTCTACTAGTCCTAAAACGTGAAAATACAAAATTTCAGGGTAGCAAATTTTTTTGAAATTTCAGTTCGATCACAATACTTTATTATTAATAATAATAAAGTAAAATTAGCCATGATACCATAAAGTTAGCACAGAGCTAACTTGGTTCGTAGGGCAAATAAAATCTAGTCATAGTAGAGGTTGAAATATGTGAGCTCCGCTTTTAATTCTGTGTAATATCAAAGTATAAATAACAATTACAAAAACATAAAGGTTATGGAAACTAAGAAAGCAAATTAATTTATCAAAAATTTTTGACAACAAAATTTTTCGACAAAATTTGTAATTTGATAAAACA
The DNA here is from genome assembly GCA_949128065.1 of Beris chalybata. Lineage (NCBI taxonomy): Eukaryota > Metazoa > Arthropoda > Insecta > Diptera > Stratiomyidae > Beris > Beris chalybata. The sequence goes on from OX421894.1 coordinate 132,864,398, forward strand.
ATTATAGAACAAATATTTGGCAATGGTGTTTCTTTTTTTTTTTTTTTGTATGTCAAACATTGTTGATTGTCGGAACAAATTTTCTTACAACGGATACTAAATGCAATGCTAAAATCTCGTCATTTAGAATTATTTGAAATAGAACATGTTTTTTTAGTTTTTTAGTTAGTATAATCTTATTTCATCCTATTAAAACTAAAATAATACAAAAATGAAATAAAATAGATTTAAAGAAAAAAAGTTAGCTTTAACAGCAAACAGTTAAGATGTCGAAATTTCTTGAAAAACCAGCTTAGCTTATTCAGATTTTATCGACCGGTAAACTATGTAGACTCATAGTCAACTATTTACAAAAAAGTAATGTGTACAAATTGAAACAGAAAATTAAACAAAATGTTATACCTTCTAAGAACTGAAAAAAAGTCTATATTAAAAATGAATTATAATTGTGTAAAACAAAATAAAGCATAATTTTAAGAATTTGGCGAATTTGAATCTGGATTTCAAAAACACAACAGAAGTGCAAATAGCATGAATTTTCACAATTGTTTGAGTTAGGGCCAGTTTCACAGTAAAAATTTGAACTTAAGTTTCGTTAAACTTAAACTTAATAATAATCTTAAAACTTAAACTTAATAATAATATACAATCTAATAGTTTACACCTTAAATTTGACTCCATCTGTAAATAGATATCCTATGATTAACTAATCTGAAGTTCGCAATCATTGAACTAAATCAACCGAAGTAAAGTTTTTTTTACATTGGTACACCTTATCTTTTCTGTCGTTTTATTTCGTTCTAAAATTCAAAATTTAATTTAATTAGGGTAGTAAAGTAAAGTAAATCCGAGCTATAAAAGAAAGAAATTTTACCGTTTTGTTTAATTGTAGTATTATAACCAAACTTGTGATTAACAACCACTGTGAAACGCATTATTCGTTTAATCCTAAGTTTAAAGAATATGTTTGATTAAAACTTCGACTGTGAAATCGTCCCTTAAGGGGGTTGTTTTATGTGACGTTTAGTTTTTATCCGTTTTTTCGGGGTTTTTTTTCCCCAGATAATGAAAGAATAAATTTTGAAAATTTTAACACATACTTATTTTTATTGTAATACATTTTTTTTTAAGGAGAAATATTATTTTTTTTCCGTGCAGAACTCTTGAAAATGTCCTCTTTAAGAAAAGTTGTCAAATGGCTGCCATGATTTCGGCTGTCCTCCTAATCGGAAATCAATAAATTAAATTGATGCAAGAACTAGAATTAAGTCAACATTTTGGAGATTAAAAAATTGTCCTTACTTTAAATCTTTTTTTTAAGTTTTCGTCTGTTTTTTGGTGAATTTAACTTCAGAGAAAAATACCATGATATATATCGCTAAGATTTTGGTACCAGTTGTAACTAAGGATCTACTGAACATGTTATTAATATTTCAGAGCAATCACAGTTCAGTAGTTTTTCTGAACCGTGACAGCTAAATTGAAAAATTGAAAAATGTAATTTTGAGAAACGCAATTAATGATCGGTGGAATCTCGTACCAGCTCCAAACAGGTGCTCACTACTATTACTTTATAACGACTTTGAATTCGGAGAAATTTCTCTTACATACATATTCTAGGATCAATTTGGTAATAATTTAGTGAAAAAAAAAATTGTTTGAGCCGGTACATAGGAAGACTCCTTAAGAAATTTATGTTGTTTTTTTTCATCCCAGTTATAACAAGATTAAACATCAATCGATTCGATTAGATTCTTGGGACCCTACCAGTAAATATCGTCATCTGGATTGAGAATCTTATTTGAAATTGAGTGTGTCTATTGAGTCCTACCCTACTATCGTTTAGGTGGCTTTCCTGGTGTTCGACTGAAGTGTGACTTACCTCCCAAAATGCGCTTATTAAATGCCTATGCTTGACGTCGCTTGCCGATTTTACGAGAACTGAAGGAATCGATTGTAATAAATGCAGCTTCTGAACCTTTCCTAGCCATTAAGTCGACCATTTCCTTACCTTGATAGCCGCTGTGCCCCGAAATCCAAATGAGGTCAATTCTGTTCTGATTTCCGAGTTCAATCAAATACTAAAATATGACTTAAGCTAGTCAAATACCTAAAGGCCCTGTTATACCGATTATTTTAGCTTAAAAATTAGAGTATAGTGATCTACGATTTGGAGCCCATTTTCCAGTGCGCAGAGTATGAGATACAAGAATGATTAGGTTAGTGGTGGTTGAACCCTTTTTCTAAAACTGTGTTACTGGTCATTAGGAATGGGGTTGATAACATTAGTGATTTTATCGTAGCTATTTTATCGTAGTTATTTTTTTCGAGATTTCAAAGACCCTTGGAGAAGGTCCGACTTTGGCAAACATTGCGGCATAACCCTGAAGCTGCAGGCCTTCCAAACTTCAACAGCGAGGATTATGTTGGCACTTCGCCGCTTTCAATGAGTGAAAAGCTTGTAACACGACGTGCCCCAGGAGACGTTTGACTAGACAAACAATAAATACCAGTAATGCTATGACAGCCTTCCGAAAAAACACCTGGAATGGATAGAAGTAGAAAGTTGGTCAACTTTACTACTCCATTTTGTGTCTCGACTTATCAACGGAACAATTGTGATTAGTCGTTCTGAAATTCACTTTAGATATGTACCTATGTGTCGGATAAAGAAACCCAACACTGTTCTTTTTCCAGATCGGATTGGATCGGAGCCATTGTAACTAAGGCTTAAGGCCGATGCTTTTACTCACCGTTACACAAAATCCTTGTATGCTATTTGATCAAGAAAAAACATCAGTTACTTTAACTTTCCTGCACTAATTCCTCATTCCTATCCTATGGAAGTCGTAAAGCTGGTAAAATCCTCATTTCAACGTCAGTAATGCATACGTTCATTTCAAAAGAAACCACCAAACAAATAGACTGCCCGATTCAATTAAAAACGCATAAAGCATTGGAAAATTGAAAAATTCAGCATAAGTCTGAATAGTAGCGAATCAGCCAGCGGCAAACTCCAACTGAACTCCACAGTATCAAAACATGTAAAACGAGGGAAAGAATTAATTACACGGAGGTGAATGCTATGCACGGCGATTATTGATTATGGTCGTCCATTAATTTATAATGGCTTCCACTAATTAAGGCTAGCCATCACGGTAGCAGGTAAAAATAAATCACAACATTTCCACCATATCTTTCTCGGAACAGATGCCTCCGATGAACGAACGCCTACAACTACCAGGCTACCCGACCCGGGGGGTAAGAGGTTAATCGATTGATCAAGTGCCTAGTACTTTCCAGACTGAATCCATCACTTCAAGCTCCAACAACCCCTTCTCGCCAACTTACGGTTGCAACCTGCTTCGCTTGTTTACAACTACCAATCGATGCCGTCAATTTTTGATTGATGGCACCCCCCCGGTAGTCAGGTGACGTCCTTTTTGAGGCCGTGCTCGATGGTTGTTCCTTGTTTTTGCAAAAATTCGAAGTGAAGAAACAAACGGCTTTAAGTCGAGTGTGGTAACGTTGCCTTGACAAATTGCAGTCTCGACGCTTGTAAAATTAATTAATTGAGTTCTGAGGATAAACACACCATCCCTGTCAATTAATTGCCTGCTATGCGCCGAAGGAAGCTTCAATGTCCGGCCTGAAATGGGTCAAATCCGACAGGAGCGCTACATCGGACCAACTACGAAACACAAATATTGTCATTTGTCCAGGTTCTGGCTAATGAACTCTTATCGGTTTCGGCCAATGCTTTTGTAATTCTGTAACTAATTAGGCTTCGGGGGTGTTTACAATCAAGAATTTTAGCTTTTCGCTGGATAATGCGGTGAATAATCCAGAGACGTTCAGTTGGTCAGGTCATCCTATTTTCCTGGACGTAAACTTCAGGTCGCTCGAAGGAAATCAACCCGAACTGGGGATGAGCGTTAATTGATTTCGACCTTTCATTGTAATATCGGAAAATTCGTATCGATGGGGGAGTTAGTGAACTGTTGGAGAATACCAAAACAGATTGGAGTTTTCATAGAAGTAGTTGCCCGAACAGGACGACTAAACTTTTCTTTTTTTTTTTGGGGAAAATGCCAGAAGAAAAAAAACCCCGGTAAAAGTTTCGCTTTTAATGAGTTTTCTCTCCACCAGCGCGCAAAGAAAACCCATTAAGCGTCAATCACAGTAGCTGGGTCGAGAGCGCTTGCAGGGATGCTGGGCGTGAAGTGCTTCGGCGAAAAGCACAATCTTTAGACACAAGGAGTAAAGTAATTAAAAGGTTGGTGGGGTGAAAAACTTGCCGACGAAAGGCGGGAAAAAAGTAAAGAAGAGACAGCAGTGGAAGGGGATGCGACATAGTCGACGGCTTCTTACTTAGAACGAGAGCGCTTCTCCAAATTCTAACTTAAATTAAAAACTTTATTATTCGACAATTTGCAGCTCTCGTTTGCGATGAAAACAAGAAAAATTAAAGAAAACCGGGGCCGGGAAAAAAGTGTACAAAAAGATTTCCAAAGGGGTTATAAAATACAATTTTACGGCTTTTAAATTCTCTTAATGGAATCTTTACGGTATTTTGGTCGTTCTTGGAAATTAATTTAATTCGACGGAGTGGTGGTTGAAAATTGACAACTGAGCGCATGAATTTAATGAACATCATTTTCATTTCGCTGGGATTTTCGGACCCAAATTCAATTATGCTGACACAACCGAACGGGTTATGTTAGAAAAACTTAGTACATTTTCTCAATTTTTATTTACATGCCCTGGGGTTTTTTTTTAAGTAGTCTGTAATCAGTCAAGAGTGTCAAAGGAAAGGGTTCTTTTTCTTCGCCAGCGCGAGATTACTTCATGTGGTTAAGTTGAAATTCATTCGCAGAGAAAACAAACCACCATACGCACTCTAAGATATAATTACTACTTTGAAAGTAGGAAATGGGTTTGCTACTACATATTATAGTACATTGTAATATCCAACTGGCGTGTGATATAAATTGCACGAAGTGCATAATTACAAAAAAGTTAGCGCAATTATATTTCCTTTTTAATATTCTTCACTATAGGAATTCTCTTAAGCAGTGGAAAATGCAAAAAATATAGTATAATTGCGATATATATTTTAGTAATAATACACACTGTATGTGTAAAATTTGTAAAAGTAGCGTATTTTCCATACGTTTCCGGCGAAAAATTACGCATAAATGAGTGATAATTTTTATACGGTTTTTAGCATGAAAATTTTTATCGCACTCAAGTTGAATATTAGATGTAGTAGGAAATCTATTTCCCATGTATTATGATAGGATTTTTTACTACGTTTCCATTGTAATAGTAATTTTTTTGAGTAACGTTCAATTAATATTTTTTTTAAAGGTACCAACTTATAATACAAACTCTGTAAAATGTTTACAAGTTCTTACTTTTTAATTTAATTTAATTGTAATTAATAAATATTTTTACTTAATTTTTCATTCATATTAGTCTGTGAGTCTTAATCGAATAAACCGTAGTATTAATGAATTAAGATCTTTATGTGTGAGTGCTTGTTGGAGAATAATATAATTTATTTTTATTTATGAATGTTTAATGGTTTTTCTGTTAATATTTAATAGTATTTTTGCCGGCCTTATGACTTTCCAGACGCTTAGCTTTCATATTTAGCCCTATTCAGCGCCAGAGTCACAAGTCACAAAGTAGGTGGAGAGTTTCAATTTTGTATTAATTTTCAATTAATTGTGACTTTCCACCTACTTTGTGACTTGTGACTCTGGCGCTAAATAGCAATAGGCCTGATAAATTCAAATTTTCCTTATATCTTATTTCAACTATTGGCACAACACCAAACACTAGCCATTCCCGAATCAAACACTTTTTGGAAATGGACGTTGTTATCCACGCATGCTTTGATTTCTTCCAACATATAACAATGAATTTACTCGCGATTCTGTGTGAAATCGCACCTCAACGCAGTGTTGACGGATTCGCGTGAAGTCGCGAGTAAAATCATTCTTCTTGTGTGAAAATACGCGTTTAGAGTAAATACTAAACATGCAAAAGCCACCAACGCACTTTACGAGTGTAATTTCACACTTCCAATAGCTTTTCACTATAAATAGACTGTAAATGAACTACTGTTGTTAAACTTAAATTTTGTACAGCTTTAGAGTATTATTTTTTAGAGTGCATTGTAATCGCATTCGATATTTTTTTCACCTTTTCACAGTGATAAGCATAGAATGCTTTTATCTAACCAAGAGAAGACATACGAAGTATGCATAGTCTAGTCTGATCTTAGTTTTCCAAAACCTATTGCCAAGTAGCTGAGATTCGAACCTTAAAAGTGTTGCTTTCGTATCGATCGTCATTTCATTCATATCAAAAGCTTTATTGCCCATTCTGGATCCGAAATTTCTTCAGTTCAGAGACTTGCTGGAATATTGACTGACTCTAAGAATTGTAAAGAACCCAGAGGAACATTGTTTTCTAATGATTTTTATATTAACTTGCCCCCAACCAGTAGAGGATTAGAACTTGCGTAAATCAAATGGATATTACTGCTGCAGCTGACAAAATTACTGGCTCAAAAGAGTAGCCCCTGCCGCAGTACGGCCTTTAGAAGAAACCCAGAAGACTCCAACCTAGCAGAATTAGGATGCGATGGCGTAGTAACGGGAGGGGAGGTTGGAGAGAACCCGCCCTCGCCGAAATGATTAGCTCACCTTAAAATTGCTTGATTATTGCTTGATTATTGTTGGTCTCCAATCTCCAACTTCATTTATTTTCCAGTTACAAAGCTTGCACAAGTGTACAAAAAATATTGGTGTATAGCAATTTTGTGAATATGACTTCAAACGAAGGGATATTATCGACCGATCAAACAAAAGTTGAATTCCTCGCCGAAAAATAATAATGCTTCAATTCGAACCGAAGACACGTCAAAGAATGTGAACGATACAAGTAGGTTGTAGCCATCAAAGATTATTTTATAGCGCAAGGTGAAAAACAACGAATAAAAATTATCCTTGAAGGTTTTTTCTCAAGGATAACGATTTTGTCTCTTATCGTTGAATATCTTAACCTCAATTAGCTTGGGATCTCAAGGGGTTCGGAGTCAAAAAAATCTAAGAGAATCAGTGGATCTCAATTAAGGCTAGATCAGTTCTTTATAATAATATTAGATTTTTTGATCCCGATCCCCTTGAGATGCCATGCTAATTGAGATTGAGATATTCAAGCATAAAAGACTCAATCGTTATCCTCTGTAAAAAAAAAATTAATTTCATTTATTTTTCTCACTAGTTCTTTCAGTACAATTTTTTTTAAAAGAATCGCAGATGGTTAGGTCACACCTTTGGCGATACTTGGTGGAATGATCCATTTTACTTTACCTATACACCGTTACATCGCTCAATTATAGAACGAGTACTCCTTTGCATGTGACCGCTGTGTGACTACTCGAGAATAGCAATTTTACCAAGTCTTTCGAAAGTGGATGAGTTTCGTACACGAAACTTGGTCGAATGAATAGCGCCCTGGTCTCCTGTAGTCCAATCGTCTCGATTTAATAACCTCGGCCTCCATCCAGTAGCTCAGTTTTAAGATAGCCTTGCTATCTTCATCAACCGAGTATACGTTTTATTTGCTATCGACGGATCATCGTCGATTCGTGCCAGTCTTTTCCTAAATTAGCGTCAAGCTATATGAAGTTATCTATAGTCTCCAAATTATACTCCTCAATTGGTATATTTCGTCTGATTGGGGTTCTCTTTTTTTGTGTGCATTACTACTTTTGCTTTACTTTTGTTTATGCATAACCTAACTTCTTTTGTGGCAGAGTTGAGATTGACAAATACCTCTCCAGAACTAGGGAAGGATCTTGGGAGGACGTTTATATACCTATATCGTCAGCGTATGCCACTAGTTGGGTGGACTTGAATAGTAGTGTCCCATTGGTGTCGACCAGGGTTTTTTGAATAACATAGGTACTCTAATGCCAAGTTGAAAAGCATGGGGGCTAGACCATCTCCCTGCCTTAAACTACACACAGCTGGTTGTTGTATCGTTTTGTATTTTTTGTAAGCTGAAATTTTGTCAGTGAGTAAACCGGGTGGAGATTTTTTAAGTGACTTCTTCTTTTGTGGGGGGGGGATCATAGAACCATCACATCGCATGCACCGCAACGCTTAGTTTAAATGAATTATTTCAAGAAAGTTCAATACATTCTGGAGGATTCGTTAGTTCGGGCTAACAGATAAAAATTAAGGACATTAATCAAAGGAGTTATAAAATTCCGTAAGCTGCAATGGGCAGGTCATGTGGAGCGAATGGAGGACGGAAGAATTCCCAAGCGCGCATTGAAAGGTAGAGCCCATGGCAAGCAACCGGTGGGAAAACCGCGAAAAAGATACAAGGATTCAGTTGACGCAGATTGCAAATCGCTTCTTAGATGCACAAACTGGAGGACGCGGGCGCTGAACCGAGATGACTTCAGACAATGTATCCTGCGGGCCCTGGCTCGATTTGGGCTCTCGCGCCATTGATGATGAATCATAGGAGTTATTTAAAATAATGGGTAGAATTTGTTAATTTAGTAGACGGAGTTACTGCAAAAATTTCATAGTTTTTTCTCATTTACTCTTCTACAGTAAGAAGAACAAATCTCCAATGTCCCTGGAATAGTTCGTCAAATCCAATTTGGCCCTTCTCAATCAATTCCCATTAATTACTGCCTATTTCGGAATTCTCGAAAACAAAATTCCCAAGAATTCATTCAAGGACATTCACATCAAATCAAATTCCATTCAAACATCCCCTAAACGATTTACAAACTTTCAATTTCACTCTCGACAACAGAACAAAAGCAAAAAAAAAAAAATCCGATACTTTAATAAAAGAGATGGCGCTCCTTTACTAAACGCTATTATGTATACAAACACGACATCTACCCCCAATTCTTAGACATTATCCTTCGAGTGGTTAGAGGACGACTACTGCACGACGCGTCGAGGACAAGAAATGGAAAAGACGACATCGGCAAGAAGAAGTAAAAAAAAGGAAAAAAAACATATTTTCCCATCTATCGCTTCTTCACCCAAATGAAAGGCACACGACAAAAGCCGTCGATTTGAAAAAAATATTCCCTGCTGAATGATCGGAAGCCCTCGAAATATTTGTAATCCTTCCGAAACTTCTTCGGCTCGGGTTTACTCATCGAAACGGTAGATGGCGTTGTCATAGGTGCTCCGCACTAGAGCAACAACAACAAGGCCTCTTCTTTTCACCGGGAGAAACACTGCATCTCATTTTCGAAACTCATTTGCATAAGTACTGGGTACTTGGCTTTATTTCCACCTCGTATTGTTATTCTTTGTCCGGGGCGAAGAAAATTACGAGACGAAGGTAGGCCTCCTTAAAAAAGTACCGCGATGTGGCACTTCAGTAGCGTCCAATACCCGGCAATTCAAATTAACGACAGATACACGATCCACACCGCCCCCCCCTACTCTTTCGGAACTGCCGAAAGGTAGACTATTCGTGCCCCGTTTAGCGTTGCCAGATTGAATCGATTTTCTCCTTTCGAGTGCGTTCAATTGGTTACAGCCTGTTAGCTTCAATTCATCCGGTAAATTGTATTGCGACAGAGAGAAGAAAATTGAGTAAAATATGAGAATGGCGAATTTCGTAAGGCGGTAGACAGCGAGCGTCGCAATGTGGAAGGGAGAGTCATCTATCGGGCAATTGTTAACATTGAAAAATTAGCGAAATGAAAATCAGGACTGGATAGGCAGTAGTTGGGGTTTATTTGCGAAAGATTAATGTCGTTTGTGTTAGGTTTTTCTCTTTTCGTTCTGGGATGGAAGAGGGTAAGTTTTGGTCGTAATTTAGATGACGGAATAGTTTGATCATCGTTTTTTAAGGAGATTGCAAAATCTATAGATTACATTCTGACGATTTGAATATTGGTCTTCTATATAGTAGATATCTTTCACATGACTGCATCATAGAAGCTAACACTTTTATATTAGGTTTGCTTGCTGGTTCGATTCCTTTAATCAAAAGACCTCCACGATTATTTATCTGCTTTGATTGAATTTGTTTATTGGGTGGACTACGCGTACAAAGTATACGTATAAACGTTCATACTACAACTACAGGTTAGGTTAGGGGGAAAAAAATTCTGGTATAAAGACTCTACGCTCAAAATCCTTTTTCGTGGCACAGCAATCATGAGCCAAAGTTCGTGCCATTTTTCTCCCATGAAGGTAATGGAAAGTGAATGGGAAGGAACTAACCTAGACCGGATTTAAGAAGAACTTTTTAGGAAACACATTGCATCTTGATATCAGAAATACTACAATAAAATACTTGTAATTGGCCTCCAAAACTTCAAAGATCGCCTTGGAATGTGAAGAATATGTCAGAAGAGTTAAATAGCTGCTACTGGGATTGGACCCAGTAGAGCAAACCAACTCAAGACGGACAGAAGACATAACTTGCCACACTGCGAGATAAATTTGGCCCAAGTAGGAACTAAAAGCTCATAAAGGCTGATTTCGCTTAAAAGGTCAAGTTTCAGCACCACAATTGGTATTCTAACCGGACGTTGTCTCAACGGCCGGCGTGGTAAAGGACTTGGCCTTTTTTCAAACGACTTCTGTAGAAGATACTTGAATAAGGACGAAAGTTAGGTCAGTTCTTCATCTTCTTTGAATGAACTTCCTTTTTCATCAGTCTTACTGACCTTCCCGCAACAAAAGTTATGAGTATCCAACTCTTCATTAAAAGCTCTAAATGGTTTAGCGAGTAGGACGGGATTATCATTACCATCTCAAATAATATGTGATTGAGTATGGCATCGGCCTTCCAGGTGAAAGTCTGTATTACTGTGCTCTTCCACCTTCATTCCCTTTCCTTTTCATTTCCATTTTCATTTCAGCTGTCTGTTGCCCCTTCCTTCCTTTTTCCTTCACCTTCCAGCCGTTGATGATAGAGTTCGAACTTTCAACCCATACCGTGCATAAATACCTTTTGTCCATGGTTAAAGGTAGCCACTCACACCCCTTCCGATGAACTACGCACGTGCTAGAGCTAGATGCACGCGACCTATCGAAAAACCATGGGACTAAAGTCACCCAACTGTGGCTTGGTCACCGGCTGACAATCGTGTTCGTGGTGTGGCTTTGTCCTGACCAACTTGGGACAATTGATTATGAAGACATACTCCTCTCAGTTGTTTCAGGTGGGGTAATGGATGAATCCATACTGGTGGCCAAGACGATTACTTGGGTGATTATGTTGAACGGATACCATGATATGATTCAGTTCATATCATAGGCTATGATATGAACTGAATCATATCATTCATAGCGCCTCAAATTACTTCAGCATTGCTTCGCCAAAAATGCGCTTGTCTACATTACAGTCTAAGCAATCCCACCAACATAGCCAACAAATTTAAATTTGTCACCTTTAATGCGAGACTAAATTTATTGGTCTACTTAAAGAACATTCATATACGTAGGTTGCCTTTTATATTTCGGGATTAGAGAAGAAAAACAAATATTAATCATCGAAAACCACTTTATTGTTTTTCAAATTATTCCGCATGAAAATCTATACACTTTTGCATGCGTTTGAACCAATTGTCGAAGCACTTTTGCCACTCTGATTGAGGTATCTCCAAAACATGCATTCTGAATGCGGCAACCGCTTCTTCAGGTGTCGGAAAACGTTGACCTCTCAGTTTGTTTTTTACGTACGGGAATAAAAAGAAGTCATTCGGTGCCAAGTCAAGACTATACGGTGGATGACTCATCAAATCGATGTTTCGAGTGCTCAAAAATGCAGTTGTTTGAGCCGATGTGTGAGAGCTCGCATTGTCGTGGTGAAGAGTGATCCGTCTTCGGCGGTTGGTTTTCCTGATTTCTTCGAAGACAACTGGCAAACAAATGGTTGTGTACCACTCAGAATTGACTGTTCTGCGTTGTTCTAGAGGTACGGTTGCGACATGTCCCTGAAAAATGTCCAACCTTATGATAGAGCTGTCAGTTACCAGATTGCACCACCAGGGTTGCCAAATCCCGAAACATAAAAGGCAGCCTACGTATATTCCCCTAAGATACAAACTCAGTGTATTTCCCTGAAGAAAAAATCTGGCTGTGAAATTTAATAACTTAATTTTGTTGGGCCACAATCCAAATAGATAATCATTTTTTCGTACCTAAGTTGGTTTTATTTTTTTTATTTTTTGTAGTGAGTATGTAATTGATTGAAGTAGATTTAATTTTTTATTGAAAACAGTAAAAGGTGTTGATTTAAAACTCTTGGAAGGTCAAATCTTGACAGAAGAAAGATTATTTACTTTATTGAAAAAAAGAATTACTCAAATGATTTTTTTTTTAAGGATACTGAACTGGACTTAGGTGGTTAGCCTTTAATACACTGTAGTGTGCAATCCAGTCAGCTTAGAGATGGGAGATCAGAAATCGGGCGGGGTATGGTAGTATACTACTTGGTGTTAATAATTTTGAGTGCTGTTTCTGGCTATGATGTGATCTACCAGAACAGCAATGTTTCCTATAACAAATCAACTACTGTCCGGCATCTCTGATGGTGTTAGTGAATCTGATAAGAATGTAAACAGAACTCATCTGGTCAGTGAGTTTGGCTAGCGCGGTGAACTAAACTTGAAATTAAAGCTGACAACATTAGAATTAATAATACCAAGAAAAAACATTGAGTCCAAGATCCCGTTTTTTGATAAATATTCGTGAATCAATAGCAGAAATGGCAAAATATTTTTAAAAGTGGCATATCTTGGCAGTAGTTCAGGTGGCTTAGTGGCTAGAGTACTTGCCTTCGGTGCACCTGGTACCAGGTTCGAATCTGCTTGGCCACAAGTAATTTTCGAAAATGGGATTGAGTGCCGGACTATCAGTTCACTCAGCTGTAAATGAGTACCTGATTTAAAATTGGGGTAATAATCACGGACGAGTGTGTGGCTGACCACCGTTGGTCTCGTAATGAAGTAACTCTAGCATTACTTCAAGGCCTAGGCCCGATTTGGGCTGTTGCGCCATTGATTATTATATCTTGATAAGGTGTGGATAATGAGCTAGTGTGTCCAAGATAAAACACAGAAATAATTTTAATTTTTAGAGTAAAATGTAGTATATTCTATGCACATCGAAATGTACTACACCCATAACACGAGTTGCGGGCTTAAATGCTAAATAAAAATCTAAATTTCACTATTTATTTGCACTCGGTCACTTAAGCAAGAAAGCTTACTGGTGAACTTTGAGGGGCTATCCTTATAGGCACACTATCCTATTATTGCATAATTTAAGATTTGAATTTGTCCGCCAGTTCTACACGACAATCCCCCAAAGGGTTGTAAAATTCGTCCGAAGAAGGACCAACCAACACAGAAAAAACCAAGAAGTTGTTTGTCTCCTTGCACCGTTTATACGAAAAGAAAGAAGTGAAAGTAAATGTTTTATTTACCAGAGACATAAAAGTGTATAAAAGGAGCCATCAACGGAAGCAACGAAAGGACAATAAAAGTTTCCATTTTATGGTGACCAAGACGACTTTACTACTCCTTTCCGTTTGTCTTTGCGATCGTGTTGGTCTATTTTATTTTCGTAATTTATTTTTCTTTCGATTTTCGGCCCTCTCTGGTCTGCACACCCCAAAAAAGTCCCTTACCGCAAAGAAGAAAATACGTGCCGACAGATAATCCTAAAGTATTGGGATTATGCCACAATCGCTTTCAAGTTTTTCACTGCAATCCTTTATTGATTCAGAGTCTGGCTGGGTCGACGATAAGTAAGGATAAGATAGACCAAGTGGTGGTGGCGGTAGTGGGGTGGACAAATCCCATTTAAACCGATTTTCGACTGGAATATTTCGTGTATCTTTTCTTATTTATTCGTATATTGGGGTACTTCCGAAGGAGACGGTGGTATTAACCCGTTTGCAAGATCCTGATTAGTCACCAACAGGTATTCATCGTTTCACTCGAAAGATACTGACTGCCAAACGAACGACTCTTTTGATCCGATCGAAGAATTACAGAAAAAATTCCTTAATACGATTTAGTCCTGGAAGTTGATCTAATACTCCACTAAAATTTCTGTGATATCCACTAAGTCGGATTTTCAGGCCCAGTCTGGATTTTTTGAACCATCGATAAGCCGAAGTGGATTGGTCCACGATAGAAATTTTCTTATAGGGAACTATGGAGCTATCTGTGGAGAAACTCACAAACTGAGGCGGTCTCTCGAAGTGCTCACCTGTCCGGGATAGCATTAATTGAAAAAGGAACGTAAAAGGAAAACTCCCTACTAATTCTGGCATATGGTTTAACTACTTGTTCTCTTAATGATGGGATCTATCCCATCATGGGAAAATAATAGGTTTAGCTTAATGGAGATTAAGGTGTTCGTAGTCGTAGACTTGTTTCCTCTGTTTTGTTATTCGCCCCGGTGAAAACTTAACTTTCCGTCGAGCTTAACAACTTCTTGGGTAGCAGGTTTCGAGAATGTGTTTGTGTACAGGAAGTTTTCTTCGCGAATGATGTGGTCTAATTCGACTTAAAATAATACAAGGAATATCTTCTGCTTGAGGCCTTATCGACATTTTAAGCTGCTTTGAGTGAGCTTTGCTAGGGTAAAGTTTGGATAGTTTTAAGGGTTTGGAAGACCATAATTGCCTAATTAGGCTTGTTAGCCTAAGACAATTATACTTGAGGTTTTTTGGAGAGTTTGAAAATAGTTCCAGCCTGAGGAAGAGTTGAGGGAAAGAAGGATGGTACTTGAATTGTAAGTATAGCTAAAAGTGGTAAACAAACACTTGTTTGCTTTCATTAGTAGACACTCAGAGTCATTCTGTAATCTTTCCTGAACTTGTCCAAAATTTTATCTATTTAAGCCTCGACACCATGATTATTACCATGGAGATATAAATGACGGAGATGGCAACACCCCGTTTCTGTATAAAGCTCTTTGAAGCATTTTGAAGTTTAATCGAACGTTTTTGTATGGAGCGTTTCATGCCCGGTGGCAGTGAAATGCAAATAGTAGCGTAGTATTTAAAGGTTGGGCTTATTTTATTTTCAATACCGGAGTTTAACATACATGTGAGTAAGATGCTGATAGTAGCATAGTGAATAGCGTCGGTCCTTTGCGAGAAAACTTCCGGCTTCATAACAGTCGCTGCTCGCCATCTCCACTACATATGTATGAATATCTCCATGATTATTACTAACTGATAACTCATTACTCCACAGTGTTTTCAAAAAAATTAATGTTTAAGCTAATTTTTACTTGAAATCTCTAAAATATTTATTTTTCAAGTAAAAGTACTCATTTCAAGCACGTTTACATGAAATTACTGGTATTAGTAAATTGTTCATGTACTTTTCAACTGAACCATACAATTTACATGAAAAGTCTCAAAAAATTCCTCAACATTTTGTGTAAAATTAACTATATTTATATATGAATTGAAAAATACTTTCTTTTTCGTGTAGTTCTAGTTATTTATTTGAATTTTACGACGAAAAACATTTGATATATGAAACCGTGAAGTTGGACGGTTTGATAGAAATTGTTTTCTACTAAAATGAAAAAAAAAAATGGCTACGTGCACCAAACAAACGCAGGAAGATCAGAATGAATGGTGGGTTCGAGTGTTACCTACTGTCAATTGTTTTATTAAGAGTAATTAAGTAAGAAATAATATTAGAGAAGATATACGTAAGTGTATCTTAAAGAGTGAAAATTGTACTTTTTCTTAGGGTTTAAATTCCAGTGAATTTTCTGCTTTCGAAATTGAAATTTACTGATTGAAAATTGAAATTTACTAATAGCTTATTGAATTTTACTGAACGAAAATTACATGAATATTTACTACAACATTCCAATGTAAATTTACATGGAAAGGTGTGGCAGTGGCAGGAGATGTAAGATTCAATGGATTTTTTTACTGTGTAGGTTGTGTTTCGGAGATTTCACAACAATAGATGGTGACCAGTTAATAAATATTGCAAATAAATTTTTTTACAGTAAAAAACAGAAAAAATACGCTTACAGGCTGAAAATTAAAAATTTTAGGTTATTTCATATTATATTGTATAACAGTTGTGGTGTGCGATTAAACGCGCTTTCTGTAACTTCTTTCACGCAACGCGGTTATGTGGTTGCGCCAGTTTCGCACAACGCCTTCATTATAATTGCATCTTTAGCATCTAGTCTCACAGTCAATGTGTATAGTGGCAGGTATATCTCATGTTGAAGACCAGCGATTGAATGGCATAGTCATTTTTTTCTGGTCCTAATCGAATTTAAATTTTAAATTCTTGTAACAGGATCGTTGGTAAATAATTTACGTTTGCTCGAGCGTATCCAATTGAGACTCTAAAACTGGCTACAGACTACGTCTCGCCTATTTCGAGTCATTCGTATCTTTCTCGTGAATAGTGCGTAAAGGTTTCTCGTGAGTTTCTCGCGTTTCGTTGTTCGCGATTCGTGATTCATGGTTTTTCTCTGCTGGAGGTGGTTTTTGCAGAACTTCAAAGAGTTTTGATTGACGAAAAAAAGACGAAAAATATGCGATACGGTTTTTCGTGATTTTCTCGTTTTTGGTTTTTCGTGGTTAATATCAAAAGTTTGTACTTGCAAGAGTTCAGAAATTGAAAATAAATGGAACTTCACGAAATGTAGAGAAACCACGAAAACACGAAACTTGCGAATTGTAAGTATACAATACTATCTCGTATTCTCGCAATTTTCATGTATTTCGTGAAATAAGACGAGAAACTCACGAAATGCAAAAAATAAGTAAAGCATGAGAAGTCTGTACCAGGCTTAAGACTAATCTTAAGTGATTTGCAGAGCAACGAAGAAAATTGATTGAATCATCACAGTTGGCCACGTGGATCAACGATACGTAGACGCTATTACTTAATTTATGGTTAATTACTACTTACCGCCTCCTTGACCTACTAGACCACTTCACATCCTGCTTCCCAATTTAATTAAAGTTTAGTCCAACTATACAATTCATTCCTGCTTTTACTAACAAGAACCACTTTAATTTTCGATTTCACCTAACAGAATCGGTGTAGACCACCTCGAGGGCGAAACAAGTCACCGCAAGGTAAACAATAAACAATCGTTTCAAGCATCGCCATATCATCATGGCCGTCATCCTGATATTTAATACCGAGACTGTCTTGAACAAAGTATACTATAATATCCTCGGGCATTTCCCTATAAGCAGTAAAAGATCCTTTTCTATTTGGTGTTATCGCTACATCACACCAGACACCATTATTACGACCACAGTTCCACCAGCCACTTCAGGATGCTCCTGATGACTCGAGAGTAAACTATGTCAAGTGGACGAGATATCCCCTTTGTAGAGGTACCAAAAGCCTTTAGGGAACCAATTCCTTGAATTGTCGATTTGTGGATTTTCCTTGAGATAAATTGCCTTAAAGGCGATACTCTGCATTGGCTTCATGGAATTGCTTCGATTCTCTGGCCACTTGAATTGCTTTTTTGAATTTTATTTCTTTGCTTATCTCGGTCAAATTTTAAAGAGACGAGAATGGAATTTCTTTATAATTAATTTTTTTTTTAGATTTAGAGCACGGGTACTGAGTTAAAAAGAAATCAATAATACTTCAACTTTTTGAAAAATTCGTGCATGGTAGGTATGTTAGTTTTTGGATTCTGATTACGATGGCATCATTCAAACTGGAACGTTAGTTCAAATATTTAAAATCTGTATATCAGCTGTTGATTTTGAAATTTTTAAAAAAAAATTTGTTGTGACATTGTAACATTGTTCTATACAACACGAAGCAACTTTCTGTGAATCTATTGACGCAATTGTTTCATAGCACTTTAAAAAAATACAAGTCAATTTTTCTGAAAGTTGGCATACATATTTTTAAACATATTAAGACACAAACTCTAAAGCATGTCGATTTAAAAATGAAATGCGACTTATTCCACTTTCAAAATAAACGGCTCATATATGAAAGAGGATGTATGTATGATCTATGATATATGCACGTAAACCGCTCAACCGATTTTGATGAAATTTTCAGGGAACGTGTAGACTAGTCCCGCGATGGTTCCTCTGAAGTTTGATATTAATCGAATAAAAAAGAATTATTTTTTTCTTTAAGTTTTTCAAGTTCATTCACTATTTGTTTATTCGCGCTTTCCAATACCATTCATCTGATTACGATGAAAATTGGCTGATATATTTAACGCACGGCCGCAAAGGTTTCTGCGTGAACAAAGCCATTTGCAATTGGTGGTACGAGAGTTATTTCAACATTTGAAAGCAGCAAAAATGTTGTCAATTTCTTAGGGTTCTTAAATACTATGCTGCCATGTGGCAAGATGAACATATTTTATATATAAAAAACATTTTATTATTTTACTAGACCCTAATTGCGAAATAAAATATAAAACGAAAGGCTTGCTTATTTTTTTTTTGAATATTCTTTAATTTTGCTTTGACATTAGAAACAAAATATAATAATCTTTACAAATGTTTACGTGTTTTATGTTACTTAAAGAATTTAAATTTTGAGTTTTAATTGAATATACATAACAAAAAATTATATAATAATTCTCGCAATCCCCCACTAATTTTTAAAATGAAATTTTTATATAGTTTTCAAACTTTTTTCCTATTCTTTTTAATTTTTAACACGATAGTACGTGGTATGAATATTGAATTGTGTAAAGATGAAGGAGAACTGGTATGTAATAATCTTAAATTGATTTAATAAAAATAATTTATTCTTTTTGTCAGTGCACATATCATCGAGACTGTTGCAAACTTTATTGTAAGGCAAATGCACTTAAAATGAAGACCTGTTCCAAGTTTTCTTTTAATTTAAATGGTGCAGGAATGCGCAAAGTGAATTATGGAAAAGTAATGGTAAGAATTTGTATGATTTTTGGAAAAAATTCTAGCTATAGATGAATTTATCTTATTTCAGTTGGGCGTTGTAATAATTTTATGGAATTATTTGTGGATGAACTCAGGAAAATTGCACTCATAGTAAAAGCGTTTAAAAAAATATCTAATTGCTTAAACTAAAAATAAAAAACAATCTTTTGAATGACAGATATTTGTTGATGCGATCAATAGAATTAAATTCATTTAATCTTTTAAGGCTGGGGTAATTGAAGCTCTACTTTAGTCCTTCGTCTAATTTTACTGTCGGTACACTACATGCATTAATATTTTTTTTTATTAAAATAACTGTCCTTTATGAAGCCAATATAAGCCAAATTGATGTAGTAAACTTAAGAATTTTTAATAAATTTAACAAAATTGAGAGTAATTCTTAAAACTTTGTATTTTTACACAATAAATTCAAAAACTCACTGACAGGGAAGTAATATTGCAAAACAGTATGAAATATTACACATTTAATGTGTAAAATTCATTGTGAAAGATTACGCATTTGCTATCTACATATATTATATTACCTGAAGCGTAGTAATTTGTTTTTTGAGATATACCTATATTTACTTGACCGCTTTGTTGTTTAATTCACTCATGTACTGATTCAAAATTTAAAAAGAAAATAGTGTTTATAGAATGTGAATTTTGTGGCTAATTAAAACAAATAAATTAAATTTATATAATAAACGAAGCAAGGTATTCGTAAATGAACGTAAACGACCTAGTTAAAAACGTTTTACTTTAATAATACAGCAGATATTGTGATCGATTCAAAAAAACCTTACTACCCTGTAGGAAAAATAGGCATGATTCAGGTATTATTTGTAATGCCATCACAGCTATGATTCATACCTGACCGTTCCATGATCTTATTCACGATATGGACCCCCAACCAGTATGAAAAATCAGGCCTGACATTTAGGTCTGATTCATACCATACTAATCATGCCTACGTCATAGCTTGCGAGTCCTTCATGAATCACACCTTATTGATACTGTCAAATTTCAGGTCTGACACATAAATTCACAATCCAGGTATAAGAAGTAATACCTGTGTCATATCTTACGATTACTGTATAAATCACAGCTGATTTGTACCTAACCGTTCCATGATTTTATTCACGATATGCACCCCAACCAGTATGAAAAATCAGTCCTTACATTTAGGTCTGACTCATACCATACTAGTAATATCCAAAATATTGAGTTATTTTTGTTAGTTAAATCCTACCATGAATTCTTTTTTGTTACCTAGGAGGAGGTAGAAGACTCTTCTAAGACAATATTTTTCTAATTCAAATATTATTTCTCACTTACTGATTTAATAAAACCCATGGTTGTTTGTAGGAATCGAACCCGGAGTTGAATGTTTTTGGATTGACGCGCGTAACCACTGCGCCACAGAACCCCTTTCATTTTCATTTCGCTATAGGCAACTTGTGAAAAAAATCAGATCTTAAAACATTTCCTACATAATGATATGATTCATATCATATTCATATGGTGAATAATCATACCTTGCGTTTTCGCCTATTGGTAGGCCGAAATCAGGCCTGATTTTGCTATTATTTAATCAGGCCTTACGACTTTTCATACAGGGGTGCTATGATTCATATCATATACTTCGAGCGAACGTCATACCTTGCGTTTTCGCCTATTGGTGGGCCGAAATCAGGCCTGATTTTGCTATTATTTAAATCAGGCCTTACAACTTTTCCTACAGGGTACACTCAACATTTTTTTTACGTTTCATGACTTGTAGGTACACACGAAAAAGCAAACATTTTTTTTTCAAAATTGTTTGAAGGCTCGTAGTACCCAAAACCCTTTAAGCGATTGAGATTAATTTTTTTTGTGGGAAGACTGGGTATAGCCCTTTAAGTGCTCACGTTTTGAAAGATGGGGTCTGAAGGATTAGGTGTGGGAAGCGTTTTAGACGGAAAATATTGGTTTCTAGATCTTAGCAAAAGCTTATGCTGGGAAGCTGAAACTTGGGTCTACGTCTACGTCTACGTCTACGTCTACGTCTACGTCTAAGTCTACGTCTACGTCTACGTCTACGTCTACGTCTACGTCTACTCTACGTCTACGTCTACGTCTACGTCTACGTCTACGTCTACGTCTACGTCTACGTCTACGTCTACGTCTACGTCTACGTCTACGTCTACGTCTACGTCTACGTCTACGTCTACGTCTACGTCTACGTCTACGTCTACGTCTACGTCTACGTCTACGTCTACGTCTACGTCTACGTCTACGTCTACGTCTACGTCTACGTCTACGTCTACTACTACGTCTACGTCTACGTCTACGTCTACGTCTACGTGTACGTCTTCGTCTTCGTCTACGTCTACGTCTACCTCTACGTCTACCTCTACGTCTACGTCTACGTCTACGTCTACGTCTATCTATGTCTATGTCTATGTCAATGTCTATGTCTACGTCTACGTCTTCTTCTATGGCTACGTCTAGTTATACCAGTTTGACGTCAGACGTACCAAAGCAGTGTTTCAATTCCATTTCGGTTCGTGTCTTGACTACTTTTACAAAGCAAACGTAAAAAAAACAAATTTTTTTATATTATAGAATATGATTTAATTTTTGATTTATGAAGTGTCGAAAAGAATCTTTAAAATCCAAGTAGAGTATCTTCAATTCGAACCAAAGGCAAAAAACATGAATACATAAGGTGATCTACAACTCTTTAAACAAACAATTTTCTTTAAAAAAATTTCCCTCTCATGAAAATTTCGCATGAACGGAAAGTTCTTATTTATTTCGAAGGCGCCGTTGGAGATTTTACTAACCGGATTTCAGTCAAGCAAAAAATAGTTAAGCAGGAAAACGAGCGACAAAAAGGCCTAAGAAGATAACAACCCCAAATCAGATAACTCTTACTTGTATCGCAGATGCATTCGAATTGGCACATAAGCCCCATCTTAATTCCGATAGCGTGCAAATATTCAACTTAAGATTGCTGAAAACCCACGTTCCGGATTCCCTGAAAAATCCTCTTAACACGTCTTGTCCGTCATTAAATTTCCATTTTCAGGGATTAGAAAAACATCAAAACTGGATTTTCCACGGATAGCACAGAACTCTATACTATCCTGGAAGTCTACTACTCGGCGTACTAATTTAGCATCTATAGAATTGAAAACCCGGATTACAGCTGGTTTTTCCGAAGGACGAGTTTACGTAAATAGCGTGGGCGTAAGGAGCTTATATCCTTCGAATCGATTCACAACCGAAACAAGGCTACACTGTGTTTATTCCGGAGACACTTTCGAAATCGTTGTATGTCTCTCACGCTCTGTAATGGCGGATTTATGTTAATCCAGTTTCAATTAAACCGAATCTTAAGGAGGTCGGTTCGCTCTTCTCTGCCACACAAAATAGCAAATACGCAGTCTACGTTTGTCTCGGCTAAGCCATTTGTTTGCCAAAATGCAGAGCAGTTCGTGATGTGAATTTTTCAGAGCGAATTAATCGCCCGGGAAAATGGTTTTCGGCGAAAATTCCACGACCGTTAAAATGTCGTCTTTTTCGATTTCGGGAACAGTTGGTGCGGCTTTCAATAGCTGCAAATAAAAAATTCCGAATGGCAAGGAAATGGGAACGAGCGCAATTCAATGAGGAGCTCGCATCATGTAAAATTCACAAATTTCCCTTTTCGATACGCTCCGGAAATCTTTCCGATTCGAGGAAATCTACTTGCTCTGTGCATTTGGGAAAAAAATAAGGACATGCAGTTAAGAAAGTACATGAAATGTAAAAAAGTAAATTCGATTCGTTGAGCTCGAAAAGTAGACCAGAGTAAGACGACCTCGATTGTAACGAAGTCATTCAGAACGGAAGAGAAGGAGCTCCAAAGTGGATACCGATTTGAGAAATCCTTCGTGATCCTTAACCATTTTACGAACTTTTAGGAAGGAAATCCTCTTGAATCCGGTACTATTGGAAGGATACTGGCACTACTACGGCCGGTGATTCCACACACACCAATCGGGTGGAGGGATAACGTCCCGATCCAAGTTTCTGACGGATGACTCCAAATAAAATATTTGTTCTTCGATTCGATACACCGGAAATCGATGATGCTGAAACACTGCAGCACCCAGAATAGCACTCAAGGATGAAGTGCTCCTTGTATACAAAGTTACCTGGTGGTGGCTTGCTCTCAAGTGCACTGCAATGCGGAAAGGGATGATTTTCGTAAAACTGATTGATCTCATGCTCGGCAGGAATTAGGAACGAAAATCGTTACTTTCCAAGTTACTGATGTGAAGCGAACGGGATCCAAGGCGACGGGTTATTCATCCTACAGTACTACCGGTAAACTCCGTTGATAATTACCTATCTGTTTTATAGCCTCGTATTAAAGTGAGAATACCGCAAGTCGCATTCGGCTTGACTAAGCTAATTAATGATGAGAAATTGTCCTCTATCCCTCAAGGCATTTAATTTGTAACGCAGTCCGAAATGAACAGAACCTATGAATATGATAAATTGGGTTTGCTGTCAACGTTGCGTCTGTGTGAAAACCCAACGACTCGTTTATCATTCCAGTGACAAATAAGGCTTCGGATTTGTTTTGCTAGTTGTAAGATTACGACGAAAGTCGTTCATTGGAGATGTTGGATAAGAAACTGAAAAAAGAGACAAGCTCTTACGATATAAGCTACTATAGTTAATGTTTTATTCGTTTGTATGTTGCCTTGATGTAATAAAAAAATTGCAACTGAAATTTGGTATCACATTCGGCCCTGACTGTCCGAAGAACTAGAAACTGGTCAATTTAATTAATTTAATCAAAAATCATAAAAGAAGTTAATAGGTAAATATGAAAACTGCACCAGAAGTAAAATCCAATTCAAATTCTTATCACTTCTAAACGAAATTACGGTATTCGTGAAAATGTGTTCAACCCTTTTATACCTTCTTAGGGAAAAAACTTAAAAATCAGTTTTAGGCTATTAATACGCAAGCTTGAAGTGAAGAGATATTCGATGTCATATAAGGCCTTGGGATATGTGAGAATTCGTGATAAGTATTCAACCCACATCCACCGCCATAGGGGTAGAATTTCAAAAAATCCTGAAAATGCTTTCTAGGTATTTATATGAATAAGCCGTGAAATAGAGATGAATTCAATATTTGCGAAGACCAAGTAGATATGACGAAAATCGTCAAAATATATGCATACCTTTTTCACTGATCATTTTTTTCGACCCCCTACCAAACATTCATGGATATTTGAAATTCTTTTTGAACTTAATTATTTTTCTAGTTGACTTACATATAAATACAGTTTAAAGTTTGAACCATAAACCGTTCTTTAGTTAGGAATACACCCCATTCGTAAAAGCTCTAGAATGAAACGTTTTGAAGTTAAAATGGAACTCTTGAAATTAGGGATTTTGGTTTTTCTTTTTCTGCCTTAGCTTTTCGAATTAATACTTACTTTTCAATTTTACTTTATTATTTTAATAATAAAGTATTTTATTTAATAAGGGCAAATTCTGTTTCGATGTTCAAGCGACTTTCGCGTTCAGCTTTATTTCATAATTTTTGAATTTTTTTGGAACTAACTTCTATATTTCGGTTTAAATTATTATTCAGTTATATTGAAAAATTTTAGATTTACGTTCTAGTGATTCCATCAGAAACTGAAAAAATAAGCACATTATCCTTTTTTCCATAGATAACTTTGTAGTAATATGAGCGGCAAGGGCTAAAAAAATTTAAATTTTTAACACAATGAAATTTAATTCAAATGAAAGAAATACGTTACCAAAATTTTAAGAAAATTTCCCTGATGTATGCTTGTCGATTTCAAACGCGAAACTGGTCCGCAAATCTTTACACCTCGATGGTCAACTATGCAAATTGGCACACAACAATCATCATTTTTCTTGCACTAATTTTAAGATAATTATTATAATTCTATTTGTCTACTCTATTCTTCACGAATTTTTATATTTTACCAATTCAAACTCCCATTGACAGTGTCTGTCTTCGTCACCAACTGCAATAGAAAGGAGGAACAAAATAAGAAATAGGGAAGTGTGGAAGTTCATTTTGATTTCGGGCTCTTGGTTCAAAATTGACCAAATGGCCAAATGAAAACACAATTTTACAAATTAATATTTAAATAAAATTAAAATCAATTGTATACAATTTAGATATTATGATGAATATTTTTTGTAATTTTTCGATCGACAACGAATTTTTTTATTGAATAATTTCACTAAGTGTCAAAACTTTGAACAAAATTTGTCAAAATGACTTATGAATGAACTGAGCTGTGATTCGTAAGATTTATTGAATTTAATAGTGATTTCTTTTCTGGGGAAAAAATGTGACCCGTTTCTGCCCTCAATTTTTTTCTAGCAGTTCCGCCGTTCTATTGTGGAAAAAAATTTGACCTGCTAGAAAAAGGGGTTTGAGTCCGTGGTTAAAATTGCCCTGAAAACTCGCACTTCTTGCCCCCGAAAATTTCGGCGGTGCAACTCAGTTAACCTCAAACGTGCGACAACATAAAAAAAAAATATCCTATGACAACAGCGGCAACCGATTTAAAAGCATAAATTAAACTGTCAAACGGGTCAAACGGCAATTAGAAATCATACGGAGTGTAGTGTAAATATATTTAAATTTTAATAATAGCTTTTTGACCTGAAAGCGTTCTATTGTCAATTGACCTGTCGGACGGAACTGTCAAAAAAGAGGGAAGAACTGCAATAATTTTGCATCTAAATGGGTCAAATTTTTTTTTCAGAAAAAAAATCACCATAATATACTTATTGTAGAATTGAACCAAAATTACAAAAAAATATTTCTACTTTAAAGTCTTATAGTTTTTTTATGTTTTAGAAGGAGTGGAACTAAAAAGGGGTTAGTTCTGCAGTAGAACATATTTGAGAGGTTTAAATATTTAATCCTTCGTAGTCATATGTGGTTGAATCGACCCGACGACAAATTTTGGACGTAAAATTGCCTTTTTTTTATATGAAAAAAAAAATATGTACGTTTTTGGGAACTCGTACTATGCAACCATTTTATTTTTTCCCAGAAGAAGAATATTTCAGAAGTGAATGGCAAAATTCAGATAATTTTTAACCATTTCGGACTGATAGTTTGGTTACAATATCATTTTGAACTTTTTGACGTGGTATAATCGACCCAGCGTGACACCACTGAGATTGAATGTAGAGGTGTTCCCCTGAAGAGTTAATCAGGGCTCCCAACCGAAAGATTTGACACTAAAAAAATGTAAACCTTCTGTTGAAACATAGGTACACTAAGCTTAAAAATTGGATCAGCAATTAAAGCTAGTACTTAATTTGTTTTCTATTTTAGGCTCAGTTGTATATTGTTTGCTTTGGAGAAGTTAAGCAACAATAAAAGAAGTTTGTCGTTATTTTGCATGATAGAGGCATCGATAATTTGTTTTCTAATGTATTGTTCTCTTGAATCATAAAATCATTCATTCTTTGCCTGATTCCAAAATCTTCACACTTCTTGGTCTTTACAAAAGTCAAAGTCCTTCCAAAATTTCATCTTTGTGCCTTCACAAAGTCTTCCCTTAACTTCTCCCCAGTCTAATTTGAATAAGTTTCTCCTGTGACTTAAACTAAAATTAGTAAGCTGCAATTAGTTCACTAATTTGTTAAAAAATTTATGGAAATGCTGTTCGAATTTCGTTTGAAAAAGTTGCTAAAGTTTCAGAAATAATTCAATTGATCTACAGACTCAGCTATAGTTTAAGTCCACGAGTATTTTTGTCCCAATTGCGTACCTTGCGCAAATGAAAACACACAACTTCGCAAAGCTCAAATTATACGTACTTTAAAATATATTCTTTTTTTTAAACGTATCTGGACAAATCTATTGCTACGTATTGTAAATGGAATTGATTTTTTAGTTCTTCATAATGTAAAGCTGGCAGTACTTTTTTAAAATAAGTGTAAAAGAAAATAATTCTTAAATAGTAAATAATTCTTTTTGAACCGTCGATCCGGATTAATCAGTGATCTAAGACGGAAATAAGAAAGAAGTGGTAGTAACTTTTGCGAAAACCTGAATTCTGAAATACATGATTATTAGAAAAATCGCACAAAGTTTTTTATCAGTGAAAACCTAGTAATAAAGACATTTTATCAAAAAGTGCCAAAGACTGTAAGAGTGCCAACCACTATACAGTTTACCCCAGTATTCTTTTCTAGAATAAGTGGGTAAAAGCAAATAATTAAATATTTTTTGAGCCGTCTACCCGGATTTAAACCAATGATGAAAATGGAAGCAAGTTGTCGCGAGTAATAAAATTTTGGAAACCTAAATTCTGAAATAATTAAGTCATATTTGATAGGAAAACTATAGATACTTTTATTTTTTAGAATAATTACCTAAACGAAAATAATGTAATATTTTTTGAGCCGTCGATCCGCATTTGAACCAATGATAAAGACGGAAGTAAGAAGTGAAGAGAAATAAATTTTACGTGAACCTGAATTGCGGAACAGTTGAGCCACGTTTGATAGACAAATTATACTTTTATTTTTTAGAATAAGTATGTAAAGGAAAATAATTTAATATTTTTTGAGCCGTCGATCCGTATTTGAATCAGTGATCATAAGCGCCGTTTTCACGGCGATAGTTTTGTTCGATAGGACTTTCTCGAAAGTATAGCACGATAGTATGATAGTGTGATAGTGTGACAGTCTGCTGTTTACACGGCGCGATGTACAATAATGAAATTAGATATGTCACTTGTCTATCACGTACACACAAAATCATGTAAACACAAAATCACGTACACATAAAATCAAATTTAATTTTTTTTGCAATTAGCAACACTTATTCACAAGATTGAAATTATTATTAAATATTTTCATGTTTTGAAATTATTTTTTTAACGTCAAATGTCAATGTCAAGATAAAATTATCGCGAAATTTCTATCAACTATCTCGTCAAGCATGATAGTACGATAGTGCTATCATGACAGCGCGAAAGTAACTATCGAGAAGTTTACATGGTGATAGCTATGACGATAGTAATTATCATGACAGCAACTATCGCAAAAACTATCACCGTGAAAACGAGGCTTAAGATAAAGGAAAGTAATAAATTATCCGTTAACCTGAATTGCAAAACAGTTGAGTCTCGTTTGATCGAAAAATTATAGCTTTCCCATTTTATAATATTTACTCTTTTGTCGATTGCTGGAGTACACGTTTGAATAAGTGCAACTTCTTGCCCGATCCTAAGCTCTGAGCAGGTACTTTCTTAAAGAATGTTATAGAAATATTAATTTTGCCGTAAAATAAATTTTTTTTGGTTCAAATCGGATATTCAAAATTTGTATCTAGGCTGGAGCTAGTCGTCAATCCATTAATATTATCATTTCGCGCTAACTACTGGATTGCATGTCTAGTAGTTAAATAGTTTTTTAATTAGGTATCAAAACCCAACGATATTTTTTAAATTTTTCCTTGAATTTATTTTGCTTTCTTACTTGTCGATGCTTCAAGTATAATAGATAGTTATTATATAGTTGTTAAGGTCAATTGTTATTTGTTCACTAAATTCTTAGTTATAAAATAGTAAGAATTATAAGTGTTATTTCAGAATACAATAAACGTTATCTGCATTGTTTGAAAGGATTCCAAAAGGATGTCGAGCAGTATCCACTGCAACAAGTTTCATCAGCAATACACTGAAATAAAACAACAATTATGGTTTTAAAAAAAAACATTAATTAAAAACAATACTATCTGATACAATCAACAGTATAAAAATGGTTTAAAAAATTCGATTCACTCACAGTAAATCCATCCAGTAAACAAGTTGTCACTCCATTTCCCAGATATACATCACAGCTAACAATTGTCGTCACGCATAAAAGTATTAACAATTTTACATTTCTTAGAAACATCATTACGATATTAATTTCAATAAACCAACTAAGGTGTAAATCGGGTTTGCGATTGAAAGTAACTGGGAAGTGGATTCTAGAATGGATGCACATTGGGTAACTTTTCAATTGCAAATTTGTGCAAATATTTAAGCTAGCTCGGATAATAATTATTAAGAAATTACAAACAATCGTCATAGTTCACTGCAGACCTGTACAGGCTGATTTATAGCTGCCTACAATCTGATGTATTTCCCATAGTTAAGTTCATAGAACAATTAGACAATTAGACTGACATTGAACATTAGTTTAAAGGTTTTAGTGCAGATTATTCTTTAGTATCATAATTTTCATAATTAAATATTATTTTAGTTCTGTTTACTTACTTGTTTGTGCTGATACAGAATCAGAATCAGTATCTTTGCGATATCTAAGGGTAGGAGGAAACCAGTACCATGTAAAAGTTGTCGGCTACTGCAGTCATCATCAAAGGTGCACTATAAAAAAAAAACAAATTAAGTATCCTAATGTTTCTAAACTATTAAATTTAAACATTATCTACTATTTTCCGAAATTGTTTTATTTAGCCCTGTACTTCAATTCAATTCAATTCAATTTATTAATTATTTAATTGCATGTCTGAGGACAAGTAAACTTTAACTTTAACGAATAAGTATTATTGCTATCGACTTGAATTTTAAAAAAAGTTTTTACCATGAAATTTTGTAGTTCCAAGTTTTATTTTTAATAAAAAATAATGTCTGTCTGTCCGCCGTAGACGCCGTACGCAAAACCGTTTGAAGGTGGCTCACAAACCCCTTGAGATATTACGTTAAAATTTATGATAGGTGCAATGGGTGAACCCCTACACCATTTGAAACGTTATTTTATAGGTTGTCAGTGACATAGTAAACTACACCGCATTGCAGCATTAAACACCTTTCGGACTTCAAACCATAAAATAATAAAGCTGTCTCCAGACTGTTGGCCTGAAACTAACAGAGATTTGAATTTTCAAAAAGGATTTGGACGCCATTTTTGCAAAAACTTTAACATACTATAACAAAAAAAAAAATAGGATAGAAAAAAAATTGAAATTATATTTTTTTTCACTAATTCGAAAGAATCGGCAATGGTACAGTCGCAAAATTGGCCTTTTTTGCGTTTCTTGATGGAATGACCTCTTACCATTGACTTAAGTGAGTGTGTAGCGCCCAAGGTCACATTCGTTATGGAGAAGATTTAGTGAATAATTTTTTAATCGTAACACCGATTCTTAACAATGGACATGCATTGTGAAGAGAGGAAGAATTAATTTGGGTGGTTTCGTTTGGTGATTTACTTTCGAATCGTTTTCGTATAAAAATGTATACTACTGTCCATAGTGTGACAGTAAGGCCTGATTTCAGTTGTTGGCACTAGACCCATCAACTTCAAGTAGGCCTTACGGTGTGCGCTTATCGACTGAGTGCAATTCATAAAAATTTCAACAAAAGCTTTCACTACTCTCTCACTGATAGCATAACCCTTTAAATTTTCTACCTTTCAGTTTGCTAGGTGTAGGCAGGTGTAAGTCCAACCTGATTACATTATCATCCTTCGTAAACAAGTTTTACATTGCATATGTACCGAATTCACTTGCATAGTTATCCAAGTAGGGCATACACATACGTCAGCTGACGGGGGATGTTTCTCTGTTTCAGACAGATCATAGCATGGCTGCTGCTCTCTTAAATATGGAATTAAATTTATATGCAAATTCGTGTCATCTTTTAGGGGTTTATATGTCGGCCCGACAACGGGAATACACTCGGTACGTTTTTACATATAAAATACAAATCTAGTAATCGTATGGAGTTGTGGGCGGTAGTCGGAGTGAGAGCTTCAGATCGGATTCTAGCACTGTTCTGTTGTAGATAGCGAGATGCACGGAAGCATAAATTTCTGAGGACGACTCACAATGAAGTTCCATTTAGATCTTTTGCATTTGATAACACTTCTCAAGTACAAAGGGGGACAATCCCATAAACTGTCATAGGATAGGAGAAACACTGGGATAAGGACGTTGTGCTCATCGCTGAAGGACGAAATGTACCTTTACAAAACGGATCCATTTTGGTCTAAGGGCTTGCTGTTTCTGGCTGCTCTCTAGTGGGGCACTCGACAGTCTGCGACCCCCTCCGTACGGATACGACGACAATCTGCCCTGGGAAAAACCGACAGACAGAAATGGTCGACGTTTAAATTTGAAATAAGATTGTTCGTGGCGTTTGTGCGGAAAATTCAATGCGATATAAGTCAAAACCAACACCTGAAAATTTTCATATAAAATCTTTTTCGTGTTCCGACGGAATTTCCGGGCGGGTTTTTCAGTTCACACCGGGATTTTTTCCCACGGTATTTGCAGGGAATTCTCTGGACAGTTCAGATACCTTGATGTTGTCCTTTATTCAGAAAACTCTTTGGTGTCGCAGTAATGGAACCCAAAAAGAATTCAACTCAATTTATTTGTATCTTTTTTTCATATGCTTATTATTGTTATATACTAATATTAATAATGTATCCATTTCGCGAGCCGAAGAAATAAACATAAATCTGTAATTTTTGTTTAAAAACCCTCCAGCCGAACAGAGGGATTGGATTTTTCCAGTTCATTGAGCAATAAATTTACTTCATTGGTACATAAAAGAAATCCTTCGTGACGTGATTTCGTGATAATAAGAGTCTGTAATATTTCAAGACGTATCTGCGATGTATATAGTCAGTTAGCTAGGTCCTGGCAAGAAAGAAGGACACGACTCATATATTGTGGGAAACTTCAGTTACATTTCGTCCCTTTTTACTCATTTTTCATTCCCCTTTAGAGTCTCTCCGTCTGTCGCAAATCACGTCAACAGAAAAAACCATTTAGTGTGATGTTACAATTTTATATTCTCTCATTTATTTAAAAGAAAATATAAGCTTCATCTACAACAAACGAGTAGCTACCATATAAAAGTCTTTGAAAAAATTTTACACTAATCTAGCAGAATGTAGTATTAATCTCAAATAATCGATCAGTCTAAAAAACAAAATTAAAACTATTATAATTAGAGTTAAGAAGCCTAGATAGCCCGGTGTGAGGATTAGACATGATTCCAGGATTCCAGTATTCTTTTGGGTGGAGCGGAGGGTAAGTAGGGTTTCACGACTAAGTAAAGTAAGGTAATAAGGAATAAAGGTATGTTAATATATTTCAATATTATATTATTTTTGTAGAGTTTGGTACTCGTTAGTATTGGTCTCTATCTCTACATGCATAACTTTATGGATATGGGTTGGAGCAGTGCCTGTCTACTTTTAAAGTATGGTGGGGGAATCTTAATGTGACGGACGCCTATTCGACATCATAAACTGTAATAACAAGACGTTGACGAAATTGAATATTGGAGTAATTTCTCAAACTATAAAATTAAGATTGGTGTGGTAAAAGTAGTAGGTATTCTTGTTGATACTATGTCTAACAACAGTAAATTTTACAATTAATATGAATGGTAAACATAAAAATATGATTAACAATTGGCTGGAGATCGTATTGTTAAGATAAAGATGGGGATAAATGTTCTTTCTCTCTTGCTTCCTCTAAGGACGCCTTAGGTCATTAAACCTTGGGAATATATCAAAATTCGCACAAATGTATACCTACTATTACTTTACACTATCGATTTCGAAAAATTGTGTTTCTAAGCGCAAATATGGAGATTACGTCGAAGTATATGTACTTAGGTCGTTTCCAATACCTTGCTTCGTCTACGTCTACGTCTAGTTATAAGAGTTAATGACGTCAGACGTAGCAAAGCTCTGTCTGAAATTCATTTTCTGTTCGTGTCTTGACTATCAGTCAATCTAAGCAAACGTGAAAAAATTCAAATTTTTCTATGGAATTTAATTTATTTTTGATTTTTGAATCAAATAAGCATCAGCTGATCCATTTTGACGGTCTTAGCCGAGCTTTTTCTAAGCTGTTACAATAACAATTCTATGCTGTGACGTCAATATAGACGTAAACTCACCTAACTACTTACTTACTTACTTACTAACTCCTCCTGACTCTGAGGTTAGTATTATAACCTAACTGATATAATGAAATTTGTCTATCCACCAAAAAAATTCTAAACTTTGTTTGACTTCAATGACTCCTTTAGTATCTTTACATATAAGTCTTAAAAGAAAGTTAATTTCTTTGAATTTCTTAACATGATGTACTAAAAACAATATCAGTTAAATAAAAGCCATTTTCTCGAACACAAAAGTCTGTTTTTCTAAGCTATTTTCCAAAAATTTATGGAGTGCATCTTACTGTATATTCCTTCATAAATGTCTTTTTTTAGTGGCTGCAAGGATTGGAATTTATTCTCACACATATTTTCCTTGAGAGAGCCTCACAAGAAAAAGTCTGGAGCTGACAAATCTGGCGATATTGGTGGACACCTGAAATTGCCGTTTTTTTCTTAAATTATTCGATTTGGAAGTTGTTGCCTTAACTTCATTGTTGCACGTGATGTATAGTCCCCAGGATTTAATTTTTGGACTCGCTGAATTTTCTACGAAAATCCTCCGAAGGGTGCAGTTAGAAATTTTGCAACTGGGCAGAACGTCTTCTCTATAAAGTTTCTAAGTTTTCAGCGATGTTCTGTCTCACAACATCACGAAATTCGACCGATCTTCCTAGTTTGAGGTCTGCTTGTACGTCTTGAATCTTCATCAGTCCCAAATTCAGCTAAATTATTTACCAGCAAACGAACGCGTTGGAACAGTTATTTCAACATAAAATTTCCTGTAAGCACGTTGGGTATTAGTTTTAGTTTTGTTGAGTATTAACTATTGAACGATTATTTTCGAAGAATAGAAAAAAAAATATCTCTCATCTTATTTGTGAGATAGAAAAAAAAATATTCGCATACGAAACATTTAAACACTTTTTACATCATATAGCTACTTTTGACACACCCTGCATATATGCTACGTTTCAACTTCTTAGCATAAGCTTTTTCTATGGTACGAAAAAACACTACTATGACCTTAAAAAAGTTCCTCAACAACAATTTTATATTAAGGCCCCATGAGTCCGGTACTAAATTTTTTTATCCCTGTTTGATTTTTCTTTCTTGAGAGGACTTTAATCGATTGAAATCGTTTTTCGTTCGTGTAATTTGGCGTGGACAATACGTTTGCATCGTTCGCTGTCTATCAGCGAACTAATTTTGATTGACTTCATATATTATTAATAGAAATGAAAATTTTTTAAAGTTTGATTTGTGGAAGACCTTCTTTAAGATCTGTTCTAGCATTATATTAATGAAAATGTCGTGTTAATTATTCAAGAAATAGGTAATACGCGTTTAAAAACTCGAATTTACGCGTTTTAACCAATGTTCAATTGTTGTTGTACTTATAGCATTTTTTCCAAATACGGTTTTGAATTTTTTCTCTATGTACGACCTAGTTTACATACCAGCTATTATATAATGTATATAATTAAGTGGTGGAGTTTTATTTTGTTTTCTTGTTGCCATTAACGAGGAATATTGGTAGGAAAACAGTCATTAATCATCAAAATCGCATTTAACGTGCACATGGAAACTTAAGTAGACAAAACAAAATTCGTTCTTCTGATACATGATCCATTATTTAAATAAATATTATATCTACTTCTTTCCTTGTCGTTATACGAGTACTTTTATATACATATATTTATATATTATATATTCTCTTTTTTATTTCTTTTTTTAATTTTTTTTATTTTACTTACATGTAAAATATTTTGTTTTGGAATTCGTGGCAATTGTAAAGGGTTTTCCAATAAGGACTTGACAACTTTGAATTCAATTTGTGAACGCACCCTTTCACTAATCATCGAACTGTCACTGTCAATTTATTCAGTAGACTTAACATTTTTATCTTGGTAAAGTACACGAAGGAACAACGTCTGCAAATTAAATTATATTATTTTGAAAAAAAGTTGTCAAGTCCTTATTGGAAAACCCTTTATAATTGGAAAATAATTTCTGTTCAATTGTAATTGTTATAAATAAATAAATAAATTACTTCGGGGGATAATACAAACTTCTTCAAAAATACTAAACTTTAGGGTAGCAATTTTTTTTCAATTTCAGGTCGATCACAATTTTTTATTATTAAAAAAATTATAAATTAAAACATTTTGAGCAGATTCTTCATGTCATTCATCATTCGACTAAAAGCGCGTTTGAAACCATGTAGAATACACGTAACGAGATAAATGCGCCCGAATCTCGAAGATAAGTATAGATATTCATATGTAGTGATAGAAATTATTATTTTTTTATTATTTTTTTTTTAATACATCTAGTGTCAAGTTGAATTTTTGGCTTTAATACGCATTCCAAAATAAAATTTTTAATTTTCTTATTGTTTTTTTAACATATCTTAAAAATAATTGACTTGAATCAGTTAAACGGTCTCGGTAAATTACTTATACTTCAAATTCAGGTAAATATTGCTTTAGAAGTTGGCAAACAAATATCCTTACATTTTGCAATCGATTTAAACTTATTGAATAACAAAATTCTTATAAAATTGATGCGAGATAAATTAGCTATAGTAAGGGTCTCCCCAATTTTTCCTGCACTGTTAAAACC
Organism: Beris chalybata; assembly: GCA_949128065.1. Taxonomy (NCBI): domain Eukaryota; kingdom Metazoa; phylum Arthropoda; class Insecta; order Diptera; family Stratiomyidae; genus Beris; species Beris chalybata. The sequence continues at coordinate 132,899,973 of OX421894.1, forward strand.
ACAAAATTTAAAATTGGCCACTAAGTATCAGGCTTGGTTAACTCCCCTAGCGAATCATACTCCCATATTCAGACACCTGCAGAACTAGAAATTTATTTACATTTTTCCACCCCTCATTACTGTATGGGTACCTACGTTTCACAAAGTCCCGGAAATTTGGTTATTTCTACGAAAATTGGAAAAATCTAATTTCAGTTCTAAACCCGCCTTAAATGAATCGTTTCCACATATTGGATCCCCAGCGATGCGCTGCCATTTTAATCCCCAAGAAAAAAAACATACTCCCCTTGACATTTAATATTTAATTTCAATAATATCATTTTTAAAAAAAAATTTCCATCGCATTTTCTTCACGTTCATCTTTTAAATCGAATTTTCAGTCACATTCCTCCGGTTCAGGTGATGTGAACAAAAATTTCAGTTTGTTTTTCCCGATGTAGGATTCGAGAGCATTTCTTGTTTTTTTTACACACGAAGCGTATACACAACGTGACAAAAACTTCCGGATCGGAAGTAAAGTACACTTTGAGGTGAGTGAAGGCACGATTCGTAAATAGGAAAAAGTCAAATATAAAATTTCACAGTAAGACAGTGTGATATCAGTCGTGCGAATCGGAAAAACCGAGCGAACTATGACGACAAGGAATGTCCTTAGAGAACTTTAGAGTAGGTATCTCACCTGGCAAGGCGATATCATATATGAGATAAAATATCATTAAAGTCGTTCAATGCAATCAAATGTAGGAGCTAGACATCGAAACGTCTTCGATACCCCGAAGGCACTGCATCAGGACAGAGTTGAAGTCGAGAAGGAAAATAGGTGGACAAAATAAAAAGGGACTTTGTAAGATTTTCCTTGCCAGGAGGCAAAATACTTTCTTTCTTTCCCTAAGTCGTTTTCCCTTCACATTCCCGAACTGCGATTTTTCAATACAATGAAAATCGTCCTTAGACTTTGTGGATGAGACGTGATTCGTCCCGGGACTATCAAAAAGTTGTAAGATAGACGTTCAAACTACTGTCGCATACTAATGAAATTCATTGAAGGATGTGCTTGGAAATTTCTAAAGGATTTCCGCCAGCAGTTTTTCTCAGTTTCGATTGTATTTAAATTTCGCTAGTTTAAATAATTACCCTTATACCCATACTACAAAGAAATCAATACCTACCCTGTATAATCTCAAAACACGCTTTCATTGTAAGCGCGATAATAAAGAAAATTCTACTTAATACCCCCTTAAATATAAGACGCCGCTCACGAATTTCACGCCAAGCTAAGCCTTAACTAAATTTCGGCGCAAAGGTGGCGGCAGTGTGAAAGGTGTGCAAACGAGTTCAGGTGAGAAAGCCTTGGCAGAAATTCGTTTTAACTTTTATTTATGCTAATTAAGTTTATAGCAGAGGTGTGCGGTATTTTAAAACCGAAGCCACCACTACCGCACAGCGGAATTGCCGGCATTAAAAGGATCCTCCACCCTCGACACCAGCTAACCCTCTCCAAACACGCAACATACGCGGCAGAGGATTTTAGAATTTAGAAAATGAAGTCGAAGGGGTGAACGTGTATCGTATGGATGTTAATTCAGTTGAAAATTATTATCTGCTTTTTGGAACTTTTATCCTTTAATGAGAATGGGAGAATTTAACAATTGAATTTCATAATAAAGATGAAAAATCTTTAACAATAATGCGGCCACAAAATTTTTTTTTATTATTAACGCTAATGTATAAAATTTCATAAGTAATTTCCATGTGTACAAATAATTTTGTCAGCTTAATTAAGTGTGCATATTTCATTCTTTATGCATATATAAACATTAAAGAAGTTACTAATAAGGTATTGTTGATTACGTTTTAATCTTTCCCATATGTACAGTAGTTTGCATAGTAGGTAGAGGTTAAAAAGCATGGACAAACTGTGTACGAACAATCCCATAACTACTAATATTTTACAAAAAAAAATTTGCCGAATTTTTTATCAAATATCGGGTTTTTGACTTCAAAATGCTACCAAAAATGAAAAAAAAATCGATAAAAAAAACTCAACCGCGTTACCTCGAGAAACATCTTATCTAATAAACGCATTTTGATTTTTTTGATGCGAATGATTCAGTCTCGAGTTGTAGTGCACACCGCAAAACAACTTTTTTTTGAGGCGCCTGCGGGAATTTGCTGCCTACGGCTGTTTTATAAATATTTTGAAATTAATTTTTTTTTCGATTATAGTTCAGATGTTATATTAAAATATAAAAATGAAATGAAATAAGCCAGCACTACGTTTGTATTGAAAAAAAAATTCTTGAAAATATGCCTAATTTTGACCAATAATACACCAGAATTTTGACCAATAATACACCAGACCCCTCCCTTAAACCACAAATACGACAGAATCGCGAATTATGTATTCACTCTATTGACATTTAAGTGAACAATTCACATTAATCTATTTAAAAATGGCTCTAAGAAGTATTTTTACACTTACCTATTTGAGAAATATTTTAAGTTTTATACCGTTGGCAAAAATTACTTGTAGTGGTTGGATGAAGCAACTGTGTACTCTGTCGGTTCTTCTTGGTATTTACTGTGTACTTTCGTAACGTAAAAAAATATAGTGGAGAAAACAAAATAAGGAAATCTCAAATTTGTTATTATAATATAGTAAATTATTTCCAAAGAGAGAACGAGAGATTGGACATGTAATCTGGAAAGTACAAAGTAAAGTACAAAGTAAAGTACAAAGTAAAGTACAAAGTAAAGTACAAAGTAAAGTACAAAGTACAAAGTTGAAACTTAGGTTGTTTCCGAATACCTTGCTTCGTCTACGTCTATGTTGGCGTCACAGCATAGCATTGCTATTATAATATAATAGTTAAGAAAAAGCTTGGCTAAACTATCACAAAGACTCAGCTGATGCTTATTTGACAATTCATGAATCAAAAATTAAATAAAATTCTGTAGAAAAATTTGAATTTGTTTACATATGCTAAGATTGACTGATAGATCAGCTGTCGTCAAAATAGTCAAGACACGAACCGAAAAGGAATTGAGACACAGCTTTGATACGTCTGACGTTAATTAGACGAAGACGTAGATGAAGCAAGGTATTCGGAAATGACGCTAGTGTACATAAAATTCGTACTGCTTTAATTTTTTTAGTTGTAACAGATTATGGGAAGGTGCTCTTATTTCAAGAACAGTTCACCCTAACCTTTGGTGTTATAGAATGAATGACATCACTCATAAATGATAGGTCAACAATTTCTGACAGCGTGGAAGTCTCTCGACTCTTCTGGTGAGTTCTAGACACACCACCACATATTCTGAAAAGCTCTCGACTCAGCACATGGAGTATACAAGCGTGACTCAAAGCTTTCATAATTATAGTTCTTATTACTGTGAAGCAGGAGGCAAGGTTATTTGGATGGGAAGCAGCAATCGCTCAGTGATTGAGTAATATAAAAAATAGGACAACGTAGCTAGTGGTGCTTTCAGTAGTGCGATTATTGAATATAAAAACCAATTTTTTAGATTCTAACAATTAACAGATCTTAAACGAATTATATTTTACTTGAAATCCCAGCAAATTCCTTGCAAACAAGAACAATTTTTCCAAAAAGCGACTAAAGTTGGCTTATCAAAGAACTCATTGACCACTTCGAGGCTCGCAGTGGCTTACAGCTACTTAAATTGGCTCCGTAGTTCATTCTGGTGGAAATGAATTCTTTCTGAATTTTATTCATACTTTTTTCTACTCTGGCAGTCTTATCACCGCACTGAAATAAAACTCCAATCTTCGTAAATTTCCATGTTACCATACAGTCGTGAGGGCCGCACATGGTGACCAGATTGAATTTAAAAAAAAGAGATGGTATCGGATTTGTGGTTCATTCAGTGACCTATGCCACCCCCTCCCCAAACTTATTGGAATGCATCACAAAACTGGGAACCATACTGTATCGCCTTTAGTCATCTCCCGATAGAATCTCGCCCAAACGGATGGGATCCTTCTGTGTTTGGTCATGTCATGGTCATAAAAGCGTTGCATATAAATAATTCATAATAAAGAAAATCCCGGAGAGAATATAAATTTTTATATTTGGATGGACAACCCTGTTTCCACTGTATCAGCCCCATTCCACCCATACACGATACGGTACGTTTCAGTAACAGTATATTAGAAGGGGGGCTGGCTATAAATGAAAATATATAACCATCTAGTCATATGCGGAGTCATTCGTAGACGTGGTGTATTGGCTGAAACATGGCTTCTAAGTAATGCCTCCGTTCTGCTCGACGTCCTTGCCACAGCATTGAATACGGGGAAAAACGAATAAAATCGCACAAAGCTGGCGAATCCTTTTTTCTCTTATACCGAGTCTAGGACGCTGTATTTATTTGTCGTCACATCATCGTACAGTAAACGAAACATGAAATTTATCCACGTAATTGCAAAGTCCTTGTAGCTTCCTTGAATAAAATCACTTGCACAGCGTTTACTCGCTTTAAAAGGGGACTAAGTGGGTTCAAGGATCAAGTGTATTTTTAGAGTTCTTAATTGAATTTAAACTTGTCATTAAAATTGATAGCACAATCTGTGTAAGGTCATCGTATACAACAGTCGAAAATATGATTAAAAAATAAAAAGTCCTTGACAAGGACATGATTTAAACAGTCCCAAATAATATTGCTCATTTTTTGGATTTTTTCCTTTCAACAAGACAACAAAGTCTTGACTCTATTATTTATTCAGTGGCATTACCGAAGATTTTAAGGAGCAAATGTTTTGAAACCACACAGGCAGGCAATGAACTTAGAGCTATGAGAGTCGAAAAAAGAAATAACAAAGGACAAAAGTCCCTTCTATTCAAGATGTTCCAATTCGGCGGAGTTTTTCATCAAAATTGGTTTCAAGTGGGCAAAAATTTATATGTGCCTATGGATTAAATGGTAGGGTCTTGTAGTGTTTCAAGAGTATTTTAATATTACAGGATAAAATAAAACAGCCACATCTTCTGATTCTGACTGAAAAAGTCCTTTTTTAAAAAGGACTTTTTTAAATTGTTTTAAAAGCCTATTGCAAATCTATCAAATATCAAAAATATGTGAGAATTCCATTCGGAATAATTCTTTCATATCGTTGGCCCTTCTACAGTTGATGAACAGGCTTGCGAATTATCTCCAGAAAAACGATTGATACAATTTTTTTAAGAACATTTTGTATGGTAGCTACTCAGAGAAGTAGATTCATCTTACACACTTTTTTACATACTTACAGATGTTAAAAAAAATTTATGAGGTAAATTTCTATTAATCACGTAGTCTTAAGACTCCTGAATAGGAAACTGCGGAACTTAGTATTTACTCTAAACTACACTCTAAAAACAGTTTGTAAAATAGCCAAAAGAAGTTGAAAAATACACAATTTATGTAATTATGTATTATTGATGTACTATAATTGTTTTAGCGCACAAATAGGTAATATTATACAATAATGTGGACAATTTCATCTATTTTGTTCTCTAAAAGAGTAAATTTAGGCGTCATGATTGTATTGAACCAATAATAAAGTAAATTCAATCTTAGTGTAATTTAACTTAAAATACTGTGTAATAAATAGTACGCTACAATAAGCAAGCTAGCGAAAATTCATTTCAGTATTTCATTTTGCTTCACGTTGTTAACTAAACCTAATGTACAATATTTGTAAATTAGGTTTCGAATTAATAACTGCAATTTCATTGTCAACTCAATTCAATTTCATACAGCACATGTAGTGTAAAACTCCATTTTTAATTTACGATTTTAACGTATAATTATAAATCCGAATTTCCACTAAAATAAAATGTGAATTTTACACAAAAAGTGTGTAATAATTGCATTTTCTGTGTAATAAATACGCCACTTTTGTCTATTGATTACGCAGCCCATTCTGTTGAAAATATTTGAGCTTGAGGAACTAGTGAACAAAATTATTGAAATTTAATTTTTTTCTTCCTATCTAACTTTTTTTGTTAGGTATACATAGGTAGTACTATGTTAAAGTTTTCGCAGAATGGCGCCCGAGTCCTTTTTGAAAATTCATATCTCTGGTAATTTTTATCCTAGAATAATAAAGTAGGACATATTTTAAAGAGGGAGGTTGTCGCAATATAAGAAAAATTTGAATAAAACTATCCTTGAATTTTTTTTAAGGATAGGCCTCAACATATCTGGACATGGCTACATTTACTTCTAAGGGTTGATTATTTGGAAGTTTTTGAGCGTACCTTTAAAATTTTCTAAAAAGTAGTGACTAGGTTTTGAAATGGAACAGCAAGAAATCTTTGAAACAAAAAGGTATTTTTGTTATTTTGAATTTCAAATATACGAGTACGAATCATTTTTATTTTTAACAATAATAAAACAAAAATTACGATGCCTGAAGTAATGATAAACTTTAATTCATATATGACATACATATAAATGATAATATGCAGTAAAAAAAACAAAATTAATGCTCCGACATGTTTATGGACATTACTGCGTCCAATAAACAATTTATTGCTTTCCATATTGTCCATTTAATGTTCCTTGTGCTGATGTACGAAAATGCTTTTCATTTTTTATGTGTTTGTTTGGGTTTTTCTCAAACAGAAGTACAGAAATCGTAATGAATACCTAAACAAGGGCATGCTATTTTTCATATCGTGTGATAAATCGAAGGACAAACAAACGGGTCTAGTTATCAATAATATAACGAGAGAAGGATGGAAGGAATGCAATTTATAAAACTAGTAAAATACGGTCCAATTTAATACCGAAATACATGAAATGATTTGGTTCTATCACACTATCGATCGTTTCACTAATAAAGTCTATCAATTTAATTGTGCGTTTTTTTCTGATTATGAGTGAAAACATTTTGTTTTCCAACTCTCTTTTTTTTGTAAGGGCCAACGTTAAAACTGCGAAAGCCATTTAATTGAATTTAATCAATCATTAAATCGTGTAGTTTATTTCTGCTTTATATGCTATTTACACGTGAAAGGCATTTTCAAAGCGGCCAGATAAACCACAGTCGATATTTTTGATGAATACGTTCATTTTCCATCCTGCTTGTTTTTTTTCCGTAGAATAAAATAATTTAAATCGAGTTCAATGCATCTAAAACCCGATGCTAGCTCATATGGTACATCTCGAAATGCATAATATTATAAAACAGGTGGTTTGGAGTTGGAATAAATACGGTTTCAAATGGAATATCTTGGAAAGGGTAAACACCGAAATGTGTATATTAATGACAATATTTTTTTATGAAAGTTGTGGCCATAAAGATAAAGAAAATTTGATAAAAATATATTACGAGTAATTAATAGATCTCCTGAAGTTGAAACTGAATTGGTAGGCATTCAATTCATATTACATTGTTAACAGGTGGTAGAATGTAATTACCACCTCTGTTATTGCAGGAATGTGCTAATTGATCTGCTTTAGTAATTTTTAAATGGTAAACTTCACAAAATTGAAACTTAATGTATATTTGTAAGTAATACTAGAAAAATCAATCGGAAATAAATTTCTGGGTGGGTGTATTGGCGTACGGGGCTGCGGCTAAAAAACTTTAGATTAAAATATCTCACTAACTAATTGCACTAGACAAATAGAAGTTGACAAATAAAGTTTGCTGAATATCAATTTTACTTTATTATTTATAATACAGTATTGTTATCGATTTTTTAAGAAAAAAAAAAGGTGCTGCCCTCAAAATTTTTTTTTCCACGTTTCATGACTAGTAGACACGAAAAAACAAATAAAAATTTTCACTCCGTCTGTCCGCCGTACGTCGTAGGTCAACCGCCCCACGCAAAATAGTTTGAAGGATCGTAGCTCTCAAACCAGTGGAGCTATTAAAGTAAATTACTTTATTATTTATAAAACAATATTGTTATTGATTTTCAAAAAAAAAAAATTTGCTGCCCTCAAAATTTTTTTGTCCACGTTTCATGACTAGTAGACGCGAAAAAAACAATAAAAATTTTCACTCCGTCTGTACGCCATACCCCGTACACCGTACGCCGTACGTCGACCGCCGCAAAATCTTTGAAGGCTCGTAGCTCTCAAGCCAGTGGAGCTATTAAGTTAAAATTTTTTCCAAGAATAGACTTGGTGGACCCCTTGAATTGACATTATTTTCAGGGGAGGAGGTGTAAGGGGGAAGGCGGGGTAAGCGTTTTAGACGAAAAATTTAGGTTTCTAGATCTCAGGAACCGCTTGTGTTAGGAGGCTGAAACCTAGAATTTCTATAGAGCTTTGATAATGGACCCATTTGCAAAAAAAAAACAGATATGGATGAAGGGGTGTGGGAGTGGAGGGGGAAGTAATGCGTTCGAAATGCAAAAATGCCGAGATCGACAAATTCTGAAATCCATATCTCCTATACCATTAATAGCATGCAATAAAAAATTAACAAATATCTGTAGTTATACTAGGAGAGTAGATTGAAACAAAACTTTTGGGTAGGGGTAGTGGCGTACGGGGGTGGGGGTTGAAATACTTAAGATTACGATATCTCCTAAACCAGTGGCACCAGAAAAACAAAATTCGGTTTGGGTATAAAGCTTGATAAATAAAGATTGCTCAAAGTAAAATCTTTGAAGGAGGCGGGGGAGCACGGAAGTGGAGGGGATAAGAATTTTTCAAATATAACACGTTTCATATCTCAATAACAGTATAAGGTAGATGCTTAAAATTTTTACCAGAAGTAGACCTAACAAAACCCTAGTAGGGAAAACAATTTTGGGGGTGTGAGTGCAGCGGATGAGGGTGGGGAAGGGTGAGAGGAAAAAAGTTCCGACGTTCATATCTTAAAAACCTATAATGATATAAAGCTGGAACTTGGTAATTAGATAGAGCTATAATAGTGGCATGTTGGAAAAATAAATTTTTTTTTTTGGGTAGTACGGTACGGGGGTGGGGTGTGTTTTTCTTAACTTAAGAACGGCTTATGCTAGGAAATTGAAACTCGGTACGTATATGTAAATCAACTAGAAAAGTAATTCTGATAAAAAAAAATTTGAATATTCATTGCCGTTAGGAAGAGGGGGTAAAAAAAAATTGTCAGTGAAAATAAAATGCATATATTTTCACGATTTTCGTCATATTTCCTAGGTCTTTCCAAATATTGAATTCATTTTTATCCTACGGATTTTTCATATAAGTACCTAGAATGGGTTTTCAAGATTTTTTGAAATTCGACCCCTAAAGGGGTGTAAAGTGGTTGTATACTTTTTTATGAATTCTGGAATATCTCTCAGCTCTGATCAGATATCACATCCACGGGCTTGTTGAACAATCATCAATTATTTTTGTTTATGGATTCTTCATATGAATACCTAGAAAGTGTTTTCAAGATTTTTTGAAATTCGACCCCGAAGTGGGCTTAAAGTGGTTTTATACTATTTCGTGAATTCTGCCTTATCGCTCAGGTAGATATCCACAGTCTTGTTTAATAATCACCTATTTTTAAGTTTTGTCTTCTTCAACCTCTAGACCGCATCCCGGAATATGACCCAATTATGTAATAATAATAATATAATAATTTTTTAGCCTAACATTTTTTCCATCTCAGCTTTCATCTTTTTAACCCTGAACGTATTTCTTGTAGGGGTTAATCTAAACTACGCACCGAACAAAAAATCAACTTATTATCATTTTGAAATTTTAATCTCCTTTAAACTCCTTTGTTTTTTTAATTTTAGAGTTACTTAACGTAACAATACAAAATTTCAGGGTGACATTTTTTTAAATTTAAGATCGATCGCAATACTTGGTTATGGAAAAAAATATAAGGAGAAAATTGTTGACGTGCGCAGTCTATCTGTAGAGTTTCCAAGCTGAAATCAAGATATCTACAATTTCATATGTTGTGAGCAATAGAAAGTTGAAACTTGCATACCATAACTTAGTTTATAAGAGAAAACCAGCAGTATGGGAGTGATAAGAAAAAAATTCCAATTACGAGATCCCACTAATCAGAAATGCTTTGCACCAAAACTGGATACTGGAACCATTAACTTACTTTTTCTAATTTTTAACCAACGCTACCAAATACCACCCTACCATTTCACCGAAAAAGATAAACCTTAACCACGGTAGCATCCTTACGTCCGATAAAAATGTACATAATATTGTCGTTCCGATTCGAATATATCTTGAAGTGGTTTCAGTAGATATTCCATGGATAACTCAAATTGAGCTAGGGGTTGATTTAGGGCCTTTCCTACTCTCTGATTCCAAGCGGTAAGAAGGCACAGCCAGTTTGACTCGACGATTGTGTAAGTACCTGGATTACATTTTATCTTTCGGTGATATTGCATAACAGCCCTCCCATAATACAACTGCTTGTGGGGTTTTTTTTTTTCATCATATACAAATAATGTTATGTAATTTTTCACTTGAACATCTCCCAACAAGCTCCGGCTTTAATTTGAATAAAACGAACATAAAGCATCCCCCGTGCTACATCGACTTCGGCAATCTGCTTAAGAAACCTGAACATTCGCAAAAGTGTAGACACATAAACGGATCCGGCAAAACACCACCCATAAATGTTCACTAAAATTCATTGAAATAAAAGGGATGAAAGTGCGGGGAGCCATCTAGCGTAGTATAGAATTCGAAACATCGAGATAATAGAACGTATTTGGCCAACATAGAATCCAGGCATCCAGCCTTTATCTTGTACTCCGTATGTGTTTTAGACTTGCTCGGATACCTTGAAATGCACACCTACTGCTATTTCTATATTATCGCAAAAATTCCTTACCGTAGCAAAAGTACAAGGGATGAAAACCTGTTCCCGACATATTTTAAAATTTAAGTCGTTTTCCAGCTAGTTGTGTGTCGTTCTTTTCCCGTTTCCCGGTACCCGTTTCGTCTTCCTTTCTTTTGATATTACTGCAGCTATGACGGCGTTAGCTTGATATATGAGATAAAAGTGTGTTCTACTTTTCTACATGCTTTACAAGAAAATTTCATTTCCGTTCCGCCCATATGTGAAATTTCGATTATTCAGTATTTCAGGATGTACCTATAGCGTGTGCGATTAATAAATATATTGAAGTTACGAACGTATTTCAAGAGACATGATTTTTTTCAAAGATGTTCTTTTCGAATCCATGTTTAACTTCTAAGGCATTTTCATTTCACGGGTTCTTTTGCGCCCCTCGCTTTCCTTCACAAATCTAGTTGGCTCCAAGAAAATGTTATCCAGAGGTTCTGGGATTTCGTTAGCATTAGCAGCTGATCCGAACGTTAACGTTATTGACATTTTGCTGGTTTGTCTTCGAGATTCTGCGAGACAAATGAGCCCCGAATCTTGAAGACAAATGAATTCCATTTTCAGCGCTATCTGTGGAATAATAGAGTAATGTATTGATTTGAATTTTTGAAACTGAAGTGAAATGTGCGGAAAAATGGGCGATTGTCCAGTAAAAAACAATTTGGTAACACATTTCACTTTGTCCAAACTTTACCCATAAGGATCTCGACTAAATAATTAATTAGAAACAGGTATGCGCATTCGGAAATGAATGCTAACAAGATTTAAGAGATCATTAATTCCTAGAACCTTTTTAATAATTTATCAGAAGTTACCAAAGAAAATATGTCCGTCTGTCCTCCATATACGCCTTTCGCAAACGCGTTTGAAAGCCGTTGCTCACAACATTTAGTTACTTTTTTCGGTAGGTACAAACATTGGGATTGAATTACTGGAAATGTCGATACAGGCAATTTTTAGCATTAAAAAGGAGGCATCGACAGATCCAGTGTTATTCCTCGAATTTGACCATCAAAAGTAAATAAAATACTATATAACAATTTAGTTAAAATTTCTTGAAGAAAAGAACACTATAAAACTACTTGAGCGATAACAAATATAACTAAAGTATTATACGAGTAGTTATTAGGAAAACTTATTGATTACAGTAAAAATATGACTAAAAATCAATTTGTATAATTGCTCGGTTGCAAATATGACTACAAATATGACTACTTTTTCCTTTCGGTAACAACTTTGACTTAGATGTTAATTTCAAGACTTTAGTCGCATTTGTGCTCTGGAAGTCAGTAAAGACTTTCCTGCATTTTTGATCCAGAATTGCTCCATATTTGTTTGGCAAGCATTTGATTGACTTGTTTGTACTACGAGACGCGTACCGCAGCTACGCTCGCTACGGTCACATTTGTTTGGTGCTATACTATCGTTATTCCCATTGCTTCCATTTCTTCCGTTGCATTCGTTCCTCCCGTTGGTTCCATTGCTCTGTTCCTCCCGTTGGTTCCATTGCTCTGTTCTTCCCGTTCCTCCCGTTGATCCCGTCACTCCCACTTGCTTCCGTTGCTTCCGTTGCTTCCGTTGCTTCAATTTCATCTTCATCTTTTCATACTTCAGTAGCTCCGTTGCTTCCATTCATCCCATTACTCACATTTCTCCCATTGCTTCCATTTCTCCCGTTACTTGCATTTCTCCCGTTGCTTCACTTGCTCCATTGCTCTCGTCGATCCTGTTGTTCCCATTATTCCGTTTCTCAAATTTCTCCCGTGGCTCCCATTCCTTCCGTTGCTACCGTTGCTTCCATTTCTCCCGTTACTTCATTTGCTTCCGTTACTCCATCCTCTATTCTCCATCCTCTATTCGTCATCCTCTATCTTCCATCCACCATCTTCCATCTACCATCCACCATCCACCATCCTCCATCTTCCATCCTTCACCCTCCATCCACTATCCAACAACCATCGTCCAACTTTACCATTTAGTAATAGAAACGCATAACTACTACACCGAAAACGAACGAACTTCCACTAAATCATATGAAATGCACTCAAATGTTGAAATAACTCTCGTACCACCATTTGTAAAATGATCAAATGTGTTAATCAAATAAGAAGATTGATTAGTTAACAATTAACTAAAAGATTGCATAGATAACCCATAACCGACTCTTTCCAGTCATCGGGATATGAGCGAGAGACTGTCAATTTCACATTGAGAAAACTTCGAGAACAACTCGGATTGAGTGAAGAGGTGCAGTACCTTTCTCCACTAATTCGAATTTAAGACAAAGATAGAAACGCTCTTTTGGGAAGACTAATGTTAGAAAATCGAATCTGAGATGATTTTGACCTCAAATTTCGTCGGCTTGACATCGCAGCGACGTTGTTTTTGCGACCAATGATTGATTGGTGATACCAATCTTGGAATGACTGAACCGTGCTAGTCCAATGGTGGGATGACTAAACCACAGGTTAGGTTAGGTACGCGTGGCTGTCCGTGAGAACACGGACACACTTAGACCTAAAAGGTCCGTTGTGGTACCACAGGATCATCGAATCCGGTGCTAGTATGTGGGAACCATACTTTAAGAAACTAACTTAACTTTTAAAAAGAATATTTTCTATGTGCTTAAGCTATCAGTATACGAGCATTTCATTGCTTTCATATGAACCTTGGGAAATAATCTGTGATTTTGTTTCCAAACTTATGAAGGAAAATTAAAAAATAACATTTAAATTTAGCATGATATTAACTAATCCATTAACAGTATCCTTACAGCTTATTTCACAAAAATTCTAAATCTCAAAATGAAACACGGGAGGGAGAATGATGGATGAATTTTACCCTAATCCCTCTTATATTAAAGATTTTAGGTTAACATTCTTGGAATCTGTGATTATTAGATGGTAAACTTCCTTTACAAGATACACACCCAACTACAGCGAGTTTTGGTTTGGGGATTGACTACTGCCGTGACATGTACGCAACGTAATTTCTCCTCATTTTTTGCATGAGAATACCATTTTCTGGGTTTTTTGCCAAACTACCGAAAGGACGTGACCAGAATACGCATGTCGAATGATATGGTAACTGAGCCGAAATTTTTATGTTAGCATGGACAAGAAAGTGAAATAGTGACAACATGGAGGATTATAGACCTCACGGGAGTGAGTGATTGCTTGTACCTTATGTTGTTCAAATTTAGCTGTGATTTCTGAGTTGGGAGATGTATTGTGGGGTGAAAGCGATTTTCGTTTGTGGGATAGTGTTCTCCAAAAAAAGGCACCTTGTTCACCAATGTAGAACCAGCAAATCGCGACTTCTAGTTGGAGTCTTCAATCATGATATCTTCCCGTTCTCGCATGAAGAATGTCTGTTATTATATTCCTGATTCAATAATAATAATCAATGGCGCAACAGCCCAAATCGGGCCTAGGCCTTGAAGTAATAATAGAATTACTCATTACGAGACCAACGGAACACTAGGAGGTGAAGTGGTCAGCTACACGTTCGTCCGTGATTATTACCTCGATTTTAAACTCAGGTACTCATTTACAGCTGAGTGAACTGGTAGTCCGGCACCCAATACCATTTTCGAAAATTACTTGTCATCAAGCAGATTCGAACCTGGTGCACCGAAGGCAAATGCTCTAGCCACTAAGCCACCCAGACTATATATATTCCTGATTCAACCCCATTATAAATCTCAGCTTCAACTCCATGTTAGCTTCTGTGGCGACCTTACAAAACTTCTAAATGGATTTTAATATTTCAACAACGGCACCCAACGTAGGGCCTTGAGCTCCACAGCTCCAGTTCTACACAACCTCTACGCAACCTCCTTCTACACCATCAATGTCACTTACTTCCACAACGTTAACAAGTACTGACGAGCTGTACTAAAAACCAGAACCCAACCAAAATTTGAAGCCTCTACAAAGGTTCCACAGCCTATGAACCAATCTAAAAAATTTATATGACAGACTTTTCTTTGAGAATGTTGTCCAACTCAAACTTAGGATTTTGCTCAACCCTAAAGTGGGGGAGTTTCTATTCCTATAAGACTTTTATGAGAGTTTTTTTCATTTTGCAAGCCTCATAATATCGGTCGCACTAATCAAACCAATCCCAGTTAAATTCAGTGCCCCAGTTTCAACATTTTAAGATGATGGACCCAGAAGTTTTCCAACAGCTAAAAACGGAAAGGAGCAGCATTCTTTAAAACTGCATTTTAAGTTCGATTCAATGAAGTGAACTATGATGCGCTGTCATAAAAAATGAAGAAGCAAATTTCAACTGAAATATTAAGTGTACGTCCTGGATTACAGAAACTCCGAAATAGTAATAAAGTTAGGTTTTTACTATTTGCAGATTTTATCAAATGACCAGATCCACTCACCCGTCGATTTCATGAAATCCCAGAATCTTACTTAAACTAGTTTAATCTGATGTCCATCTTCTTTGAATATTATCCCAAGAAGTTAACGCTTCAAGTGGAATAAAGTTCAGAAACTATGGAAATTTTCCAGCTTCCGTCCATCTAAAAGTTAAAAATACAAAAAAAAAAAATGAAATGAAACAGGAATGAAAATCGGAGAAAATCCTTTTCTTTCTTTGCAGATTTCGTTAGCTAAAGTTAAACTTGAAACTTTGTAGTTTTACATCAGGAAGGAGGCCTGTCCTGTCCGACTTATACGTATTACTTTAAATTTTCTTTCATTTAACAGTCGACAAGATTTTATTTCACTGCAACCGCTTCAACGTTGACTAACGTTTCGAAAGGACTTCAAAGTTTTACGGGGAAGTTGTTCGAAAGTTGTGTATTTGTTTGTTTGTTTGCTTGTTTGTTTGTTTCGAAACTCTTGTCGTGATGCGGATTCTTCAAGCCACACAGCCGGTTAAACTATGTATAGTATTCGTTGACCAACCAGCAACCATAGATCTAATTAATTCCAGCTATTGCAATGGTTTTTCCTCTAAATGGAAATGACATCGACTAATTGTTCTTAATTTTAGGTTAGTTATTTTCAATTAATTTCTATGTGATGTTCACAGAATTGAAAATTATGAAAATAAGGCAGCCTGGAAGGAAAGACTCAAGAATAAATACTGAACTTTGATTGATATTGTAGTTGGGGTTATAAGAAGAATGAGGAGTCAATGCATAGTTTGTTCTATTTTCGGGACAATTGCTTCTATTTGTAGCTCTACCTCTGCAACTTCGAAACAAAGGTTCGCACTTGATTTCATAATTATAATAATCAATGGCGCAACAGCCCAAATCGGGCATAGGCCTTGAAGTAATGCTAGAGTTATGTAAACTAAGCTATTTACATAAACAGCACAAGATGGTACTACTAAACTAGCCAACTAACTTCCATGAGGTCTTATCGAAGCTATTCTTTTACTTCGATAAAGCTTCGATAAGGTTAAGATCTTCGATGAGCCGAACTAATCTGGCGCACATTCCCCCATGTTTCAACAACAATAGCCAACCGCCAACAGTTGGTATAAGACTTTATCTAAGCTGTTCTTGCGGAAGGTACGGAAGTTTACAAAACAAAAAACGAAAAAAAATATTCACAATTTTTTTACTTTTGCTTTCTCCCAACTACGAATTTATTTTTCTGTAAATTAATATTTTTTGTATGCAAAATGCGAATTGATTTTACTTACACTTTGCACACTATCGGATTCGAGCCACGAATTCCGTCCCACATTAGTCCGCTACGCTACGCAATAGGCCAATCTGATACGTTAATAGGGTTGAGTCCGAATAATTTCAGTTCTAATTAGACATGTTGAGCGTTCTAAAAGTTCGCAAACCTTCATAAGACTGTTGGTATTTACTTCTATAAAACCTAATTGAAAGTTCAGTCTCCGCTCAGCCTTATTAAAGTTAAAAATTCACAAATTGCGCTAAACAGTCTTATCGAAGCTATATCGAAGCCTCCGGAAAATCAAAATGCAAAGTTTATTTGCTAGTTGGTTAGAAGACAATAATTTCACTGTGAATTCATTTACTGCTTTAAATAGCCGCATGTCACAATATGTAATTATTTCAGTTCACTTAAAGAGTTGAAATTTTATATAGTGTTGCCCGCTAGGAGTTGCCCAGGATTTTAAGTAAAACACAATTTGTTTCAAATACAAACAGTAATTTACTATGCGCATTAAACATATTGACACTAAATGGCAACGCTGCCCGATTTTATACACAAATCGATCACGCTTGATTGGTGCTTTGCAATAAAAATTGCGTCACTAATACTTCGAGTAGAAACTTGTCGTCGTATTGGTCGCCGTTGTAAAACTGTCTATGGCTCTGTTTTGCTTATATACTGCTTGTGTTGAGTCGAGAACTCTCCTACTTATTTGGTGGTGTGTGGAATGTTCGGGAAGGCTCAAGAAGTATACAGAAGGTTCTCGTTCGATATTGGAAGGCGTGGCCATTGGTTATTGGGAGGTTATTTAAGACTGGAAAGTGTGGCTTTTTTTCAAGTTACGCGGTTGCCAGGGTGCATGTAAAAATATGTTGTCAAATACGCAAAACAAATTCGTGGCATAAGAACTAGTTCTTTAGGCTTTAAGGAAAGAGAACAAACTATGGCGATTTTCTTCCAACCCCATTGCACTGGTTATAAACAATTATTAGAAATCAATATTTCGAAAATGCTATGTCCACTTATATCATCCGAAACATTCCCCACTCTAGGTCAATGTCCTTTTACGAGCAGTGACTATAAGCTGCACTTAAATGAGCAATTTTCATTTTAAGACGATTATGCTTATGCCATAATCCATTGCGTTCCAGGTGATTTACCTTCATGCCTATCTGCACTTTTGCGCAATTATTATTCAATTGTACAACAATTTCTCTGTACTGAGAGTATTACAATCTCTGCGGGTTAGTTCATAAGCCACTATGGCTGCATTTTTCCACGTTTATAAGCAGCAGCCGCACTACATTACCCACAGCGGAAAAAAAACGGCTGTTCCTTTCATTATAAAAAGCAGTTCCTGGCCAGCTAGAGGTTCCTCACAGTTTTCAACTAGCCGGGGATTTCGTCCTAAAGGACGATAAGCCCAACGGCAAACGGAGCATTTACACTAGCTTTCTAGCGTCTCTTTGTGTGTTCCGTTGCTGCATTTTGTGTGGTATACTATAGCGGTTTGGCTCCATTTTTTTTCGGTTGTTGCCGTACCGCCTAACCCACCCCCAACTTTCCCTCATACAAAAGTAACAAATTTATGGCAACTTTTTCGTTTGCCATTCGGTGAGGAAAATTGTTTTCGAATTAAATGAAAAGCTCAAAAAACATTTAAATTTTTTTTTGCATCTGGAGTGTTAGCCTACGATATAGCTACAATATATGGAGGTACCCGTTTGTTCGCATGTCTAGCCGCCTGGAAAATAGACTTCGGTAACTGAAATTGTAAAAAAAAAATCGTCGAAAATAAAGTGAAAACGGTCTTTCTCTCGATAAATTTTCCACGAAAAAACAAAGAATTTAAATAAAGAAAAATTTAAATGGGTAAATACTATAATATTTTTATTACTGTAGATGAAATCTGTAGAGCATTATAAATTTAGTGGAACTCAAAATTTTGTAATACCTCGTAATCAGGAAAACTCTATAATCGGACCAGCTGCCAATTCGTTAGAACCATGTGATTTCCTTCTAGCTTTACAAAGATACCTACCTGAATATCTGCTAATGAAATCAATATGTTGCTGTACTGAAGTAGTCCGATTAAATTGGTTTCACTGTAAACTGCTTAATTTTTCTGTTTAAATAATAAAGTTTTATAAAAGCTCGATAATACACTACTCGATAATCCGCCCTAAATGAAAACGCGCGTTGCAGTTAAAATCTTTTTTAATTTCCTGCAAAACAGTCAGTACTCATTCAATCTTACGAATTAAATTCATTTTTATCACATCTATTTTACTTTATTCTTTTAATAAGAGATACAGTATTGTGATCGATTTTAAAAAAAAATTTCCTTCTCTGAAATTTTTTTTTTACGTTTCATAACAAGTAGACACGAAAAAAGCAGTACAAATTTTCAGTCCATCTGTCCACCGTACGCCGTACGCAAAATCGTACGCTCGTAGCTCCCAAACGCTTTGAGATATTAAATTGAAAATTAATTAGATTGTTTTTTTGAAGTGACCAAATTCTTGGGAAGGGATATGGGGAGAGGAGGAGGTTGGTATGGGGAGAGAAGGAGGGGGAAGCGTTGTAGACGGCAAATTGATTTCTAGACCTCAGCAACTGCTAATGCCAGGAAGTTGAAACTTGTAACTTATATAGATGTGTGGTAGTAGACCCGTTTGCATAAAAATTGTACACCGCATCTGAGAATTGAACGCATTTCAAGCTTCTACCGGAAAAATAATGAAGTTGCGCCCAGACCATTGGCAGATTCTTATTAAGGTTCCCACAACCGAGTAGATAATCGTTCGCATGTAATCAAATGGTATCAATTGTTCCCCTGAAAACAGTCGGTGGATCAGAAAAAATTTCACAAAAGTGTTTGGGAACTTTTACTCGTTTACAAGTGGCTTAAAAAGCTGAAATTGTACTCAGTTCCACGTTCTTAATATTGATGTTCAAATTCATCATATTGATATCAATATTATGAACGCAGTATTGATTACAGTGACAGGATTAATCGTAATAATGAGCAATTAATTCAATATGAGGTGCTTCATTAGTAAAATTAATTACACTTTTCATCGATATTATGAATTCGTTCATCACATTATAATGAGAGTGGCATAGTTAATAGTAATAATAAATCACTACTTTAATACGAGTTCATCAATATCATGAAGTCCATCATTTTATCAATAAATTTTTACATGATTTCTGTTATTGTAAAGCCGGCTACAAACTTATCGCGTTTCGCCTATTTCGCGTCATTCGCGTCTTTCTTGTGAATAGCGTGTTGAGGTTTCTCGTAAATTTCTCGCGTTTTTTGTTCGCGATTCGTGCGTTTTCTCAGCTGGAGGCGATTTTTTCACGACATCAAAAGGTTTTGCTTGACGAGAAAGCGACGAAAAATACGCGAGACGATTTTTCTTGATTTTCTCGTTAATTTTTTGTTTTTTGTGGCTACTGTCATAAGTTTAGACTTGCAGAAGTTCAGAAATTGTAAATAAGCTTACCTTCACGAAATGTAGAGAAACCACGAAAACGCGAAACTTGTGAATTGTGTGTACAATACTCTCTCGTGTTCTTGCAAGTTTCATGTGTTTTGTGAAATAAGACGAGAAACTCACAAAATACGAAAAACAAGAAAAGCAGGAGAAGTCTTTAGCCGACTTAATAGTGTCCAAATCAGACCGAAATATTATGAACGGTGTTGCATAATATTAATGAATGCCTACATCGGCTGAAAAACAATAATTCTTTCATGGTGATGATTTAGATTTTAATTGGTTGGATATACCTTTTTGGTTTTGGTGAGTGTAACCAGTCATAGTGATACCGCATCGCTTCGTGTATCTCAAATTTCTAATGTTGTAGAACACATAATGCGATTTTGATACTTTGGTAAATGAATACCTAGCTCATTGTCTTATTGAAATAATAAAGAAGGCATTTCCTTTGCAGGCTACGAATGAAATATTAAGCTATTTGTAAATATTATTTAACAATTGTGGCATACAATGAACGGGCCTAGTAAAATTGAAGCTACGATATTATGTACGCGACGCGATTGAGGCACCGCGAGCGTCGCTTGCATCGTATTCACTTAAGGGGTTATATGCAGTCACAAGGCTGAAAAAAGCTGTTTTGGTAACCTTTAAATTTATTTCAGTATTTTCTTTTCTTTAAAATAAGGTTTTTTGAAACTACTACAGCTGATTGCCGAGAACTCCATTTAAAAAAAGTGTTTTGCGGTGATCTCGATATCTCTAGATAGGATCATCTAACATAAAAAAAAACAAAAAGATTTCGATAGTATAATGAATTATCTATAAATTAACCGACGGACTATGCAAAATATAAATGTTTAACAAAATGGCGGCTTTTAAAACAGAAATTTCGATTTTCGAGGAAAATTTCGGCCTTAAATTATTTATAAAATGGAAAATAGTTATCAGAAAGAAAAAACCTTCGATTAATCTATAAAAAATACGGTTATCAAGATTGTGTAAAAATTTGAGACTGATCGGTTTTGCCGTTTCTGAGAAATTCGGATCACCGACTTGGAAAACATAGTTTTGAGAAAACGCATTCAAAGTTTCAAAAACTCTTTCAAACGCTCCTAGACGTCTTTACAAATGTGAGTGTAACTTCGAGAATATTTGTCGGATTAAGATGAAACCTTCTGTGAATATACTTAAATAGATGTGAATTACGAAAATGAGAAAGAAAATTTTTTTCTATTAAAAGTTGTGACTACGTGTAACCCCTTAACACACATTTTGGAGCACATTTAAAATGCTTAAATATACTATTCAGTACCGAACTTCCACTTTCCTCATTCATCTTATCTAGCGTTAATTTAATGTTTCATACCAGAATTTTTAATTATTTTCAATCCACTTTCCTCAGACCCATTACTTGTCTTTATTTTAAAGGATTTTAATTACTCTCCACACACACACAACTTCTTTACGAATTTCAAAAGTGAATTTAAAATGTTTCGGATCTGAAGCCCGAATCAATAAAACACAAGAAAATTGCAAAGTTCTATCCCTGAAAGGAGTAGGTACAGTAAAAGTAAACTTAAGTATCTAAGGGCAGGAAATTCTTCGCAGTTAGTCAATACAACATCCTCCTTAAGTGCACAGGATGTCAGTAGAAAGCATAGTAAAATATTTAATTCTTCCGACTCACGAACCGAACTCGCAACTCGACGAGCTCATCATGTCAGATCTGTAGAAGAAGTCCTAGAAGAAAGTTTCTCGGTTGTGTTGTTGTGGATTTGAATGTGTGTATAGCGTGAGAAAGCCGGATAAAACTGATCAAAAGTTTATCGTTTACGAAAGACAGAAACCTTTGTGTAAATACGTCCTCAGACGGATGGTCTTACGCGAAAGAAAATTCACCCCTAACAAGCTTCAAGTTGGACAAATGAAAAGTGTGAAACTCGAATTAAAATGTCGTTACGGGATATGAAATAGATTTCACTTATACGCGTTTGAACGGCAGCTTAGAAAGTAATATGTCCTTCGTGCAGATACAGAATAATATTATTTTTCACTGAGAATCTGTCCAATTTCTATTACGTTCAGCTCATCCTGGGCTTTGTTCAGAACTACAGAAGTATATAAAGAATGCTATTGCTGTTCTTCTCACATCAAAATGAACCAACCAAATGATATAAGTGAGTCGATCTATGATTTAGATGGTTGCCACCGTAACCTAACCTATATAACATTCTCAAGCATCAAGTATTTTACTCATGCTTATGTAGTTCGCGAACGAACTGGTTCAGAAGAGCGGTTCCAGAACTATAATAGTTCGCAACCAGTCCTGCTCCTAGTTCGCAATCAGTCCTGCTACTAGTTCGTTTCTATTCATTCACTGTTGTTTGGAAGTAAATGCTAAAATATACTTGTAGACCGTTGATGTTTCCAAAGTTCAGTACCTATCTTATCACTGAACTACCGCGAACTAGTGAACTAAAAGAACGAACTAGTTCGCGAGGATCGGGAATCAGAAATGATCGCTCTCTACGGTGAACTAAAATGCGCAAGCCTAATTGTACTGCTGTATACAAATCGCAAGAAATGTCTCCGCATCTTAAAGCGGCATTAATAGCCGCAGCGGTACAAACGCAATTGCCAACCATTTGTCTTATTCATGCTACATTATAAATTCTGGCGTTGGAATAATCTGGAACACGAAATCCGAGTATTGAGCATTGAGCATTTTCCCACAACTGCAACAAAATCCAACGTAGAAAAGGTGAACAAATTGATTCTAGATATATAGTATCTGCAGTAAAATATCTTAATATCTACGATGGAACTGAAGTGCCCAGATGCAATTTCTGGAAAAGTTTACTCGACTTTAAGCATTCTCTTTTAGATTTACGAGCTAAGGCATTTCGGTGTAGTCAAGAGTATCTTACGAGGAAAAACTGTGTACATATCTTCCCAGCTAGCTAAAAGATAGCCGGGGCCGAATTCAATTACAACGTTACGACTGATGTAAAGTCTACATCAAGTGGACAACTTTAAACTTTGAGATGTCTTTGCTTAGAGCTGACGATCTCCTCTTACCTTTGGCTAGGCCTTACAAGGATATAGTTATGCAGTATCTGCAGTAGATTGATACCTGGAATTTTACCAACACTATTTCCTCAGAATAAATTGGATTTCCTTTTCCAAACGTTGGCTCCAATTTGTGTACCAAGTGTACATCGATATAAAGGGCATACAGCATTATTCCATACGTTTTCACTTCAGTCGGAATATATGTGTAGTGTGTCTTGCTTCCTATTTGTCTCGTTGGCCCTAAGTAAATTACAATCAGCTTCCGAATTGGAAATGACAAGAAGCTAATTCGCAAATATGTGCTCAGACGAGCCCTACATTTCCGAATGTTAATTTGTCAATTTAAATTCGTGTGTCTTCCATCTGAAGGATGGCTACGTTCCTCACTCCTTTGCTCGTTTTTGGTCTTACTCGGTTTGGGTGTGTGTGAAAAACCCTTGGTAAATTTTACAAACCGCACTGAGAATTATTTTGATGGTACAGAGAAGATTCGAACGACAAGAGCAAGTTATTTTGTGGATAGTATAACCATGAAAAAGTTTCGAATTTAAATAGTCCTACGTTGAAGACATTCGACTAAATCTTGTTAAATTAAGGAGAAATTGGGCAACATGCTATCCGTTCACGTTATACTTGTGTTTCTCATTTTCTGAGCAGTTTGAGAAGACTGCTTGTGTTTCCCGAATGAAGAAGAGGATACGCAGCTACCATCAAACCGAATTTGAACCATTGAAAATATAGCTATGTAGGTGAAAAGCTTTGGAAACTGCATAAAATTTGGTCTTTAACTGGCATTTTTTTATTGCTTAACCGAAAATCCATGACTCCGCTAAACCTGAACGTAAGTACTTAGATTTGAGAGCTTATCCAGTAACAGTTGATCGCTAGTGAATGGAAAAACTGGGAATCATTACATTTTTACCAGCAGCTTCCAACAGAAATATCCTACCGCAAATATAAATTTTCCTGTAGATATTTTTGATGAATCAATCTAAGTAGAACATCAAACTTCTGATTTACCAAAGACCTATGTAGACCCAATAAAAATACAAGGCTTAAGTGGAGTCCAAATTTGCTGGAAAGATTTTTAAAGAGCACAGTCTCAAAAAGAATAATTTTGTAACTGAAGAAATAAAAGAATTGCTAATAATCTTAGGATTAAGAAAATGACCATCAAGAACCTAAGGAAACCGAACTGAAACTTCGGTTTTCGTGACACCACATCATTTCTAAATGCAACGAAATTGCTTATTTGATTCACAAGAAGGACACTTAAAAATGTTGAAGCAGTAGGTACTTCAGTTTTTAAACCTTATCCGATGTTTTCAACAATTCTTTTGAAACTAGTAATTTGCTGGCCTTCCTATTTTAACAGCGCCCAGCTATTGAACGTCCCAAACAGAACCAACTATAACTACAACTATTATTCAAAAATAATAAAGTAATTTACTAGAAAAAAACTGTAAGCTGTCTTGTCTTAATTTTGCCATTTTTTTAGTATATGTTATGTCTGAAACGCATTCAATGCTGGGTTACTAGTGACTAATAACCGAAAAAAAACTTTACGAATCGCATAGTAACTTGAACCGTACTACAGCATTAATGGCATTCCAAAAGCATTCCCAAAAGGCAATGTTTCACTTTGATTTACCTTTTCTATTTCAATAGAAATAAGTGGAAGAAATATCGACTTACTGGTTAAGTATTAAAAATTCTTAAGCCAAAAATCAAAAAACCTATTACGAAATTAAAAAACCAATTTAAAAATATTGTACAAAACCATTTCGGTGATATTACAAACCTGAAGATGTGAAGTAGAATGAAATGATGAAATAAATTTTCGCGAACTTCTTATTCTGGCGTAATATTACACAGTATTTTAAGTAAAACTACACTAAGCCTCAATTTACTTTATTAACAGTGTAGTATAAGCACGAAGCCTAAATTAACTATTTCTTATGGAGCAAAATAGATGTAGAGAAATTGTCCACCTGATTGTGTAATATTACCAATATGCGCTTAAAAAAAGATTATACATACTTCAATAATACGTACAATTACATACTGTGTGTATTTTTCCACTTATTTTACCTTTAAATAAATTAAGGTTAAGAACTTCATATGATGGCTGAGGTTAAAAAATTCAAAAGATGGTTGAGGTTAAAAAATTCGAAAGATGGCTGAGGTTAAAAAATTGAAATGATGGCTGAGGTGAAACAGTTCAAATAATGGCTGAGGTTAAACAGTTCAAACGATGGCTGAGCTTAAACAGTTCAAATGATGGCTGAGGTTAAACAGTTCAAATGATGGCTGAGGCTAAACAGTTCAAATGATGGCTGGGGTTAAACAGTTCAAATGATGGCTGGGGTTAAACAGTTTAAATGATGGCTGGGGTTAAAAAATTTAAATCACGGCTGAGGTTAAAAATGTAAAGATTGTACACTACAGTGTATTAAATGCTAACCACCTAAGTCCAGATCAGTATCAAATTGAAAATGAATTGAACTCCTTCTCAGAGACCATTTTTTTTCCCTTAAATACACACGTTAATGCAAATGTGATTATTTTTTGGATACTTTTGTAGTTCATCTACATATACCATATATATACTTAGTTTCAATTTTCAAGCATAAGCTGTTCCAGAGATACAAAGCATAGAGGCCAAATTCGCCTGTGATATCCCTTTTAAATAATTTATATATTTACTTTATTTTATTTATAATCAGCTCTAGAAAAAAAAGGATCTAATTACTTCGCATTTTACCACCTTATAGAAACATATACGACAATGTAGAGCTACTATAGAGACATCCCAGAAAAATATAATGCAATTTTTGATAGGAGAAGCATTGAAGGTGATTTTTAAATTTCAGAAACGGTTTGTGAAAGAAAGTTGAAACTTAGTACATACACTGAAAGAAAAACTATGTTTATTCCAAGGTTGCATTGACTATATTAAGGTTCTTCTAACTATAGTAAAACTGACATGTTTCCAGTGATTATGGCTATGATGGTACGAGCCATAGCATATTATTCGTCAAAACATAATACGGTTGCATTAAACATATATCCCGACTGAAATTTAATATGGTTGTACCAATCATTCTCGTTACATGATGTAATTGTGTATTATAATCACGACAACCATATTCTATGATCAGTGGAACCATGTAATTTGATAAAATAATTCCCACAACCATACCTCTCACAGGAAAGGGACGTTCGCGGTGTAAGTTCGCTTCTTCCGATTTCATGCGTGCTTTGTTCGAAAGTGTTTAATTGTTGTTCAAGTCATTTATTTATGATCGAAAGTGTTTTCTCTGTGAATTATTTTTCAGCGTCACATGCATCTTATGATTGTCCTAAGCATCGTATTATAAAAGAAGGTTGCTTGAAGCATACACCAAGGTTCTGAAAACAGAACTATGATTCAAGCAACCATGTCACATAAATTCTATGATTGACCCAACCATTATATTATTAAAGAAGGTTGCGTGAACCAAGGTTCTGAATTTAGAACTATGAGTCAAGCAACCATGTCACATAAATTTTATGATTGACCCAAACATTATATTAGTAAAGAAGGTTGCGTGAATCACACACCAAGGTTTCCACAATCATAATTTTGTTTGAGCTAAACAAGTTACATGTTGTAACATAGTTGTGGCAACTATAACCTCAATCATAGTAAGGTTCTCCCAAAATATGGTTGGCACAATCATATTTTTTCTTTGAGTGTACAGTCTTTTAAAAATGTCGAACTATCCAGTTAATTTTACTTCTGTGTGCTCTTTATATAAGAACCTAGAAACTTTTTTAAATTTCTCTTTATCCAACCCTTAAGGTGGTGGAAAGTGTTTTTGTACATTTTTACGAGTTCCGATGTATATCCTAGGTCTTATAAGACGATAAACGAATATCGAATTCACTATCACTTGTGAAGGCTTTAAATACCATATAAACGGAAAATTGTTTTTTCCGATATTTTAAGGCCCCCTGGGGGTGTAAGGTAATGTTCATATTTTCACGAATTCCGACAAATATTTTAGGTTCAATGAGATCAAAATCACATTTTATTGAATCTTCTATTGAAAAAAAATACGTAAATCAATAAAAAAAAGCTTCCAACAGTTTGGGTGTTGTTATTTTTTAGGTCTGAAAGTTCGAAACGCGTCTAATGGTGAGATGTGATGTAGGTTACTACGCAACAAGCTGTATTAACCAGAAGGCTATTTGGAATGTTATTTTGTATTAAAAAATATTAAAGTTGCTCCTAGACTTTACAGATTTTACTTTATTATTTTAATAATAAAGTATTCTTAATTAAGCGACAGTTTAAATGCATTTAAATTTTATGTATAAGAAAATATAACGAAAACTTCTTTTTGTAGCGAATGATTTTAAAAGGTTTTGCTGCGATTTATGAATTATTCCGTGTCCTTAGTCAGTTGATCTTTATTTAGTTTCTCCTAAATCTTGTTGTCCTTAAATCCTTTACCTTTACATAAGCTGAACGCTTCTAATTCAAAGTAATGCTTTAATTAAAGGTCTATGCAAAATCAATTTACCTTTTAATAAATTTTCTTGAACTTGGAACCAATTCCAATAAAATTATAATATTATTTGCTGCTAATCATCACGAATTGATTTGACAACCACAAACAGGTGTGGAAATCATATCAAATTTTTACGACTTTATTTCATTATATTAAGCTGTTTTTAAAGAAATTTTAATATTATTATTTAGTGAAAAGAGGAAATTCAAGTATCAGAATGTTTGTAGTTAAAGTAGTGATGATTTTGGCAATAACTTTCTTTGCGGTCGGTCAAGCGTGGGGTCTAGATTGTGCATCGCAGGGTAAAAACGTAAGTCCTTGGTTCTGATCAAATTGAAACCCAAATTAATTTCTAAATCAATTATTTAATTTGTAGTGCTGTGTGTGCTGTTGATTGGTGTTCTGAGAATTATGTGGCAAATCAGTGCCGCCCTAACTATGACTTCTATGACAGGTGCCTACTCCAGTGGGCAGTGGCTTAGTTTAAATAATAAGATATAAAGTACATTTGTTCAATTGGTTTTATTTAAAAATACAGATTTTCCGGTAAATACTGTCCTAATTTATTTTGCGTGACGTTTCGGACTCGACTGAGTCCTTTATGAAACTCTCCTAATATTTCCAGAAGTTCATCAAATATTTTGTGCGGAAACCCTGCCAGACTCATCAGAGGGTGAACAATGACATCATCGAAACGCCCTTACATGATGGATGGCATTTGTTGAGATTTTTATACTCAAGAAGAAATCTAAGAGTATTATGAGTTTAATAATACTAGTAATCAATGGCGCAACAGCCCGAATTGGGCCCTAGAGCTTGAAGTAATGCGAGAGATACTCCAACGGTTCACTAGGAGGTGAAGTGGTCAGCCACACGCTCGTCCGTGATCCTTACCCCGATTTTAACTCAGATATTCAATTTACAGCTGAGTGAACAGCTAGAACGTGATACATAAAATTTATATTCTGAATGTTTTGTCAAATGTATAAAGCTAAATCAGTTTCTTACTCCTTCGGGTAGTTGCCATACGATAAGTCGTCACACGTCTTCAAATATTGCCAAATAACTTTGAAACTCTTTAAGCTCCGACTTTGAAATTATGTTCACGCTAATTTTCCAATAGTCACAGTTAAATAAATGAATGCGAAAAAACTCCGATTAGTCCTTTGAGTAGTAGCCCTACGAAATCTACCAACAGTTTGGGCGCAACTTTATTATTTTTTGTGTAGGAGCCTAGAACAATAAGGTGTCCTCCCAGTTATAAAAAAATAGAAAAAAATAATGTATGTACCTACGCCCAGACTGTTGTCAAATTTTTTTATTAGTAGCATTATTTTTCTTGTTACTATAAATTATCAAACCAAATATAAATTTTCCGTTCACCACTGACAAGCCTGACATGAAATTAGTTCCACGTACAAACTCGTTTCTTGTTTAAATTGGAATACTTAAGGCCTAATAGAAATTTACGTTCTCCGAAGTTTTGCAAGGAATCCTCAAAAATATTATTTCTTACGCGGCAGTAAATCATTCCCCAGACGAAATTCCAGCCACAAGAAAGCAAAACTTTTTAGTTTCAGGGGCGCGTTTGCACCCAATTAGAAGAACTTCTGTACTTTGCCAGGTATTCTCGACATACATTTGACTCGAGAGGTCCTAAATCATGTCCTCCATAAATCCGCTCTTGAATGTCGCTTCGTGAAATGTTAAACGATCTTTTCATGGACCACAAAAGCTTCACAAGAAGCTACCCCCAGTAAATAAATAAGACCTCAAGTAAGGATATGAAAATGAAATGCTCATTACTAGATCCTCCTGGTAGTGGGTTCGTGTCCCGAATTGCACAGATAGTCCTTTGTAGTTTTGTTTTGCTATCGGTTGTGGCTTTAATTTTCTCTTAAATACCGAATAAATCCCCACCGCAAATGATGTGGAGCAGAAGGTCCTTTTTCATCCTCAATGGAGCCGAAGGAAAAGGTATGCCAAGTGCTTGGAGGCAATAAGGACACCGGATAATATTTGGGACTGGTCAAACAGGTGAACGAAAGAAAAATAAATCATCGACGAAAATTTATTACCCTTAAGCTCGGCAAGGATTCATAACACGAAAATAAATATTTATAAGGCTTCGGATTAGCACGGTCATGATTAATTGGCTGCCGCCTCGAACACTAGACTGATAAAACGCAACCCCAACAAAACATTCATTTCCGAGGGGGGGGATGTCCTTGCGCTAAAATATTTCGTCCTTAATTTTCCATTTCGCTTTTCTTGTTTACTGTACATGAACTGCCTTCAGATTAGAATTTTTTGGGCAAATCTATCTAGTTAATTTGTTGTTCTAGATATTTCCCATAAGTACTCTAGACTCCCCCCAACCCCTCGGGAAAATTTACGTAGAAAAAACAGTCGACCTCGAGGATGTCGGATGGGAAAAACATCGTTAAGTCCTTGCCTGTATCATGTATGGAAAAATGTGTCCATTCAGTTGACCACTGCGATAACGATCCAGGCTCCATCCGGAGTAACTAATTATCCATTACGTAGTCGCCCATGTCCAGCCAAATCCTCGATAATTCGTGAAACTCGGCCGGGGGATGACCATCGCTAATTTGCTACATCGACAAATGATCTCAGATTTGTGCCAGATTGTCGCTGAAGAAGGACGTTGTTTTTTTTTTTGTGTTTTGTTGCGTAGCTTTGCTACAAACGCTCGCCACAAACGCTCCGAGCAGATATAATATGTGAGGTTATATACGTCGTTTCTATAACGTGGACGATGTTGTGTTGGATGCGTGTGTGAGAAATCGTGAAATGTGGGCGGAAAAGACGACTATAAACAAGATAAGCCCACGAAATTGAGTCACAAATCGGATATGCAAATTAAGCACAACTCAATCTGATAAAATTTAACTAGCTATTCACATAATATACCCACTCTACATATGTAAATACTTGCATAAATACTGAACTTGGGTGGAATGGATAAGACAGGAAATTGATGACTTCCTTAAATTTAGGTCAAAGGAAATCACATTTGTTGGGAGTAGTCCTAGGCACGTTACGGTTTAAGTTTTTAGTGCTAAGTTTATGGGAATACTTGAAAAAGTTACTGGTTTATGTGAGAAGGCTGAATGGCGTAGTGCAGGTTTTTTTCTTTGGAGTAAAGAACGAAATTTAAGCAGCTTTGAAGAACGTGACACACTTCAATTTCCTAAAGTTTTTTTAGAACCTACTTCTTACCACCCACCTACTTTCTTACCTTAGTTTTCGAACAATTTCTGTTTGGGGAACACTAGGTATTCCTTTTCGCGATTTCATCCACAGCAGAGTAGTGCAGGGAAATTTAATTGAAAAGCGTGAAAATACGGGCCTTAGACACCTCAGACTCTAGACAAGAAGTTATTATATTGAGATGTTGGTGCAAGTCGTTCGAAATATTGTTGGTAGGCCTCTTTTTATCCTTGAACTTCCCAATGTTTGGAAAAAATATTGGCCATAATTTTGCATGTAGAGAAATTCAATTAAAGGGTTAGTCGAGGCATTTACAGAATTTAAGTATAAAGGGAATATTAATAAAATGTATGAATGATATAGGGTTGAGATGGCTGCATTATTGAACCACTAATAAAATTTAAAAATCTGAAAATGCTTTGGGCGATACTTTATTATTTTTCGGGTCAAAGTTCGGGAGCGGTCTAAGTCGGAGTATATCGTCTTGGAAAGTTAATTTTGTTCTTAAAATAAAAATATTCAAAATAGAAAGAACCAATTTCATATTTCGTCGGAACTAAGGGCAAATATTGTGAAAAAAATGTGCAAGCCCTTAGGGGTTGAATATCCAAAAATTGAGATATGAATTTGTAGGCGATTATGTAAAAAGTCTGAAGTCTGCGGAAGTGAAAAGGTATCTAATATCGCATCAATCCCAAGAACTATGTCGAAGCTTTGAAATGCATACAAAACCCCTAAAATTTAACATCAAAAAATACTGAAATTTACTTTTTAGCGCTTATATAGAAAACCTTAGGAACCTTCTTAAACCCACTTGGTGGTTGAATATCCCAAAATTTTAGAAGAGGTTAACAGATAAATATGAAAACAGGACGGGAAATTAACATCTAATTTAATTTCGAATCACTTCTAAAAGAAATTACGGAATTCGTGAAAACGTGAAAACATGTCCAACCCTTTTTACCCTCTTAGGGGTTGAAAATGAAAAAACTTCACGTTAAAGAGAAGAGCTAATCGATACCTTATCAGGGGATATGGTGGAATTTGCGAAAAAGTTTACAACCCCTTTACACCACCTTAGGGGTAGAAATAAAAAAAAAATCTGAAAACGCTTTCTAGGTATTTATATGAAAAGGGCGTAGTATAAAAATGAACTCAATATTTTTGAAGACCTAGTAGATATGATGAAAATCGTGAAAATATATGCACCACTATAAAAAAATTATGTATTTCCAACATGCCACTATCTAAATATTAATATTTCTAAACAGGCAAGGTTTTTCATTGTACTTTTCCTTGGCAAATTATTATATATTTTCTATTGTTTTTTCTTCTTCATTGCCTAGTGCTTAAATTTTTACAACTTAGCTGTTAATATGAAAAATCCAACCACTAAAATATGTTTGCTCTGTGAAAGCATATTGAGTTATTATAAATAAATATTGTTTGAGTTTGAGTAATATTTCAGATTTTTTTCATTATATTAGCTTGAGGCGTAAAACTCACAATTTTTTCCTTTTCCATCTCCTCCACTCTCGCCCTCTATACCCTCATCATCAAAATTCCTTTATCTGCTAGGGAAATTCATCTAAATAGGTAGCTTAAGGGGCTCGTTGGAAATTTCGAGCTCCAATACATTTAGTATGGCGAAACACGTTATCTTTCGGTACCTGAATCTCAGCTTCCACTTAACTTACAACAGTCAAATTTCTTACACTTATTATTTAGTGTATTTAACAGCCTAGTACGTGAGTATACTAAAAGTGGAGATATTTCAGAAAAAGGGAATGAACATTTTTTTTAACGTTTTTCTTCACTCATATTTAATAAAATGATAGTTTTTGATGCTCACGTATGAAGCAAGTCAAAATTACCACGAAAAAATAAAAAAAAAAAAATTAACACACTAAGATGTGTAGTTACTGAGAAACTTGTACCGAAAGTTGAAAAAGAACTACTTTTCAGGACAGCCAAAAAAGAAAACATATCTCGCAGTAGCTTATTCGACTTCACCGACTTCTCGTTATCCCACAAAGGTGCGGTCTTTTGTGTGATGTGCAGAAATGAGTGTAGAGCGATGCGATCTCCCCATCACATCGCGCGCCACACGGTGACACTGGTTCTAATGAGAGCGTCGAGTTCCATTCCGTAAGTGTCAAAAAATAATTTCAAATACTGAAAAGACCACAGAAATAAACCTCAAATTGCAATACTAAAGATGCACCTTTTATCACGCATATGTAATTTCATAAGAAACTTTTTGGATGTGAAACTTCAATCATTAAACTAATTTAAAATGTGAACTTTCATCTTATCAATAGTGATTAAAATCGTAGAATCACTGCAAAGAAAGTCCTGAGGACAGATCATCTGAGTACCAAAAATTCAAGGCTAGAGTGTGTAACACCTTAATGAAGTGCTTCCAATTTAGTTACATGAATGTTTGTTGTTTAAAGCGCAAGGTCCTTGCTTCACTGCAATTTAAATCGTATCCTTCAGCTAATACTGTTAGTTTCATAATCTCGAGACGAATCTTCAGCAAGAGTTAGTTAGAGCAAAAGACATGAATCGCAACTTACACTACGCATTGTCACACACAATCTCCTGCATGTCCTTACATACGGATAGCTTCGAGCTGATTTATTTACGTGACACCCCCGAAATATTCTGTGTTCTGAAACAACCAACGCAAACAACACATGTGCGAACAAGCGTTCTAAATGTCTCAGGTTAACTATAGCTAATGCTCCGTGAAAGGTGTCGTAAGGTATTCGTGTCGAAACTTTTGAACTTCATGAAGTGGTTATGTTAGTGCAAAGTAGTACTATACGCGCGGCTTGTAGGTACCACCATCGGAGGTTGTATAGAATTGTTAGCTGGGCGACATGAGGTTTGGGTGGGTAGGTTTAAACCTTAGCGAAAATCTCATACATCTAAGGGTTTTCTTTGCCAATTCCCGGTAGGTTTATACCATATGAGCGAATAGCTACTTTGTATTCCATTGGTTTCCTTATTACAAGTCTTATGAGAAACTTCGTCGGCAGATGAAGGGATGATTTTGTTGTTATACAGTGTAATGTGTTCGGTAACTTTTTCGAGTGATAGTGTGAGGAAGAGGACGAAGCTTTCAGAACTTGGTACTGGAATTTCGGAAAATTGGGTACTTGACTAGGACTGCTTGGGAATTCTTTAATGGACCCATCTTAGGTGATGATTGTCATGTTTTTGTATGGGCGTCGTAGGTTTCGGTCCAGTGCTTAAGGATGCTTAATCTTAAGATCCCATTATTTAAAAAAAAACGTTAGAACATTTAGAGAATGCTATCCATGCCTCAGAACACAGACTGTGTTCGAAATTCATTCAATTTTTTTTTCAGATTCTCTGAGAAAATCCAACAGTCGAGTATTTTTTATCAAAACACATCTCGTTCCATGCTTCTACATGCTTAATTAATTTTAATGTTAGGTGCACGTGATGCAAAACTCCCAGATGTAGCTAGTTCAATCTTGAACCTGCGATTAGTGTCAGCGATAAAGTATATTCCGATTTTGTATAATTTTTATAATAATTACAAAGTGTACC
This sequence comes from Beris chalybata, assembly GCA_949128065.1. Taxonomy (NCBI): domain Eukaryota; kingdom Metazoa; phylum Arthropoda; class Insecta; order Diptera; family Stratiomyidae; genus Beris; species Beris chalybata. Next base: position 132,934,402 of record OX421894.1, read on the forward strand.
GAAACCATAGTGTTATACACATGTACTAGATCCGTGTTTGTTCCAATATCAGTACTACCGAAATTATTCATGTACCATACTTTGCAACAGTTTTTGAGGTATCAAGACGAAATTAACAAATCTGGCGGCGGAGATCTGGTGACCAGTAGGGCTGTTTTCAGTTACGTTTCGTTAAATATAATTTTAAATTTAATTAAAGTGGTCACTTTTAAAAATCTCAGCCTATGTGGTCATAAGTACGTTAGCGGATACGTGGAGGGTACGAACATACCGCCCAGGTACTCCTCCTGGGCTCAAATAATTTTTTTAAATTTGTTTGCGGATTTCAATCTAATTTCAAATTTAATTGAAGTGGTAACTTTTAAAAATCTGAGTCTATGTGGTCATAAGTACGTTGGCGAATACGTGGGGGGTATGTTCGTATTCTCCACGTACTCCCCCAATGAAATTCCGTTCTCCTGGGCTCAAATAATTTTTTTAAACCTGTTTGCGAAATTGAATTTAAATATGAATTTAATTTAAGTGGTCACTTGTAAGAATCTCAGCCTATGTGCTCATAAGTACATTGGCGGGTACGTGGAGGGTACGAACGTACCCCCCATGGGATAATATCTTTTGATTTTGTTTAATGCTACCAATTCCAATCTAATCCTTTCTTTTCGTTTTATCTAAAGCAATTAAAAGCGTTTTAAATTCAGTTAGCCTCTTATACGCTACATAAGACGAAATATCAATAAAAAATAGAGCGAAAACCCAGGAATACTGTGGAATTATTGTCTTTTGTGGTGTGGAAATTTTCTAGCAATATGTCGACTATAGAGAAAATTAACACACTCGAAATTCGCGCTAACTCTCAGCAACCATCAATTAGAGTTAAACTCGACATATGGCGAATATGTGCTGGGAATTGTTTCGGATCGTGGCCGCTCTGCATACAATTGCCATAGTGTTCGCTGTGTAATTAACTTGAGACCATTCCAATTTATATGCAACTGCAGTCCAAAGCCCCGGCTAATCTATTGCCATGGCTCTACTGGTGCGGTCACTATTTTCTAATACACGAAACTATACGTTTCGCTTGCATATGTAAAACCTAACCTATCTATGGACACTAGCCCTGAAGGGTTGCGCTATGTCGGAAATTTTCTTTTTCGTAAATGGAATTTTCGGTTTCGAAACTATTTAGAATTTTTTTTCGACTTTTGTTAAAAAATTTAATAGAGAACTTGGTGATTACACTAAATTCCAAGTTAATCTACTTTATGTTTATGAAGATAAAACTTATTAAGACTTCTTGTAGAACATTATTTAGTAGTAGTTAGTAACGTGTTCTTCATATTTACATCACATGCATCTGTTATAAAAAAGAAATATTTGCGTTTATTACCAAGAATGGCTGATGCTCAAAGGTTAAAGTTTGATACAGAGAAATAACAATTTTTTTTTTCAACAGCTACCTGCAATATTAAAAAAATTGTTGAATTTTCAATACAATTTTCACTTGAAATTTTCAGTAATTTTTTTTCAAGTAAGAGTACTCATTTCAAGCACTTTTACTACAAATTACTGGTATTTTTGCACCGTTTTGGCAGAAGTTGATATGTCCGTTTTTCTAAAAAAAAAATTTTTTTTACTTAATATGTCTTTTAAGACTTTCTGAACATTTTAGCATAATATAATATGTCTGCGGTAAGTGGAAGGTTGTTAAACGGCTATCTAAAAAGCTGGTATGTCCTAAAAGATTTAATTTGTGGTACGCCAGAACAAGATATGTCCGCTTGCTTAACAGAACGAGACTTGGCAGAAGTTGATATGATCAGGTTTTGCCACACTCGCACTGAGTGTTTGTAGGTTGGATAAACACTGCTTTATGAAACATGGTATGGCCGAACTTGATATGTCGGGTAGTAGCGTGAAAATTATACATAAAATCCACTTTAAAAAGATCCGAACTCTATTATACCTCTTTAATTTCAATTTTAAGATATTATAGTATCTGAAAAAAATAGCACAGTCCCACATGATCTAGCACGTATGTTTAATGAGGTTTCAAACCTTTGATTTGGCTTCCTGTGAAATCATTTAATTTGGACATATCAACTTTTGCCAAAACCGTGCAGATTTGTAAGTTATTCATGTATTTTTCAACTGAAGGGTAAAATTTACATGAAAAGTATTACAAAAAATTTCGCAACATTTCAGGTAAAATTAACCATATTTTTATACGAATTGAAAATTATATTCTTTTTCATATACACCACAAAGTTAGACGCCAAACGTATGCAGCCAAAAAAAAGGTGACTGCGGGTTCGATTCAAACCTTCAGCCAAGGGTTTTATTAATAGTAAGTTAAGTAACTATGGAATAATATTAGGAGTGGAAATAAGTGTTTTTTTTAAAGAGTGCTAATTTTAAATACTTAGATAGATAGATATATATATTTACCATATTATTAACATTTAGTGCTTAGGCTAACTTATAATTAATCAGTGCTCAGACTTTCGTCTCTACATCAAATGTTATTACATTATATCGCAAAGGCTGGTGTCTCTAATAATAATTGTGACTTTCCGCAGAAAAATAGGAGCTATAGATACTTTTTAGAGTGAAAATTCATGAGAATATTCAGTGAATTTGCTGCTTTCGAAGTTGAAATTTGTTGACCGAAAATTGAAATTTACTGACAAAAAATTGAAAATTACATTGAAATTGACTTTTACTGGAAAAGGTGTGGTATATTTGCCTATACTATCTAAAAGTTAGATTTTTTAACTATGTAAGTCTTATTTAAACAAATTTTCAAAAAATTATATTTATTTACTCTAATAATGTAAAGCAGTGGTGTAGTCAGTAGTGAAATAATGACCCCTACATACGCCCTTGCGAATTATAATGAACACAATACTAAAGATATAAGTGTTCTCACATACGAAAGCCATTCTGTTCTCATAAGATTTAGGTACTATTCTCTTGCTCTTTTCTAGGGAAGTATTATAAATAAACAAAAATTGAGAGTAGTAGTAGCAACCAGAGTAACACATTTTTAACCTGTAGAACTATTCACTCTAGAAAAACTTAGCATTTTAGAAAAGCACCTTTAGAGGATGTTTAGTTTTTTATGACAAAAACTATAAAAGCGGAACAATTTTCACTGCACCTGTATGTAATTGAATTTTAAGATCTAGCTAAATAAATGCCAAAATTTTTATTCGAACTTATTAAGCTTGTTTAATTTTAAATTTTGTACATTAATTTTCTTTATTAAAAAAATTTGTACGAAAACAAGTAAAATTTAAGTAGGTTGGCTTTTACAAAAATACCCTTAAAAATTGGAATACTGAAATTCGCTTAAATTAACAACACAGAGCACATTTAATGCAACCTTAATATTTAAAAATTGACATGATTCAGTTTAGAGTAAAAAAAGGCTAGGTTTTTAATGAAAAAATATTAAGTATTTGTTTATGAAAGAAAGTTACAGTGTCTTAAAAACAAGCCAAAAAATAATAATGTTGGACCTATGGGTTTTTCATCATATAGGATCCCTGAGCAAACCTAGAAGCTACAGCCCAACCTAGTAATCATAAATTAATAATTAACTTTTTGAAATAGATATTTTTAAGAAATATTAAAATCTTGGCTTATGGTTAAATGCTGGATCATCTTATCAGTTGTATTCGAGCACATGACCTCTGCAACGATAGATTAACATGGTCGTAGATTATCCTAATTATAATAAGCTTACGTGATCCTAACATATCTAAAATATTAATACAATTTCTGTTATAAAATTACCACCGGTTCTCGAGCTATACAAATGAAAATGTCACCTAATATTTGAAAGATTAAGCTGTGGGTATTTTTGATCTATAATAGTAATTTCTCTCTTACGTGATATGCATAGGAAATATAAACACTTCACGAACGCACAAGCAGCACGGAGTAACACGATAAAGAAAAATGTAACGCATGCTATTACAATGCGACTTATCCGAGACACAGTCGGGTACAGAGTAGAGTATTCGTATCTCATTGGTATACATGGACTTTTCAACAAAATGGAAATGGTTCTATGCAAAATTCATAGATGAATCAATCGGTAGCGCTCCACTTAGAGCAAGAAAATCATTTGATCTATTTTAAACATAAAAGTATGAAAAAAGTTTCCAACAGTAGGTATGCATTACAATCAGCTTTTTTTTAAAAATATTCTCCAGAAGAACATCATCACCCCTCCTAAAATATGTGTCCCGTCCACCAAATGTAAAAGTACAGCCCCGAATAGAAAAACTTTCCAGAACTCTCAGCGTAAGTCTTTAACTTTATGTTTCTTGTATAGGTCTTACCTCCCCATCCGTACCCCACATAGTCACCAACGTTACAGAATCCAACCGAATACCAGCATAAGAAGCAGTTCGGTGTTTTGCACTCGATAAATAATTCATAAGGTAAAAGTTCACCTGAGGGAGACTTGGGTGGATCCACAATGGATTCACCTAAGTGCATATGTTTCAACAATGTGCACACGAGAGGCAAAAGTGTATATCTTTCTTAATAAGTAAAGAGTTTTTGATAACTTTTCACTCGCACCCCCCGTAAAATGTTTCTTTCTACTTCAACATATAGTTTTGAACTGTGGACGAAGTTTCTCCGCTGTGATACGGTCGAAAGAAGGAAAACTAAAGGACATTTATGTTCTAAGGTGGGATATACATGGTAAAAGAAAATTTTCTTCGTATTTTATATGGATTTTTCTTTTGTAATCCCACCAACATTTTTTTACATTTTTTAAACAATGAAAATCGTTTCATAGTCAAGAAGACTTGGTGAATGGCTTCATTAGAACACAGCACTTTTTCTCTCGTCTTGTTCCAATATCAAATTCTTGTTAAAAAATTTATTGATATCACAATTACTGTGCAATGCACCCCATCCGTGAAGTTCAGTTTGAGCAACCCCTACTTTGGATTGTATGGAAGCTCTTGGGTCAAGAGATTTTCCGCAGATATTCTACCCGTTTCGGATTCGGATTCAAGATGGATTCGATTCATTATGCATAGTGCAATATGACGACGAGAATAAGAAGTCCTTTATGCCTTTTGAGCCCTTTTGGTATGCAAAACAGCACAAGGAGTCGACAGTGACGTTACTTTTATTCTCAGCCAAAATACAGGGTAAAAAGTTTTCTACTGTATATTGACTTTGAATATTTCATTATATTCGTTCATTTTTGATGTGAGTGTGGGAAAAGCGGGTGGCTTCAATAACGAGCTCAAAGTTAGCAAGTAATTGGTAAAAGGAATGTAGGGAAGTTCTTTTAGTACTAAGAACACTGTTGGTCGGAGTATTTTAATCACTTTCCAAGGGTTTTTTAAAAAATTTTAAATTGAATATTCCGGATATGTAGAAAAAGTCTTAATTTCATTTTCGAATTTCTCTAAGTTTAGAATTTAAAAAAAAAATTCATTTGGTCTGTAAGTAAATGAAGAATTTTGCACATTAACATTTTTTACTATTTGAATGTACGAGAAAAAAAACAGAATCAAGGCATTCTGTCAAGTAGACTATACACTGTTTTAGTAAAAGTTGAATTTTTTTAAAAAATGTCAAGTAAAAGTACACATTTTAATTAGGTTTACATGAAATGACTGGTATTATTAAATTATTTATGTACTTTTCAACAGAACCATATAATTTTTATGAAAAGGATCATAAAATTACGCAACATTTCGTGTAAAATTAACTATATATTTATATTTGAATTGAAAATTACGTTCTTTTTCATGTAATTCTTCTTATATATTTGATATCTATTTGAATTTTACTACTTACTTACTATTTGAGTGGCTAAGCCCGTCAAAACTACGTAACAAAACTACAATTGATTGCGGGTTCGATTCCTACCTACAGCCAAGGGTTTTATTAAGAAGTAAGTAAGACAAAATATTAGAAGTAGAAATAAGTGTATCTTGTAGTGTGCTTTTTTAGAGTGTAGATTCAGTTGAATAGTGATTTTGCTACTTTCGAAGATTAAATATACTGAATGGAAATTGAAATTTACTTTACCAAACCATTTTACTTCACCAAAAATTGAAAACTACATTAAAATTGATTCCAAAGTAAATTTACTTGAAAAGGTGTGGCGTATTTGCGTTAATTTACTTTAACTAATATTCCCAATGTTCTTAGCGCATAGAGTAAACAGTAATATCTCTTCAACTTCTTTAAGGGGTTTCTATTTTAAATTCCTTTAAAATTTATCACTTTAACAAAAAATACTAGTATATCTGTTTGCAAAGCTAAGCAACTCATAATTGTTAATTTACACTTTTCATTATGCTCTCAAATATTTGGCTAAAAAAATTAGTACATTTTTTCCGTCATACTGTACAGAGGAAATAAATAAAATAATGTGCCAGTAAAGTGTAATACAGGCTTCAGCAAACAATTTACAGGGAACTCCATGGTAGCTATGATATAGGAAAACCTTTCATATAAAATCTATTCACCTCGGTAAGTGATATTCTATTTCGATTTCTTTATGCTGCTATTTTCTTGATTTCACAATATATAACTACTAAATTATTTATTATTTATTTTTCTGAACAAAGATTAGACAGAGCTAGATAGGCACCTTGTAAGCTAAGTACATGCGGCGCTGATTTACACAAGGTTTTTTTTGCACATTATTTCTTAATTTTCGTATTTTTTCATATTGATATTGGAAAAATAAGTCGATTAAATTTGGTTTAAAATGTTTAGAAGGGAGAGGAGTTGAACGAGTTGGGAACAAAACTTGAAAGCTATGTAGATGCCACTACGCAGAAATTTTTTAACCTCTAAAATAAGTTTTTAATTTTGAGTGGAATCGTCAAGTAATTAAATTAGTGATTTCAATAGGTAGTACTCGTATGACTACAAGTGACTTTTATACCCTGTAAGGACTATGCATTTTAAACGCGTTTAAGTAGCTAATGATGTGTTAAAACGTAGTTTTCTTCCTAGTCTGAAGTTTTATTTTGATACATGTTAGCCTTTTGTGATTTGTTTTGATAAGTAGATATTCCGCTGAGTTTCATAAGCAAATTTATGCTTTCTAAATCATTTGAAACAAAAATGTTTGTAAAGTAAGTAAAAGTAGTGTAAAGTCAATTAATAAACTAATGCAAAATTGAGTTTCTACAGCATTAAATAGTTTCTTCCAAAGTTTTCTTCGATTTCCGCAAGGGTCGCAATACATGTTTTCAGTTAAAGGCGATGCAGTTACGTGTTTTCAATCTGTTTAACTCGATTTAAACGCGTTAATCTCGTAGTGTAGTGTAACTCTTGAATCGAATATTAGTGATATTCGTATTGAAACTTCGTATTTGTGTGCAAATCATTTACATACAATAGAATCACTCTAATACTTCATTCATGTCTAAAAATTCAGAAGAAGTTTAGCATATTACAGAAGGCCATGACCCGTTTTGGGCTATCACGCCATTGGTGATTATGATTAAATATTTAATTTCGATAGACCACAAAACTTGTACAAGTCACTGACATATCCATATTATTATCATTGTTACTTAATTAAGTGAAGAATGAAGATACCGACTGATGTTTATACTTGATAAATATTTGATGGAAAATTATAGTTACCACAAGCTATCTTATCGTACATTGGAGATGTTCATATTATCATAACTACAGAACAATAATTTGATTACAAATGTATACCGCTTTAATGAATTGTTCTTAAAATAGTATGTGAACAGTTTTTGCATCTCACTATAAGCTCTCAGAAAATCCAATAATCTCATCTCAAACAATAAATATTTAGTTTATTTTTTTTTAAACAATATAAAGCTCAAAACTAAACCACGTTTTCTTTCGAAAAAAGTGAGTTTGTAAACAAGAATTAAACAATTTTATCCATTATATAAAACTGTGCATGTGAATTTATATAAATTACGAGAAAGTCAAAAGAGACATTCACCTGGTCCTCCTTTCTTTAAATTGTAGCGGATTCGAACATTTCACTTTATTGCTAACAATACAAGATTGTTGCCAAGTTGCATTCTCAGAAATTGAAAAAGATAAGATAAAGTATAAATTTCATATCTCAGAAAGAAATAAGATTCAAAATTTTAAAGTTAGGCATGAAAATAGCTGGTCAATAAGGAATATAATTTTTGAAGTAGGAACTTGGGTGAAAATAAAAGATACATACTCTGAAACCGGTTATGCTGGAAAGTTGAAACTTGATATGTGTATTCATACAGTAAAGTGTATGGTTAAAAAATAGATAATATTGTCATACAGGTATATTTGGAAGTTAGGCAATGAATACCTACTAAAATTCTGCTGATAAATAAAGTTAACTCAGAAAGTATCAGTTAATTTAATTAAAAAATTGCTTTTAGGTTATATATACATAAAAATATATTTATAATATAAATTCAATAAAGATAAAAAAAAACTTTATATAAAAATAAATTTCATGTTTGTTTATTAGCCGTTGTAAGTTATAAAAATATTTAAAAGAAAAATATAATTTATTTAAGCAAGTTTCATAATCGTTCCAACATTCTATATTGTCGTTTTTCCTAATTTATTTTGTTATTTTGTTTGTTTCTTGTTCTATTTTAATAAATAAATACTAAAATTGGATTTAAAAATAAAAGGAGAGAAACGTACTTTTTTAACAGAGATTTAAGTTGAAAAACTACTACTACTATCTACTAATATACTTACATATATGAATATGTTAGACTCCAAAAAATAAATAAATAAACTATATCGGAGAATATTAAAATCAGCATATTACACTGGATGTCCTCAAGAACAAAATTATATAAATATAGTTACGTAAAGAAAGCGGTATAATTTGTGATTGTTTTACCTGAGAGTGTCGGTTACTGGGAATGTAATTTTCTAGAAGGTAAATACCATCACAAGAGTGGTAATTTTTTATCTTGCAAAATCGCAAGTGAGATTCTACATTATTAATTGCATAGTTCTGAAAATTAATAATTTATATGTTCAAATTGATCGGATTTTTGTAGCTTAACAAATTGATATAGGTATCGGTTTTTTGTTTACCCGGATAATGTGATATGTAATAAAAGGGTGGTTAGCCAATACCTATGATATCGACAGATTTTATATCCTCACAACGGTTAATCCTTGAAATTTGAAACTTTATACATATGTATATATAGCTGCTACACGAGAAATATAACCTAAAATAATGATGTATTGTCCGAAGTCGAATATAATGTGGTACTGCCTAGCTTCAACTGCATCAACAACTTTGATTCAAAAGTAATGAATTGTCAAAGAGAAATATAAATCTGCACACAAAGGTTACAAGAATTTAATTTCAAACTAATCACGAAAAAAAACCTACAGATCGTTTCCTCCTTATGACATAACTGCCAACATTTCGTAAACTTTTGACAATATACAGCTCGAGCGAAATTGGAAAACCTCACTATCAAATCATTAATTTTCTTCTGACCGTTAATAATGTAGAATGTTCTCTTGTCTGACTAGAAATACCGGTAGGAATAATAACAAGAAAACTTTTAGTAATTCTTTTTTTTTTCGTGTTGTGCGTTTCCTTACTCCTGATTTTCTCATTTAATATCCTTCGACTACTTTGGGAACTTTCTTCGATTTCCAGCTGAGCTTCCTTGGAGAAAATTGTGAGTAGAGAAGAAGGTTTACTTCCTATTTTCTATTTGTGTTCCATTTTTTTTTCTTGAGTCTTTTAGTTCGTCCTGTTTCTGGTCGGGTAAAACAATTGTTCGGGGGCGGCCATCACGTTGGATCGATGAACGTGTCAAATCATGGACTTAATTAGTTTTCAATTTTCTTCTCGAGATATATCCTATGGCCTGACTTGACCATGATAAGAAACTTATACCCAGTTTTGCTCCCTTCTTTCTGAAGTTAGTTTGGGAGATGTGAGGGTCGGGAGTTGTGTGTGCTTTTCCTTGTAACGCGTCTTTGTGAGGCGAAGGAGTTGAGTGTTTGAAGAGCCACTGTGAGAGAGAGGAAAGTGTTTGCTTTCGGTATCGAGTTTCACAAAACAGCTTCGGACGTAGGGATTCTTTCAGGAATCCATAAGACATCTGATACGGTGAAATGTCTGGAATCGTAGTAGTACTTTTTCGTCTTGCTTGTCGTTATGTTGAAGAAGTTGTAAAGTGTATTGAATTACGACGGGTCTTGTAACACAATGTGTACGTACAGCAGGAGATATAAATTAAATATGATCCAGCTATTAGTATTCGATACACCTTAAGTGTTTGGGAATTGGTTCGAAATTATGTACATAGAAGTGAAAGAAAGTCGCAGATTCTACTAGACTGACTACGAGATATACTATCTACTTTCTCATTCCAGATTTTGGATAAAACTACAGAAATCACTCTGGAAACCCTGTCATTTTCAATACTTGTCCATAACTCCGAAATCATGTCAGGAAAGGCGATTCATGAGGCGAATTACGCATTATGGTGAAGTCGCATATGAGGGAACGTTTGATCACGCGCTTCACTTTTATTGTTATGTATTTCTACTTCCTTTTTTTAAGTTCGCAAATTCGCAAGACTGAATATGATGACTGCAAAAAAAAGGTTCTCACTCCTCTCGCGAACGAACTAGTTCCTTTTCGCGAATTGCAAACTTAAAAAAAATGAACTAGTTCGTTCGCTAGGGAAGTGAGGACTTTTTTTTTACGTAATCACATTTCCCTACACCATTCATCAATTGTTTCTCGCGAACTGCGAACTACAAGAGAGAACTAGTTCAGCAGGGCTCGCACTGAATGTGATGACCTAAAAAGATCCTCACTTACCTCGCAACCAGTTCACGAGCTTGAAACACATGCTCAACGCAAATGTGACGACGAACTACTTTCTACAAATGAACTAGGACCGCAATTCACTGTGAACTAGTTCAATCGCGAACTACACAAGGCGATAGTGAAAATGTTAAGAGAAGCGAACCCACACATGCCAGCACAATTGAACGACTGCCAGAAAGACAACTGAACGGCTGCTTAGGGAAAAGAATAAAATAAGAGAACAGTTCAATTGAAAATAATAATAATAATCAATGGCGCAACAGCCCAAATCGGGCCTAGGCCTTGAAGTAATGCTAGAGTTACTTCATTGCGAGACCAACGGAACACTAGGAGGTGAAGTGGTCAACTACACGCTCGTCCGTGATTATTACCCCGATTTTTAACTCAGGTACTCATTTACAGCTGAGTGAACTGGTAGTCCGGCACCCAATACCATTTTCGAAAATTACTTGTCGCCAAGCAGATTCGAACCTGGTACCAGTTGCACCGAAGGCAAGTGCTCTAGCCACTGAGCCACCCATACTAAAATTGAAAATATTGAACTAATTTAGTAATTGATTAGCTGTGAAGTACTTCACTAAAATGAACTGTTTTTGCCGACTATGCTTCTAGGGTTTTTAATGATACACATTAGACCTAAAAATTGTAAAAGAATCAAGGCGGGTTAAAAAGCATAGAGGAACAGCCAAATTTATGACATTTATAAATAACATGTATCATTAGTAACAATAACTTGTAAGTAAGAAGTTTGTTAATGTAACAAATCAGGTTATTTCCCTGTCAGCGGAATGTGGACAAAATACGCAAAGGCCACATGATGCGAAAACACTTTTGCTTGATAGCCTTCAATCACATTTCTAACTTGTAAGTGTGAAGTGCTACAGATAAGATAGGTAAATAACTTTCTTTTCTTCAAAAAAGTTGTACAAAAGTACGTGAAGCTTATTCAGAGATTAGACAATTTATCTTACGACCTAAAATTTATAATTTTTTTTACTATTATTGTTGAATCTTATTTTTAATCTTATTTATGAAAAATTTCAGATTCCAGGAAAAGTTGAAGAATACAAAAAACCTTGCCTCAATTAAACTTTATTAGGCTTATCTAAATTAAACCAGTTTAAGGTTAATGGTAATGAACTTCAGTAGTAGTAGATCATAAAATTTGGCAATAGACTAGAGTATTTATTTATTTATTCATTAATTTATTAAAGATCTGATTAACTACTTATAAACTCTTGAAAATTGTTTTGTTTTGCACATACTAATATGATTAAAATCAAAATATTAAAAAAGAAAGAAGAGTGAGCAAATAATAATAAATAATGGAAATGAAAATATTATAACAACTTAGGATAGAGGAATATACAATAAAGTGAACAATAACAAAAATGTTGCTAATTTACGATCATTTACATAATACAACGAAAGACAACTCAAGATATCACAAGTCAAGATATAACAAAAAACAATAAATATTTATTTCAGCAATAGATTTACGATTTCAATCATTTCTAATACCGCCAGAAGTTTCGTGATCCTGATCGATGCACGTGTGATAAGCAGTTAATTTTAACACTGTGCACTGTGGAGGCAGCTTAAAACAATAACTTTTTTTCTTACTAGTGAAAAACCTGATTTCTTTTACTGTATTATTTTTTAACAACTTCTCGATCTCAGGAGCCGCTTATAATAGGAAGTTGAAAGTTAGAAAATTGTCGATGTGGGTTAAGGGTCGTGTGAGTTGGAAAAAATGGGTCCAAAATACTCAAAAGATAGGAATGAAACATTCAAAATCAGATGGTCCAGCATTTGTAAGGCGTATAGACGAAAATACGTTTTAAGTGGCCCGTACCGTGCTAGTTCTTTCGAAAAATAATATTTTAGCTGTCGCTGAAATATTAATACAACAGCACCAATAAGTACCACGTCTTAAATCTGTGAAGGTTTTCGGGAGAATATCTTAATTCCAGCGCTTCAGAAGCATTTATTCCTCTACTCCCACATCCTTTCACTCAATTTGTTGCAATTGTTTCAATACAAATTCTAAGTTTGAACTCTCTGCCTTGAGTGGTTCCTTAGAGAATAAATATTTTTCGTCTAAAAGGATTCTCACCCCTCCCAGTATGAGCACTTCAAGGGATTCAATCAGTAGAAAAAATTAATTTAATGGATGATAGGGTTTCTGACTACAGGCTTCCAAACGTATTTGAACGGTAGACATACGGACCTACATTTACTCCTTCATCGTGGTGGACAGACGGACTTACGTTTACCACTTTTTTGTGATGGACAGACGGACTTTTTTCACCCTTTTCATGGTTAGTCCTGAGTCGCGAAAACACTTAATTTGAGGGAAGCAATTTTTTTTAACTTTTTAGATCGATCCAAATTCCTCTTTTGCTGAAAAAGTAATACTGTGGAATCATGCTTTAAATCAATTAAAACAACTTTTACAGGTTTTATTTAATTTTTGTTTCTTAAATTGCTGAATATTCTGTCAAATAAAATGCAGGAATTTAAAATTGCCAATTCGTTTGTACATTCGGCCAAAATGAACATTTCGCCGCAAAAACATGTTAGTCGCTCGTTTATGCTCGTTCCATTGCTCTCACTAAATTGATAGGCTCTTTTATTTTCTATTATTTGAGAACGAATAATTAATGGCATCATAATTACATGAACATGAAAATAATAATTCAACATGGTACAGCGCAACAGCGGACGCCATAGTTACTATAAGCCATTTGGCGAATTTCATGACACCACTCGACTAATCCCTAACGACTTTGCTCGACATCGTTCTCGTAAACGAGCGTTTTGGTCCGTGTTTTCGATGGGTTACATGGATCAGTAATTTAGTACGAGTCCTTTAATGGAAAGTATGCACATACTTGGGAATTATTCATTTTATTGCACGCTATGTAGTGGGTTTACATGGAAACGGGCGTGATTAATTGCTGTGTGTTGTGCCGAGTTCTTACGTTGGGCACTTTGTTAGGTTCAGCTCTGAATATCTTCAAGTTACTTAACATGGTTGTCTCATGACACTTCCTGGCGTCGGCGCTGTATCAGTAATAAAGCTTTCAAATATACATCAAACACATACTTAACTAACTAATAAACCAGAGTAACAAATATTGAAAAACCCATTTACCACAATCCATGAAAAATTTCATTAAACGCTACCTTAGAATTAGAAGGTTCTAACTGCAATAGATATTTAGAGAAAATCGATCTGAAAGTTTTGTTCTCTTATAACTTATGTAATTTTTAATAAAAAGTCATTAATATTTCTGTTACTTCTTGAAATAATTGACTTTAGCAATTTGTGAATTTTATTGAAAATTGACTGAGTTATAACAATTGTTGTTTTTCAGATAGAATTTTTTGCTAAATTTAAGGTTCCACATGCACGTTAAATGCGATTTTGATGATCTATGACTATATTTCACGTTAATGACAACAAAAAAAGAAGGACAAGGTCCAATTTGGACTGTAGCGCCATCGTAAGTAAGTAAGCAACAAAAAACACAATAAAATTACACCACTTTATTAGCTGGTATGTAAACTAAGTCGTCCATAGAGAAAAAATTCAAAACTGTATTTGGAAAAAGTGCTATTATAGAACAACAACCCTTGAACATTTAAAATGCGTAAATTCGAGTTTTTTAAACGCATATTACCTATTTCTTGAATAATTTACATGCCATTTTCATAAATATAATGCTAGAAAAAATCTTAAAGAAGGTCCTCCATAGATCAAATTTTAAATAATGTTTAATTTTGTTAATAATATATGAAGTCAAACAGAAGCAATTTTTCACGATTTTCATGGCAAGAATTACATAAGATGACCACACTTAATTGAAAAGTATCATAGATATTATAATTAATTGGTATTTCTAGAAGATAAATCACTGAAAAAATTATTGATTCTTAATAGTTATACGTTTCAAATAATCTAAAAACCTATAACACAATTTTTTTCTGTAAAATTGATATTAGTTCGCTGATAGACAGCGAACGATGCAGACGTATTGTCCACGCCATATTACACGAACGAAAAATGATTTCAATTGATTAAAATCCTCTCGAGAAAGAAAAATCAAACAGGGGATAAAAATTATCGTACCGGACACATGGGGTACTTTCAATTAATTTCATGTAGTTCTATCTGACAGTTACACTCTTTATTCTGAAGCATTATAAATTTTGCATCACTCGCGGACAACTACAAAGTTCAAAGTGTTGCTTCTGTAAAGGTTAATTTACCAAATAGATAAAACATTAATAACAAATCATATTTATTTTCATTTATAATATGCTTATAAAAGAATTAAAATTAGAAAATTAAAGCCTTCCCAAGCCCATAAAAAAATTCAAAAGATATTCTACTATATCCAGTACCTACTACATATGTCTTTTAAAAATATTCAGATTTCATGTTTGGGCTGTAGCAAATTTTCAGTCCGTCAGGCCGCTGTACGACGACCGATGTACGCAAAATTGCTTAAGGGGTGTATCACCCAAACCCTTTGAGCTATTAAGCTGAATTTTTTTTTCGTGGGTAGACTGGATATACCACTTTAACTGGACATCTTTTGAGGGGTGCAAATATTCATTAGAATGTGGCAAGAAGGGCACAACAACTATTTTGTGAAATGAAATGACTATGTTTTCACGAATTTCGTCATATCTCTTAGGTCTTCGTAAATACTGAATTAGTTTTTATTTCACCGACTTCATACATAAATGCCTAGAGAGTGTTTTCGAAATTTTTGTTGTTTAAATTTCAACCCTTAACTAGGTGTACAGGGGTTGTATACGTTTCCATGAATTAATATATGAAATTTAACACTAATGTCTGTCACTTGCGAGTAGCACCCAAATGAGAGTCTTTAATATAGGACAAACAGAATACGCACTCCTTAATCAACTTTATCCCTAACAACAACATAAATCGGAGTTCAGCATTTCATGTAAAGTATCATTCGAATGGCGGCAAAAAATATGTATTTTGAGTGGTTTCTGGGTGATCGTTAATCGTCAGGCCATGCCTATGTTGACGAATCTTTCAAAGTATATAACTAGCTATAACGGCGCAATATTTGACTTTATTTTTTTCTTAAAAAGCCAACTTTATTTATTATCTTCAAGAAAACAATCATACTGATGATTTAATCTATCTTGAATTTTGCTGTTGATACACTGATTGACCAAAATTGACAAAAACTACACCAGTTTTTCAATCGTGGTTCCATCTCTATCTCAATCTAGAAACTTTTCGTTTAACAATATTATTTTAAAGTAAAATCTACTCTTAACTTCCATATATTCAATATTTCTTTTGCCCGAAAAATTGCGAGTTTTCCATCAGAAACTCGTTTATAAATCCAATTTTCGTCCTGGTAGCTCTCAATTATCATTGGCCTTACTGCAGCAAATGTTCAAACCACCAAAATTCCGAATCCGGAACAGGCCAACTTTCTGTGCCGGCATTTCAAAAACATTTTACTGAGGGCATGTTCACCGGGTTGGCTTTATAATTAGCCCACTACACATATGGCCGTCATATCCGTAATGAACTTTGCACCCTTTTCCTTTTGGCTCGTTGCGATTATGATGTACCCAAATAATAAAATCAGCTAAAATTCCACATCATACATTGCGTTACATAAATCCTATGTACTCGTACATTGCTCGTACGGGTATATGTGCGTTTCGGTTCGAGTTAGTCGTTCATTAAAATTCAGTAAGGCAACTGCTCACGGAACTGTTAACATATGTTCACAATTTAGGGGTTGAAATTCGCCAGTCGCCCCCGCCACCTCCCCCGCAAAAGTTACAACTCACACCCGACAAATATGACGAAAATTTGAATATGAACAACTTAACTGGTGGTAGGTTATGTGCGGCCTAACTACATTTCAGAGTGGCTGCAAGGACTACGGATTTTCGTTTTATAATGATGTAGTTTTGCGGGGTGGCGAGAAAGAGCAATTTTGCCATATGTGGAAGCTATGTAATGCTCGATATGAGAACTTGTTCGGCTTACGTAGAAGACTCGATGTGACACTACATTAAACTTGTATTACAGGATGGTGACGATAAAGAGACATTTCATAGATTGACGCTCAAGTGATATGAGAAGGATATTAGTGGAATGGTTGTGCGATAATTGGGTTGAGAGTGTTGAAATCCTCGAATACGGTGGTTAAGTTCAAATATGGCACTACATTCATTAGCAATGAAAACTAGACCAACCACACAGTTGAACGTTGCCGAAGAAATGCTAGCCTATTCGATCGAGTGTACACGATTAGCCACCAGTAAACACAGGTGAAGCTCTCCATTTTATTGAACTTGTATGGGAGCTACCTTTACTTTTCAGATAGATGTACGCACAAAAATTGGAAAAGTATGAACAGGTATTTTGATTAGGACTAGGCTTTAAGGATTCCGCTAATTCCATCCTCTATCAAACTTAGCCTTATAATTTCTACTAGGACAGTCGACACCAAATTTTAGCTTTTTTAATAATTGTGCGACTGGCTGGATAAAGCATTTAGTTAGTGAAATGAGTGAGCAAAAAATGTTTTGGTAGGAGTCGCTTCTTTTGGGTGGATAAAGTTAAAATCAAATATCGTGCAACATGGGGTCCGAATGTAGTAAAACAAAAACGTTGGAATGACGTTCACCGTCTACAGGTGAACATAGAAATATGGCGCCCAACGTGTGGCCTGATTGCTGTAAACAGGTCGTCCTGTAATAAATCAGCCCTTACACTTCCACAAAAATCATAGCAGCATTATACACGATCGAATAGTGGTAACATCGTTAGATAGATAGTTCTGGATTATTACACAAAGTTCACTCTTCTTAACAAAGTTGAATAATAGAAGGAAACTTCATCTTCTTGAAGAAGCAGGCTTTCCATACGCTTGTAACACCTAGAGATGATCTTCTCCGTCAATTTATGTCGAATATTTTCAACAGCATGTTGACAAAATTTGGAGTGAATTGGTTGTACCACTGGAGCCATTCCTCGCCAAGAAGAACTTCCGAACTAGCTAACCACTCCCATCATAACGGATCTACCAGCATTAACCTTTGGAACATAGTTGGATTTGAACCTAGGAGGGCTTCGGAGCTGGGCTTTTACCTTATCTAGATCTTCTTGATTGCATGGAAAAGACTACTGAAGCATCTACAAGCGTTTGGGGTGTCAGATATACAGATGTGACATACAAAGGAAATTTATAAATTAAAAAAATAGTGTAACAAATGAGAATATAATAATCCACACTTCTCACTAGAGGAAACTGAACTATTGTCATCTAAGTATTTCCATAAGTCTCCATAAATCCCGTTATTTCCGTTGCTCCGTTGCTGCTGTTACTTCCGTTTCTCCCATTTACCCCTTTACTCCCATTTCTCCCGTTGCTCCCACTTCTCCCGTGGCTTCCAATTCTCCCGTTTCTTCAACAAATAAAGAATTACAGCGAAAATATTTGAAAAATGTTAAGAAAAAACAATTGTTTTCCATTCGGTCGAGACCAAGCTTCACAGGAACAATTCCGAGACTATTCTACATGATCCCTGAAAATTTGATCAAAATCGGTTGAGCGGTTTAACAGTTTATAGGTAACATAGACACATACCTACATATATACATACATGCATCCTCTTTTATTATTAACAAATATACGAACAAAGATAAAGGACTCAGTCGAGTCCGAAACGTCACACAAAATGAATTTAACAGTATTCACCGGAAAACCTTATTTTTAATTCGAAATATACTGTGAAAACATTCATCAAAAATAATATATTATGTTCTCGACCTATCCGACAATCTCCAGAATGTACATGAAAAATTTGGGAGGAAACGGTTCACAGGTGTAGATTTCTATTCGCCCCAAACATTGATTTGATTTTACTTTATATATTAGATTGAGGATAATATGAAATCCTAAGGGGCTAACTGCATCAGCTGAATTTCCTACGAAAGCAGTTAGAGATCATAAAAATGACAAGTTTTTTCATGTTCTTCAAAAATGAGTTGACCCTTTATTCCACCAAGGGCTTCAATTGGAAGAGACTCGCCTTCTCTGAATACTGCGTCCGCATCTGTAAAACCTCTTATTCGTCGAATCTACAAGCTTGGGGATAGTTGAACATTAAAAATGTAACTCACCCAAGAACAGATTGTTCAACTCGAAGATACTGAATCATGTCTGTCATCAGTTCTACAATTTTTCCGGTACAAAACACGAACTTTTCTGTCTTAAGTGTGTACTGCAACATTGCAACATTATCAATTTTTGTATACACCAAGAATTCCGTAGATTTGCCCGTACTCGCTTTATAACAATGTGAAAAGTCGAAAGTTATTGGCTAAGTATGGCACGGAGCCAGGCATTTGATGTGCTCCGATAAAAGAGCCGAAGACAGCGCATAAAGCTTATTTTGTGAGTATGTTTGTTCTGTACGCTTTTGTTGTCGTCCCCAAGAGAAGTAGCGGCTGCAACAATAACAACAACGACGCCAACAAATGAAAAGTACATGCAGTAAGCAAAAAAGCGTACATACGACGAGATGTTAAGTTATGCAAACAGAGCACTTGAGCCAAACATACAAAATACAAGACATAAACTCAACATATCCTTGCGCCGTCAGAGCTGGCACATCCCGAAAAGGACTTCCATATTATTTTTTCGGGGGGATTCCCCGACGAGGGTTTGCGGAGGGAAGTCCCTCAACGAACGATTGAGACCCGCCCTGGACTGATGACATCAAGTTTATAAAAATCTCGTTCCGTTGTCATTAAAGGCAAATTAAATTGGACTTAGACGAACAGTTGTGCCAAAGTAGTTTTCCGTATATAAAGTTTTCACTCGACTTTTCCCCGAAAACGGAGCGAAATGTACGAATTGAAATGATGTTTGCGGGCTTTTCCATAGCCAAGCACTTTGCAACGAAAACGAATGAATGAAAGGATTTCGTGCATGGAATATAGGGAGCCAGGAGTTGTGACGATGCAACGGAATTGGTTATGGAAGTTATAAGAAGATAAAGCGGCTTATCTTTCGGATTAAGTACGTTGTTATGGCCGTAGCGAGCAGGAAATTCGTCGTATTGTAGAATTTTAGTCCGATGTATTTATAATTTGGAATTTTATCTTAAAATTCATTTTTCTAGGAGGATTAAATTTTAAATTTGTCGTAATGTCTGCTTGATATTTGGCAAATGTTTGGAGAGCTAAACTATCGTTTTTTGTGCGGAAATTTCGTTCACTTTATAATAATTCGAATAACTAAGTTCTTACCAACGGCTTAAATTTAAAAAAAAAAATCCATCAGGACTGGAATTTGTCATTGAAGAACCTTAAATGATAAAAAACTAAAATATTGATATTTGGATAGGGCTGTAGTAATGGCATATTTGAAAAATATTATTTTTAATAGGGGTAGTATGGTTTAGGAAACAGTGTAACTAGAATAGCTCCTCGACTTCGGAGGCTCATCAGCCGTCGCATCCTCGGTTAACCGTCCTTCCTTGTCGGCTCCCATCCTCTTCCCATTCCTGGTTTCGACCTGAAAGAAGGAAGGAAGGTGTAGTGAAGGTGATCGCTACCTGAGGAAAAATGACACGTAATACGATGGTGGGGTTTGTTTTTCCTAACTATAGAAGGGCTTATTATGAAAAGTTGAAACTACGGCTTTTTCATATAAATATCTAGAAAGTGTTTTCAAAATTTTTTAAAATTCCACACGGGTTGCGTAATAAGCGCCAAAAACATGATTTTAATTTTTTTTCTTTACCAGCTTCTATGAGGGATTTCAAAGGTTGAACACGTTTTAACGATTTCCGTGATTTCTTATAGAAGTAACAAGAAATTGAATTGGATTTAATTTTCTGCCCCCCTCCCCAAGTGGGTATATGGAGATTGCATATGTTTTAACAGATTCTTTCATATAGCTTAAGGGGGTCATCCCGTGTGCAGGCTCTTTTTTTACGCCATTTTTGGGAATTTGTTCTGGCGAACTTAATAATGATGGAACTGTGAAATTTTTACAATATATTTATGCACATGTTGAGCACACTTTAGAATATTTTCAACCCCAAATTGTCGGTCACTACTGAAATATACTCCAACTTAACCATCAATTTTTAACAAACCTTGTTTTCGGTAGACACGATTGCGGGCGTTCTGCCTATCTCAAATAAAAAAATTCAACGGCATTTTAATCTGTGGAGTTTGAACTAGTTTTGGAACTAGGATTATCAAAAAATATTGAACAGTTAATTTTTGGCAGCTTGTGGAACTTGTTATCGTGAATTTTTGTGTGTTTTTACGACTTCTTCAGATCGCTAAAAAAAATGGCTTGATGAATCCCAATAATCTTAGTTTGAAAACTGTATACATGTGTACTGAATACATTTACCAAATTTCACAGAAATCCGTTCGATAGATTTTGAGATATCGTGTCTACCGATTTCAAAACTACCGTTTTGAGAAAAACGCGACTAAACTTTTCATGTTGTTCGAAGCAACAAAGGAGGTTAGATGCAATAACGGCCTGTAACTTCCGAACGGCTTCGAATATCGGAATATAACTCGGACCACATATTGTACACTATATTTGGATGTAATTTATGCAAAAACCAAAATATCAATTTATGGAAACCGTCACACGGGATGACTCCCTTAAGTCTGATGATAGATCGAATTAATTCTTACTTCCTAAGAAAAGTTTACAATTTAATCGCCGAAAAATCAATATAGATATTCAATCCTAAATGGTGTAAGGTATGCTGCAAAGCTTCGACACATTTCTTCGGATCGACAAGATATTCGATCGCTGTTCACTTCCACAGACTTTTCATATAATCGCCTAAAAATCTATTTGTCAATTTTTCCATATTCAACACCCAAGGGTTTTCACATATTTTCACAATTCTTGCCATCCCTTAGTTCTGATGAGATATGTAATTGATTATTTCTATTTTAAATATTTTTATTTTAAGAAGAAAATTAACTTTCCAAGATATGTCATAATCTTGAAACAACTGATGATATACTCCGACTTTGACCGCTCTCAAACTTTAACCCGAAAAATAATAAAGTATCGCCCATACCATTGGCAAAGTTTTCTATTAATTCGAAAATTTACACCTAAATGTGGAAATCAATCGCTAAAAATGTGTAAATTTACTGCTGGTGTTCTTAAAATTGCACACCAAGCAGAAAAAGTAATAAGTACTACAAAAATATGACATGTTTATGTTTTCTTCTTCTTATTATTAATTTATTGGTAGGATATACATAAATAAATCAACTTCAAGCGAATGAAGGGCAGATGAATTCTGAGACGTAGTTTGGAGGACAAATGACACAGTAATCGACAGTTGGAAAAATTCAATGATATCAAACAATTGGGAAAAAAGCCAGAGTAGATTAAAAAGAGTAGAAAGTATATAACACAACACATTTTTAAACTCTAGATGAAATCATAAAGAGTATTATAAGTTTAATCCATGCAAAAAGTGTGTAATTGTATCCAAATCCGTTTGATGTCCGTCTGTGCATCCGTCCGTCCGTCCGCCCGTGCACGATTACTCAAGAACGTGTAGACCTAAGAAGTTGAAATTTTATCACCATTTGTAAAATGGAAAAAAGTAAGGCTAAGTTCATTAATGGGCGATATCCTTCAACTTCTTCGGATACCTCCCATACAGGAATCCTTAAAACACGTTTTCACAATTATTGCTCGAATGCTTCAAGTTAGGAACTTGAAATTTTGCATACATATAGTTTACAATGTTTCTGTTCTGCTCCGGCAGAAGAATGGCCCTATCTTCCTAGATATGACGCAGTTGGTCAATCCTCTCTATCTGAAGTTGGTGTTTGTGAGAAAGTGGAAGGATATTTGGCGCTTAACAGTCCCTAGTGGGATCTGAATGAATTCGACGAGAGAGCCCTGAAGAGCAGAACCTTGACTAGAAAATTCGTCTGCCCGCTCGATTATATATTATAACTTTGACTTGACCTCCTAAGTGGGCTGCCTCCTTTCGACGAATTTTGAGTAGGTGGTAGAATATAATGCCTTGATTGCGGCTTGGCTGTCAGTGGGATTACAACATTTAGTTTTGGCGTAGCGTCTTTCTGTAAAGTCCAACAACTTGAAATACCGAAGAATGATTCCCTAGTGCGAAAGAGTACCTGTGATTGTCAATCTGCAAGTACATTCTAGCTCCCGCCCTCTTCAGTCGTTGAATCTTTCGTATGGAATATATCAGCGAGTACACGGGTTTCCTACTCCTAGATACTCGGGATCACCAACTGATATTTCCTTTTGAACATACAAGTTGAAGTCAAAGCATCCGAAGGCATATCAGATGGGAAAAAAGCCTCGATTTACTCCCAGACTAGACTAGATACTAGTAGATTCTAGTGAATTATTACCTTGTAAAAAATTCAACATTTGTAAGTTAATGGTTTATTCAATTAATATTCATGCAATCACATTTCCTATGGCCGCAATCAACAAAATTAAAATTTCTTTCGATTTAAAAACTGGTAACCATTACCACATATTTTCCGTTATTTGTTCTCCAACCTGTTACAAATCCACAGATTCCCATAGTTTTAAAGTAATGGTGTACACTATCTGCACATCCCGGGACTGTCGGTTCCAAAAGCGCTTCAAAGTCGTCCCTGGTCCCACTTGCGTGTGATTCATGAAGATCTCAAGGCGAAGGAATAGCAAGACTATCTCAATAAGGACACGTCGCATCCATAAAGAAATTCTCACTATCAGATCGTGTAGCAGATGCTTCAGATGACTCCTTCACACAATGTCGACGAAGGATGCTTTGGATCCTTTGCTCCGCGGAATCTAAGTAATCGCAATAAACACGTAGCATCGGTTGATCTGACAATAAAATACTCTCCCCTGCTTGTTATGGATGTACCTACTCGTCTTTTCTGTGGCATGCATCTCGTCGTGTACATCGTATTTTCGTCATCTAGAGTAGAATAAACTATTTGTTATGCAAATATCTTTCAGATGCAACACAGCTTTTTTTTTCTCGCGCAGAATAAAAGAAAACACAAGATAAAAAGCAAACAGAACTGTAAAAGAAATTTAGAACGAATTTCGTTGTTATACTGGCGAAATTTAAAAACTCCTTGAAACTCTATCACGCTATCTAGTTGTATACTAGGATACCTTAAAGGATCTAAATCCTCCTCTACGAAATTGGGCCATAACTGGGAAGCTTTGCCATTTTCGGCTTGTGTACGACGAACGAAGCGCTTCTATCCACCGAGCATCATCAGCAGAGTGTCCTTATGGAAATTTCTATCCATCCTGTTATGACACATTCATGATAAATTGCAGCTTATGCCAGAGATGTCATAGCATGCTGAATGACGCACATCCATAGCCCGGAAACGTCATAGTTCAAAAGTATCCTAGAAATGTGAGCTGACAGCTTGATAAAAGGATTAGGAAAAATACGGAAGAAAAAAGATAAAAAGGGGGGACAAGAGGAAAGAGAGCATGCTAACGTGAAATGATTAATCAGTGGCTTAATTCGTCAGGACTTCTGCTGAAGGGTGGACAGTGGAAAAATGTAAAATATCCTGGGCACTCATATTTATTAATTATTTCTATTTCGTTGGGTTTTTCATTGCTCCTTCACCGAAACGCTAACTGCCACTCGGAAAGCTGTTAATAGACCCGAAATTCGAAATGATACTGTCTAAGGATATTTTAACCCTTTTTTCGCCCGGGTACAAAATTCGACGAAAGCAATTACATTAATGCTAATGACGGAAGGAAAAGCGCTCATTTCAACAAGCGTACACCAAGGACACTCAGTTAGCGGAGCAGTAGAAGGGCTAGAAATGATTTAGCATTGCAATAAATGCAATTAACATAGTACACGAATCCCAAGAAGGAAAAAAGTCGACAGCAATCTACTTGGCTTGGTATCTAAGTAGTCTAGGACCTATACAGAGCGAAGTTCCCAGTCGTCTGAAGGCCTGCTGAATATCAGTTTCGAGAGACAGAGTAACCTCTGATTCAGCATTATTTGCGCTGCTCAAATGAAGAAATAGAGAAATCGAAATTACCCTCGAGTCGTAGTAATACGATGAAATTGTAATTTTCTGCATGAATTAGTTCACTTTACGCACGAATGCCCTAATGCGACTACTACGAAATAATCGAAGGCCGGAGAGGGTGGACCGAGCGGAAGGTATGGAGTCGATGTCAGTACAAGGATATCACTTTAAGGATCCTTCCCGGAGATAATATTAAAAAGTGTACTCGATGTATGCAGGATCCTAGCTAGGTATGCAATGTCGGTCAAAAATTTGAATATATTTTCGAAAAGGATGTGTGCTGAGTTGGTGTTTTCACTGGACACTTTAGTTCGTACTCCCCCCGATATAATACCTACGCGCAAAGTACTTCAGAATATAAATTTTGACCCTTATCTCATCAGAGAATTTCTGAAGATTTTCCGGAACGACCGGTAAAATGCTTGATAGATGACAAAAGGAACCTGCTTGGTTCTCTCTCGGATGTTGTGGTAATGAAGGGTCGTGTTTTTTTGGCCAGGAAAATGAAAGGGTAAAAGTGGAATTTTGAGCGATGGTAAATAAAGTTGAATGATGAGATATACGTGATTAGATCCACATAAATTTGTGAAAGGATTTTGTTTTGTTTGAAGTTTTGAAATCCTCCACTATCTGGCGGTCAGTAGAAGCGGAAAAAATTATTAGTTTAACCGAAATGTAATTTCATATGAAATCTAGATACATTTTTTGAGAATTTTCTGGATAGTTCACAAGACTGTGAAGATATGGAGGGGGTCGTCCAATGTGTAGGGTCAGAGCCAATTTTGTTGTTGTTGATTTGTTATTGTAAAAGGATTTCCCTGAATTCGAAGTCGTTATAAAGTAATAGCAGTTTAATTCACCTGCTTACCGATCTTTAAATATATCACTTATCTTTAATAAAAATGGTCCAAAAGTTCAAAAAACTGGTACAATCTCCTAATTGTTTACACTTTACGCTTATTATTTGCGATAAAGAATTATTTTACAAAAAAATTGTTCAGATAAAAATGATAAGGAATTAAATTCTCTATAAATTTAGTTCTAACCAAGAAAACCGAGAAATGCAAAATACGGCTACAAATCGACAAAACAGGAAATTCACGCTATATCAAATTTTGGTCTATAATTGTGATTCCCTATTCAACTCCATCATACAACCTAACCACGTTAAAACATTTCGCCTTCCATTTCACTCTTTAAGAATTCCTAGATTTACTGGGCTAATCTCCAAGATTACACACAGTTGCTTGATCTGAAACCAAAATTTCAAGAGTAATCTAAACATACTTTTCGCTTCGTACGATTTTTTTAAACGCAATTTTACTTTATTATTATTAAAAATACAGTAATGTTGTTGATTTTCAAAAAAAAGAAATTTGCTGCCCTCAAAATTTTTTTGTCCACGTTTTCACTCCGTCTGTCCGCCGTACGCCGTACGTCGACTGCACCAAAATCCTTTGAAGACTCGTAGCTCTCAAACCAGTGGAGCTATTAAATTAAAATTTTCTTTAGGAATAGACTGGGTAGACCCCTTGAATTGACAATATTTTCAGGGGTGGGTTGTGAGTGGGAAGGTGGGGGAAGCGTTTTACACGAAAAATTTTGGTTTCTAGATCTCAGCAACCACTCATGTTAGGAAACTGAACCTTGGAATTTCTATAAAGCTTTGATAGTGGACCCATTTGCAAAAAAATTTATGATATGGGTGAAGGAGTGTGGGAGTAGAGGGGAAAGTAATGCGTCCGAAACGCAAAAAAATCGGGATCGACACATTCTAAAATCCATATCTCCTAAACCGTTAATAGCAAGCAATTAAAAATTAACAAATATCTGTAGTTATACTAGAAGAGTAAATTGAAACAAAATTTTTGAGTGGGGGTAGTGTCGTACGAGGGTGGGGGTTGAAATACTTAACATTACGATATCTCCCAAACCAGTGGTACCAGAAAAACAAAATTCGGTTTGGATATAAAACTTGATAAATAAAGATTGCTCAAAGTAAAATCTTTGAAGGGGCGGGGGGGTACGTAAGTGGAGAGGATAAGAATTTTTCAATAATAACACGTTTCATATCTCAATAACAATGTAAGATGGATGCTTAAAATTTTTACCAGAAGTAGGCCCAACAGAACCCTAGTAGGGGAAAAAAGTTTGGGGTGTGGGTGTAGAGGGTGAGGGTGGGGAAGGGTGAGAAAGAAAAAGTTCCGGTGCTTATATTTTAAGAATCTATATTCATAGGAAGCTGAAACTTGGTATTTAGATAGAGCTATAGTAGTGGCATGGTGGAAAAATAAATTTTTTTTTTGGGGCAGTATGGTACGGTGGTGGTTGGTGTTTTTCCTAACTTCAGAACGGCTTTTGCTACGAAGTTAAAACTCGGTACGTATATGTTAATTAACTACAAAAGTAAAATTTGAATATTCATTGTCGTTCAGAAGGGGGGGCAAAAAAAAATATCAGTTAATATAATATGCATATATATTCACGATTTTCGTCATATCTATTAGGTCTTTCGAAATATTGACTTCTTTTTAATTTTACGGACTCTTCATATGAATACCTAGAATGTGTTTTCAAGATTTTTTTAAATTCGACCCCTAAGAGGGTGTAAACTGATTGTATACTTTTTCATGAATTCCACCATGTTTCTCAGGTCTGATCAGATATCGAATATCTTTTCACTTCCACAGGCTTGTTTAATAATCACCTATTTTTAATTTTAGTTTTTTTCAACCTCTAGACCGCATCCTGGAATATGACCCAATTATTTAATTCATATGTTACACCCTTTTCTAACCGCTTCCTGAACTTTTTGTTAGGTTTTCAGTCACATAGTAACATACACCGCATCCCCGAATTGAACGCGTTCTGAACTTCTGCCTGAAGAATAATGCAGTTGCGTACAGACTGTTTGCAGATTTTTTTTACAAAATGTAGGGCGTTTGTACTTTATATTAATTTATTAACCTTAAATGCTGACCTTTATGGATTGGTAAGAAAAAGTAATTGAGTGAAATAAAAAATCCTACGTTGCTAGGTAGAAAATCCTGTACGAAAAAATGGTTAAATTTCGGAATCAATAGCCCAGCCGTTTTCCAAACATTTTGAGGATCATCTTTAAAAATTTCGTTTCGAAATAACTGCGTGCTCATTTTAGCTAATTGCCCATAACTTTCACAATTATTGATTGTTAATTCTTATATGAAATTTACACACAATATTTTTGAGACTACAAGATTTAAAATGAGCGAAAAAAAATTTCATTTTTTTTTTTTATTTTTTTTCTATTAAGGGATGTTTTTCCTTAAACCCTTTGCGATGGAAGATTGTACATATTTTTACCAATTCCGACAAAACATTTTAGTTTAATGAGATCATATTAGTTGCTACTTCTATCGGCTATATTGATCTAAAAATAAAATAAAGATTTTACAATAGGCGTGTTTTAATGCTCTCCAGAGTATGATAGTACAGCATAAGTATACGTGAAACAACAACAACATACAGGATAGTAAACCCACTAATTTACTAGGTTACATATCCTACTCCGGAGAGAATGAAATGGTGTGAGCCTAGGATGAATTCGCTTTAATTCGCTTTACTCGATTCGATTTTAATGGTTGGCAGCACAACAGAAATGCAACCGAACTGCAATTAAATAAAATCCGATGACAGTTATATTGCCGTTAGTTTTGCAGCAAAGAAACGACAAATATTTTTTTTAAATTTTTGGTAGAAATTGAAGTGAAATTAATAAGCAAGAAAAGAAAAGGTGAGTGATTGCAATGTTTGAATAAAATCTTAAACTTGACAGCGCAGGGCTGCCAAATCTTCCAATAAAATGTACTCCGCATAATACCCTGGATCGTTTTTGTTCTTTTTTTCGCCTGCCGATTAGGTGCTCTACTCTGGAGAGCATTAAAACACACCTAATATTCGACCCCAAACAGGGTGTAACAGGGGTCTGATGAGATATACTTTTTTTTTAACAGGCTTTCTTTTAACCGGGCTTACAATTTGTTTGATATTCAACCCATAAAGGGCTACGTCAGTATTTCAGCCACAAGTTTTTTATTGAAATTTTTTTAAAAAAAAAAAAACACGTAAATAAATAAAGAAAAATTTGCCAACTCTTGCATCCAGTCTGGATGAAAGTTTTTTATCTTTTGGGTAAAAGACCAGATTGTTAATGAGATGTGACGTAGGATACCATGCGACTGATAACCTGAAGAGTAACCAGGAGGCTATTTAAAAGTAGATATCGGAAAAGCAGTTCCTTTCAGTGAAGTACTTGACTTCGAACTACTCACTTTATGGGACAAGTTCAGTAAAGTAGTTCCGGAACTCTTCGTTCCATTGTTATTTCGTTTTCGTTTCTTGGTTCGCGAACTAGTTCATTCTGTTAATTAAATTATAGTTCAAATTGAGATGAGATGATAATGACCAAAAAAAGAAGGTCAGTCGTTTTAGAAGATGGTGAAAAAAAAAGAAAAAAGGTCAGTAGTTCATCTAGAAGATAATGAGCAAAAAAAAGGTCAGTAGATCTAGAAGATGATGGAGCAAAAAAGAAAAAAAACTGTCTAATTAGAAGAGGGTGACCCAAAAAATGGTCGGTAAAGTTTTTAGTCACATGCACAACGGAACTGCAGAAGAAGTGAGTTACTTCACTCACTCACTTCAATTTATTGTTCTTTTGTAACAGTTCAGTCGTGAACGACCCATCTCTATTTTAGGTAGTCTATCGAATAGTAACCTACACTGTATCCAGACTTTCACCCAAAAAATAATAAAATTACGCTTAGATTGCAGATTTTTTAAAACTGTGTTTAATTGTTTTCAATAATATTCATAAAAATTAATAAAAACCTCTTAAATAAGAGCAATTTTTAAAATTTATCCAAATGGTGGAGAATACGATTGTTTATTTCAATATGCTCCGATTTGATTATGAAATTGTAATATTTTATGATCCGATTACCAACAAAGATTCGTTACATCTACAAACAGCTGATTTGTTGCCTGGTTTGTAATTTAAGTTAGTAATTAATCGGTACTTATAAAGAAATGATTACACAGGAATATGGTGAATTTTTTTGCCTATTATAATAATAACGTGTAGGTCGTCAAATTAAATGTAGTGAACTGTAGTGCGTCAGAAATTAAACAAGTTCTAATAGCGGAATTTGAATAGGCCTCCAGTTCATTGCCGGAATCATCTTACAAATCTTAAACCAAATAAGAGGTTTTTCCAATCAACTCTGCGTCAGCGCACCATATTAGCAAAAAAATAAAAAACTCATAAGAATGATAGACTTTGAACTTTGAATTTTGTCTACAAAAAAAGATCTTCTCGTAAATTATCCAACTCTGATTGGATTCGTTCTATCTCTTGGGGACAAAAGCTGGAATATGTAAAAACGTCTTAAGCTTAAAATCTTCTTTCTTCAAGCCGGTACTACATCTATCTTTTTTCGTAAAAAGTATATCTGACAAAACTGATGTATTTTTTTTTAACTTATTTATATTGATGATTTAACATTCGTATGGCATGCATTTGTATAAAATCTTTGAATTTGTTCGATAAAAAAAAATTGTTTTCACTGCTTTTAACTTTATTTAAATTGTGTAAAATCGAGTTCGGGAAAGAGCTTCGTATATCTGACCATACAAAGACGATAAGGTACATAGTTTCCGGGAATACTTTTCAGCAATCCGCAATAGCCAGAACAGCACTCCCTATCAATAGCGCACTGTAAGAATTAAACAAATCGGAGTAGAATATTATTAAAAAGTACCAACATTAACGTAAAACAAATACTTACGCCTATTCCATTTTCTGTACAATATTCCTGCCCACTGATTGTTGTTAACAATGCAATTATTGCAATTATTACTGCGAAACACACGAACTTTACAGAAGTCATTATCGCTTTCAATTAACTGCTCAAAAGACGAGTTTTCTTTATATATACCAACTCCGTAGCCCAGAGATAACTTTGATCCAAACAAACAAACGGAATAACACTAAACTTACTACACATTTATTCACCATGGAACTTACTAAGTTGACTGTTTTTCTTACTCATAAGCTTGTTGATTGTTCTACATATTGCGCATTTTATATGGTGAAACTCCGATCTCGTCCTACAATCGTTAGTCAGTCACCTTTCACCAAGCTTCATATCAATGAGAACGGCGGCCAACTAATGAACGAAAGTTTAAGCAAATTATTCACATAAATCGATGAAAATTTTTGCCACAAAATTTAGACAAACTTTGGTATCTATCTTTCAGTTTCAGTCAAACATTCGTCGAAGACGAACTACATCTTCTGTACAAAATTAGACTGCAAAGAAATTTTGTCACTTCCTATGCGCGATTCTTTCTCACGATTTTTATAATCAGAATGTTTTATTGCGAAAAAAGTGAACAATTATAAATAAATATTAGTCATCAATAACGATTGTGGTATTTCCATTTAATAATTGAATTTCATAACAAGTTCCGCGATAATTCTGAACAAACTGCAACTATAGAGTGCTTCTTATTAAGCGATTTGTTTTGATGACTTATACAAATTGTTGTAGAGTTCGTGCACAAGATAGCAAATCTTCCTTTTATTTGTTAATATTATGGATATCGCATAGAAATTTATGTTATCGCATATTGTCTATATTTAGCTCTATCTAAACGATGGAAAAATTTTATCCCAATGAACGATAAAACGTTGAACACTTTGTCTTACAACTTTTTCGAATTGTCTTCGTAAAAGCTTTCTTGACCTATTCCGCCAAAGAAACGATTTTGATCATAACCCTCCCGATTGAGACAATAAAAAGTTTTTAGATACCTTACTGATTTTCAGTACTTGAACTTTATTATATCGTGTACATAAAATTCAAATGCGATTCGGGTAACTTACTTTTTATTTGCCTTTGCTCCATTTCACAAATTAATTGCTGATTCTCCAAGAATGTTTGGTATAGCTGCAAGTTGGGGCGATGCATTTTTTTTTTTAACTTTTAACAATATAGTCTTATTAGGTATAAACTAATGAAAAATATTCGTTATTGTATCTAAAGGGTTATTCAATTGGTACATAACATTTTAATGCAAACGTACCATTAAACTTTTTTTCTAGTATGTTATTGTCAAAACATCAGTCAAGGCTTCCATTTTTATTATAGTGAAGTTTCCGAACGAGCAACGTTTGGACATTATTTCAATTAATTCCGTGTTTTATTTAAATACAAAGTAATGGATAAAACTTTACTTGAGCTTGAAGTTTACCGAAAAAATGAAAAATTCTGGGATTCTATCTACAGTAAAATTTCATGAGAAATATCTACGACTCTGAGGATTACCGGTAGTGATTTCTGGATGCCTTGTAATAGTAACTTACCTTTATTCCAAAAATAAAATAGAAAATCTGCCAACAGACTGAGAGCAACTTTTATTTTTTTATTTTTTGGGTCCTGAATGCGTTTAATGGCCAGATGGATTGGAAACTTCTAGGCAACTGGCAGCTTAGAAAATAAAGTTCCAAATAGCTCTATATATTCGTCAACTTTTGGCTTTCTACCCTTTGCGATTTTTGAGAATTAAAAGTCAGAGATTTTACCTTTCCACCCTTAGCCGCCATCATACCCTACACCTACAGTCTTCACTTTTTTTCTCCTAGAGATCTACTGGTTTTAACTCCTGTATTATATATGGTATGGTTCGATATAATAATAATCAATGGCGCAACATCCCAAATCGGGCCTTGAAGTAATGCCAGAGTTACTTCATTACTAGACCAACGGAACACTAGGAGGTGAAGTGGTCAGCCACACGCTCGTCCGTGATTATTACCCTGATTTTAACTCAGGTACTCATTTACAGCTTAGTGAACTGGTAGTCCGGCATCCAATCCCAATCTCGAAAATTACTTGTTACACCTTAATAAATATCTAATACATAGGTTTTTTATTTTCGGTATATATTATGCTCACCAAAAGCTCATAGAAGTAATAACCAATGTTATCTTATCAGAAACTAATGTTTCCAGAAAATTTGTACAAAAAGTAAGTAGCCCCTTTACACTCACTTCAGGGATGAATTATTATTATTATTATATATGACGAAAGATTTGAAAAATGTGAAACTTTCTCATACCCACATAGGATTGAATATCTAAAAATCTAGAAATCATCCTTTTGCCGATTATGTAGGAATGCTTAGGCAGTAAAAATGTATTCGATATCTCATGAGATCTTAGAAATATGGGGAATTTGTGAAAACCTCTGCAGTAATTTTAGGCGCACTTTGGGGAGAGATTGGATATCAGGTAATCCTAAGGTTGGTTTGAAGGCTTTTATACATTAATTCTGCACCCACCAAAGTCAAATTGATATCCCATCAAACCTAAGAGATATGTCGAAAATTGTAAAAACTTATGCAATACCCTTACGTCTACTTCCGTGTTGAATTTCCAAAAATCGTGCAACAATTTTTTAAATAAATGCAAAGAAAGCCCAAGGAAGTATGATGATAAAAGATATGATGGAACTCGTGAAAACGTGTTCAACCTTTTATACCCTCTAATGCGTTGAAACACGAAAAAAAAAATATAATGATAACGTGTTTGAGGCGGTTAGGTTAAAACCCGTTGAAGTCAAAAGTTATTCGATATTCAATCAGACCTGAGGGATATGGCAGAATTCGTGAAAATGTATCCAAGCCCTTTACAACCCCATAGGAGTTGAGTTTCAAAAAAATCCTGAAAACACTTTTTAGAAATTTTTCTACAGTACCAGAAACAGCAGAACTAAAATCAAATTAATATTCAAGAAAACTTAAGAGATAAATAGAACGAAATTCATGAAAATATATGCAAACATTTTCAATGATTGTTTGCATAAAAAATCTTCTAAAACACCTTCCGACCTTGACCTCACATGCCCATCACTCAAAAAGTAGTCACTTAAAAAGTACTGGAAAATTTCTTTGGTTTTGCTATTATCTGCAAATCAGGTAAACAATTTGTTTATCTTGATTAACATTTTCAAATCGACACTTTGAGTTTCCCCCTTTCTTAAATCATACCAGTTCCGAGAGAATTACTCATTCCCTTTCCAGAGTTATTATCTGATTTTACTATAATTCCACCTTTATAATAATAACAACAACGTGATATGATTCCGCTTCATAAACTTCGATCAGTCATTTTACGATCAATATGATTGTAAACTTAATCGGACCGTAAATAATTCCGAAATCGACTTATCGCAGATAAGCGAAACATGAAGCTGAAAGCAATTCTGTTCATGACTGTAAGCTCTTAACATGATGGCTCATATGTGTACTAAATCCACTTAGTGTTATTTCGAAAACGTAGAACTTTCATCTCAATCAGAGATCCATCGATTACGAAACTAAGCCGTACAATGAGATGAACATAAATTTAACGTAAATTTAATTGTCCTGGAACCATGTAAATTTCGGAGTAGCAGTAGCAGGACTGTAAATCAAAACGTAAGAACTTCAATTTCTCCACACTTGAATCTGTATGTTATGTGGTTGGTGCTGGGCTATGCGATAAAGTTATTGCCAGGTTACAAAATTTCCATAAGTCATAAACTTGCAAGTCGGAGATACCGAGTATGAGACAAAGTTATCTAAGATACCACTAACTTAAGGTGCTACAGAGAACTAGGACAAAATTATTCGATACTTGGGAAATTGTCTGTTCCAAGTACTTTACATATCTTCTATCTGAAGAACTAATTACAACGAATCTAAATATGACCCTCACTAGTTCACTGCTGCCAACCCATTCGCTTCTATTACGCTAAATTGTAAAATCTTCTTGAATAATTCATGGCGAATCTTCGCCAAAAAGGATTTTATTTTAATTAAGTGACAGTTTAATTACATTACAAAATTTATGTATGGGAAATATGACGAGGACGATGCTATTCTTCTTGTAGCGGAATGACCTTAGAAGGTTTTGCTGCGATTTATGAATTATTCAGTGTCTTTAGTCAGTTCGGTCTTTATTTAGACTCTCGTAAATTCTGTTGTCCTTAAGAAGTTTTACATAAGCTGAACGCTTCTATGGTAAGCCTAATTGAAGGTCTATGGAAAATCAATTTACCTTTAAATAAATTTTCTTGAACTTGGAACGAATTTCAATAAAATGCTGCTAATCGTCACGAATTGATTTTATAACCACAAGTGAGCATGGAAACCATATCAAATTCTTGTAACCTTGCTTCGTTATATTAAGCAGTTTTTAAGGATATTTAATTATTGATATTTAGCAACACAGAAGAAATACAGATAGCAAAATGTTAATAGTTAAACTAATGATTTTGGCAATAACTTTCTTAGCCTTTATTTATTCAATAGATGCAGATTGTAAGGCACTGGGGAAACAAGTAAGTTCTTAGTCCTGATTAAGTTGAAACCGCGATTAATTGTTTTAACACTTGATCAATTTATAGTGCTGGCATGCTGCTGACTGCTGTTCTGGAAGTTGTGTAGCAGAACCAAAGCGGCCGAACTATTATTTGTACAGATATTGCCACTAAGCATCATTGGCTTGAATTGCTTGCCACTAAGCAGCATTGGCTTGAATTGCTCAAATAAATCGAAAAAAAATTGTATATACATACAAATATATGCTGCGTGCAATTGGTTATTCTGAAAATATCAAGTATTTCCAGTAGGCTGGTGCATTTTAGTATACCATAGTGAGCGATCGTTTCCGATTCCCAATCCATCGCGAACTAGTTCGTTCTTTTAGTTCATAATTCATTACTTCAGCGAAGTAATGTGGTGAGAAGGTTTTGTTCGAAGATAGTATGTAGATCTAAAGTAGTAGATAATGGCTTAAAAATGTCAGTAGATGTAGTACAAGATCTAGTACAAGGTTAGCACATCTAGTTGAAGATATGAGCATAAAAAAGGTTAGTAGATCTAGTAGAACAGAAGCAAAAAAAAAACATTCGATCTAGAGTAGTATATTGTCTCACAGAGCTCCGAACGGTAATGAAAAACGAACTAGGAGCGGGACTGACTGCGAACTAGTTCGCTCATTTCAGTTATGAGAAGGCTCTTCTGAACTAGTTCATTAGCGAACTACACAAAGCCTAATTTCCAGGAGTTTATCAAATATCTCTCTATACGTTACTCAACTAGCATCAAATTAATTTCCGCACCATTGAGTATAACCAAGGTGAAAGACTCAGAAATCATTCATTCAATTGTAAAGTGTTAAGAAAGTGATCATAAGCTGGAAAAAAGATATGTTTGGTAAAAGTGGCGAACATTCTTTTGGAGAGACGAATATTTATTTGATGAAATATTTTGGTGAAAGTTAAATTTTAGTAGGAATGTGTTGCGGAAAGAAATTGCAGTTGAGCAAATGAATAAGTGTATGATTTTACAAAGATACTATAGTATTTACACTTATACCTACACCTAAAAGTAAATTTAGAATTTTGATCAAAACATCGATTTTGGCAATTTTTTATAATTTATTTCAGAAGATCGATATGTTTTTTGTAGTTTATAATATTGCTATTATTGATAGAAAGCAGCGGGAAACTCTGTAAAATATCAACATCAATTCACAAAAATACCAAAAAGCAATGAAACCTAAAATCCTCCAAGAGGGTGACTTCAACTTTGTTTTTTGACAACTTAAAAAAAAATCAATATCCATATAGGTTTCTAGTTATTATTTTGGTATTCAGGTACAATTTAACCTTCATATCTGCATCAAATCTGTTTCGTTTTATTTATTCTTAAAATTATCTTTTATCTGCAAGTACGCGAATGTTAGACGGTTCAAACTCGAAAACTTACAAATCAACATACCCCCAGGCGTAGGTGATCCAAACTTACAATACCCGTTGGCAATTATGTACCTAGCAAAAATAAATAAATTCGCTCTTACTTTTATGAGCTTTATACAGAATAATCTAAAAATTGTTATCACGATTTTACGAGATTCCACCACTAGGAGGGTGTGAAGTGGAGAAATTATTTTCGGAATTTTCCGCTTATATTA
The DNA here is from genome assembly GCA_949128065.1 of Beris chalybata. Classification (NCBI taxonomy): domain Eukaryota; kingdom Metazoa; phylum Arthropoda; class Insecta; order Diptera; family Stratiomyidae; genus Beris; species Beris chalybata. The sequence goes on from OX421894.1 coordinate 132,971,455, forward strand.
CGCAAAAATTGGAAGATTGTTGAACAATTGGCTAACAAATTTTGGAAGAGAGAGAGAGAGTTGCTAAACCGATCGGACCAATGGATATACCAGGAGAAGAATGTGGACAAAGTCAACCAACCCTCGAAAGAAGTTCTACATATCAGAAGAAAATGAGGAGTAGATTAATTAGGACCAACTTCACGTCGGGCAAGACTCGAACGCCATTGTTGCATTTTGAAAACAATTCCTAAAATTAATTAATTTGAACTATAAGATATTAGAATGTAGAGATAAATAATAAATTAATAAATAAAAACAAAGAGGTCAGTAAAATCCAAATCCACAAAAAAAAAGAGAAATAAGAATTGATTCATAATTACACAGGAATAAAAAATTATTATTTATTGACGTCCAAATAATTGCAATTTTATGGCAATATTGTTTTTGCTTCATTTATAATTACCGTGCAAAATTAATAGTTTTCGAATATTTAAGCCATGCTTATAAAAGAGTTCATAGTATTATTAAAAATAAATAAGTCGATAGCAAATTCAAAATGAAAATATTTTTATTATTCTCAAACTTTTTATTATTCTTAGCTCTTTCGAACGCTACACCATTCTGCAAATATAATGAGAAAGTGGTAAGAAAATTTCAAGATAAATTGAAACACATAATTTTCAAAAAAAAATTTTAACAATTGAATAACTACTGGTCATTTATTGATCAGAAGTTAACAAATATTTACTTAGTCAAGCAAGTGGGTTGTGTTCAAGTAATCGAGAAGACAAAAGTCTATAAGGAGTTGAAACCTCATTGGAATGGTCTCCATCGACCTTAAAATTGAATTGTCTCTCCCAAATTGATGTCTTAATTTAAATTTTGTTTCTTCTAATTTTTCCTTAAATTTAATATTTAAAAATATCAAAGATATTTCATTTCTCGTTTTATAGTGCGAATCGAATGAAGAATGCTGCAGTCAACTTTGCTCTTCACCACCATTTTTTTCATCTCATAAATACTGCCAAAATACTGGTTCTGTAATAGCATAAGACAGGTGAGTAAACAGTGTACTAAAAAAAAGTATTTAATTATGAATTCACGTTATAAAAGAAAAATCTGCAACAAAACCTGAAAACTTTAATTTTCAATGGCACCACTTACCTGAAATAATTTACAAGAATAAGCACTGGTGTATACGGAATCCTAATTGCTCAATGAAATTAACTATATGGAAAGTACTAGTACATTAGATTGGATGCAGCTCTAAATCAGCCAGCACGAGACTGCAGTGAACTGTGATGATTGTTTATAATTTCTTAATTATATGCACCTAATAGTACAAAATTTTCTTCCTAGTTTCTTTCAATTGAAACTTTAGTCAATTTCTTGGAGGAGGTTAAGTCCCAATTTGGTCTGTCGCGCCATTGATATGAACTTATTATGTAACTTTATTGAATTTAAAATAATAATGCAATTTTTTTTAAGCAATTTCAAACTGTTAATAATTTTATACCTGACTACAATTTGTAGTTGCAATGTGTAACTGGACAATGGAATAAACCAAGTATTACACTGTTTCAAATTGCAACAATAAGCATTCGAAAAAGCGTTTTTAACTAAGCGGATACTGTGAGATTAATTTATATTCGTATTGGTTATTACTGCAATGTTACCACTTGGTCAAACAGTGTAATACTAGCTAAACAACATGTTTGCTCGATGTATTTAGTTCGAGTGAATCGAATTTTTCCAGCAATTTTTAATTCATGATTTCTCAATAATTGTTATTTAATTTCAGTGCACTGCTGATGGAACTCGTCCCAGAGGATACTGCTCAATACCTTTTTTAAGTCCTTTCAAACAATGCAGATAACATTTTTTTGTATTCCGAAATAAAGTGATTGCTGCTTATCAATTTATGACTTATAATTTAATGAACAAATAACTGTCTATATTAAATTAAGATAAACTCAAGGAAAAGCTTTTAACAAAAAAAATCAACTAATATGAGCTTACAAACTATAACTTAACAACTAACAGAAAAAAATTTATACTAACTACTCTGAGAGTGGCCATTTTGGTAGTTTCCCACTACCTTGCTTCGTCCACGTCTACGTCTAGATATAACAGTTAATGACGTCAGATGTAGCAAAGCTGTGTCTCAATTCCATTTCGGTTCGTATCCTGACTATTTTAGCGACAGCTGACCTATCAGTCAATTTTATAAACGTAATAAAATTCAAATCTATAAAATTTGATTTAATTTTTGATGTTTGAAGTATGAAATAAGCATCAGCTGATAATTTTTGACGGTTTAGCCCAGCTTTTTTTTTAACTGTTATAATAGCATTGCTATACTGTGACGTCAACATAGACGTAGACGAAGTAAGGTATTGGGAAACGACCTAAAGGATCTTGTAGATGATCAATTTTTTAAGCTATTAATGAGAAATACCAGGCAATATCATGCCAGCTGCGGCAATATTTTAGCAATTTGGCAATGTTCTCACAGGTTGCTGGTATTTCTCGCCCTATAAGTGCTGTATTTTCACTACCTTGGAAAATTACGAGCAATTGTTCTCGTTCGGTGTCAAGTTTTGTTTTGAGTTTTGGATTCATTTGTCACGTTTCGTGTGATAACGTGTTGGAATTCAAATATTTCAAGTTTTAGATTTATTTTTCAAATTTGCTTTCGTGTTGTTCATAGACTGAGTTGTCCGTGTATGATGTTATTGCCAAACTACTGAGTACTGCTCCATATCGCTAGTCACTGTTAATCAACGAGTTGACAACAAATTGATCCATATCGTCAATTGCTGATGTGTTGCTTTATGTTTTCGTGACGCCAAAATTGTCTGAAATTGCTGCAAATTGATCAATTTTAATCGCTCGTGTAAAAGCACCTTAAGGCCCCATGAGTCCGGTACTACCATTTTTTGACCCAGTTTGATTTTTCTTCCGTGAGAGGATTTTAATCGATTGAAATCGTTTTTCGTTCATGTAATTCGGCGTGAACAATACGCCTGCATCGTTCGCTGTGTATCAGCGAACTAATTTTGATTTTACAGAAAAAATAATGTTATATGTTTTCAAATTATTTGAAAAGCATAACTATTAAAAATCAATAATTTTTTAATTGATTTATCTTTTAGAAATACCAATTAATTATACTATCTGTGATACTTTTCAATGAAATGCGGTCTTCTTATGTAATTCTTGACATGAAAATCGTGAAAAATTGCTTCAGTTTGACTTCATATATTATTAACAAAAAAGAAAATTTAATTTATAGAAGACCTTCATTAAAATTTTTTCTAACATTATATTAATAAAAATGACATGATAATTATTCAAGAAATATGTAATATGCGTTTAAAAAACTCGAAGTTAAGCATTTTAAAAAATATTCAAGGGTTATTGTTCTAATAGCATTTTTTCCAAATACAGTTTTGAATTTTTTCTCTATGGATGACCTAGTTTACATACCAGCTAATAAAGTGGTGTACTTTTATTTTGCCATTAACGTAAAATATTGGTAAGAAAACAATCATAAATCATCAAAATCGCATTTAATGTGCACATGGAGCCTTAAGAGCTTGTTTTTTTAAAATATTTTTTTCACAAATTTTTCCAAAGGCTTGTTCTTGGGCTTTCAAAAGTCTTAGCGTTAATCTTTCTGTAGCTATCAGTGAAGATTTATAAGCATGATTTTAAGGACGTCAGAATGGGATCTGACCGAATTAGTGGGATGATTTTGCCCGTGGACGAACTACGATAGCTTTAATTTAATTTTTTTGTCTTTGATGCGCATTAAACTTGTAATTAACATCTGGAGCCTTAGAATTGCATGTCCTGTTTGCGGTATAGCAAACTATTAGTTTGGATGCAATTAGCAGTTTATTAGAGTTCAGAATGAATAGACGGATATAAAACAAAATTTTGTTTCAAATTCGATTTGTTAGTATTCAAGCCAATCCAGCAAGGTAAATTAATTCCGAAATTCGAGTGGAGCACTATAGCATAATCAAATTGCACTCAGCAGCCAACAAGAAAGTCACTCGAACTAAAATTTATACAGCATCGTTTCAGACGAGGAAAAACCCATCAGACTTCAGGGGGTCAAAAAATCGTTTTTCCCAATGATAGCACACTGGACATGGATCAAGTTTCCATCGAATCGGTTTTCATGAGCGACTCTTTATTCGGGAAACGTATGTCCGAATCGGACTCGCATTATATACATACGTATATCGAAATCGAAAACACCTGTGTGCGACGGTAGCGAAAATTTTCCACATATGGTCCAGTCCTCTGTAGCTACCATACAAAAATTTGTAGCTCTTGTACATTCTGGTTGACGGTCACTCTTTGGTTTGGTTTGTACAGATGTCGGAGTCGTGTCCATCGTCACATTTTCACACAGCATGACGTTAGCTGAATTTTAATGAAAGTGCCCTGTCGTCAACCGGACAAATAGAACGCCTGTTCGGTGTTCATTTATGACCCGGCATGAAAGTACACTTTTACCTGGACCACCTTGAATCCACACCGTTTCCAACGCTCCATAGGTACCTTTACAGTCCCGGGAAAAAAATCGATAAGGAAAACCGTAAATGTTAACATTACCAGGAATAACAGTGTCCAGTAACACAAACGAGTTCGGTCCATAGGATGCTGTGTCCAACGACCATAAACAGGTTGATGCGACCCGGAAGGGTAGTTTTTGGACCAGCTTAGTTAATAGTCCATCGCCTTGAAATTGTCAAGGAAAGCAGGAAAGTGTTCAATCAAATTTCGTTTACTTCAGGTAAGGATAGAGGAGCCGCAGTTACTACGAGTTCGGGACGAACAGGAGCAATCTGATATCTAACCTGGACCTGGGAACGATGTACTTCGTTTCGACGAAATTTCGCATTCAAGGGACACAAGACAGGGGGGTACACAACATGAAAGATTTAAATTTGATCAATCCGATGGGAATCGTGCAGAATGTGGTACCCGATGCAATTTCCGCTCGGGGTTTATTAAGTGTCAAGGTATTTCGGACATATCATCCAGATTGCGATTAGATGGAGAAACTGGGAACTGCTGCTTTGGTCGGTGAATCCGATTCGAACAAGGCTGACAGGATTCATTGGCTTATGATGGATTTATTTTAAAGATGGTTCGCAACCGTTCCGAAGAATTGACACCGGGTGTATAGAGCGCAATTCGAAGGACTTATAAAGAATCATTTTGCTGATAACTCGATTCAGAGAATGAAAGAAAGAAGTTTTTCTGTTGTGTTTGAGTAATGGAGTAGTTGGTTTTTTCTTAACTTATTGGGTCTTGTCTTTGTGGTCAATGCTTGTTACTTAGATCACACGAAAGTACCCAGCCAATCATTGGGAGAATGTTCACCAAGTCACTTTATTGCACTAAGCTCATTTATTGTACCTTCCCTTAGTAATCATGTACCGATATCATACTCCATTACTTCGTCATGTGATAAAAACTCTAATCCATCCACTAAATGGATAAAAATCTACTTCAGTTTTAAATAATCTCCCATCTGCTTGATGAAGAAAAAATGAAGTACTTTCGATTCGGTAGGGGATTAACCCTAGAACCGTGCCCATTAAGAAATGGACTTATCGTGTCCTGGGGCACTCAGTGCCCCAGTATACATTTCAAACAAAATGTATGGGTGGTGTGTTAAAAATACGCTTATTTCTTTGGTAATTAGCGTTCTTGATTTTCGCAAGCTGCTATGAGTTTGGAAAAAGAAGAGAAAATAAAAAATAGTCTTTATTTTCGAAAAATTAGTTAAGTGTATATAAAAAAATTAAATAATAGTGAAAATGAATGAAAATAAAAATCGAAATTCCAAATAATAAATTGTTCACTAGTCTCAAAACAGCTTCCATGGTTTTATAAACCCGATAGCTTGGGAAACATCGAAGTACTGGACGTATGGATATGAATAGTCATCTCGTTTGTGAAGAAGGTTTTATAAATCTGAGGCATATATGACACATCAGTAAAGACACCGGTTCTAGCCAAGCGTAGCCAACTCGACGAACGAAGATCCAGGAGCAAACCAAGACATCGGAGACAACAAACTGGAACCCAGGAGCAAGCAGAGACGAAGCAATCAGACCCAGCAACGAAGAACCAGGAGCAAGGAGAAACGTCGGGGTCACAAAGACTGAGAATCAGGAGCAACCCAATACATCGGAGTCACCAAGCAGAAATCTGGGAAACAAGCAGAGACCAATCGAACGAGTGAAGATCCAGGAGCAAACAGACACGTTGGAGTCACCAAGCTGAAATCTGGGAAACAAGCAGAGACCAATCGAACGAGTGAAGCAGCGGAAACCCAGAAGCAAACAGAGACGTCGGGGTCACCAAGACTGAGACCCAGGAGTAAGCCAAAACATCGGGGACACCGAACTGAGATCCGGACATTAGCAGAGACAAACCGTGCAAACGAAGCAACGGAAATCCCGGGCAACAGGACCGTCGGAGTCACCGGACCGGAAACTAGAATCAAGCCGAGACACCGGGATCACCAACCGAGACTTGAAAACAGGCAGAATCGAACCGTACAGACGAAGAGACGGAGAACCAGGAGCAGGCAAAAACGTCGTGGTCACCAAATCTAAAGTTAGAATTAAGCAGAGACGACCCGTATAAGTGAAACAAATGGAAACTATCAACGAAGACGTCGAGTATAACGCCCTACTGAAGTGAAGTTAAATACCAGAAGTGAATTTATGAACTACCTTAATCAATTTAATAAAGAATTAAGTCTAAATAAATAAGGGTAGCATGGTATGAGGTTGGGGGGTGTTTTTCCTAACTTTAGAACGGCTTCTGCTAGAAAGTTATAACTCAACTACTGAACTAACTGAACTAGAAAAGTAGTTCTGATAAGAAAAAATTCGAATATTCATTGACGTTCAGAAAAGGGGCAAAAAAAATTTCAGTATATATAAAATGTATATATTTTCACGATTTTCGTCATATCTACTAGGTCTTTGGAAATATTGAATTCATTTTTATTCTACGGATTCTTCATATGAATACCTAGAATGCGTTTTCAAGATTTTTTGAAATTTAACCTCTAAGAGGGTGTTAAGTGGTTGTATACTTTTTCATAAATTCCACCATATCTCTCAAGTCTGATCAGATATCGAATACCATTTTACTTCCCCAGGTTTGTTTAATAATCACCTATTTTTAAGCTTTGTCTTTGTCGACCTCTAGACCGCATCCCGGAATATGACCCAACTATATAATTCATATGTTACACTCTATTTTAACTGCTTCCCAAACTTTTTGTTAGGTTTTCAGTCACATAGTAACATACACCGCATCCCCGAATTGAACACGTTCCATACTTCAGCCGGAAAAATAATAAAGTTGCGCCCAGGCTGTTGGCAGATTTTTATTTTTTTTTTAACGAAAAACAATTTTTATTGTTTAAGAAAGACGATTTATTTACGCACGCGTTGGCGATTACAGCTGACTGAGAATGATTTCAATTCTGATACCATGTTGTTGGTTTGCCCCCACCCTAGGTGGTGGCGTGGCGTGGCGTACGTGCGTTTTACCTACGAATGCTGTGCTGGTGTGGCGTTCATACAGGTGTACACGAATGCCACATATAAATAGATAAATTGGATAAAGGTGCTCCTGCCACTGCAGCCCTGCGCCTTCAATAAAACCTAGTATTTTGCGTTGAGGAATGGTCAGAAATTGCGAGGAATCTATGAAACCCTGACCGAAGTGACGACGTATTTTGTGAGCCAAACTCTCACATTCACAGAGGATAAGCTCTTGTGTTTCGTCTTCGTCATTGCATATTCTGCAAATTTTAGTCTCACAGACCCCAATCCTATTGAAATGCTTCCTTCCTTCGTTACAATGTCCAGTTAGAGCTCCTACTAATGTTCGGATATGATATATGCTTAATTTTAGATTATCAGATAATCTTTTTTTTTCCAAATGCTTTCACATAAAAACCTTTGAGAGCCAGTTCCCCGCTTCCAAGTCTCAATGAATGACACTTTGCGATTTTTGCCACATTCGAATGGTCACTCTGGCTGTGCCTAATGGGATCACACAGAATTTAGAGCGAATAGAATATAGAAGGATCTGCAAACAAAATTAGCAACTGGAGTACGCGGTTTCTGGAACGAGATGACTGGAAGTGACGATTTCAGGAGGACAGGACCTGATTTCGGCTGTCGCGCCATTGATTAATAAGGTATTATTTTGGGGATCAACTCGCATGCAAAGGCGAGTCTGAAGTGAATTTGAACTGACTACTAGATATCCTGATTTCGTATGAAACTCGCAATCACTTGAGGTTAATCATTTCTGAATCCCGTAGTTTCCTATTTACAATTAAAAGGTTGGCTTGCTTTGTAGATTAATTGCAGTGCTAATTTGAAAGTTTTGGCCGCTATTCACAGTCGTCAAAAAGTTGGCTTTAAGTTAAAGCTGACTTTAGTGTCTTATTAATAATACGACACTAAAGTCAGCTTTAACTTAAAGCCAACTTTATGACGACTGTGAATAGCGGCCTTTGTTTTTATCGTTGGTGCCCTATTTGAAGTAAAATGTGAAGATTTAAAATTTTTTGAACATGGATCTTATCTGGAACACTTAAGTTTCATCTTCGATAGCACACTTATTCTCTAAGGACACCTGTTTCTAATTTAGGAATGAATATATGTAGCTTTGTTTCTATTAAACTGCGTTCATGTACGTATATAACCTGTTTTACTATAACCTTGTTGGCCTGAAAACACGTGAAAATTCCTCCATGCATTCCAGTTACGTGCTTCTATCGGCTGGAACTCCCTGCAAAATAATATGCAAATCGAGAAAGTTATCCTCACTGAATTTTTCCTTTCAAATGTCGATTGCTGCCCGAAACCCATGTTTTCCCTACATTCTCACTAAGAAGGACATTCGCTTCACTAGAGAACCGAAAGAGTGTCTTTGGTAGGCAAAAACGGCATGATTGTAGTGGAAAATGCTAACAAGATGACCAAAAGTTGCTATTAGGGGCGAAAATTCCATACGGAAACTGACGATCCAGGCGAACGAAATTTCGTCTAAATAAAGGACAACCTCGGGTTGAGTACTTCCAACTTTGAACTTTGTCCTGACAATTTGGTGAAAATCAGAGGACATTTTATGAATGATTGGTCAAAGCATTCATAGCTGTCTCTTGTGTCGCATGTTTTTCCGAATTTGGGACTTTTCCGAACCGATTTTTCTACGGCTTTTGTCAAGTTTGGATTGTAATTGAAAGGAATTCGTTTTAGAGCATTCTACATATTCAGTATATCGATGGAATCGTTGATCAGGGTCTTGTCGAGGACACAATTTGCAGTTTTAATTCAAAATTAAATTTGGTAATTTTGTTTTTAATTTCGTAGCCTCTCCTCTGACACGATGAGGAAATCGATTGGAAGAAGGTTCACATTTAATTTGACAAATTAAAACTTGATTCAAGTAACTGAGTAAAAAAACATCATTTGGGCACACACTATCATTACATAGCAAAGTTTTCTCGAATTCTTTCTGAACGAAAGCCTGGTTCGAGTTATCGGTTCGAAATTAATTCGATTCGGATTCGAGGTATTGTTCCAGGGCGTTCAACAACATTTCGTAAGAAATGACAAAGACAAGATTGAAAATATTAAGTCATGTGTAACATATTTCTAGAACTGAAAAAAAGAGTGGCAAAGCTTCAAAAAATTATGACTCAGGAGTTCAGTCGATCTTCATAGAGACTCAGAAATAGTTATATCCATGAGTACCCTAATTCAAGTTGCTCACCTTTTGCGGATGAAAATACAAAAGTTCGCAAAGCATAAGTTGTATGTACCTACTATAAAATAATAATAATAATAATAATTAATAAAACCCGAAATTCTAGCCGTCGAGCCGGATTTAAGCCAGTGATCTAAGTAGAATTTATAAATTTTAAATTTAACAAATTTAACACATTTCCGTATGAATTTATTGGCTGGAAATTAATGTTACAATTATATTATTAGGTCGGGTTTGACAGTCGAAGCTTAAACCAAACATTTGGTTTCAACTTTGGCACTTGTTCGTAAGATCGTGACAACATAATGATGTAGTTAACCAAGATTGGACGCGCATATTGAGATAGACATAGTCATTCTTCAAGACGATATACTCGTAATTAAGGCTGTTTGAAAAATTAGCACCAAAAGAATTTAATTTTCGAATAATACTTTCGTCCCTTGCATTAAAAGGGTAACAGAATCCGCATCATACCGACAAAACACTGTATTTCCATTCTCTTGTTAGAGACAAAAATTACGCCCGAACATATTTCTTATCACTCGACAAAAGATTCTATTCGTTAAGATTCCACACTTACAACACTTTTAATGTCTCATATAAAAGATATCAAGATCTTATCATTTCTTCCCGACAAAAACTTTGGTCTTCATTTGATACCCATGTAAGAGGGAAAGATGTTAATTAGGTGGTATGCTATAAAACTTTTATACAACTTGGTTTAAGACTTTTTTAATTTGGTTATTTTCTTCGCTTGTGTTGTCCTTTTTTTTCCTGTCGTTGTTGTTGTATCCCTTATTTTGGTATCATTTGGTTTGGCCGGACTATTTATGAATATTCGGGTGTCATTAGAAAAACTGATAGCAACTTAAATGACTACTAGAGCCATTTATCTAGTCGAGTTTTCCTTTATTCGTTTTCTTTTCGGAATGTGAATTAGATTGGTCGAGAGGGTAGTAGTACTATAGGGTAGTCACTTTTTACATAGGGTGGATATTTTAAGAGAAATGAATGAAGCACTTGAAATATGGTTTTCGTTATTCATTAGAAGAAATTTGAGGGGAGGAGTGAGGAAATGAGACAACTCCAGAACTGCTTTTTTCTTTGGGGATCATACCCTAATATTACTTTATTATTTTAATAATTAAGTTTTATTGTTTTATTCTTTTATTGTTTTATTATTAAAGTGCAGCTATTCATTCCTAAATGATAGACTACAGTATACTAGACTAGTAGACTAGTAGGTAGACCTCAAAACTGCAAAAAAAATTTAATCCGTCTAACCGCCGTACGCAAAAGTGTAGTTTGAACGATGGTGAAAAATTCTGAATTTAAGGGCTTAAAAGGTTTGTTAGACTTTTAAGCCCTTAAATTAAAAATTTTTCTTGGGTAGATAGAGTGGACTCTTTTTAGTGGCGACTTCCTGGAGAGTGAAGTGTCAGGGCAGGTTATATAGTAGTTTGTTTATCTCACTTAGCGTTTGGGATATAAAGTAGAAACTTGGAACTTGCATAGATCTATCAAAAAGGACCTACTTCCGAAACGCATTTCGAGTTCTGATGAGGGGTTTGGGAGTTGACCGACCAACCAATTCATTAAAAGCGGGAACGAATCATTTACACTCCAATTCAAGACTTACATACACATTATCGGAATTTTTTTTCCAAACGGCTTCACTTTGATGGGTAGCTCTATATTTCCATTATAATTCAAGGATCCAGCCATGACCGGATCCTAAGATACGTGGAGATAAAATTATTTTTATTCAAAACGCTTCTGTGAGATATGACTGAACTTAAAGAAGTTCATCTAAACTTAAATTAAAAACCCTCAATGAGTTTGTGAGCTATGAGCCTTTAAACGTGTGTTTGGATGCGATGTTTAAGGTGGACCGACGGATCATTTTTGTTCGCTTTCTTAATATCTAGCTTGTGAAAATGTAAATATGAGGTTTGCAAGATTTTTTTTTTGAATTTCAGCTCGGACCATCTATTGCGCAACTTTCTAAATCTCAGAGTAATAGGAAAAATAAAGAATATAGTGCAATAGTAGTTAAAAGCTAACAAAATATTTACTAAAATAGAAGTACAAAATGCAGTGAAAATATAAAGTAAAAAAATGTTGATATAATAAATAGTAAAAAATATAGCAAAAAATATATATCTAATAGTAATAAAAGTAATGTAGTAATGAAATATAGTAAATATTTTCAAGGCATATTTTAAATCGTTATTAAAAATCAACAAAATATAGCAAAATAATGTTTCTAAATGCAAAGAAAATAAAAAGTAAAGAAAATTTATAAAGTTTGTTTAATGAAAATAAAAAAAAATTCAGTTCTAGTTTAGAAAGTATTTCTTCAAGTGTTTCTTGAAGCCATTGATTGCTGATTTGTTGCTAACTAATCAACAAATCAGCAATCAACGGCTTCAAGAGCGTTAAAGAATTTTAAAGCACTATTCTTGACACTTCCTTGGTAGGTTCAATTTAGATAAACTCTGTTTACTTTTTTTGCTAAATAATAATAAGGTAATTTATTTAAGTTCAAGTAGCTGAACTCTTCTATCGCTCGTCAGCTTAAACATTTCTCGGATTTTTTTCAGTAAATTCTATGAATTTATGGTACGTTGCTGCACACCCTTCTTTATAAAAGTAATTTTTTGTCTATCAAATGCAGATGCGTCGTTCTACAATCTTCTTCTGCACTATCTGCAAAATCTACAAATTAGAATTCTGCCAATAATTTAATATCCTGATCAAGTTGCAAATTCGCACATGCATGTCGTCATTTTTCCGCTTTTCTTATACCGGCAATAGTTTTTCTGGTTGATCCTCTCGTTGAATCCTTTCATTCCTTATGAAATTTTCCGTATTTTTTTTCCTTTTCTCCTGTGTCGTTTCAAGGAGCACCTCATTGCCCATACTGTTTATGGATTCGCTTAAAATCGCATATCGCTCGTTATACGATGCTTCCCGCAATGCAAGCTGCACTTACATATCATATTGTATAGAAACGTATGTCGCGATATAGTGCTGCCCGATGTAGTGCGAACACCCTACTGTGTACGATGCAATTTCATGGCACATATTGCGTTACGGCAACGGGGGTTTCCCTCAAGTTCTCCGTATGTGATGCACTCATGTGAAATATGTGAGGGAGAATCAAACGACATTTTTGTTGCTGGATTTTTATTAAAAATGTAATAAAGCGATTTCACTTAGTGTAAAATATACGCGACTATGAGACTGTAATTTTGAAAAATTATGTGATGGTGGGAGCCGTTTTATGGATGTTGCTGAAATGGGAGGGAATTTTCCGTACTTATGGTTAGCAATTTTTCAAGATTTGTAGATGGTATTAATTTTTAAAATGTTTGTTTTGGTCTTTAATTCCTTTTTATTTTTATACAAACACGCTGAATTGCAGCTCTCAACTAAAACAACAGTTTAAAGTGATATTGAAATCACGAAACTACCTGATTACAACTCAGTGTCAATGTAAAGTGTTACTCAATAGGTATACCTAACAATTTTGTATATTAATACAAATTTGTGGATTAATCTGTAAATGTTATAAGATGCTGAAAATTGTAAAACAGTACCCACGATGTGAGTTCAAAATGATTCCTTAATCAATTTCCATTTTATTGCACAACTAAACTTACCAGCAGCTTTTAGGTTATTCAATTGTAGTCAGTTTTTCGCGTGACTTTGCAACGAGCGTTTGTACATCAATCTAGAAAAAACCTGAAGCAAATTGTAAAAGATTTCATCTTTTACCTAAGACTAGTTTACTAGTAGTAACTTCTACTCAAAGGAACTGTAGCGGCAGTGAAAAAATCTTAGAAGAAATCTGAGAAACGAAATTTTCATCCTTCAGGGATCATTTCATTGTTAAAGAAAAGTAGACAATGCAATAGACAGAGCGTACATTTCTGCAAATTAAATTTACTCGCAAGATGTAAAAATCTGCACAAATGGATTTCACTTCAGGAAATTTTCTTCTGTCTGTTTTCCACCGAAAAAAAAATGAATGGAACAGGAAAACTTTGAAGGAAAGTGCATGAAGAAAGCTACTAGTATAAAGTGAAGTGAAGGATCTTACTACGATTGTGAATGAAAATGTGGAAAAGGAGGAAGCAGCTGTCGGATATTTTTTCTTTATTCCCATTTTCCCTTTTAAAGCATGCAGTTTTGTTGTTTTTTTTTCTGCACAGGTTGCCGACAGGTGATAGCACTTTTCATCAGACGAAAAAGAAACGAGCATGCGGTGTAACGTCTTCTGTTGCGAATTTCAGGATGCGCTTTATTTTCAGTTCAGTGTAAGACTGATGATTTTTTACGGATGTGACTTTTTGTTACTGTGCGGAGTTTAATTAATATTCCGGTTGCAAAGTTCTGAACTATGTAGAAGACTGTGATATTATTTTTCGTTTAATTAAGATTATTTGTTTTTAAGGGGCCAATAAAGGAAATTCGTTCAAGATTTTTGGAATTGAGTATGTTTTTTCGCAATAATTTCAAATAAAAAGCATGAAAATGTAACTTACAAGAACTCACGGATGAAAATGGAAAGTTTTACTAGAAAAAATAAATCAGTACTCCTGCAGAATTCATGCCAAACAACACACATAGTAAAAAAAAATCCTTGAATTTTACACCTTTTGGATAGTAGGTAGATATGCCACATTTATTCAAGAAAATTTATATTGCGATGTAAAAGTCAATTCGAATGTAATTTTCAATTTTTGGTCAGTAAATTTCAACTTCGAAAGCAGCAAATTCACTGTACATTCACTTAAACTTACTCTCTGAAAAGGGTATAATTATCTTCTAATATTATTTCTTATTTACTTAATCTTAATATAACCCTTGGCTGTAGGTAGGAATCATACCCGCGGTTTATGCTGGTTTTGCTCCGTAAGTTTGGAGCACGTAGCCACTCCGCTACCGAAGTAGTTTCATTTTCATTTCAGTAAATGAAGCATGCATCTCTTGGTTTCATATATTACAAGTTTTTCGTCGAAAAATTCAAATATATAAGTAGAATTACACGAAAAGAACGTAATTTTCAATTCATTTTCAAATATAGTTAATTTTACACGAAATGCTGCGTAACTTTGTGAACTTTTTCATTTAAATTGCACGGTTCAGTTGAAAAGTACAAGAATAATTTAGTAATACCTGTAATTTCGAGTAAAATTAGTAGAAATGTGTAAATTTACTAGAAAAATCTACCGAAAATTTCAAGTAAAAATTGTATTGAAAATACCATTTTTTTAAAACGAAGCAGTTATCTGTTTCTAATTTATCGCAAGTGTCCACTCGATTTGATTTTACACAAGGAAAGTTTAGATTAAAGTGGTGGTCTATACTTTCCATATTTCCAAAAAAAATGACTCTATAGCCTTCTTTACAAGGTGATAGTTTTTGCAACAGTTGACGCCGTGATATTTACTATCGTCATAACTATTAACATGCAAATTTCTCGATAGTTACTTCCGCGCTATCATGATAGCACTATCGCGCAATCATGCTTGACGAGATAGTTGATAGAACTATCGCGATAATTGTATCTTTACATTGACAAGAAATTTTATTTCGACGTACACAAAATAATATTTATCAAATTTTACACGCAGATTTATTTTTAAAAGAAGATAACGTAAAATTTAAAAATTTAATTAAAATTGGATATAAAGTGTACATTATAGCCCCGTTTAATGTAATGGTACCCCGTTTAATAAGATGATAGCGCAACGTTTGACAACATCAACAATGAAACTATTGCTTAATTTCACTGTCGCACTATCGCACCGTGTATGGAGCAGACTGTCGCACTATCGCACCGTGTGTAGAGCAGACTGTCGCACTATCACACTGTCGTGCTGTGCTCTCGCGAAAGTACTATCGTACAAAACTATCACCGTGAAAAGGGACTTTACTTATATGTGGAAATGTTGTTGGTAATCTTTCCAATGAAGTAACTATATAATTGATTAGAATTAATGAGCACATGGCAATAATAATAAAACTGCAGAATTTCTAAAGGAACAGTAACATATCTTGTTTTGGCTATAAAAAAATGTGTATTAAAAGGGGATGAAGTAAGCATTGTTCTTAAGACCGTTAATCGCAATAATATTCAAACTAAAACCAAGTAATAAAATTAATATTTTCAAATTATCATTCCAATTGCAGTACGGACTGGTCTCATTTAATTAATTTCCGCTATTCTTTTGAATACTACACTCCACATGCAGGGTAGCTAATTAACGAAAAAATGCTCATGTCCTCAGCAAATTCCGATTAGCCGCGAAATTTCGTATTTTGTTTCCATCATGACCATAAGTAGTGGTTAATGGTGGAAACCCAATCCGAGAATCGGCCAAATGAGAACAATTTCACCGCAATCACCACATTGTGAAAGGACAATTAAAAAACCATCACAGCCACTACCCCATCGCAAACCCTTCCATGAGTTCGTGTAGCTGAACTTTGGTGCAGGATTGGAAATCCAAAAAAAAAAAACCTACGCTGATATCTTCCTTTTCCTCCGACTGGCATTAACCACCTAACGATCCAGGAAAGAAGTTGAACAGGCAAAAAGAACACACCCTGCCTGTGGGAAAAATGCTTAATGAACTGGAAAACAGCTATGCCGGGACGATGCTTTTCCGGTACCGGGGGTGAGATTGAGGTTGGGCTGCAAGACTGCCAACTGGCTCACTTTCCCTGCTAATTCCAATTCGCAAGAGTATTGTATCCGGATGGCGATAAGGAGGAAAGTCCTCCCGGTATACAATCCAGAAACAAATGCAGGAAACTTCCTCGTCTTCAAAGGCATCCTTAATTTTCAGTGTACAGTCGGTTGTAAGCTGTTTATTAATTCGTTAGTGTTTTCACCATTATCCGGACAAGCGACGGTGGAGGCCGCTCCATCTAACAATGGCCAAATGAAGGGAATTTACAAGGAATTCTTTTTTAATTGCTCCGGTATGATGTCGTGCGATATCCTTTAGCATGGGGTGAAATAGGGCGCAGTTTTGGGGGAGTTGCGTTCGTCATTTAGTCTGAACTCCAATGGTGTGGTTAATTGTGAAGTGCAGCTCACCCCCTAGTATTACGTCGGGGTTTTTTCAAAGAAATTCTTAGAATTTTCAGCATCCTGCGATTCGCGGCATCCAAGAAAACCTAATTGCCAAGTTGTAAACCAAAAATAATTATCTCCGCTTTATTAAGAAAATGATTAAAGTTTTCGAAAAGTGTGCCGGAGAAGTAGGATGAAAGGTAGTGGACGTTAATTTTTAGCGAGGTGTTAATTCTTCTGTCTGGCTCCTGTTGTGGTATGAATCCTAATGTGATAGATAATGCCAGTATGGGGGAGTTAGGATGGATGGCTTTTGTGTTTTCACTTCCAAAGGCTTTCAGTGTAATCGGGAGAAAAGTGCTTTAATCATTTTTTGATATTCAACTCGCTAAGGGTTGTTCAAGTTTTCACGAATTCCGAAAAGTCTTTTTGGTTTAAAAAAATCGGATTTGCTTTTACTTTTGTGATCTGATTTTTTTCGGGATTTTAATATATTCCACCCTTAAGATAGTGTAAAGTGATTGTATATGTCTTTACTAATTCCGACAAATCGCTTAGATCTAATCGAAGCTGTTTTTACTTTAACAGACATTTTATATAGTCGCCGGTATGGTTGTGCTTTAAAGGTTTGAGATCTGTTAGTTCAAGTCCACACAGAGCAGAGACGAGCCAAGCAGTGCAGAACGGAAACTTCAAGTAGAGCAGAGCCATGTAGAGCAGTGACCAACCCAGCAAATTAGAGCCAAGGAGAGTATAGCAGAGCCAAGCAGAGCAGAGCAGAGATTACTAGCCCAGTAGAGCTAAGCAGAGCAGAGCGGAGCCAAACAGAGCAGAGCGGAGTCAAGCAGAGCAGAACAGAGCCAAGCAGAGCACAGGCTAGCCCAGCAGAGCCAAGCAGAGCCAAGCAGAGCAGAGCAGAGCCAAGCAGAGTAGAGTAGATCCTAGCCCAGCACATCCAAGCACAGCAGAGCAGAGCCAAGCAAAAAAAGCAGAGCTGAACTAACCAACGCAAAATCAATCCTCAATAAGCAGAGTAAGCCACATAAAGAAGAGCAAGCTATGACGCGTATAGCCAGCAACGACAAACAGAGAGCAGAGCAAACAAAGCAGACCACAGAAGCGACGAACACAGAGATGACCTGAAGATTACTTGGATTCCTAGTCAGAGTGACTTCTCTGGAAATGAAAAGGCAGACGAGCTCGCTAGAAGGGGGTCGCATATGAGCATAGAGCTGGCCGACGAATCGGTTCTATGTCCCATTGAGCAAAGAAAATGATTGATATTAAAGGGCTTAGACAGATGGAGGGGGCCAAAAATCTGCTGGTCAAAACTCGATAGAAGGAACTCTAGCTTTATTCTGTCTCTGAGTAGGAAGATTTGCAGACAACTCATAGAGGTCCTTACGAGACACTGTCCTTTTGGGCGACATGGGGAAAGACTAGGAATACCAATGACTGACCTGTGTTGCTGTGCTGATGAGAATGTTGAACCAACACTGGAGCATCTGGTGTGTTAATGTGAGAGTCTGGCACGCACTAGGTATCGGTACTTGAGGAAATTCTCCTTGACGAACCTATCAGAACTTGCAATGATTCCTTTATGGAGAACTACTTTCTTCATAAGGAAGAGTAATATTTGGAATCAGTAGTCTTGAGCCCGGCTTTTATACGAGGCGACCACAATGGACCCGCAGTGATCTCCCTTGTTGGACTATGGCACACTGCTTCAGTCCACCCTTCCCAACCTAACCTAACCTAAGCCAGGATAAGAAGAGCAGATAAACAGAGCAGATCAGGCGAACAGAGGTGTGATGACGATCAGTAACAGGGTCAAGTCAAGGCAAGCAGAGTGATGCCAGGAGACGAGGTAAAACCAGCTACGGTAAGTCACAATGAACTACACCAAACCACGCCAATCAGACAAAGTAAGCCAAGACGAACAAAGAAGAGATCACACGCGGAGACGAAGACAGGGAAGGACGATTTGTTTTAATCTTGTCAATGGCATATTAATCTACACCGCGTTTCAGCATTTAGCGTGTTACGGACTTCTATCCAAAAATAATACAGTTTTTTCCCAGACTGTTGGCAGATTTTTTTAAAAGGATTACTTGACCAAAACAAATTATGGCTGTCTAAAGAGCTTTCTACATTTTTAATCACTTTCTTAATCAACCCCTCCATTATTCTATCCGAAAACGAGATCATCGTATTATTTTCGTTCTTACAATCTCTTCTCAATCTCAACGAGGAGTTTTAAAGAGCCCTGTGTATTCCGTCGAAAATACCGACATCAAACAAAGACTTTCAGGATGATCCCGTACCCCATCATCCCTTCCGAGGTTCGTTACTCTCGTTAAGCCATGCAATGTGCTATTAAAACTTCATTCCTATTCGGACCTTGGAGCACAAGGAGCATACCGTCTCCCGGCATTCGATGTCTTAATCTTGAATTCGTTTCATCGAGAAGTACGTTTGTATACACACAATGGACTAGGGAATGAAGCCACGAAATTAGCGTTTCTGATAAACTCAACCACCACCCGTACGAAACCAACCACCGAACCACCCGTGTCCTTTCGCGTGTTCCCTACTCGGATATGTTGCCAGACTGTATCTACGTACTTAAGCTTAAATATTAACTGAGACACTTTCCAGCAAGGATGTATGGCGGTACTCCCACCGCACAGCAGAACGCACAGAATAAGATATGAAAATTAATACGAATATGTACGAGTACATTAGATAAACTTTTGAATAAGTTAGTCGGGTTTTTGCATAGCGTGTGGATACTACAAGGACCCGGGCTCAGCCAACCACAGTCTATCCTTGAGGTCCTTCTGCATAGCGAAAGATAAATGTTGGTACAACTAAAAAGATAAAATATTGCCACGGAAGGCGCCCATTCGGGGGAGGGGTGTGTTAGCGTAGATCTCGTGGGTATTTTCTGGTGACTCCTTGATTTCATACGCTCATTGTGCAAAAAAGGGATGCGACTTAATGAGTTGTAACCGAAAGTGTGGGATGGTGAAATGCGGTGGTAACGTTGAAGACATTTATCTTCGTGGGAATAAAGGGAGAGAAATGGCGAAAATGCGACTTTATGGGGACGATAGAGTGCGCCGAAATGGAGGATAACTGATTTATTCGAACGAACAAAAGGACAGGACATTTAGATATTGCGATGTTTGGTGGATTACGAAAAGTAAAAGTCGTTGGCAAAACAAAAGCATTGTGATAATTTCCAGTGGAGTAGCGAAATAGTTGCGCATCGTTAAGCAGTCGTTGAACGCAATTGTGAATCTCGGTCACGATTGTTCTGAATGGTCGGGCAGTAGTTTGCGAATGAAACGACAAAATGACAAACATTTGCGGGCTTGAACTGTGTGCCATCCATAATACCAATCTGAAGCTATGAGCTATGTAAGCTAAGTCGTGTTGATTGGAAGTTTCTGTCTTTTCGGTTATGGAATCATTTTCTGGAGAAGGTGGTATCCAGTTAAAGCTAAAGTGAATTTAAGCCAAGGAGAGTATAACCAAGTGAACAACTTTTACAAGTTCAAACTGTTTCGGAGTTGGCCCGAAAGTACGTCCAAATTCTTTCTAGCTTGAAGCAGTAAACTGTCTTCAGGCACTTGTATCGACAACATTAGTGCGTTTCAGGATAAAGGCTAATTCAGCTGTATAGTTGCATTCAAGGCATAGCTTGGAGAACTCCTTCATACCAGGTCAAACTGAAATCTGACTCGATGCAGCACTAATAACGCATACTCTGAAATCAGATTCAAAGCCTTGGATTAGGATGCACTCAATGGCAACAAAATTTTGACTATTTTTGGAATAATAGAACGTTTGAACGTTGTTCAGTACTGAAACAGTGCTTCTATTTTTCAATGAAGTTTCAGGATATAAAATCTTCAATGTGGCACTTAAAGAATCGAAATAACTCAGTCTGTAGTATATGACATGACAAGGCACACTGTTTTCACTGGAGAAGACTTTTAAAAACATAATTTTCGTATCTACTTTCTCTTTTCTTGTCCTGCACCCTTAAGAAATTCATAACTTATTGTGAAATATCCGTCGAGAACTTTCTTTCTGTAGATCAAATCTCGAAGAAAATAATATACAAAAGTTTGAAACAAACAAGCTGATTACTCCTTCGGGAAGCTATCACACAGAAATCCTTGAAGAAGTAGCTCTACAATTTACTTTAAAACTGCAGAATATGTTAAGTTACAAATGTAAAATGAAATCTACATTAATTTAAATTTTTAAAATAAAATTAATAAAATTTAAAAAATCATACAAATGTCCTTAAGGCTCCATGTGCAAATTAAATGCGTTTTTGATGATTTATGACTGTTTTGTTGCCAATATTTCACGTTGATGGCCACAAAAAAACAAAGTAAAATTACACCACTTTATTAGGTGGTATGTAAGCTAGGTCGTCCATAGAGAAAAAAGTAACAACTGTTTTTGGAAAAATGCTATTAGAACAACAACCCTCGAACAATTTTTAAAATGCGTGAATTCGAGTTTTTAAGCGCATATTACCTATTTCTTGAATAATTATCATGTCATTTTCATTAATATACTGCTAGAAAATTTTTTAAAGAAGGTCTTCCATAGATTAAATTATAAAAAACTTTCAGTTTTGTTAATAATATATGAAGTCAAACTGAAGCAATTTTTCTCGATTTTCATGACAAGGATTGCCGTACCGGACTGATGGGACCTTAAAACGGACATTCAATATTTTCCTGAACTAATTGACGTGCAGATTTCATTAAGGGTCGTTCTAACGACGTTCAATAACGTTCTATCTGAAATTTTAACTAAAATATTTTCATAAAAAAACATCAATTAAAGCTCTTGTTAGAGTTTAACTGAAGGTTGAAATAATGGCTCTAAGTCCATAGAAAAGTAAAATTTTAAACTCGTTTGAATAGCTGCAAATTAACTTGAGAACGGTTTTTACACAATAACTCCGATACCAAATTTCACCCCTTCTAAAAAAAAATTAGCTTGTATATGTTTGGCAGATAGCGAGTCGATGGTATATGAGGCTTAATACTTTAATAAAGCTTTAAAGCTTTGAACAAACTGTAAGATTGATCTTTGGAAAATTAGTCACATTAATAGTACGTCAGTTATGTTTGAATAAATAAAATACAAACCAGAGAATATAAGATACAACGGTTGTACCAACTGTTGGCCTAATTTGTCATTGGATGTGACGATTGTATCGTATATGCAAAAATCGGTTGGGCCGATATTGCTCGGTTGTATGCTGTCAACCAAAAACCGGTGGTACAACCGTTGTTTTGAGTATTCCCTGCTAACCGATATTATTGAACAAATGTAATCATTCTTGCCGGGTTTGAACATTGGATACAATAACACCCTAGTTACAGAAGCTCAACATAGAGGACCGAAGCTTTTTTTTAACGGCATTCATTTCACTTTAACTATTTGTTGGTATTTTACTATCCGATGTACAGGCTAACGGATGATTACAAATTTTTAAAAATAGTAACGTCTTCTTGATATGTAGTATGAGAACAAAATATATTTTCATATTAATTATAAGTTATTGTAAATTTAAAATTGAAAATACAAGGTTTTCCGGTAAATACTGTTAAATTTATTTTGTGTGACGTTTCGGACTCGACTGAGTCCTTTATCAAACTGATCGACAATATCTCTACAACTGTAAATCTCTACAAATGTAAATTTAGTTTTAAGGCTTTTCTACAGATTTACTTTTTTTTAATCTTAACTGGATATAAATCAATAAAGAAAGATACTTAAATCCTGGGGTTGCGGCCGGAGAAATTTTCCATTTCCTTCCTAATCGTGAACAATTATCACCATTTTTTTTTAAATATTCTGAAATCCTTTTACAAGAAAAAACATCCTTTACTGATCATAAATTTAACTTCCAAGTTCGTTACTTACAATATATTAAGACTATGTACTGCCAGGCTATATTTCTTAAATTCGTCCCACTCTCAGTACGCCATCTAGTAGTGAAATCTAGTATTTCTTTAGTGTCACATGCTCACAGACATCGACAAGTATAATCGTGTGAAGCTAGTTAAAACAGAACGAACTCGCTTTAGAATATCTACAAATATATGCTAAGATTCTGCCCAAGTATGCAAATCTTTTGAATATCTCCATTTCGTATTCAAACGTCGTCTGAAGGAAACACTTTGGTAACAAATTGGACGAGTGTATGCTCTTGTAAAAAAAGGGGTTCATTTTAACCCCATCTATGTTCGTCACATTCGGTGAAAGTACGAATATTTGCGATTACGTTTTATATTTAAGTTGTGGCAACTTACATTTTTTATGTTGTTGTTTTTGTGGTATTTTTTTTTTTAGTACAAACCACATATGAATTCTGTTTATTACCTCACGTGATGAAAAATTCGTTTCGGTAATGCACAGTCAAGTACCGAGCCATTTGCGTTAAAAGTTGATTTCAATTTCAGGAAAATGATTTCAAAAGTGGGATACTTTGCATGAATTTTGAATTCAGGGATCAATACCGCTATGGCTCAGGTTCGATTTTAGACTTGTAAAATATTTTGTTCAATAATTTTTTAAGGACTAAATCGTCCTCCCATTCGATCTGAGTATTCTTTAAAGTTCTGCAAGTTTTTGGGGAATATTGTTAGTCTATCTCCCAACTTTCGAAGAAACGTGGTGGAAGTGTAGTTGGAACTATCATTTTGAAAAAAAAAATTGCAGGGAATTCGAAACCATGTTCTTACAGACCAACCGATATACATATGTATATGTCCTTAACATTCCTAAAAATAGAGTCTAAACGAAAACCAACCCAGGTAACTATCGCCACATATGAGCCAAAAATGTCTGCCTTCTCTTAATTGCTGCAAGCCGTAAGCAATAATCTCCTTTCCGAACAGCCATAACCTTATTGAGAAATTGATTCAATTTTAGAAAAGACCATTCATGTCCTGGCATTATGTTTATTCCGGAACTACAAAGAGATTTCCTATGTTTACCATTTACATTATGTTTCAATAAACTCCGAAGGATGCGAATCTATCCAGGGCTTGATTCTCTGAATTACTCCCTGAGGACAATTTTCGGTAGGTATACTCTAGATATAAATTGAACAGATACAGATAGTATCTGTATGTCTGTATACTAAGCTGATGTATGTGAATTGTAAATGCTTGTGGAATTTATAGACTTTCTTTTGGCCAAAAAGAACAGGATACAAGAGTCCAAGATTATCTGAAGCGATCCCGTGCAGCTATACAGGACGACAAGGAAGAGATGCTATTTTCAAGGAATTGCTTTGCGGATAGACCGTGTATAAGTAGAGCGGATTTTACGTTTGTAAGTTTTTTTTTTTAGTAGTAGAGTTCAGACTTTTATTTCTTTTTATTTTATGATGGTAAGGTTTTTTTTCTTGTGAAATTTTGTTTATTCGAAATGTTCGTAGGATTAAAATTGATTTTTGTAAAGACATTTGCAGAGATAGTTCCAGAAAAATAAATATGGCCAACGCTTTAACAGCCTCAAACTACAAAATATTACTCTGATATCACTGCACAAACCAATCTCATGGGTATGATAAAGAGATGTCTATACACCCATGGCAGTTTTTTCGACAATACCATTGGAGTAAATTCATGAGAGCTTCCTAACTGCCAAGGAGGTACCTGAACATACTCTGTTCACTAATTTCAGTTCTTCAACTGCAATGGGTGTACAGTGTACACTATGCAGTACACCCATGGGAGCTCCAATTTACCATGGATGTACACCCATGCGTGTTCCGCAACTACTATAACATCCTTGGCGGTTTTTGAGATATCTCTCAGCATTTTTGTTTGGTGTTTCTCGCAACAGCCTCTCACAAAAACCATAGATGTTTCACGGAACACCCATAAATATGGGTGTACTACCGTGAGTGGTTTCCAAGCACATGTCATTTTTCCGATTAGGATTTCTGTCGACTAGAAAATATTTTATTCCATTAACATAGCTGAACAGAACCCTTCTTCTTTTGCATTAGTAATTTTTAATTGTGACTGACCTGAAAGTTAAAAGATAAAAATTGTTTACGTTGTTTTTAACGGATTTAAGGAATCCGGATATCCATCCTTTTCTGCAGTAATATAGAAGCAGCACACCAACCGATTCAAAATATACCAACCAAATAGTCAAAGTGAAAACCGACTTCGTTTTGATTAAAAAGTTGGCCAACTATCGGTCGACTGCTCAATTTATTGAAGACTTGCGTACACCAGCAACAAAATAATCAATTGTGAACCAGTTTATTCACTGCGTGACCAAACGTTCAAGTATAAAATTTATAATATTGTCCACTCAAAATGTCTTTAAGTTCTAGTTTTAAAAAAATTTCACTCCTTTTTAGTAGCCTTTTTGACTGTAGCAGTGGCAGTTGGGGAAGTTTAAGTTTATATACACCAGGAACCGTTTTGATTGGAACTTTAAAACCTGGTTATTAAGAAGATTGTTGATGTTAAAGTCATTTGAAAAAAAGTTGATAGAGTCAGTGATATAAAGGTGTAAAGTGGGAACAACTTATCTACGGAGGAAAAAGTCTCGTAAGATACTTATGGAATAAAATGTTGCTATAAGTATTATTGTCCAAAAAAAAATTTCACTGATTATTGAGTGCAAATTTTTTTAAAACAAATTTCCTATAGTGAACAACCAAAATTTGTTACATATGCAAAAATCCTTGGAATTACCACAAGCAAGGATTTTTCAGATAATTGCATAGTATACCGGGCTGTCCTTGAAAGGAATGGCCAGGGCAGTAATTACTCTCAATCGGAATATTTTGTATGGTAGTCACCTCTGATGCCGAAAAAATAATTTAAGAAATGATAAGATACCATGGCAGTTCGACCAAAATAAATGCCCAGCTCGTAATCTAAATAGCTTTAAATATCAGACTAAAGCAGTCTAGTAACTTTATTTAATTTAAATGCATCTTACGAATATCTAAATAATAACTAAAGATTTTCCACAACAAGTCCATTTAATAAACTTCTAAACAAAATCATCAAAATTAAATGCAATCGCCATAGTCTATCGTCTGCGTTTTCTTTAATTTCTTTCGCAAATAATTTCTTTATTTATATTTTTCTTAATAAATATTCACAGTATAAGTACAAGTGGAAAAAAAAAAATTAATTGAAGAAAAAGATTTTTCATACGTTTTTTTCTCTCCTCAGAGTGGCTTTCTTCCACTTGTGCATATAACGTAGTGGCAAAAGTACTCAAAGTGGCTGTTCAGTTTGCACTTTTCCTGCAAAAAAAAGAAGGCCTTCATGTTGGGGTTGGGTATGAGATCCTTATGTTGCCTTGTGCTTGTGTTTATGTTGGGTAAATGTTTGCTTCTGGAAATAGGCTTTTCAGTGAAATTTTTTTATTTTCATAATTGAGTGTAAAAGAGAAGGCTCTTTTCATCTTTTGACTTGTATAAGTTTATTACACCTCTTCTGTGATGAAAAAATTACTGATGTATGCACATCTTTTGGAAGACGCTAACTAAAAAGGTCGGGGTAGAAAGTTTTTTTTTAATGTTACTTTTGAATAGCTAGAGACGTCTTACATATATAGAGGAACTTTTCAATTATGGATAAAGCAGTAAATAAACATATGCATCCTTATTGGAAAAAAATCTTTGGAAATTTTGAATCTAATATAATAAAATTCCGGAGCAATCGATGGTAAATTCACAGTTTGACTGCAGCATTGACTGTAACCTAAAGTTGTTTGCGTTTGACGCTAGTCACGCCCTGAGTAGCGTCGATTCAAACGTCTTCTCGAACTTTGACCCCTTTGACTGTTGCATCAATCAGTTGCAGTAGTGATTGTCAACTTTAACACTCAAAACGTGAAAATGCAAAAAGGAATATCCTTTCTTTGTAACTATAATAAAATACGCAGCATACTTTGACTATTCTCACTGCTATTTTTAAAAAAAAAAAATTAGAAACTATGTTTTGCGCCTTTTCTGCAACGTTCTAAATAAAATCCTTATTATTTTTAGGTTGTCGCATAGTTTCCTAGTCAATTAAAATTGTTTTTTTTTAATGTTGGCGACTTATTGCCAACGTAGGAAATTGTAAAATTACGTGTCTCAGCACCACTTACTTAAAATTCGCAAATGTAATAAATACATACATGGCTTTGTAAAATTACATGCCTAATAGAACACTAAACTCAGAGGACATATATAATTTTTTAATTTAGAGGATTCAATTACCTTCATTGAAGTAATTTATAATACCAATCATATTTGTAAGGTTTTTTGTAAAAAAATTTCCTTGGATTAATTAATTTATAAATACTTTCAAGAATGTCAGCCGATGCTTACAATTAAGGAATATAGTTGTTAAGATTTCATTATCTGTTCTCTAAAATAAGAAGTTCTGTGCTTATATACATTTACAAAGAGACCATGAAATAAAGTTGAATTTGAATTTGAATTTTTAAATGTAAGTTGTTAATTATACACGTACCTACTTTGTAACCACATAAACTACATTACTATTTGTAAATTAATTTACATTATTCTTAATGTAAAATCAAAAGTTTTCGAATACTTAGACTTAGCGGAACAGAAAATTCCACGAACTGAGCACAACTGGAATCTTATATTTTTTAATATGGTTTTCAGCGAAAGAACAATATGGTTTTACCAAATTATATATCTTAAAGAGCAGCAATGTAATAGACTTATTTGTTATAAATAAAATGAAGTAATTTATTGTAAATAAACAAGAACGAGGTTTTATGTCCAAAAAAGTTATTTCATTTATCAAAAATATTAAATACTATAAAATTATAAAAATAAAAATTGTCATTATAAGTAGTAAAATATTTACATATTAAGGTAAAGTTCAATACCAAGTACAGCTTACTTTATTATCAAGAATGGTGTAATGAATTATACTAACGAAGGTATAATTTATTGCCAAGTGTAGCAAGACTTTTATAAATGTAACTGTACAACTCTATACATACATAGTAAACTACAGATGTAGATATTTTTCATTAAATAAAAATACTCAATTATTATTCAGTTTTTATTCCAGTTTGTTTTTTTCTTTCTTGAGAGGATTTTAATCGATTGAAATCGTTTTTCGTTCGTGTAATTTGGTGTGAACAATACGTCTGCATCGTTCGCTGACTATCAGCGAACTAATTTTGATCTTACAGAAAAAATAGTGTTATAGGCTTTCAAATTATTTGAAACGAATAACTATTAAAAATCAATAATTTTTTCATTGATTTATCTTCTAGATAAACCAATTAATTATACTATCTATGATACTTTTCAATGAAATGAGGTCTTCTTATGTAATTCCTTCCATGAAAATCGTGAAAGATTGCTTCAGTTTGACTTCATATATTATTAACAAAAATGAAATTTTTTTATAATTTAATCTATGGAGGACCTTCTTTAAGATTTTTTCTAGCATTATATTAATGAAAATGACATGTTAATTATTCTAGAAATATGTAATATGCGTTTAAAAAACTCAAATTTACGGATTTTAAAAAATGTTCAAAGGTTGTTGTTCCAATAGAATTTTTTTCAAATACAGTTTTGAATTTTTTCTCTATGGACGACCTAGTTTACATACCAGTTAATCAAGTGGTGTAATTTTATTTTATTTTTGTGTTGCCATTAACGTGAAATATTGGCAAGAAAACTGTCATAAATCATCAAAATCGTTTGGAACCTTAAATTGAAGTAGGAGTACTGAAAACTTGGAGCCTTAAATTGAAGTAGGAATACTGAAAACTTTTGTGATATTTTTAATAATAAAAGCATATAAATTTACATCGTTATTAAACTGAAAATACCTACAAGTTTTTCAGGTTCAATACTTTTAAATTTATTTTTTTGTGGCGTTTTGGACTCGACTAAGATAGATAGTTTGATAAAGATAGTTTGATAAAGGACTCAACCGAGTCAGAAACGTCACACAATAATCAACATTTCTACTACTTAGATATGATTTTTTAGGATAGACTTTCTACTTCATTAGATTGAAGTGTTTTGAAAATTAAACAGTTCAGCAGAGATACAAAGAAGTAGACCATTGCTTAATGCGTCATAGCTTGTTTTTGGCGCCCTGCCAACATTTAACCTAAATTACAATAAAGTTAAGCTCAGACTGTTTAATAAATTAAAAGTGGCTTTTAGTTGGTGGCCAAAAAACGAAAGGTTTTTTAGGCCAACGTTAAGAAAATTCTTTTCGATTCAGAAACAACCACAATCTGGAAAAATTCATTCATTTTCTCATTTTCCTAAAACTATTGCTTCCGTCGTATTGGAGGACTATTTAAAGTCACCAATCCCATGGATGTTTTTTGGGAATACCCTAACAATTCCTTTTTGTTCTAGTTTTTCTATCCCCGAAACCACACCATATTTTTTATGATTCGAATAAAACCGATTTGTGGTATCCAATTCGATGGGTTCCATGTTCAATTCCAAATGTAGCCATAACCCGAGGACGACTTCGAATCAACGAAAAAACCCCATTCTTTTCAAAATTCAAAGTTTAATACATTGGAAAGAGAACAAGAAATAGAGTAGGTACCTAATACCTCTGATGGCATGCACATTCTACAATGGCTGGCACATTTTTTTCGTGCCAAGTTGCAAATCAAAAAAAAAAAAAAAAAAAAACAGAATATTATTCACGTGTTGATAAAAAAAAATTCAAGTCATGTGCCCGAAAGAATGTCCTTTAGGGTAGCTGGTGGAAATAACAACAAAAAAACTACCCTAGTAAAAGCGGAATAAAACGAGGAAAAATGAAAGAAAAAGAGGGTTGATATTTCAAGATTCATGTCTACTATCCGAAAAATGTGCATCATATGGTGGAAGAAAGAAAGGACTCTTGCTCGCAGTGTTCACTATAAAGAAAATGCAACAATGTTGGTATTTCGTTTTCAAAAAGAAAATCTTCACCAATGTGCATTACAGTTATTTATGGTCTGGAGATCCTTGTGCATAAGAAATTCTGTTTCGAGATGAAAGTACTCACCTTTTCCATTGAATTGAAATGTCTTAGAAAATATTTGAAATTGTACTGTAGAAGTTGGACAGTAACCTAGATGTCTTAAAGGGGACTAACTTTTTTCATTCGTTGGTAACTTTTATAGAACGAGAGTTTCATTGAACTGGTTGTGTGTAAGCACGCTTTTTGTTACGCCAACGAGTGTACCGTTCGTGGAGAACAGTGAAATTTAGGCAGTCCGTTATCCCCCGATCATCAGTAATGTGGAACGCATTGCCAGCCGATCTATTCCCTGATAAATATAACCTTCAGCAGTTTAGAAACAACGTCCGCCGACACTTTAGACGCTTCCCTCCTGTTCCACCGCCGTAAATCCCCTACCACACCATTTTATCCCCACCTTGTTTCGTTATAGCTGTGCAATCTCATTAAAGGGTGACCCCCTAAGTTATAACGACGCCGACGGCCGTAAAAAAAGGCTTGTAGCTCCCAAGCCCGTTGTGCTATTAATTGCTAAATTTTTCTATGAATAGACTGGGCAGACCCCTTGAATTGACATTATTTTCAGGGGTGGGGATGTGAGGGGGGAAGTTGGGGAAAGGGTTTTGGAAAATTTTGGCTTCTAGATCTCAGCAACCGCTTATGCTAGGAGGCTGAATTTTGGAGTTTATATAGAGCGTTGAAAGTGGACCCATTTGCAAAAAAAGGTTGTGGCTGCCCACTTCACCTCCTAGTCTTCCGTTGGTCTCGTAATGAAGTAACTCTAGCGTTACATCTAGGCATAGACTCAATTTGGGCTGTTGCGCCATTCATTATTATTGTTATTATCTAATATTTAAAATAAAGTCAGTTTTTTGGTCGATTACGATTAAAGTCTACACCTGTGAACCGTTCCTTCCCAAATTTTGCATGGACATTCTCGAGACTACCGGGCAGGTACTGGACATAATTTTATAATCCCGAAATTAGTGGTTCGCGAGTTATTTCAACGTTTGAGCTTTTTAGTAAGTTAAATCAGATTAAGTTGACATAAAAATAAAAGTTTGCAACTGCATTCGTAGCCGAGCGGGTAAGGCGTCTGACTAGAAATCTGGGAGCGTAGGTTCGAATCCAGCCGGCCCCGAACATGTCTTATTTTCCTTCTTTTTTTAATTATGTGTTTCGATTTTACTACCGGCTGCGAACACGTGACGTGAGTAACAGGGGCGATAAAACATAGTGATATATTACAGAAATTGGTGGTTCGCGAGTTATTTCAACATTTGAATGGATGGAGTATGGAGGATGGTGGATAGAGAATGGAGGATGGTGGATGGAGGATGGTGGACATAATTATATATTCCCGAAATTGGTGGTTGGCGAGCTATTTCAACATTTGAGTGGATGAAGTATGGAGGATGGTGGATAGAGATTGGAGGATGAATGGAGGATGGTGGATGTGGGATGGAGAAAAATTAAAAATTAGAAACTAGAAATTAAAAATTAAAAATTAAAAATTAAAAATTAAAAATTAATAATTAAAAATTAAAAATTAAAAATTAAAAATTAAAAATTAAAAATTAAAAATTAATGATTAATAATTAAAAATTAATAATTAAAAATTAAAAATTGAAAATTAAAAATTAAAAGTAAGAAGTGAAAAATTAAAAATGGCTGTAATGTTTCCAGTTTCTTGAGCTCAAAAGTGTATTCGAAACGGGAGTAATGCAGCAACGGGAGAAACAGGACCAATGGATAAAGGGGAGTAACAGGGCGATGAACCAATGTGAGCGTAGCCGCGGTACGCGGCATATTACAGGGGGCGATGGAACAACGTGAGCATAGCGAGCGTAGCCGCGGTACGCGGCTAGTTGTTAATAAAAGCTTACAAGTGGAGTTTGCTGAAAGTAACATTTTTTAAGGGGACCGTGGCGCATGAAAGTAGAGGGATAAGACTTTTTTCACGATTTGAGTCATATCGACTAGGTATTTCCAAGTATTGAATTAATTTTTAATCTCCAATTTTTATCCGTTTTTTAATTTTTAATTTTTGTAATTTAATTTAATTTTAATTTTTAATTTTTATACTTTTTCGAGCTGTTGTTAGTGTACATAAATTAGATATTAACACAATTTATTTATTCTGTAACAGTTTAATTAACACCAATTTAAATTCTTAAATTTTATATAACAATATTAATTATGAATGAATTATTAAAATATTTTATTGAACATTATTTAAATAAAATTTTATTATTAAAAGATCTCAAAAGATCTATATTTATGATTAATTAAAATACAATCATTTTCAATTGAAAGTATTATGTAGACTGCTAATAAAAATTATTTTATTTTCCATGTCATATTCGCGATTACTAGATCGATACAAAAATTATTGATTTTTTAATAAATTCAAAGTTACGGCTTACAAGTGCCGAGACGTGCACTACACTGTATTCATATTTTTATATTAGCTCCTTCCTTTGATATTAATATCCAAACCGTAATTCTCGCATTTCTCAATGTAATTGGCTAAAAGTCTCTATTTTAAAAACAAAGTTAGCTTTCTTAGAAACGCTATAATCTCAAAACAACTGGTGGTACGAACTTTGAATCGAAGAATAATGAAGTTTATTGGCAGATTTTTAGTAAGGCAGTGATCTGTTTATGGCATTGTTTAATAAATTTTTGTTTATTATACAAAACAATTTTTTCATGACTTCCATGTCATGGACTGGATTCAAATCTGTTTTAGAACAGAATAAATTTTTACTGTCTTGCAGTCGACGGTTAGAAAACTGAGCAATATTTGTGAATCAGAAACTGACTTTAAATGTTTTCACAACTTTTTCATAAAAAAGTCTTGATTATCACGTACTTGTAATGACACATTTCTAAAACGAAATCTTTTATCGTTTACTCCTCATCAGATTTTTCCACCGAAATAAGACTCAATTTCTCACAATTATTTGACTTATATATAATTTCGCCGAAGCTCGGCTCCCCTCACCACCCCCGTTCACATTTATCTCATCACAAATTCAAAGCGCATCCTTAAATCAATGCATCATAGAGCTGATAACCGACCGCTTCGAATTCCGACTACAGGGTGAAAGAAGGATATCATTTTTACTAGCACGTAGAACGCGATGGTTACATTTTATCACAAAATATTATCACAGAAGAATGAAAAGAGTATAGGAGGACTAAGACCAACTTCCAACTTCAGTGCATATTATCCCAGCTCCGTAAGTTCCATCATTCCTCCATATCGGGAACTGATTGAGCGAATACTTCCTTTTAGTTCTTCACCATTATCCCGAAGGATTTAGAACCTTGTCTCCATAATTAAGTGCCTTTGAGCAGAGAGAACTGCTGGGAACTTGCAAGCGTTTTTCCATGATAACACAGAAAAAAAATATGGCCTTTGATCCGTAAATTTTATGGATGGCAGGTGCCGTAACGAATTACGATCAGGGCATCCGTTCAGGTGGTTGAAGGCTTCAATTGAACGTGACAGTGAATTCTGATATGAATTTTTGACCCGATTACGAAAGCACCTGATACTTTGTGTACTGCATGGTTTACTAAGTTTTCCATTATTGCACAGTGGAATAGAGGATA
This sequence comes from Beris chalybata, assembly GCA_949128065.1. Taxonomy (NCBI): domain Eukaryota; kingdom Metazoa; phylum Arthropoda; class Insecta; order Diptera; family Stratiomyidae; genus Beris; species Beris chalybata. Next base: position 133,005,025 of record OX421894.1, read on the forward strand.
AATTGTAGATGGAGGGATGATGCGAGGATGGATTAGCCCTTGGGAATCAGTAGAGACACGAGGCAGATGCTTTAAGTGCAATTTTTGGCTTAGAGAAAAAATTCTGAATTTCCTTCTGAGATTACCTTTCGAGATTGTCGATTGAGATTAAATTTTTTTAAGTTCATTTCGATGGAATAACTTCAAATAACATCAAACTTTCAACCTACTTATCAGAAAAGATGGAATCTACTTGGTTATTTATTTATCCTTTAATTTTTGTAATGACCAACTTGTTATTAATTTATCTTTCCTTACAATGAGTAGTTTTGAAATAACTCTGGTAATAACTGGTATAAACCCATGTCCGTGAATTATGTTAAGTTAAATTCTGTTGACTAATTTATGACAAATATAACCAAATAGTCGTAGAAATGACTTCAACTACATGTGGTATTATTATCAGAAATATAACGAAGTCACTGTAGAGTTATATGCGCAAAATCAAATTTATACTCCTAACCAGAACCAAAGCCGAAAATCACTTCTACAGTCGCTTTTAAACCAAATGGTTGTAGAAATTACTTCTATGCCTACTTTTGTAAGGATACCGAACTGGACTTAGGAGGTTTACCTTTGATACACAGAAGTCTACAGTCCAGTCAGCTTTACGTAAAATCAGAACATTGTTCTCATGTCGATATCGTTCTTTGCTGGAATCAAATAGCCAACGGAATAGTGCGTTATTTCTAAATATTATTACTTACATTTATTTTTTACAAATGTATTTTTACCAATATTTTAATAATTGATGTTTTCATGGTAAGCTACCATAACAGCAAATTATCAACAGTCGGGAATATCGTTTTGTGGTTTTACTCCACTGACACCGGAAAGCTACAAACATTTATTCATTGACGATAGTAGTTTTACTGCTCTCAGACTTGGCACTAAATTACCTTCTCTATAGCAGGCTACAAACTTCTCCTGCTTTTCTTGTTTTTCGCATTTTGCGAGGTTCTAGTCTTATTGCACCTTGTGAGAACACGAGAAAGAATTGTACACACAACTCTCGTGGTTTCTCTACATTTCGTGAAGTTTACTTATTTTCAATTTCTAACTCCTGCAAGTCAAAACTGTTGACATTAACCAATAACTCACGAGAAAGTCACGAAAAATCGTCTCACGTATTTTTCGTTACTTTCTCGTCAAGCAAAAAAGCCTTTGATGTCGTGGAAAAAACGCCTCCAGCAAAGAAAACGCACGAATCGCGAACAACGAAACGCGAGAAACTCACGAGAAACTTCAACACACTATTCACGAGAAAGACGCGAATGACGCGAAATAGACGAAACGCGATAAGTCTGTAGCTGGCTTTAGAGTAGTGAATTTTGTTACTGTTTTGTTACTCACATTAAGAATTTGAGCTTAGTATCTCTACGAATTTGTGACCTATGCGCCTTTCCATCACTTTGTGTACGGCGGACAACATTTACGGTGGATAGACGACCTTTTTTTTAATTTTGGGCACTTTAAAAGTCTTAGTCACAATCTTTAACGTGCAACTATTAGAGTTCGAATATAATTTTTTTAAATAAAAATCAGGCTGGGGTTGGTAAAAGTGTGTAAATTCATTTTTACAAACTTCTTCATATCTTTTAATATATCTATTAATATGCTTTTGATTTTTTTAAATACGTATTAATATATAATTGATTTTATTTATGCAAACTCTTTAAGAACTCGTCTAAAAATTAATTTCATGATTCTTCAATAATCAGCTTTTCAGGGGTTATATACGTTTCAACGAATTTCGCTGTATTTCTTTCCAAATGCTAAGATTGACTACCTATAACGAAACTTAATTTCATTTTCATTTTAAAACCAATTGTTCGGTTGGCTGATGTTCGTTATGTTCTGTAAAAGTATCGGCAATACTAACTTAGCAATGCGGAAAAAACATCCTTTTAGTTCTTAATTTCTAAAAAATGTTGTTCTAGATTCAGACAAATGGGTTATGGTCTCGCAACACCTTTTCATTTTTCATTTCAGAGAAGTCTGTATTATGTTAGTTGAACCTAATTTTGAAAAAGCTTCATGTCCTAAATTTTAACCCATTTGGAAGCTAAAGCATCAATTTGTGATGCATCAGAAAGGCGGTAATATCAACTAAGTACCTACTCCACGACCTCATCATATTCATCGGAAGCGAAAATTTTGAATGCAAACTGCGTTAGGTTTGAATTTATGAACATAAAAGTGCAAACCGGTTGCATTCAAATTGCATCTCATACATTCATAGGAAAATACTTTAGTGCTAAAAATGAACCACAGAAAACATGAACTAGGCATTTGAGAGCCCGTACAAAAACATAAGCCGCACATATAAATCTATGATGCACATCTTTTATCCAACATATTTGAAATATGTGCAATTCATCTGTAGTTCGTTTCCGTTCTATTGAACCTTTGCTTCCAATTTTGCCCATTTGAATGCAACCCCTATTTATTCCGAATCCGAACATGTTGCCACTATGGACGGCGTTTTGGTATACTCTACACGCCTCTTATACTCTGCCGCACCATCGCTTTTGATTGATAAAATTTTACCGTGAATTCAACGGAATTGGAAACGGATCAAAAATTTCTACCATATGCACTACATACATATTCACTTATACTTTCATAGATACAGAGGGATGTAAAAAATAAAAATAAATGAAAAACAAAAATACTGAACTCTGTGAAGATAAAAACGCGGAATATTTTTTGGGGTTGTTACTCGTTAGCCATATGTGGTTCCAATACAACATATTTCAGCTTCAAATCGAATCGACGCATGGCTTATTTCGAATTTGCGGTATCGGTCGGATTTTTTAATATATATCAATTTTAAACATTTTCATATTTTCGATAAAACATAAATCGAGTCGGTATGTTTAAAATTGGCAGTATTTTCTTCACTGGTAAAAATATCCATAACCATCGGTTAAACTTCGTTCATTGATTGGATCATGTTATGCATTAAACCAGACGCAATATATTTTAATAATTAAATTTTCTAATCGAAATGAAATAATACAAAGGAAATGAATCAAATTGATTGAAAGTAGTTTCCTATTTCAAATAAAATTTGAATTCACATTGTGTCCAAAAGTTGCATAAAACCTTGTAGTATTAGCGCAATTTTATTGATTATTTTCACGTACCCGCAAGTGTCGCACTATAGACAGGAATCTTGATACATCATTTTTCTCAATATCTTCATTTCGTTGTATTTTTTTTTAACCCGGTAGAAGAAGATGATAATAGGGTTAACTATGTGAAAAACTTCAGTTGAAGCCTAATAGAACGTGGCTGAAAGTATTTGGTTTCATGGTGATACATTCATTAAAGTATATTTGATTACTGTACTGAATCAACTTTTTAAGTTACGCCGTTCCACAGAATAGCAAAACTCCCTCCAATTAGTACGACAACTTAAATAGCTCACTACTATAAATATTAAGAAACTTTAAAAATTTTCTTCAAATTAGAATTTACGTAAATCCATCTTTTTCATTTCCTGCTTCCTACACAATAAGCGATAAGAAGATTATACCTCAAAACATCAACTGTCGAAATAAAAACATGTTATAAAAAATGTTTACGAAAAACCATATTGCTGGAACAAAAAACTGTAAATAAATTATTTAGCATGCAAATACTTTAATCGCAAAGCTATCAATCATTCCGCCGATAAATTTTCATTATAAAAAAATACCTGCTGTAAATTTTATATAAGCATCATTGAAAATCGTATTTTCACAATAAATTAAAGCGAATTTTCAATTTAAAATTGTTGTCTCGCAGCACCATGTCCCAATGGATTTTGATTTCAATTAAAATAATTTTTATTATAATTTTACTGAATATGGTGTTTTGTTCAGTGTTTGGTGGATGCGTTAGAGCATTAATCAGAGTATGAAATGTAATATTTGATTTGTTTTTTCAGCAGTTGAAAATGACCGTTTTAATTTTTTGTAGTGTAATCATCATTCGGCTTGTTGTTCAAATCTATGCCTAAAAGTTCTCTACTTCGACTATCACCTTTGCGCACGAGAATCTTTCATTTTGTAACGATATTCTTGTAAGATAATTTAATGATTCTGACATATTAAATTGTAAAATAAGATAAATACCTTTTATTGTCCTTTTCAGTGTTGTTTGCCAAATTAGAAGACATTTATCAGGTGAAGTACAAAAAATTCCTATCCCAGTAAAATTTTGGTTTATGTTTTGGGTAAGGTTGTCTTCTTATCGACAATAATAATTTTCCCATTCAGTTTGTAATATTTCAAAATTTGTGAAATTTTTTTTATAGTGTAGAGCATATGATTTCTTAGCTAACTAACTTAACTTCAAGTTTAATATATTTCTGTTAAACCAGCTAATTTTGTTTAAACTTTTTAAATTTTTTTTGATTGAGTTTTTATTTTCTTTAAATTTAATAAACTTGGTTTTTTTTTGTAAAAATTTAATTTTCAACAAATTTTATATATAAATAAATTGTTGTATTTAACATAATTTTAATTTCGTAGATAAATTATATTAAATCTAGCGCCCAACGTGGGGCGGACGCCCAACGTAGGGCGGGCGCTCAACGTTTCAACGAAACCAATTCACAAAAATTAAAAATTTCCAATCTTTTCATTTCCTCTTGGTCAATGAGTGAAACTACCACTGAACAAGATCACCTAACTAGATCAAATATTCCTAGTCGTATTCATTGGTCCGTCGAGCCGGATTAAATTTCAAACAAGCAATATTTTTGTTTTTGAACTCGCCAACAAAACTCCACACGAGCAAGTGTTAGCTTGCATCGATTACATGATTGTATTCACTATGTATGGCATACTATCCACAAACTTAAAATTTTACTGGTCGAAATCGTTAAATATGAACTTCTTTTGGTCTAAATATTTCTTTTTTATTACAAAATATTACATGAGAACACGAACATTCCGATTTAAATTGTTGTTTTTTTTTGAGTGTAGGAGAATTTTGAAGAAAAAAATTGTCAGTCTGTCTGTCCACCGTTTTGCATATTTTGCTATGCGATGCTAAGTTCATCAACTGGCAAAATCGTTCTACTTCCTTCGGGTAGCTGCCATACAAAAAGTCCTTTAAAGGAGGGGTACGGTATTTAAATATTTTTTTGGCCTTTTTTTTATTAATTTTTTTAAATGAATGTATAACATTGCAAGAATGTTTTGTCAAAATTTCAAGTCTATCGGAGCAAAATTAACGGAGTTATGAGCAATTTAGAGGTGTACGTTATCGTATGTGCCGCCTAGTGTACAAAACTTTAAAGCGTTTTTCTGAAATTCGTCATTTTTGAAGTCGGTGTGCACTGTAACTCAAAATTAATGCACCGATTCTTTTGAAATTTTTTACACTATTTCTACACATAAGTCAGCAGATAGTGACGAAGAGTTTTTTTAATTTTACAATTATTTTTTATTTTACAATAAAAAACTTAACGATTTTTTTTAGCAAAAATCGAGTTTTTGACTTCCAAGTGCTACCAAAAATGGAAAAACTCGGTTAAAAAAAAAACTCGACGTCATTCTCTCGAGAAACATCTCACCTGATAAACGCAATTAGATTTTTATGATTCGGATGATCCAGTCTCGAGTTGTAGTGCACACCGTAAAACAACTTTTTTTGAGGTGCCTGCGGGGATTTGCTGCCAACGGCTTATATATACATATTTTGAAATGAATTTTTTTTTTGATTATAGTTCAGACGTTGTATTAAAATATAAAAATCAAATGAAATTAACTAGCACTACGTTTGTATCGAAAAAAAAATCTTTAATGTATAGGTATGACTTTTTTTGACCGAATTAACCATCCCTTGAACAAGTGTTTAATAATATTGGCCAATAATTTCGGTATGGCTTAAGCTACGACTTTGGAATTGTGTTTACGTTGGTTGAAGGTTAGAAGGTGACAGAAACCATAAAAAAATATCCTCACTTAATCTATGGAACCCCCTATAACTCAAGAAATTGTTCAGTCACAAAGTTAAAATTTTATACAAATATTTTTTTTTTTTTTTTTTATTTAGTTCAATTAAATTGTCGTTAGACAGCTTAATTCTTTGCTACTTCATTCATAGCCAGGAGGCTATTTGGAATATTGTTTTCTAGGCTGTCCATCGCATAGTATGTAAAAACGTTCAGGACTTCTACTCACAAATAATCAGGTTCCACCCAAACTTATGATAGTTTTTGTACTGTGTGTATGTGCACTGTTTTAAAAAAGTAGATTTTCAATAAAATTTTTACTCGAAATTTCCACCTTATTTTTTTTTAAGTAAAAGTACACATTTCACTTATTTTTACACGAAATTGGTGGTATTAGTAAATTATTCAACTGAATCGTACAATTTACATGAAAAAGATCATAAAACTACGCAACATTTCGTGTACAATTAACTATATTTATATGTATGGATATGAACTCAAAATTACGTTCCAGCAATACCAGAATTGATCGCGAGTTCGATCTTGATAGAACCTTGACTGTAGGTAGGACAGTCAAATGGTTCTATTAAGATTAAGTAAGTAAGAATATTAGAAGTAGAAATAAGTGTATTTTAAAGAGCGTATGAGATTTGTATTAGCTATAAGGCGTTTCTTAACTAATTGTAAACAAGTAAATTGTAAGATGTAAGGACAGTAGTAGTCTAATCACTTGAATTTTTCTTAACTGCATCTAAGCTTTGTAATAATTAACAGACCAATAAATATATGTATGTATGTATGTAAAGAGTATTAACTACACTGTAAATAAGTATGACAAGTTTAATTTTTGCTTGAACTGTGGGATTACACACAAAAGCTAAGTTCCCACATTTCGGAAAAATGTAACTTTACACCGAAAATTGAAAAAAAAAATCGATTTCAAATTGAAATTTACTGATCGAAAATTGAAAATTACATTCAAATTGGCATTGGCAAATTTGCATTACATCCCAATGTAAATTTACATAAAAAGGTGTGGCATATTTTCGTAATATACAAAATATGTAAGATCTAATGGATTTTTTTTACTGTGTAGACTTAAATGTAGCGTATCAAAGGATTCAGTTAGAAGCATTTTTTATGGGTATACATGTGAATTTTAAGTTTAAAGTTAAGTCTTTGATAAAATAAACGGAATGGTTTGCTTAAAAAATCACTAAAAAGTCAAAATTTGTCGTAGAATCTTGACCCACTATTTTTTTTTAAGTTTACATGCAACGGCTTAACAATAATACAGCAAATATTTAAAAAAAAAATACGAAAAGTTTGCCACATGTGCCATCCTTGAATGTGAATAAAGTCTGAATTGAATAGTTTCTAGGTGCCACAAGTCGAGGGTCAACTCAAATTCTATACGACTTTTTTGAAACACCCCTTAATTGCAACCCTTATCTCCTTCGCTAATATTTACAACACCGGGTAAATCTTTCTGAATAGCAGCAAAAAAATTATCATTTATACGTCGTCCGTTTTTTGCCGTTCTTAGCGCTTCCTGACGACCCATAAAAGCTTATCATCTCGGAGAAATGACTTTTGAAGTACTTCCACTTCCTTCAACACCACCTCCGCCCGTTCCGACCATCTTTTAAGCACATTATTACACATTAAATGTTCGGTTGTATTTATCCGGCCTTGTCCGTTCAGACATTCTGAGATCCGTCTTGAATTAATTTCGTAACCTTATACGAGTTTTCCCGGGGACCAACCTTCACGTCGCTCACGTTCATATCTAAGGCTCAGTGCTCATCTTTTCGCCCGTACTCTCTACTCTATTAGTATGCAAATTAATGACTTTCGCGTTAACAAAGGTGCGCATATATTAAAACCTTTTTAGTACAATAAGAGCGCTCTCAAGCTATGAATATATTTCGGAACAGTTTTCTTTTTTCATTCCTCTCCTCCTGCTCCTTGTGCCTCTCAGGCTTCCTTTGGTTTCTTCAAAATTTTACTTTTAGAGTGTTTAATTTTAGGTATCCTGAGAGGGCGGGACAGGTGAAATTCACATTACCTGTCATGATATGTGGAGAACTCTTCAGTTTTGACGGAAGTAGGTTTCCATTTGGAAAAATGTTTCCCGGCTCTGCAATTTCTCAAGTACAAGGTCGTTTCATATATGCCACTGCATTTCCTTCACATGAATGCAATACGTTTTATTTGCGTTTTAAACTTAGAGTATACGTTTTAAACCATCGGAACGGCTGGGTAATTTTTCCAGTTGTTTGTAAATAATAAAAAGATACCGAAATTTAAAGGAAGTTAGATAAATTTTCCTAGGGCGGTCTCTTAAAATTTTCATACTATAGAAAACAAAGGATTGCCGTCATCAATCACCTCACCAAACTAATCCTGAATGTAATCAAGCCCGACAGGTCCGTGGCATCGATTAACCCTATCTCTCAGCAGCACCCCCTTCTCACTGAATATAAGGGGCTGTATCTGTTGTTGGCCAGTCTTGTTATTTAGTTCTCCAAGTTTAGCCCCCCTCAGAACAGAAAATTAAAAACAAATTAAGTCTATGATTCGGCACGTCCATCAATGGTACGTGCTTCTGATAAAATAAGGGCCGGTAGCGTTTCATTCTAACAACGCAAATGGGAATAAGATGCCACACCCGAAACGCTGGAATATAATACACCGGGTTCGAAAAGTTTTCCTTGAGTTTTCCCGAAAGATAGTTCAAGTGGTATCCTGGATAAGTTTTCTCGGCGTCCGGTTGACTCCTGATCGAATGGGATTGAATCGACTAAAAGTCGAAAATTGCAAAGGGATAAAAACCGTTAGATAGATTTAGAGATGTTTGAAGGAGTTCAATTAGGTTGAGCACACCCTCACTTCTATTACCTAAAGGCTACTTACTAGCATTTCATTCTGCAGTAAGTGAATCTAAGTCAGTAGCGTCGAAAGGAATCCTGGAGAGGGCTATAGTTTTTTATTACATGTAGAGTGAAAGCAGCGTCTACAGTGGATGTATGTGCTCCTTTTGAACTATTATACGCCATATTTTAAGAAGAAAATGGCCACTCAAATCAATGTACTTACACTTAAAGACGTTATCTGGGTACTACCATCGGCAATGTCAGCTGAGTGATACTAGCTATAACGAAATCGCATCGCTTCATGAGCATCTCTTCGTGTACAGCGCTTCTCGTGCATAGCTTCGCGTATATCGGTTCGCACGCATCACTTCCAATTTTTTCGCGCGAGTACATTTAATTTTGGCACAAGCTTCGGCTCCTTTTCGGCTTTTCTACAATAATAGGCGAGTGCCGATTAAGAATAATTATCGTGAATGAATACACTAAAGAAAACTTGAATAATATTTAACAGTTATGGGAAGCAACTAAAACGTCGTATCGACGTCGTCACCACGAAGCTCTTATGACGGAATTATATAACTGAACAGACACTTGGTTGTACGAGTCAGAGACATTTTAAGGCCGGTAGGTTAGAGTGAATTTATAGAGGAATTTTAACTTTAAACTTTATTATTTTTCTGGCAGAAGTTCGGAATGTGTTCAATTCTGAGATGTGGTGTAGGTTACGATGTGACTGAAAACCTAACAAAAAGTTCGGGAAGCGATTAGAATAGGGCGTAACGTATGATTTACATAATTGAGTCATATTCCGGGATGCGGTCTAGGGGTTCAAGAAGGAAAAAAACTTGAAAATAGGGGATTATTAAACAAGCCCGTGGAAGTGAAAAGATATGCGATACCTGAGAGATATGGCAGAATTCAAGAAAAAGTATACAACCACTTTACACTCCCTTATGCTATGTTAAACACATTTAAGTAGGCAAAATTAACGTTAACGTGCTCACACTAGGCAACTCATTTTATTTAGATATTTCACAGCTTGACTTAATTTTTTCTGACAAGTAGATATTCAGCTGTGTTTCATTACCAAATTTATGGTTTCTAAATTGTTTAAAACAAATATGTTTGCATAGCAGTAATAAAAAGTGTATTTATTTGCTAATGCAGTCGTTGTACAAGCACAAATTTGAGTTTTTACAGCATTACAAAGTTTCTTCGAAAATTAACTTCGATTTCCGAGAGAGTTGCAGTGCATGTTTTTGGTTAAACGCGTCGTAGATACGTGTTTCCGTAAACGTCTTCGGGAAGTGTTTTCAGTGCATTTAACTCGATTTAAATGCGTCAATCTCGTAGTCTGACCACAGCATTAGGGGTCGAATTGCAAAAAATCTTGAAAACACTTTCTTAATATTAATATGAGGATTCCGTAGAATAAAAACGAATTCAATATTTGGGAAGACGTCGTAAATATGACGAAAATTATAAAAATATATGCATTCCATTTTCACTTATTTTTTTTTTCCCCACCCCCCTTTCCCACACCTTTAGAACGATAATGGATATTCGAATATTTTTTATCAAAATTAATTCCCTAGTTGACTTCCATATACACACTTTCTAGCATAAGCCGTTCTATAGTTTAGAAAAACACCCCCGTACCAAACCACCCCTAAAAAAAAAATATTTTTCCAAAATGCCTCTATTATAGCTCTATCTAAGTAACAAGTTTTAGCTTTATATCATTATATGTAGGTTCTTAAGATATAAACATCGGAACCTTTTGTTTTTCTAGTCCAATGGGTCCGTGGGATATTGTAATCTAAGGTTTTTTACCCCCACCCCGTTGGCCACTGCCTCCAGTAAAAAAATTGTTTCCGTTCTATTCTCCTTGTATATTTTAAGAATGTTTCAAGCCTTAACTTCGTGACAGTAACCGTTTATGAGATATGGATTTTAGAATTTCGCAATTTCTCCTTTTTTGCGTTTCGTTCGGATTATTCCCCCCACTCTCTCTTCTTCACTCCTTGACCCATATCGGAATTTTTTTACAAATGGATAAACTATTGAAGCTCTATATAAATTTAAGGTTTCGGCTGAGTTCTTTGGAAGTACGGCGGACAGACGGACTAAAGCTATTGAAGCTCTATATAAATTTAAAGTTTCAGCTGAGTTCTAGAAAACAACATTTACCGTCTTAAACGCTTCCCCCACCGGGAGATACACACTCATACACCCACCACTCATAAGGTGTCCACTTAAAGGGGTATACCCAGTCTACCCACGAGAAAAAATTGAACTAATTAGCTCATAGGGTTTAGGTGCTACGAGTCTTCAAACAATATTGCGTACACCGGTAGACGAACGGCGGACATACGGACTGAGAAATTTGTTTGGCTTTTTTCTTGTGTAATAGTTATTAGTCATTAAACGTAAAAAAGGGTGTTAAGGGTAACAATCTTTTTTTAAATCGATCACAATACAGTATTATTGAAATCATAAAGTAAAAGCGAAAAAGAAATGCAGAAGTTGGTGATAGTAAAAGATATAAATAAGATTTAGAAGGAATCAGTTTCCAGGCATTTAGTTTTGTGGGCCTATTCAGAAGTCTGCGCCTCTTGAATATGCCACTAGTCACAAAGGAAGAATCCTATAAGAGCAAATACTTACTTTCCGGAGTTCGGCCATTAGGCTGGGTTAGGTTAAGTTTTGATGGGGGGCTGTAGAATTGTGCCACCCGTGAGATCCTCGTATTAACCGGGCTTTTGACTATTGATTCCAAATACTGCTCTTCTTTATGAAGGTAGTATTTCTCCATAAAGGTCACATATACACACTAAATGTTTTAATGTCAGTTCAACATGTTCGTCAACACAGCAACACAGATCAGTCATGGATATTCCCAGTTTTTCTTTATGTCTTCCAAAAGGATAGTGTTCCGTTCCGACGCTTATAAGTTGTCTGGATATGTTCCTGCCCAAAGCCAAAATGAACTAGAGTTCCTCTAATCAAATTTCGGGCAACATATTCTTGCTTGCTGGCAACCCGAGAGATTCACCCAGGCACCTTTTCATTTCCAGGGATATCACTGTGATCTGGAATCCAACTGATCTTCAGGTTGTTAATTGTTATTCAGACTTACCGTCTGCAATATTCTTTTACATTCGCCTACATCTCTGGATTTAGTAATGTCCATATCAACAGCATAAACAACCTTGATAGGCTGTGAAAGTAAATAGTTATTGTAACATTCACGCACTGTTTCTGCACAATTATTTCCGCTGCTTTTCTTAATGCAAAAATCGCAGCCTGAAACACACTCTAGCTAACCAGTAGTCTAAACGATTCCATTGGTCATTACATTTCCAAAATTGTGAAAATTTGGATATTTGGATAGATTTAGCTAACGATGAACTGAGATTCCATTACATCAAGAAATTCTGAAGAAAAAGGGTTTGAATTTTTAGACCCATGACAAAATTTCATTATTAAGAACAAACCAATTAAAACCAACTACCGCAATATTTTCTCCAAGTCAGCGACTATATCCTTCGACGATTCGTTCGTTCTATTTTCCACTAAGTGCATTTAATTTTTTCCCTTAAAAAAAGGGAACTAGACGAAAATTGGCTCGAATTTTCCTTGTTCCTGCTATTTTTATTTTTATTTGATTTTATTTTTGTTGCTGGCACTCTTAAGCCCCATCATATTGTTGTAGCTTTATGCTGTAAACCATTCCCGGCTACACATGCCCTGAATACTGAACAGGAGTGAAACAGATCATCTTATGGGGATTTGCAACTTAGCAAAAAGCAACTTGAGTTGCATATAAAACATTTTCACTAGAAAATAGTGTTGTCTACGATAGCCTATATCCGAAAGGATATACGGTTTCGTGTAGATAAATATGGAGACGCAAAAGTAAATTTGTATTATCGTCTTGGGTTTCTATCACGTCCTTGAAATATTGTGCCGGGTGTATAGTTTTCGAGAAATAAACAAAGATTATGAGATAATCCTGCGGTAGTTGTTAATCAGTATTTCAGTCAAGGGGGGAGTGTGTCGGGCAAAGTTTGGTAAGGAATAGGACAATATTTTTGCGACTATGAACTTGGGGTTAAATCCAATAGACAAGTACTAAAAGTGCACGAAAGAAACAAATAAAAATTCGTAAGGAAAAAGGATTAAGTATCCAGTTTCCACCCACCCAGACGTTGAGTGCGGAATATATGGCAGAGGTTAGGGCATCAATCGATCTTCGAGAATGCCCTTTCTAATGTACTTCACGCGTGTCCTGAATCCCGACGAATCTAACGAAGCCCGCAGCTTCAAGTGGATGCCAACGCTGAATATAAAGGAGAAGTGCCTTTTCTGGGTAATCCTGTGAAAGGTATCGCTCGCATCGGTAGACGGGACTGACTAGTCCTAAGCTTTAGAACCCTCCTGAATCCTATTACGAAACGGAAGTTCAATTCCAGGGAATTTATTAATTTCCATCTGACGACTCCGACTAGCAACGGAACGGGTGGAGTATTGGGTAGCATGGAGTAGTTCCATCTATAGCCCCTATAGAGACCTATCGGAATTTTATACAGGGTAGTGATACACCTCCCCCGATTTTTTTTCTTACTGGAAATACCTATTCGCAATGCCAATCTTTTAGATCAGACGATATCAAAGCGAACGCGATTGATACTGATGGATTATGATTGAAAATCTGTTTGCTATTTCTTGAAATGTTCAGGAGGTTCTATTTTGAGGGTGTGTGCCGGTGTGTGTACAGGTGCTCTCCAGGAGATAGGTAGCATTGAGCTTATAATGTCGCGAGCTGGTTCTTGTTACTCGTCATTTTATTCAAAAATTTGTTCAATAGAAAAATGAGTAGGTAGTACTTGCCGTTTTTCTTTTCAATTGAATGAAAACTGAAATGAATTTCTTCAAGTCTTAATTTAATTTTGCTCTTGAGCACTTCAATTGGATGAGGGTAAAATTCTACGTAAATTTTTGTTTCTTCGAATTATTATCAAATGAAAATTTTCCAGGTAATTTCGGAGTGTGGAAGATTCAATGCTTTGGCATTGGCGTACGGTAATAGGTGCTTAATATGGTTCCTAAATCGAGATCTACATAAGTATTTTTTTTTATGCCGTCTAGTGTTGTGAGAAGTCATTTTAAATTCATAAAAGATGTTTTATGTTATACATTACATTATAACCCAATTACTAACAAAAGATGGTAAAAACTAATTAATTTTAATTGAATTGAATTGAATTGAATTGAATGAATTACTAATAGAAATTCATTAGGGTCCTGGAATATTTTGGGGGTGACTAGCTAGTTAGTTCCACGTTTTTTATCCGAAGGGATCGCTTTTGGTGCCATGTGTCTCAGTTAGTCCCGCTAGTAGTTCGTTTTTCATTGCCGTCCGGAACTCTTTTTTGGTCATCATCTACTAGATAGATCTACTCGCCTTTTTCTGCTCATCTCCTCTACCATCTCGTCATTACAAGAGAAATTCAAAGGTTTGCCATGAAGCTTGAACATTGGAGGCTATATTCTTAGCAACAACACCACCATACTTCCATGTTTTCATCTTCACGGACGATATCCCTAGAAGTACGTCTGTGTCAAGATAGAAAGACAGATTGGGAATATGAGTTGGTATGCTTAGCCTCTGTTACTGCAGCCACAGTTGGGCCTATTGTAACATCCTCCTTGTTTAACTATGATTTCTCTTCCTCAATCTCTGCTCTTTGAATGAAGCCTAGTATTTTGCGAAGAGGGATGGTCAGGCATTCCATGAAATCCTGACCGAAGTGACGAAGTCTTTTGTGAGCTAAATCCTCACATTCAGTGAGGATGTGCTCTGGTGTTTCGTCTTCGGCATTGCACATTCTGCAAATTTTAGTCTCAGAGAGACCAATCTCATTGAGATGCTTCCTCATGAGGCCAATAAGTCGACCAATTCATTACCTTCACAGCCACTGTATCCCAGAATCCAAATGAGTTTAACTCTGTTCTTATTCCCGAGTTCAATCAGGTATTGGAGGCGATTCTAAACAAGTTTAAAGTATATTTGATCGGATTGAAGTGCCATAATTGCAGTCTTGCTGTCCGAGAGAATATATGTTTGTTGGTTTTTGTAGCCCCGTCAGTTAGTTTCTCTAGTGCATAGCTTAATATCATGATTCGCCGCCTGAAAAACAGTGGAAGTTACAGTAGATTTTGACATTTGGGCGTACTCCTTAAACTCCTCCTCCTATACCTTGATCTGTTTTAGATCCGTCTGTGTACGAGATTATGGATCCTTGGTTTGGACTGGATTGGTTTCATGGCCCAATTCTCCCTTCCAGGCAGAACAACTCTGAATGGTCTTGTGAAATTAAATTTCGGTACCATGGAATCAGAAAGAGGTATCGCTAGTATGGGGTTCTTGATGAGTTCCGCGGAAGGAGCTGGGCAAGCTGTTTTGCGCTCTGATTCGTACACCGAGCTCAAGCGTTTGTATGTAGTGAACGTAGCTTCTAATTTAGACAGCTTATTCTGAGCACTTTTCTGCTTTGTATTCTTCAGTTGCCGCGTTAGTTATAATGGGCCTAGCAACGACGGTATACATCCAGTAGGTTAGTTTTGGTTTCAGTTCCCAGTTGTTGCCAAGAAGGCTATAGCAGTTCCAGAGAGATTCTGGCCCTTTCAAGAACTTTGTCCAAATGAGCATTTCAAGTGAGCTTTTCATCCAGGATCCAGGATTTAGGGCATTCTAAACTAGATTTGTCACCGAATCTTCAAATTTACCTCTAACAAGGATGACAAGGTCGTCAGCGTCAAATTAGACAAGAAACTAACTTTCGAACACCCACATCCAAATGGTCTTACATAAGTCCAACTTGGGCACCAAACTTCTCCACGCTATGACCAACAATTGTAGGAAACAACCTTTTCCCTCCCATCAAGATGTTTCCCCAACAACAATGCGCTCTGTAACATCAATGATGACCCAGCCGCATCGACTCTTATAAACTTTCGTAGGCTGTAATGGTCAGGCCATGTAAATGGACGACGGAAGTTTCCCAAACGCCTTCAAATGACCAGTTTGAAAAGAGGACTCTTTTGACACAGATTTCAGATCGGTTTTTAGATGCACAAATTGGAAGGCGCGAGCACTGAACCGTAATGACTTCAGACAGGACCTGGCCCAATTCCAGCTGTTGCTCTATGATTACTAAGAAAGCGCCCTTATTAACCTGGCGTTTCAATCCATCAGTTATGTATTGCCTTGCATCTCACTTTTCAAAACTGCTGTATCCTGTGTTGTTCTTGTTCCAAATTTTCCTTTCTTCTCAAAAATAACAATTCCCAAAATTCCCATTTCAAACTACTAAACCTTTCATAATGTTCCCCCCGAGAGGGTTGAGCGATAGAAAAACAACATAGCCTCATACGAAACAACTACTATGTTTCGGAGCTTTGATGATATAAATTCCGTCTTCCTAATGACCATCACATCATCATCCCCTTAACATGAGAAATAATCTCGTATTTCAGGTGAAACTAGGTTATGGTATTCACCCTTACAATGCCTGATGCCTTATTGTTCACCAACAAGAAAAAAAAATCCGCCTGGTAATTTTGTCAGCTGCTTAGACCCTCACCCTCACTCTATATGTCTCGCAAAATCTACAAAGAATGGGGTAGTAAAGAGCTGGTTTTTATTCGGTTTCTTTAACTCTTGTACTGTAAAAAAAACCTACCCCCGACCATACATTCTGTCGTACATACTCGCTAAAGAAACGCTATAATGAAGGACATTTTTATGAAACACAATAAAAAGATGAAATCAAAGCAAATCTGGTAAATTTCGCAGCAAAGCCGACATAATTCCGTACTTTTCAGCAGCTTTAGTCCCGACCGTCACCCCCTGGGATTCTCCTGTGATTATTCTGTAGCTCCCGATGGGAGCATTCGTGGAGGCGCAAGGACAAACGGAAAATAGCATGGATTTCGGGATTTCCAGTTCGGTTTGTTTATACTTTTTTTTTTTCGTTTCTCCGGAGATCTGTGTGTTTGTTTTTGCCATGGAACTACGATTGTTCGCAATTTCAAAGGATATACCCTTCTTTCGGGGTTTGTTTTGGCGGGATAGGTTCGGTGATTCCCCGGCAAAGTTGCCTGATGGCTTCTTTTTTTTTTCATCCCGAAAATAATTTATCGAAGTGCCCCGTATGTGGTGGTGCGTTCGATAAAACAATGAATGCACGTGATTTGGAGATTCCAGGGCTGTTTATTTGGTCACTGTGGCAATCTGAGCCGGGATCCTATCAGGTGAGGGGGTAGCATTCTGGGGACAGACGACTTCCGAAATAATGTTTACGGGCCATCATATGAGTGGAATTCGTTACCGAAATGATACTCGACCGTATTCGGTAGAGTTCTGATCCTGAGCCTATCATTCGGATGATTTGAGAGAGATTTGGAATGGTGATGGCGATAGGCAAGGACGAGGACAATACATGGGATTATGGTCACTTTCAGAGAAGGTCAGCCACTATTTGTCAGTGCAAGTAGTTTATGATAGTGACGAGTGTTGTATACAGGACTGATATATGTTTGGAGAATGGAAGCATGTCGTTGACTTGTCTGTGCTGTTACTTTTGGCTTACAAAGTTTTGTACTTAGTGCTTTTGTTTTAATGAAGTGAATTGATGTCTATGGGTGTTGTGATTTGAGCACTTCAATTACTTGTGGTGGTGTTGCTTCCATGAAGCCATGAAGTTGCTTCTATGAAGTCTTAACGTTTTAAAACTAGCACGAAGCAAAATCAAAAAAAATTTCCGTCTGTTCACCGCAAACGCCGTACACAGTACGCAATCGCGTTGGAACGCGCGTAGCTCACAACCTCTTGAGTTATTAAGATAACATTTTACTGTATTATTTATAATACAGTATTGTTATCGATTTTTAAAAAAAAAAAATTTGCTGCCCTCAAAATTTTTTTGTCCACGTTTCATGACTAGTAGACGCGAAAAAAGCAGTAAAAATTTTCACTCCGTCTGTACGCCGTACCCCGTACGCCGTACATCGACCGCCCCAAAATCTTTGAAGGCTCGTAGCTCTCAAACCAGTGGAGCTATTAAATTAAAATTTTTTCTAAGAATAGACTTGGTGGACCCCTTGAATTGACATTATTTTCAGGGGAGGAGGTGTAAGGGGGAAGGCGGGGTAAGCGTTTTAGACGAAAAATGTAGGTTTCTAGATCTCAGAAACCGCTTGTGTTAGGAGGCTGAAACTTAGAATTTCTATAGAGCTTTGATAATGGACCCATTTGCAAAAAAGAAAACAGATATGGGTGAAGGGGTGTGGGAGTGGAGGGGGAAGCAATGCGTCCGAAACGCAAAAAAGTCAAGATCGACACATTCTAAAATCCATATCTCCTAAACCGTTAATAGCAAGCAATTAAAACTTAACAAATATCTGTAGTTATACTAGGAGAATAGATTGAAACAAAATTTTTGGGTGGGGGTAGTGACGTACGGGGGTGGGGGTTGAAATACTTAACATTACAATATCTCCCAAACCAGTGGCACCAGAAAAACAAAATTCTGTTTGGATACAAAGCTTGATAAATATAGATTGCTCACAGTAAAATCTTTGAAGGGGGCGGGGGAGTACGTAAGTGGAGGGGATAAGAATTTTTCAAAAACAACACGTTTCATATCTCAATAACAGTGTAAGATGGTTGCTTCAAATTTTTACCAGAAGTAGGCCTAATAGAACCCTAGTACGGAAAAAAAGTTTGAGGGTGTGGATGTAGAGGGTGAGGGTGGGGAAGGGTGAGAAAGAAAAAGTTTCGATGCTTATATCTTAAGAATCTATAATGATGGGAAGCTGAAATTTGGTATTTAGATAGAGCTATAGTAGTGGCATGGTGGAAAAATAAATTTTTTTTTAGGGGTAGCATGGTACGGTGGTGGGGGGTGTTTTTCCTAACTCTAGAACGGCTTATGCTAAGAAGTTGAAACTCGGTACGTATATGTAAATAAACTAGAAAAGTAATTCTGATAAAAAAAAATTTGAATATTCATTGGCGTTCAGAAGGGGGGGGGGGGGCAAAAAAAAATATCGGTTAGTATAAAATGCATATATTTTCACGATTTTCGTCATATCTACTAGGTCTTTCCAAATATTGAGTTCATTTTTTTTCTACGGATTCTTCATATGAATACCTAGAAAGTGTTTTCAAGATTGTTTGAAATTCGACCCCTAAGAGGGTGTAAACTGGTTGTATACTTTTCATGAATTCCACCATGTTTCTCAGGTCTGATCAGATATCGAATATCTTTTCACTTCCCCAGGCTTGTTTAAGAATCACCTATTTTTAAGTTTTGTTTTTTTCAACCTCTAGACCGCATCCCGTAATATGACCCAATTATTTAATTCATATGTTACACCCTTTTCTAACCGCTTCCCGAACTTTTTGTTAGGTTTTCAGTCACATAGTTACATACACCGCATCCCCGAATTGAACGCGTTCTGAACTTCTGCCGGAAAAATAATACAGTTGCGCCCAGACTGTTGGCAGATTTTTTTAAATGGATGCATTGGGAGTTCTTCTCTAGGTGGTAGGGTCTTTTAGGGCTATGGGTGTTAGGATCAGATGAGGGATCATTTAAGACAAAATATTTTCTACATATCAGGAACCGCTTTCCTAAACAGTCTAAAAATTGGAATTTACATAGAACTATGATACTGAACATATTAAAAAATTTTCAAGTTTTCATTGGCATACAAAAATGGATTAAAAAACATTACCTTAAACAGGGTTTTACATATTTTCACTAATTTCGTTATATCTTTTAGGCATGTCAGTAATTTCGTTTTAATTTTATGGCATGCCGAGTTATCAAATTAATTTTATTTCTTCGGTTTCTTTTTATGAGCGTCTAGAAACAAACAGTTTCCCAAATTTTCAATATCCAACCGTTAGTGTGAAGTGACTGTGTATATTTTTACGAATTCCGACATATTTGTTAGGTCTTATGAGATATCGGTCATGCTTCCAATTCTTTACCTTCTGGTTCCCATCGTTAGTAGTCCAGGTAATAAAAAACTCTCCAATTGTTGGCTTCAGTCTCTTATTATCGCTTTATACCATCGTCAATGGTGCGACGGTCCAAATCCCGACCTGTCCTCCTGCAGGTTTCTGGACAGTGGTATTTTTACCAGTGATGCTTTGTTGGAGCCTCACCCAAACCCCGACTTGGAAGGCTAGGCCAACTTATTTGTTACACCCCGATAGGAGAAGGGTTGGAGTTTCCAGCTAACTATGACATGTTGCAGTTCTCACAGCTATGTTGCGAGTCCAATTATGTCATACTTGCTGCCTACTTCCTGAGACGCATAGGTGTTATTGGTCATTCAAGTCAACTCCATGTTTCCTCCTCCTTTCTCAGCCGAGCTTGGGACCGGCTAAGACTATGATGGATTTGCTTTATAGCACCACTTGCAAAATATCAACACCAATAAGGAAGCAACCATACTAAACAATTTCAAACGAATATCAGATGGGGCTCTTGAGTTATGACCCATCAAACAAGTTTGCTTACAGCGTATAAATTACAATCCCTCTAAAACGTCCTTGATCTACTTCCAATTCCCAAGTTAATACAGTATCTAACTTGTGACTCATAAAACAAAGTCATATGCTCGAAAGCCAAACTAGCGTTGGTGAAATGCTTCAAAACGATGGCATCGAACATTACGCCAAATATTCGAATAGAACGTCCTTGTACGATATTTCAGGACCTATTTGCACAGTCCTTTTCCATAACGGCAGCCGGGGAGAAAAATTTTTCACATTTTTACGTAGTTATTACTGAAAACAAAGTATCCACCCGCATCCCTTCGACATCGCGCCCTCTTTGCTCCGAACATTTTCATTTATATTTTTTATTTATTTAAGCCTTTAATCCGAGATACTTTATAGGCGGCATTTGGCTGTTGGATTTTCCAGGGCATCAGATAGTGTCGATCGAATTTTCGTCGGTCGGTTTCTCGCAAAATCGACCTCACCATTTTTAACATGCTGGCAACAAAGCCAAAAAGTTGATACAAAACGGAAAAACGGTTCCGGCATTGCCAGAGTCTATCCAACTCCCAGTAGACTTGTCGTAAAGCGGGTTTTGTCGTTTCTCTCGGTTTGATCTCGGGGACGGGGGAAAAATGCCTTCAAACTAAAAAAAACAAAAACAATAAAAAAAAAGTGTTATTACAAATTCAGTGTGACTGTATGGAGCGTAGCAAAGGGTATATTTCGGGATATGACATGTAGAGGGCAAATGACTTGGACTATTCGAGTCTCGTGTTCATCCCAGTGGGCTGTTATATTTATGGGATCGAATCGTTTATCTCTTCACAACATAAAATGGGACTCAATGTAAACAAAATCCAAACGAACTTTTTTTATATATTTTTTGGAAGTTATGGCAAAATTTAAAAGGGATGTAATATAGTGCCAGTCAGATTTCATGAGCTATACTTGTATGAGTTCGGTGTGGTAGTCGAACATCGGACCGTATTTTAAGATAAATGGATTTGAAACACCGAATGATTTATGCGAACAAATCCATTCATTACGGGAGAGCATCCCCCATGTTCCCACTGCCCATTCAAGAAAAATTTACTAGCGAGTTGCAAATTCCACCCAATCAATACCACAATCGTCCCTGAAACTCCAAAATCAATTCCAATAAGTAAACCGAGGGATTACGATGGCTATTTCTCATTTCCGGAATTCCTTCGGGGGCAACCTCCTAAGAACCATTAAAGAAGCAGGAACAGACCAAGAGCAGAAGCAGTCAACGTTTCAAGATCCCGGAATAGATTCATCTTGACAGTATCCTTCTCGACTGTGACACCATCCTGCAAGACCCAAAGACACTTTGTATTTCTGCTGTTCGAAGCGAAACAGAGCGTAATCTCAAACAATCCCGGTAACATCGCTTAAGTAAAAGCCTCCACCCTGGAACTAACACGAACTTTATGAAAAGATTCGTGTAAGGAGATTTATGTGTCAAACGGTTGCCATTTGAATTTATTGAGTCTAAGCCAGGGCCACTCTACTATGCGCTTCCCGAGAGCTGTACTGGAAATTGTACAGGATTTACGATTTCCTTCGTGTGTGTGGGGATTGTAAACTCCTCGTACAAAAGGACACTGTATGTCTTTTAAGTCCGTGTTCGGATCTCATGTTCTCAACTCGAAGACACTATCCTCGATGGGCAATGTGCAATAGTCAAGGCACATATTATCCTTATGATTTGGTCTAATGCAGACGACATACATTCGGCAAACTTCTAAGATGCTGTCCGTACTGCTAATAATACCCCCCGAGTCCGTACTTAACTTAAACCCTACAACATGCTACCCCGAGATCGGTTTCAGATCTTCAGGGTGGTGCACTTGGGCGCTAAGGGTGAAAACGTATAGATACAACATTTTCGTATGCAATAAACATTCCGTTCAGACTGCTTTATGGTTATGAATTGGTTTTTAGAAAGTAACGAAGAATCTCATTTGGTTTTGACTTTTATGACCGTTTTATATCCTCCGAAGAACGAATTACGCTCGTCGAAAGAAAAAAAACACCCGCCCCGGATTTTCTTTTGATATATTCAGCAAATAGAGCGCCACTGCTCAGTTGCATTTTTTTTATTAAAATTATTGCATAAAAATTTAACGTGCATATTTTTCGTTTATAGCCCTCACATATTTTTCGAATGTATGACGATATGGCACCTAACAAAGTGACTTCAATTTTGAACAAAACGGAAATGTGATTCGAGTTTTATATTCGAACGTGGCAGATAAATGGAAGCTTTAGCGGAAAATTGAACTATTCGTGTGCTGGGTGTGACTTGTGACTCCTGGAATGGGTTAGGGGTGCAGTTGCAGTTGGGCAGGTAGGACTGCAAGATGGGAGTGAAAATTTGAATAGAAGAATTTTCCGAACGCAGGATCATATATCAACGGGTATCCTCCTAATTTCGATGACAAAAGATTTATTCCAAATTGATTTGATAAAGTTCAACAGGCAGCTTTAAGAAAATTTTGAAATAAATCAGTTTTTGACGTCGATGGCGAAAAAATGTCAGAAAAAACTGAAGAAGGATGTGTTCAGGTTTTTGCTTCCCTTTTCCTTATAAACTGTTCTAATTTTTCGAACCATTATTAATAACAGCTTGTAGCTACAAATGTAACTATGGATGTAAAGTTTGATAACTAATCAACCAATTTACCAGCAATGTCACCGTATATTGTGGAAATAAATTTAATTGAATTGAAAAGGATGTGTTCAGTTTTACAATAGAGTCAAGCTTATTTCAGTGTTTGAGCTAAGAATACTCCAATCTCACATCGATAAATCGTGACCCAACTAAAAGTGTCGATTTAAAAATTAAATAAAAAAAACTGTTTAATATTTTTCCAATATTTTTTTATTTGAAAGAACAATCCTTCCGATTAATTATGGAAAATTATTTCATTCAAATGGCTGCCGCGGCTGGCTTTCGAAGCACATTTTGGATTGTTTGCCACTCTATCGGCAATGGCTGCTTCAATATTGGCCTTCAAATGGTTAATTGTTTGTGGATTGTCCGCATGACACTTGTCCTTCACGGCTCCCCACAAATAAAAATTCAAAGGTGTCAAATCGCAGCTCCTTGGTATCTTATTGACTGAAGGTGCACTTTCTCGACCGAATTTCGTACGACATTTTCTTGCAATTTCGGTCCAATTGTCTTCGTTTTGGAAATAAATTTTCAATATTTGCCAGCGTTGTTCAAGCGTAAATCGACTCATTTCGTTCAGCGGAGATATGATACTGAATTTCTGTCAAAGTTAGAATGACATTAGTGTTGCCAGGTGCAAAAAAACGGTAATTTAAAAACACACCGATAACTGGGTCACGCCTTATATGTTGAAAATTCTCACCGCTAAGCAGGCGCGAACGCAGAAAATTATTTCGGAGGGGGTTTTCAGAAACATTTGATCGTTAGTGGAATACCTAGGTACTTCTTCTAAAAATTAATTTCCATTTCCATTGCCTTCTTTTTGCACGAGTATATGTCCCCTTAAATTAAATCTCCATTGTAGCTTAAAAAAGGTCTCTCGTGGGACCATTTCTGGAGTACTCGCCCAACTAATAAATGTCCGGTGATTAATCCTAAAGCACTCTTAAGGGAGGTTAGAAGATTTCGTTTTTTCCACCATTTGAGCTCCTTTTTGCAAGAGCATATCATCTAAAATCAGTTCTCCATTGCAACTCCTGTAGTGATCATATTTTTTGAATTCTGAACGTTACACACGGACGAACCCTGACCGCAACTAGGGCAATAACTCTCTGTTCATTGCACTATTGTGAATCTTTAAGTTGTACAGAATTTTAACGCCTGTGAATAAAAGTTAGTTGAAACTCGACCGTTGTCCAGAGTGAGCCTTTCATTTGTTTACCTACTCAGTAAACCGATCTCAAGACCGTGCATACAAAGCTTAATTTTTCATTGATTATAGGTTCTCGAGATATAGATTCTGAACTTTTTCCTTTCCAACCTTTTCAACCTTCTCAACCCTCACCCTTCACACCCTCATCTCCTTAATTTTTTTCCTGCTAGCGATCTAAATGGCATACCACTAGTAAAAATTCTAAGCATCTAACACTGTTCTTGAGATGTAAGACGAGATTTTTTAGAAAAGTTCCCGGCCCTTTGAAAAATTTTGATTTTAGCTAACTTTATTTGTCAACCTTTATACAGAAACCGAATC
Organism: Beris chalybata; assembly: GCA_949128065.1. Taxonomy (NCBI): domain Eukaryota; kingdom Metazoa; phylum Arthropoda; class Insecta; order Diptera; family Stratiomyidae; genus Beris; species Beris chalybata. The sequence goes on from OX421894.1 coordinate 133,029,706, forward strand.
TTATTTTAATCTAAAATTTTTCACCCCAACCTATGCACACCACTTTCTCTACTCAAAAATTTGTTTCTGATCTATTCTCATGGTAGACATTTTTTTCAGGAGAGTGCATTTTTGTTTCAAAAAATCAAAACCTGATATTTTAAGAAAGACGCGGAAAAGTTAAGGAGCAATTTGTTGTAGAAATCAGAACTATGACCAACTGAATTCCAGCTACAACATAAGACAGTAGAAGAACGGCTACAGAAGGGTCTTAAATATAGGCTTCCGGAGTTAAAACCTTTTTTTTCCAATAGTATCAATTGGCTCGTTTTGATAATACTTCTTAAATTTGATAATACACTGAGTTTGAACATAAGCTAACTTTAGGTTCCAGCTTTGCTTATCGAATTCTGGTAGAACCAATTGGGACAGACTATCCTTCCTTCTGGCAAATAATTGTTGTCCTCACCAACCTCTGCCCCATAGGCTAGTACTTCAACTGTACTAAAGACCAACCCCTTCGTCTGTTCTTTAAATTAAAAAAATGAATATTAGTCAAAACAAAGGGCTAGAAGGATGATTATCATTTGCGAGATTAAATTCTAGGGCCCGTTGTTGTATTCTATCAGCAGACATAATCTCAGCGTGTTCGCACAATTAGTAAACCTTTTCAACATAGTCGTCTCTATAGCACCGGACACCATTCCAAATTCACCACTCTGCAATGTACTTCCGTTCCCGGGTCGTGTATACCAGAAGCCCCATCATCGCGGAATCCCCTTAGCCCATCAGGAGCAACCTATTCCAGATCGGCCTTCGTCCACCGAACAACAAGGATTTCTCCAGAATTCAACTGGCCGAGCCTAATATTCTCTGCTCGACGTTTCGGGGGCAGAAGGGCGGCTCGTTGTAGTGTACAAGGGTGGCAGCGATTCTATTCCACCCTAGAGGCTAAAAGGAATTCATGAACGAGTTGGTGTTTATTTTTCCACCTAATATTCCTCGCAACGAGTCATTATCGTGGGGACGACGGAAAGGAAACCGGGAAATGTATTCGGATTTTCTACGGAGGAGTGAGTCCTTTAATCATTCATTTTGTAATTTTCGGCTAAAAAATGAATATGCGATTCGTTATTATTATACAGACCGCCATTAGCTCTCGGCCAGATGGAGTGGGGTTGGTACGTGGGCTTACTCGAAAAATGGTCAGTCTTTCGTTCGCCATAATTTGGTAGGCTGTGGGATAATTTCGGTTTTGGAAAAAAAAAAATAAACAAAAAAAAAACCCGTCAACTTCTGGCCGACAATCGTTTCGGTTAATATCATCCGGATTACAACGAAAGCGGGTTGTCACTGTGGGATCGAATTCGAGTTTTAAGGGATGTTCGGTCAATGAATGTGGCGGCCGTACCCATCTTCTAGGAAATTCGGGACGATGAAGTCAGTTTTTTCACTTAGTTCAGAGATTACATGTCATAAATAATGGAAAATTAGCAAAGCTGTGATTATTTTGATGGGTTGAAAGGGGCGGAAGAGACGCCCGAAGTAAGATAAGGGTTAGAAAATAATTCCAAAAGAGTATTAGATCAGTTTATACGGGCTTTATTGTTGGAAATTAGGAGAAAAGACGGAAATTACAACGAATTAATTAAAATTATGAAAATTAATTAAAATTATGAAAATTAATTAAAATTATGAAAATGTTAAAAGTTTGTACAAGGATATTTTTAAATGAAAATTAATAGTTTTTGGGAGTTTTCATGAGTTTGAGGGACTTGAAGAAAGGATCTTTCATGTGGGAAACAATTGAGTAAAAGACCAATTTATTTCACGAGAATCGTATTTATTTCTGAAGCTAGATTTCTAAACAGGGGTATTTTGTCCGGTGATGCGTCGTTGGCGGCTCGCCGTGATGTCAGCTCCTCGCCCGACCCCCGACTTGGAATCCCAGTCCAACTGATTTATTACACCCATGTAGGAAAAATATGGGGGTTTTCATCGAACTAACTATGACATGTTGGCGTTCCCCCAGCTATACTGCGAATCAAAATACTTTTTGTCTACTTCCTGGGTCGCACAGGTGTTACTGGCCATTCAAGTTAACTTTATGTTACCTCCTCCTTTTTCAACCGGACTTAGGACCGGCTATCGCGGAGTTACTTTAAGAAAATAATAGGCGGCATTATTGTGTTGCTTAAATTAGGCTTAGCTTATTTGATTCTGCCAACAAATAAGTATGAAGAGGCTTACTACCATAATCACTCATAAAACTTAGTTAACTCCTTGAATGTCTGGTATTAGCGACACCTGGATATTTCATTTTAAACCTTTTTCTATAATAGGGGCCCTACTAACCAACTACCTTTCAAAAGGTTTTACCGAGGCTCTAACGAGGCAGGGAAATAACTTCGATAAGCCTTTATTCTTAGTAACTTACTGTACGTTCATGAGCTGTATTCCCGCATAAGGTTATTAAAGTATGGGTTTCACATAAAATGTCATCAATTTAAAGCCACCACTTAACATATCGGTTTAATTTTGCAATTAAAATGGATCTAAAATGCTAATCATCATAATATTTATCGAAAATATTAAACCCTGTCGCCACAATCAGATCGTGAAACTCCTCTACAATTCGATTTCAGAGAATTTAGTAATTCGGCCGACATTGGTTTCGAATTATGAATGCACCTTCATCCCTACCACCTAGTTGACATAATGATTTGCTAATAAAGCAATAATAAGCCGATAATATTTGAGTGAATTAGCTCGGATTGAATTCGATTAATCGAGGCTGTTTTCCATATCAATACACCCCATCCTATACCATCGCAATCCGCCATTACCATTGCTAATATAATACATTCGAAATAAATTTTCCTGGGAAGGATAACAGAGGGTGGGAGTTGGGAACAAAATCATTTTATTTTCCAAATTAAAAAGCATTGTGGATTGACATGAAAACCGTTTCGCGATAAAATTTCCTGCATTTTCAACATATCGACGGAAATATGGTGAAATTGGTCGAAATTTTGTTGGCTGCGATTATAAACGATAATTCGATTGGGCGAATGCAATTCGAAAGGTTGGTCAGCACTTTTCACAAAAAGGCTTTCACTAATTGATAATTTGAAGGCACCTTACCGACTAAAGGCTGTAATCAGTGCTGCCAAAATAAATTTTTTAGTTGGCCGAACCGCTGACGATATGGTGATGACGCAACGAGTGTGTAATACTCGTCCACAAAGCCCATCATTAACTTTTCATCAGTTCGTTCATATTTTATCCGTTTCGTATTCCGGGTATTCTTTTCGCTTCCCCGATTTTCACGGAAATCGAATTTACCAGATAAAAGGCCTCGCTTTTGCGCAAAACTACCCCATTCCCGTCCCCATCCCAAACCCTCTTGCCCAGAACCCAATTTACTTCAGTGATATTTCCGATTACTATTTACACTTTTATCAGGTAGTATATTAAATTTATTTATGAACTGCAAAAAAAAGAACTTTTCAGCAGGTGAATAAGTAGAGAAGATGCGGTTTTATATGGCGGTACTCTTTGATGAAAAGTTCAGACGGACTTTGAATTTTCCGAAAAAAAAATTCACATTCTCACGGGACCAAACCGATGGGAAATATGGAAAATGTGGATAAGTTAATGGTCGCAGAAGGGTGCTTAATATTCGAGATTGGACACCGAACTTCTATAAAAACGCGCTCTTTTGAATGAATTTTAAGGTACTTGAATGAGATGCGAAAAGTATGTTTGATTTTTGATGTGGGTTGGTGATGGTTGGAGAAAGGATAGACGGTTGGTGAAATGAGGCACTTCATCAAAGAGAAATGATGAATTTCGCAATGGTTTGTGCGAGCAAAGTTCGCGGTTCTGGGGTACTTACTACTCGTACGTGGGGACATTTCGTTTCGGCTTACCTCACAGAGTCCAAACATTTCTAAGAACTCATGATTTCAACAACTGTCGCGATGCTATTCCATATGTTTCAGACAACTTCAAACAAAACTTGTCTAATAAGTTACATGCAACTCCTATAAGCTGCGACTCCTACAAGCTGCAACTCCTACAAGCTGCAACTCCTACAAGCTGCAACTCCTACAAGCTGCAACTAATTCTCCTCATTCCCTAGCAATGCGCTTATAAATCTTAAGATGATTTAGAAACGATTCGGTTAACGTTCATTAAAGACAGTACATGGCACCATATGAGCATTCACTTTGGTAAAGATTACGTAAATCATTTTTAATTAACTTTTAAGTAGACACACATAACGTACAGCTTGATAGTCAACTCCGAGCCGTGCGTGAATTAGATTTCGTTGAATCCATTCGATTTAGTGATTCACTTTCGAATCATGATCGAAAGAAATTTGTATTGGATTTTGAGTATGCTCTAACCTCAACGTATTCAAGGTTAAGTTTAGCGAATAAATCAAAATAACTCGGTTTCGAACTTGAAAGGTTCGATATAACCTAAAAACTTGAGTTTGTAGTTACTAAATTGAGTCCGGTCCGGTTTATTGTTGCTTTTCAGTTTTTATAGTACCAGTGAGAATAGGTATAAAGTCGAACCCCTGATATTAGTTTGTAAAATCTGCGAGAATCTCACAAATATTTCAGAGATAGACAGCTCAGACAGTTTATTATGAGACGCTTCAACATGTATAGAGACATATGAAATACAGAAGCAATGAATTCGAAATATCATCAGACCTAAGCAATATGTAGGAATCTGTGAAAACATATGCCACCTTCATAAACCCACTTGGCGGTTGAATATCCTGAAAGGAGTTAATAGATAAGTATGAAGACAGCACGAGAAAGTAAAAACGAATTCAATTACTTATCACTTCTAAAATAAATTACGGAATTCGTAAAAACGTGTTCTAAGGGCTAAAAAATGAAAAAACTTAAAAATAAAATTTAGGTGATTGTTACACAAGCCCTTGAAAGTGAAAAGATATTCGACATCTGAGCAGGTTTAAGGGCAGAACTCGAGAAAAAGTATACAACCCCCTTGCACCCCTTAGGGGTAAAATTTCAACAAATCCTGAAAACGCTTTCTAGTTATTCATTTGAAAAAGTCGTAAAATAAAAATTAATGCAATATTTGGAAAGACCTAGTAGATATGATGTAAATCGTGATAATATATGCATTCGATTATCACTGAACATATATTTCGAACCTCTTCCAAAAACTAATGGATATTCGAAAATTTTGCTTAATTAAATTACATTTCTAATTCATTTATATATACTTTATAGTACATACCGATCTTCAACTTTGTAGCAGTTCTATAGTAAGGAAAAATAACCCCCACCCTCGTACCATACTACCCTGTAAGAAATTATATTTTTCAGTCATGACACTACAGTAGCTCCATCTAAATATCAATATTTTAGCTTTTTGTCAATAGGCTCTTGAGATATAAAAATCAGAAACTTGGTTTGTGGGACATAGTAATCTGAAGTTTTTCACCTCCCAATCTCGTACGCAACTGACCTCACTCAACAGTTTTCTGAAATAAAAAAAAGCTTTTGATTCATTCTCCTAGTATATCTTTCTTTCTTAAGTTTCAATTTCGTGACATTAACCGCTTAGGAGATATGGATTTTAGATTGTCGCTATCTCAGCTTTTTTGTGTTTCGAACGCATTATTTTTCCTCCCATTCCTACACCCCTTCACCCAATTTTTTAGAAATAGGTGTAATATTGGAGCTCTATATAAATCCCAATTTACAGCTTCTTAGCATAACCAGTTGCTGCGATCTAGGAAACAAAATTTGTCATCTTAAACGCTTCTCCCACCTCACTCTTCCCACCACCACAACGCAAAAGGTGTCCACTTAAAGGGAAATACCCAGTCTACCCAAACCACGAAAAAAAATTCAACTAAATAGCAGGAAGGGTTTTGGCCTTTAAACTACATCGGTAGACGTACGGCAGACAGACGGACTAAATTGTTTTTGCTTTTAAAAACCAGAAAAAAAATGTTGACGGTATTACAGAAAAAAAATGTTGACGGTATTACATTTTTTTTGTTAAAAACCGATCACAATACTACTACTGGTTTTTTCAACAGGATCAGATCACAGTTGAAAAAACGATGTGGATCAACCCAAAAGCTAATTTAGCAGAGTCAACAATCATGTTGGTAAATGCCTTGGATAAACTGTATGGGTGTAGTTTCTCTTTATTGCATGTAGCGATGCAACTCTGTAGAAAATGCACAGAAATACAAAGGATTTTTCAATAATTTTGAACATGCTGTCTCTATATTACACATTGGCTTAAATTTCTGTAAAAAAATTATTGATTTCCCACGATCAGTCTAGACTATTGGGTGCAAATTCCTGCTACAAATTGACCTGAATCGCAGGGCGCCATCTAAAAAAATTCTAAAATAGTAAACATTTAGTTGAATTCAGAAGCGCCTTTAATAGCGAAAAACTAATCCAACTTTGATCCCATTATGATTTTGGATCATCTGTTAGTTGTTGTTTGCAATATAAAACGAATGATCCTGATCTTGAACCAGTTGAAAAAAACACAACTACCTACTGTATTATTGAAATAATAAAGTAAAAAATGTCTAAAATTTCGGCCAGGAGAGCTAGCTAAAAGGGGAGTCGCAAATTCAAAGGTCTTTTCTCTATTTCTCTGCACAATTTTAGCCACAATTTTGGATCGAATTTGTTCTTTGTTTTGCACCGTCACTTTCGAAAATCGAAAAATTTTAATTTTATTTATTTTTAAATAGTATGGGAGTAAGTTTCAAGACGACCCAGCCGCATCGACTCTTATAAAATTCCGTAAGCTGCAATGGGCAGGTCATGTGGAGCGAATAGATCACGGAAGAGTTCCCAAGCGCACATTGAAAGGTAAAGCTCATGCCAAGCGACCGGTGGGAAAATCGCGAAAAAGATACGAGGACTCAGTTGGCGCAGATTGCAAATCGCTTCTTAGATGCACAAACTGGAGGACGCGGGCGCTGAACCGAGATGACTTCAGACAATGTATCCTGCAGGCCCTGGCCCGATTTGGGCTGTCGCGCCATTGATGATGATGAAGTTTCAGTAACTTTTTTGACATTTTTCAAAGAATGTGAAAAATTTTTACGTGTCATACCTTAAATTGAAGGCTTCATTTCAAATCCGTTAACAGATTAATAAAATTCCTGAACTTGCGTGCAGGAGAGCTGAAAATAAATTAATTGATATTTAGCTATAAATGTTTTAGACTGTTTGATATTGCCGTTTTTAATAAATAATTGTCGTTTTAAATTAATTAACTTTAGCTTTACACCAAAGATTGCATGAAAAAGTAGCGTTGTACAGTATACTCGTACAACGTACACAAACATTATAATCTAGAGTACAGTATCTCGAAGGTTGCGCACCCTAGTCAACGATAAATCGAGAGCACGTTCAGCGCGTCCTTGCTGAAAAAAAAGATGAATCCTTTTCACAACACAACGCTTCATTACAGCTATACCAAATGTAATAGCTTTCGAATTAACTTTCCATTCACTTCGCAGTCTGCTATGCGGATTATTTATGGGCGGTCCGACAGACAGACAGCAAGGAGATTTGTGAGATTCCATGTTTCACATCGCAGTCGTCTATCAGCAGGAGTTCTGAGCAAATAAGACAAGTGTAGTACGGTCTTCGCAAAATTAAAAAAGTTGTGCCAAGACGTGTGTATGATGGAAGTTGTGAGGCAGTCAGCACTAAGGCGAGAGAAAGTAAATAATAAACTTATTATCAAGAAGTCACGTCACGAACAATTTGGTACATCGACCGACACATAAATCGCAAGGCTCAAGATATATTGGCCATAAAGTTTTCTCCGCTTCACTATGTCCTGAATGTGTTAACCGGCTGAAGCGCAAAAAAAAAAAAACGAACGAAAGACACTGTAACAACACTGCGATCCTTGCTTGCCAGGAAAATTCACATCCACCTTCTACGAAATATATTACGGGGGTATAAACACGTATCGTAGAGCCGAAGGGGCATCTTTCTTCTCGCCGTAATACACTTTTTGGCACTTATTGCCGCCACCACACTACAGTACTTTCGCCGACATACTGAATAAAGCAAAGCTTCATATCGTTGATATGCCAGCCAACCTAAATAGTAGTAGCAGAATGTTGGATAGTCTTCTTGGCGTATTCTCACGTCCCCGAAATAATGATTATCCTTTGCCATCAAAAAGGATTCCTCGGCTCGACTGGGCTAGAAAAATGGCAAGAAAAAAAAAACGAATCAGTCCCGTCGAGTTCATATAAGCCGGCAAGTTAACTTCAGATGGGCTGGCTGGGCCGGGAAGGACTCTTATGGCCCATTTGCAATTTTTCCTCCTGTTTTTTTTTTCGAGACTTATTTCTTCAAAGCAAGCGTTTTCTCATTTATTTTATGACTTTTTGTGTTATATTTTTGGTGCCCTTTGGTTTTCAACATATGATGAAATGTTGATCCAATGATGCCTGATGTGATCAAACGCAATTTTTCTCATTACATCAAACAGAATTTCTATTTTAGTCTACTCGTATGAAATTGAAAATTGAAATTTACTCTATGCAAGATTAACCTGTTTCAGAAATTGTGGAAGGCAGGCATTTCCTTGACAGAATATTTCCGATAAAATTCTGCTATAAGGTGTTCAAAGTAACGTTTAAGAGTGAGCCCTACAAGATCAACCATTTTTATAAGCATAATCTGATGCACTCTATAAACATTTTGCAGTTTTAAAAGTCGAAGCACTGATTTGCATACCACATGATTAAACTCCAAGTGACATTGTATGACCAAACAGAATGCGTGTTCGAAAGTCGGTACCAAAAATTCAATGCTCGAATTTCAGGATATCTCAAACAAGTCACTATCATTAAGATGGTCGTTAAGAATTCAATTTGTTCAGGCGCCCTCTCTAAAAGTTCCTTTTTCGTTCTATCCTCACAGAATATTGTTTTTATTTTTTTTTTTTATGAAAAAGATTTTAGTGTTTTTTGATGTATCTGCGGTTTTTCGGAATTATCTCACGAAATATGCAAATTTGACAAAAAATTCATACAAATGATTTTATAAGAAATTTATTTCTCTGTAAAAAAGGTTTTAATTAATTTTTTCCAAAAAGGTATATTTGTAAAGATATTCCAAAAAATAAATTCGTAAATCTTGAAACCATTTTTTTTATCGGTTGATAATATAATTGATATTATTCATAATAAAAGATTGATTTATTCATAATATTATAGAAGATCATTATAGTAATTTTTATTATTATCCGCGCTGACTGACGTGGGTTTAATTTTCAGTGAACTTTATTCATTAATTTTCATAAACATGAAATAGGTATAAGATTGTTGAATGAAAATTGAAAACATTGATATTGTAACAAAATTGTCAGCTGTGAATGATAAATTGCAGAACGAGAAATAAAATTGATACAAAATATAATGATTTATTTACAAGAAATTAAGAACAAGAGCAATTTGAAGAAATATTTGTTTTTTCCGGCGTCAGTGGAGTGAAACGCCAACACGAAAAAATTTCTTCAAATTTTCTATGAAGAAATTCCATTAATAAAAGCAATTTTTAAATATCTATGGAAATTCAAATATTAAAAAATTCAAAGAAAAGTTTACTGCAACCCCGTGATTAACAATTTTTTCAATGGGAATTTAAATTTTGATAAATGAACTACAAAAATAAAATTAATGATTTATGCTACTATTTATAATATTTTTGACTTTACTCCTCAAAATATTCACAAGGTAGTAAGAATATATTTTTGTTTAATATCTTTATAAGTACACATTTTTGAAAGAAATAGATCAAATATCATTTATAGAGAATTAAATTTCCTATAAAATCATTTATATGAATTTTTTGTAAAATCTGCATATTTCGTGCGATTTTTACAAAAACTGCAGATGCCTCAAAAAATACTAAAATTTTGATATTGTTGCGCCTTATGTTATCACGTGTTATTATAATTTTTTTTTTTTAAATTAATTAATCATGTTCTTACACAAAAAAAACTTTTTAGGCGGCTCCTGAAAAAAATTAATTTTTAGCAACTACCTAGTTATAATCTTATCGGTTTTTGCAGGTGGTTGTAGTATTAAGTCTTGATCTTTGAGTCGGGATGATATTGTTGTTTCAAACGCAATTCATCATTATCGTGAACCATATGATTAGGTACATGTAAATTTAGTAGTAATAATTTCTGATCAGGCTTGTGCCTCTAAAACGATGGTGTGAATCTTAAAACTAACAAAACCTGCATTGAAATAAAATTAACTAGATTGGCTTGAAGGAAACATGGTTAAGAAAAACCTTCGGAGAACCTAACAAGGATCAAACCCTAGTAATCCGAATCACTCATCACTTAGAATATCGTAGAAAATACTACACACTTCCAGCAAGTTCCACACACTTCACCGAATGTGCTGAAAATTTCTTGACTCACTATACACTACAGACTCACTATGATGTACTATAAATGCTGTATAAATGTACAAGCTGACCAGGAATTGTATACGGAATTATATTTTCTACTACGAAAAGTAGAACAGATTTAATGGAAAGTGACGTGAAAAGTGATAGCCATTAATAATAGTGATCGCGCAGTGAATCATATTCACTGATAAGAGAATTTCAGGGAAAGATTTCAAGGAGTTCTTAAGAAGGAATTGGAGAGAAACATCTCCGATCAAAACTTCCAGGTCATTAGTCAGGAAGACTTGTTCAACAACCTGGTACATACTACGAAATTGAATGTATCCAAGAGACACTAGTTAGGGGTTTAATATCTAAAAATGCAACAAAAAAAGTTGTTTATATCACGATACGTACATACGAAGTTTCAATTTTCTCACTCAAGCTAGTCCTGAGATAATAAAAAAACTCCCCTGTTTTTCTTTCCAGTGATTATTTAACAGCAGAATGAAGTAACCAGCTTGATCAGGACTGCTTCGCCAATGACTACTTATAGGAGTTTATGATACATCAGGGATTAAAGATGCCAGCACTAATTAAATTTTCGTTGGTGTCCTGGCTTAGCTTCACTTCTTCTAAAACAAATAACGAAATCAGTGAGAGAGAAGACTTAAGATTTTTTAGTAAACCAAAAATGAACTTTAATAATAGTTTGACGAAATAATTTTTACTACAAAACCAAAACCTAAAGAAAATTTGAAAAACTAGAGAAAATTTGTATTGATTGTAGAACACGAGTCATTACTCACTTAATCACTTCAATGTTCCTTCAGCTTGTTGATTTAAATAGAATAGGACCCAGACTGGCTAAGAAGGAAAAAAAATCAGAAAAAAATTTAAATTTATTGTAATTCCTGGTGTTCCCATTTATAAGGAGCCGAAACCCAAACCTAAAAAGAGCAACTACATTCCATATTACGTAAGCTTTTAGATCGAATGATATTTCATTAACATCAAAAGCTTAATTTTTGATCAAAAGCTTTCACTGCTAAATGCAAATTTCATGCAGGAAATCCGCTAAGCCTATATTTTATCGGAGAACTGCACTCTTAATGTATACTTCTTTATTATCTAACGAAAATTGACAAACGCAAATGATCACTCGAGTGGAGAGAGTGTTTCATCATTTTCAATTAATTTTCGGCAATTGTTATCATTTTATGAGCTTTATCTAATCCCGATATAAAGTATGTCGGTATAAGTTACATTAATCTAGTTCACCCATTGCCTTTTCGCTCCAATTAATTGGATTCTACATTTAAAACAAAAATTTCTAAGTCGTAAATTCAGTTTAGTTTAAATTGCAATAAATTAAAATTATTATCCCAAACACAATGTTCAGTATACTAAATGCCGTTTTATCCAAACACTAGCAAATGTCGCATTCAAAACTGGAAATTTTCCTTTTACAAGAAAAGCCAAAATTTAAGGCGAATATTATTTGCCATAGTTATCATATAGCTGCGATTATTCAAGCATAGAAAACTGGACAAAGTTCATGAAATGTTCATTCGGTTGACTTGTAATGAATATCCGACTAGTCCTGCCCGCCGTACTATCCCTCCAGGATAAAATTGCATTGGCCTTAGTTGAAAATGCACTCCAGCAAGCAAGCAAGCAAGCAAAACTTGTGCCAAACTCTAGATGGACCTTATCTTTTTGTTTCATCAAAACAAATCATCGAGACTTTGGGGAGGTTTTCAAGGGATGGGATCACAAACTTTGGCTCCCTTAAAGCGGAATTAAAAACTTATTTTCGGAGATAGAGAGAATTTGTGCGGTTCAACAAGGACGACGAGGGGGTAGTTGTTCGGATGCGGCAAATGTTTTGGTACGCAAAAGAAAATTCAATGCCAACGAAAAGAGTACTTAAGTCACTGGTGGTAGAATGGAGCTCTATGAAACACAAATCCAAATCTGATAGTGCGAATATATGACAGCTCCATTCATGGTGGACTAGTGTGCACTAAATTTTGCAATTCCGAAAAGTATAACAATTTAACTACACTCGCAACTTAAATATTGTTAAAAATAAATCTTGTTTATGACTTCTATACTCACCTGGGGAATGAGGTAGCCAAGGTACGAAAAATAAAACATGTCATGCTGAAAATTAAGTCGTTCCTAGTTACCCTGGACCCAACCATCCGAAAAGGGTCATCGGAATGATATCGTTATCAAAATAATCTGATTTATCCAAAAGCCACTTTGGGACATGAAACAGATTTATTTCAAATCTTCTTAACATGAAAATGTTCTTAGTGACTGGGTCGAATCCTTTTACGTATGTTCTCAGATGTTGTACGTAGAGATAAAAATAAATTTTGAGAAAAACGGTTTCGTGGGAAAGTTTCCTTTTCGCTATTTTCAATTAGGATAAACCCTTTTAAAGGAAAATATGGACATGGTAACGTTCTGAATGTGACATTAATGTTTGGAAACGTAAGTGCCGTTGCCTTCTTGAAAACTTCCTTGGTCCTTGAGATGTAGAAAAAATAGACGAAGTTTTCCTTATATAGACGGAGTTTTCCTTACGTACTGGCGAGAACTAACAATTGTATTATCTGGAGGTATCTGAATAGACATTCAGTGTATTCACTGAGAAATTTAGAGGGTTTTTGGTTGTCTGAAAGGATTTATAGGGTAAGACTTTCTTTTCAATTTCGAGTGTACTTAGATATACTTTCAATATTTCAATTTCACAGCGTACGCTGTTCTTGAGTTAGAAAAAACACATTAAAATTCCGAATATTGTCGGTGCCATACACGGCTTCTTAAAACAAGTAATCACACAAACTATTCGATAACCAATCATAATAGAAATATAAAATTATGCCAAATTAAATTTATCACCACTGCTAAGTAGGTGGAAATGCAATCACTTCTTTGCGGTTCTTGCGTAAATAGCGCAGTTTCTTTTTCATTATTTCCTTGATTTACTTTTAATATTGTTTTTTAATTTCTACTGTCTACTTGTACTATCATTCAATTATTTTTTATAAAAAAAAGTCTGTCGGCCTGACGTAGACGTCGTCCGAAAATTGGTCTGAAAACGCGAAAACGCGGGTTTATCGTTGAAAAATTAATTTGAAACATTCATAAGCCCATATCTCATGAACGCTTAATGTAAGAAGATTGAAACCTTCCGGCGATACTAGGAGTTTTTTTTTCACATGTTCACGAATTCGGATTTATGTTTAGTCCATGTCGATTTATTAAACTAAGTTTACGTTAAGAAGCTCGTAGAAATTCTTTATGTAAGAGCCTAGAAACCAATTTTCAAATTTTTTATATCCTAACCTAAGGACGTGTAAAATGTTTGAGTACATTTTCTCGAATTCCGACATATTTCTTAGGTCAAATTAGATATCGAATTCACTGTCATTTGCTAATCGGGGAAAAAAACCGTTATAATTTCTGCGATATTAAAGTCTGTTGGTTTTTTATATTGTCTAAATTTAACGAATGTAGGGTAATGTAGGGTATAATGATTTAAAAATTAATTTCAAGATATTCTACCCGTGAGAGTATGTAAAATGATTGTGTACAATTTTACGAATTCCGACATATCACTTAGGACTGATGAGATCCAATTGTTCTTTTATTTAAGGCCTGTCTATATAGTCGCCTAAAAATTGTTTTTATAATGTTTTTATACTTAACCCCTTAAGGGCTATGTGGAATTTTTATTGAAATTGGAAATAATAAGTAAATAAATAAATAGAAAAAATTTGTCGAAGGTTAGGGCGTAACTTTATTATTTTTTGGGTTGAAGTCCGCAATACATTTAGTTTTAAGATGCAGTGACAACCTAAAGAATAACGAGGATCTTATATGTTATCCTGTATGTTATTTTTTAGAGTCTTAACTCTGCTTGGTAAGGTTTCACACAATCATCAAACAGCTTTCATCCCAAGTGCTTACTGAATTCTTTTCCTGTTACAAAATTTTTGAAAATTTATTAAAAAAAAAAATTCTATATAGCAAACTCGACGGAAATTATAAATGGAACGAAATAACTTATAAAATTTCTCTGTTTTACAATCATAAATTCATATTACACAAAACAGCATATTAATAAAATTAAAAAAAAAAAAACAGAAGTAAAGTAAGAAAATATAAAAACCAATTGCCACATAAACACAAAATTAATAAAATAAATGAATTTTTGATGAATGCTGTCACAGTACATTTCGAATTGAAAATTCAAGGTTTTCCGGTGAATACTGTTAAATTTATTTTGTGTGACGTTTCGGACTCGACTGAGTCCTTTATTAAACACAGTTTGATAAAGGACTTAGTCGAGTCCTTGTATTTTCAAAATAAATGAAAAAAATTCAAACATCTTCAAAAAATTAAAAATTAATTGAATTAGAAAAATAATAAACTGATTAGTAATTACAATAATGAATGTTAAATTAAAAAAAAAAGTAATTGTAAAAAAGTAAACTGGTAAAATTAGTGGTAGTTTTAAAACAAAGTATCTTAACAAAGAAATTAAATAATATAAAATAATGCGAAAATACGAATACCTAAATTTGAATTACAGAAATAATATCAGTGGCCACAGGTAATAAGTCGGTAAGTCTGAAATTGAAAATATTCAGGGCAGAACTTTTTTGCTATTCTTACTATTGAACTGTCCCTTTAAATCCAGTTTATGTGAAAAATTTAATTTTGTTGGCATTAATGTAATAAAACAACATACAACAATAGCTTCTTCACACTGTGTATAAGTCTTAAGAGAAGACCAAAGCTTACTAATCCCATTTTACTATTATTCGACTTACCTTGTTGTTTCCAGTGACCACAGATATATCACTAAAGTTTTTTTTAATTTTGATTAAATGTTTGTTGTTTTCCGGCGTCAGTGGAGTGAAACCCGAACACGAGATCCTCGACTGTTGATTAATCGCTATCCTTGAGGACATAATAATTGGAAATCCTTCACTGGATAGGCCAGTTTATAAGACTATGTTAGACTAGGTCCGAATGAGCTGTTTCGTCATCAGATGGCATAGACTCTTCAGAGAGTGTATCATGCTTGCTATGCAAACCACCCTTACAGCAGCTAGTGGTATTGCTTTATCGGCGATGTTGAAACCAATTTCGTTATCACGAATTACATTGGAGAAAAATTCTTGCCATCGCATCCTTAAACTAAAGAAAGGTGGCACTGAAGATCATCCAATATTTTAACCACTTTGGTTCAATATTTTAACCATTTTTGGTTGTTCGCTAGGATATATGAAGCCCAACGCTAGAGGCGCGACATCGAATCCCGCCCACAGCAATTTTGTTTTTTTTCCAATTTTTATTAATGAAATTTTTCATGATAAGCTACCATCGAAGCAAGTTTGAAGAAATGTTTGTTGTTTTTCGGTGTCAGAGGAATGAAACGCCAACACGAAGTCAATTTACTGGATATTCTTTTCAATTTACACTCTAAAAATAGTGTGTAATTAGCACTCTTCAAGATACTCTTATTTCTACTTTATAAAACCCTTGGCTGTAGGTAAGAATCGAACCCGCAATCAATTCTGGTTTTGCTGCGTGGGTCGTTCTTTCAACCTGGAAGTCTTCGCTGAGACTTACGCTTCGCTCTAACTGCTCACAGAATTCATTTCCGCGAATTATATCGGAGTGAAATGCTAGAGGTCACACAAAATTAGCAATTTTTTGCTTAATTCAGTTGCTATGGCGGATTTGCTTGTTTGATTCAAGTTTATCGATCTGCTTCTGACTGGTTGTAAAAAAGATTTTAATGTTGGTTTTGTCAAGTATGCAATCCGTTTTAATTTCTATGGAACACAGCAAATTCGTGAAATAAAGGATAGATGCTAGAGGCAAATACATTTATTGCTATTCCAACAATTGGTATTTCCTGGAAGACTCTGTAACTGGTACATCGAACGGATAGTTCCAAAAATGCGAGCTATATCCAATGCGTAGTCGAATGCTAATTTGAGGAGGAGTGACCTTTTAATCATCTACAAAGGAATCGCGATGCTTAAAAACGATTAACGTCTAGTAAAATATATTTAATCTTCATAAAGTCATATAAAAGTCATTTTTGTGTTTGATTTCGCATTCCACAAAACACGTTACGTAAGTTTTCCGTTCCGTTGAAATCACCCGCTCCAACATGCTTCGTTGCACCACCAGCGCCCAATACTGACTAAAGCTCGCGTACCCTTAGCCGACCTACTGTAATAACTCGCAACAAGGTCGCTCATTTACACTCCGAATTTACTCCGAAAACCTGCGCGAAACATCGACTTCTCCAAAATCGCCATACCTTCCCCACATCAAGGATGCTGTAAGGATACGCTGCAAAAGCTCACAGTCTCGATGCTTCTGTAAATCTTAGCGTGTAAGGGATGCTGTGATCCACGCAGATTTCAGTCATTTGACACAGTTCGGACAGATGAGCTGAACTCGTACAAAGTGGTCGCTTCTATCGTTCGCCCCAAAAAAAAACAAGTTCCACGAAGTTTCGTTTGTACGGCCGTACTCGCCGGCGGATTTAACTCTTGTACCTCGCATCCCGTCTTCATCCCTTATCCAGTTTGTAGGCAATTCGCAAAAAAGCTTCGTGACTGCACTCGTGGTGTCATATCGCGACGCATAGATTGGCAGTACCGTGTGGCCACCCTTACACTTGTACAACGAACAACGCGTGTTAACGAAAAATGTAAATTGTCGCGCCACACCCCTGAGCTTTTGTGCTGCGTTCGTAACACGGATAATTCGCTTCAGAACAAAAACTTTACGAAAAACATTGTTGTTTCTTAATTTTTTATTATGTATTTTTTTTAATCCATTAATCCAAGGTTTCTTGGTTAAAAGGGTGCCGTCTTTCAACACCCCCGGGACCTTATGTGATATATTCCTTGACGAATTAGTAATTGAGCCGCTGAACTACTGACCGGTGTCCATCTTCACTTCATCGTGTGTAATTTTTATCATAACGATCGGGAAAAGAAATGTGAAAGCTTCGGATGAACGCGGGTGTTTTTAATGCTTTTACTACGCGATAATATGTTTGTGTTGCAATAAAAATTCATCGGACTTTAATTGTGTTTGTGGTGCTAGTTCTAACTACCGAGGTTTTCCCCGTTGCAGAGGAACGCATAAGGGGTTCGAGCCTAACATGGATTATTGGCAGCTCCTGATACTGATAGTGGTCACGGGTAGGTTTTTCATTATTCTGAATATTTAATTTGTTTGGGGGGTTGAAGCTGGCAGGACGAACGTAATTTAAGCAAACATTCCCTAAATAAAGTTGACGTTGATTTCATTTGAATTTTTTGGGTAAACGTAGCACAGTATTTAATCGAATGATTTAAACAATGTATACATACTCCTGTTCAGTATGGAAATTTCAGAAGTTGTTTTGACTTCCGGGGTTGTAGATACACTGAAAAACATACGGATTTTAATTAATTACTTTTAATTTAATTTACTTTCTAAATTTATTGAATACTCAACTAGAAACAAGTTACACCTTTTAACAGTACAAACAGAATCATTTCTTATCAAGTGCTTATCAAGGCACACTTTTGAATGACTACAGACACCTGCAACCTCGAGAAGAAAGTAGTCTTATCAATAAATGAAGACAACATCTTCAAAGAGGATCACGATTCTAATTTAGTAAGAAGACTTGTACTGGGTCATCCTTAAACGGACAATTTGATGGTTAAATTTACGAAGTGAGTAAGTTCTGATTATAGGTAAATGTAGGATTGTGTTTGGTTGATGAGCAATTCTATTATCCAATGTCCTCCATCGGGGATCATATAGGAACTGGAACATAAGAATCGAGTGGGAACATAATAGCACGAGAATGTTAGACATGATTTGCGTGTTATTTGGAGTTACTTGTAGTAATTGAGTTACTCCATAAGCCAATTATGGAACGCAGTAACTACAAGAAAACTTTCTCCTTACATATTCCTTACAATTTACGTAAATTTTTAATTTTATTGATGAAACAATTTCTGTACTTCAGAGGTACTGTCGTAAGTGACATTTCGTAAAATGTTCAGTGGAACATTTTATAACTAGGTATACATTTCCTCTATCAAAACAAGGCAGATACGATTAATACTCACTGATTATTTTGGCTTCCTTTAGCTCTGCGGATGCGATGATTTACCACTTAAAAATATACATCCCAACAAGGCAATTACATTAATAATCCCAAAATCGAAAATTTGGTAGTTACGACAGTTCCTCTGAGGTACAGATTTTATATTGGTCGTAAGTCGCAAACAATATTTCTTTAGAATAATTCAAAATGCATTAACAGAGCAAAAATGTTTTTGAGATTAGACTTATCATCTTAAGTTGTAAAAATTATAGCACTACGCAATGAGGCAAAAGAAATAATGGGAATATATTGTATATAATAAATTGTCAAGGAAACGTATGGTAGATACTCGAAGAGTTACTTTGATCTGAACTCTCGCACTGCGATATTGTAAAAGTTTTTAATTTTTCTGCTCAAGAACATAACCACGTGATCAAGTAATTAAAGGAGTTAAACGCAGTCACAATTTACCAAAAAGAAAATTTTTTCCGCATTTTTGTAATGTACATATATTTAATTTTTGATGAATGTTTTCACAGTACATTTTGAATTGAAAATACAAGGTTTTCCGGTAAATACTGTTAAATTTATTTTGTGTGACGTTTCGGACTCGACTGAGTCCTTTATCAATAAAGGACTCAGTCGAGTCCGAAACGTCACACAAAATAAATTTAACAGTATTTATTGATAAAGGACTCAGTCGAGTCCGAAACGTCACACAAAATAAATTTAACAGTATTTACCGGAAAACCTTGTATTTTACATATATTTAAGTAGATATGTTCACAGAAAGTTTCATGTCAATCCGACAAATATTCTCGAAATAACACTCACATTTGTAAAGACGTCAAGGCACGTTTGAAAGAGTTTTTGAAACTTTGAACGCGTTTTTCTCAAAACTGTGTTTATAAAGTCGGTGCTCTCGATTTCTCGGAAACGACAAAACCGATAAGTCTGAAATTTTTACACAATCTTGATAGCTGCATTTTTTAGTGATTAATCAAAGGTTTTTTATCTCAGATAAATATTTTCCATTTTATAAATAATTTAAGGCCGAAATTTTTCTCGAAAATCGAAATTTTTGTATTAAAAACCGCCAATTTGTTAAACATTTATATATTGCGTAATCCTTCGATTAATTTCTAGATAATACATTATACTATCGAAATCTTTTTTGGTTTTTCATTTTAGAAGATCCTTTCTTAAGATATCGAGATCACCGCAAAACATTTTTTTTAAAAAGAAGTTCTCGGCAATCAGCTCTATCAGTTCAAAATAAATACCAAAATAAAGTTAAATATATATGTATAATATATATAAATATAAATTTTTACGTTAATAAATTGAAATGGCTTTACAGGAAAAATACTTAAAATACAGCTTTTTTCGGCCTTCTAACTGCGTATAACCCCTTAAGAATTCTTAAAAACTTGATTAGTCCATTAGATTTTTTGGTTGATCCAATTTTTCATTGATATTTCTTCAATCACATATAAGATTTACATTATTTTTGCATAAAATCTCTGCACTTTTTTGCACTAACCTTTCTAACTTTTCTAATTGACACAAACTCAACCTCAAACATTGTAGTGTTATTTTTAGTGTCACAACAGCAATGGCTAAAGTTGGTAGTGAAGGAAAAACTGTCATGAATTTTTAGCTATTTGTGGAATTAAAGAGGGTGGCTCGGAGTAGGTGCAGTGCTCGCAACCGGGTACCTTACCCTATTTTGATAGTTTGCTTACATAATTGCACCTTATAGAAAGGTTCAGACTTGCGATCAAATGAAAACGGGGAAGGTTACTACATATTGCCCCGGAAATTCGGGTTTACTCTCAAGACCTCTTATCAAAAATAGCCGCCTACTTGGGTAATGCAAGCGCGTATTTGAATAAACGCTAGCAACACCACTTAACTGAACTATTAAAAAAAAAATAACCCAACTGGGCGCAACTTTATTATTTTTTCCGGTAGAAGGTCGGAACGTGTTCAATTCTCAATTCTGAGATGAGGTGTAATATTGTGTGACTGAGCACCTTACAAAAAAGTCGGAAAGCGGTTAGAATAGGCTCGCGATTAAATACTCACGCCGCTGCCACAAATAACATATGAATTACATAATTGGGTCATATTCCAAAGGGGTTGAAAAGAAAAAATTGAAAATAGGTGATTAAAATAGAAGATAGAGTTCCGAAATGCGTTCCAGGGGTTGAAAAGAAATAAACTTGAAAATAGGTGATTAATATACAAGCCCATGAACGTAAAAAGATATTCAATATCTGATCAGATCTGAGAGATATGGCAAAATTCATGGAACAGTATGCAACCACTTTACATCCCCTGGGGCGAATTTGAAAATAACATGAGAACACTTTCTAGGTATTCATATCAAGAATCCGTAGAATAAAAACGAATTGACGAAAATCGTGAAAATATGTGCACTTCATTTTTACACACTTTTTTTTGCACCCTTTCCGAACGGCAATGAATCTTCGAATTTTTCATTATTTTCCCCCCTACTCTCGCACTTTTGCACATGAATCCACACTATCATAGCTCTATACAAAATTCAAATTTCAGCCTCCTAGTATAAGCATAAGATTTAGAAACCAAAATTTTCGTCTTAAACGCTTCCTCACATGCCTCATCACACCTCACCCTCGAAAATAATTTCACTTCAATGGACCTACCCATTCTATTCATTGAAAATTTTTTAATTGATTAGCTCAACGGGTTTTGGAACTACGAACCTTCAAACAATTTTGTATACAGCGGTCTACGGGCGGCGGACAGACGGAATGAAAATTGTTATAGCTTTTTCCGTGTCAACTGGCCATGAAACCTGAAAAAAGAATTTTGAGGGTAGGAATTTTTTTTTTTAAAAATCGATAATAATATCTTCTGTATTATTATCTAATAAATAATAATAAAGTAAAATCGGGCCTTGTAAAATCAGTAGAGTTATGGATATTCTTTTCTATTGTCGTTTTTGCGATAAGTCCAAATTTATTCACCTTTTTTTCACTACCAGATTTTTCTAGTGTATTCACACTGAGTCGAAATCAAGTAAATTAGTAAGTGATTTCGAAAACTTTTCATCTGCCCCATTTCGAAACGTTATAATTGCGTATTAGAAAGTTTAAAGAAGGGTCTGAGAACCTATTTTTACTCAACCATCAAAAATAATACTAATAATCCGAATTCATTTTCACTTACTAGATCGATGACAATCAATCCACTTTCGCGTGATCAGTTATCATCATTTTCCTCTCGTAGTAGAAAAACTTATCCCCGGCTCAACGCCGCTTATTTACTGCATATATTGAATCGAGAGATTTGCATTATATGTGATTTATCGTGTGGAATGCAAGACGTGTTTAGAAGTTGAGTGTTGAGAAGTATATTACTCTTTACAATATTGCAAGGTTGTTGTTTTTCCTGGGAAATTTTAAACTGATAATAAGTGAATTGTTAGGGCTGCCAGAGTACACATGTAACAATAACTTTGAAGGGATTGCAATTATTGTAATACGTGTCTATGATTCAGCAAAAATAATAATGAATAAATAATGCAAATAGTGCAAATAGTGCAAATAGTGAAAATAATGAAAATAGTGCAAAAATTCAAAATTAAATTGTTTCAAGTTTTGTTTTGTTTACTTTTCAAATATTTTATAGGTTTCAGGTTTATATATCTAATTTTACAATTTTCTTACTTTAAGTTTTATTTAGTTTTAAATTCAGTTTAGTATTTCAGTTTACTTAATTTTTAGTGTACCTATGTTTTATTATAATAAGATTTTTATTTATTATATTAAATTAAATTATTTACTTGTTTCTTTTAATAAATAATGCGTTTTAGTAGTGTGTAAAGAATCTTCTTTACATATAAAATTCATAAATGAATTTGATAAATTACTATCGATAGTTATATTTCCATTATATGGTTCTTTATTATTTATTTATTTTACATAAAAGATCGTTGAAAATATTTAATTACTATTATTCTTTAAACAATAAATTATTTATTATTAAACATTAAACATAGTATTAATTATTTATCATTATTAAAATAAATTTTAAGTTTCTGGTATGTGACGACAACTACTAAAAAAATCTGCTAACAGTCTGGGAGCAAGTTTATTATTTTTCCGGCAGAAGTTTGGAACGTGTTCAATTCGGGGATGCGGTGTATGTTACTATGTGACTGAAAACCTAACAAAAAGTTCGGGAAGCGGTTAGAATATGGTGTAACATATGAATTATATAATTGAGTCATTTTTCGGGATGCGGTCTAGAGGTTGAAAAAGATAAAACTTAAAAATATGTGATTATTAAACAAGCCCGTGAAAGTGAAAAGATATTCGATATCTGATCAGACCTGAGAGATATGGCAGAATTTACGAAAAAGTATACAACCACTTTACAATTTCAAGAAATCTTGAAAACACTTTGTAGTTGTTTATATGAAAAATCCGTAAAATAAAAATGAATTGCTCGCCATTAACGGTTTAAGAGATATGGATTTTAAAATGTGTCGATATCGGCATTTTTGCGTTTCGGACGCATTATTTCCCCCTCCACTCCCACACCCCTTCACCCATATCAGCAATTTTTTTGCAAATGGCTTAACTATCAAAGCTCTATAGAAATTCCAAGTTTCAGTCTCCTACCATAAGCGGTTGCTGAGATCTAGAAACCAAAATTTTTCGTCTAAAACGCTTCCCCCACCTTCCCCCTCACACCCTTACCCCTCAAAAAAATCTCACTTCAAGGCGTTTACCGTGTCTATTCAGAGAAAAAAAATCAATTTAATAGCTTATAGGGTTTGGCAACTATAATTCCTCAAACAAGTTTGCGTACGGCGTACGGCGCACAGACGGACCAAAAATTTTTTTTTCTTTTTTCGTGTTTATTAGTAATAAAACGTGTAAAAAAAAATTTCAGGGTAGCAAATTTTTTTTTTTTAAAAGTCGATAACAATACTTTATTATTAAAATAATAAAGTAAAATCAAAATTCTTTTTTATTTTTATTTCAACCGAGTACTTGATTTTATTTTTAACTAAAATCAAGCACTCGGCTTTGATGTGTAAAATATTTAGCACAGTGTTGCCCACCTGTTGCCATACACCCTACAAGTGCAGTTAGAGTTTTATTAAGGAGTTTACGGATTTTGCTCATAAACAAATTCAGCACTTTTTACAAGTATAACGCTTGCAACACAAGCAGTGGAAATATTACGATTAAAACTTTCCACCTAGAAGTGAATTAAATATTTAATAATAAGAATTATAGCCTGCACTAACCATTGCTCCTTCTATAGATGTGACACCATAGTTTTCCGGACTTAACGTCACTGCTCCTGTCCAATCCATCAGAAAATCCACTAACTCGGAAGCATCAAAACTTTTTATCACAGTTTTGGTCCCTGGAAGCAACTAGCTGACCATGGATCGTGCTGACAGTAATCGCATAAGCTACTCACTGGAGTCATCCATAAGCAAGGATTAGCTTGGAACCCGAAGAACGTTTGTAACGACTTCTGTTTTATCCCGAATTATATTTTACCATTACAAAGTTTCCTAATCACCAGAGCCCCGTATGACCCATTCACTAGAATTTGTGAAGCTCCGATTCTTACGACTGAATTGTTCCTGGAGTACTCTTGATCCCGTACGGGTAAAAATTCTGTTCATGTGTCGAATTTTTCCTGGCTGAAAGTCCGTTGTGACCAATTAAATTACGACGAAATCTCCAACAATCTAGGTTATCAACTTTAAAGCGAAGAAAAAAGGAAATTTATCGAAAAAGTTTGGTAAGAGAATGGCACTGGTGTTTCGGATAGTGTGTAGAACAACACCGCAAGGACACACTTTCATGTGTCTCAAGAAGCATGCTGAGAACTCAGCAAAAAAAAAAAAACAGACAAGATGTGAAACTTTTCGCACGGCCGCAAACTTTTAACCTTTTTCTCATCATAGAATTTTTCTTGGATTCTGGAATTTTTTCCATCCCAGGATGAAAGTTTTTCAAGACCTTTCCGAACATAAGACATTCTTTCTATTTTCTCTCCAACAAGTCTCCAGCAGTTTCCGGCCCATCACCGAACCTCTCTCACCAAGTAATTTACTTTGCATAATACTAGACAGACTAAGAAAAACGAACAACCGGAAGAAAAGGACACTCTCACACCCAACAAAGGACTAACAGCTTCACTAGTGGCAACCTAAAGAAATGTCGGAAATATTGTTGCGAGGGCTTAACAGCAAGAAGAACCTTGAAGGACGGCTGTGCTTTCTTGGAATAATCGGTGATAATCGATCTACAAGTCTCACTATACCGCCTACAACTCCCCCAAGGACGAGCTACAAGGAGAGCAAAATTAACCGACGATACTATCGATAAGATATCTTTTTCGTTCTTTTAACATAAATCGAGATTGCCAACACATTCTGATAACTGGCCATGGATAAACTCGGACGATGATTTTCCCGATACATCATGGATGATCCCTGATATAAAGTAGATGGTCTAGGGAAGACCCAAAGATAAGCATACTCCTGACACACGCACATCTATTAAGTGATACGTTCGTACATGGTGCCGGTTAGGACTTCTTCCAAATAAAGTACAGAATCGGATCCTTTGTGAACCACAACCGAAGGATTTCCAGGATTATTCTATCTTTGAAATATCGAGGATATTCCGAGGGAGTATCGATTTGAAATGTTGCCACCTGATGGCCACCGCACTCGTTGTGTGGCTTCTGAATTCTCAACGAGTGTGTGTATGGCACGAGTATGTTGCAATGATGATGATGACAACAACCCCGCTGTACATCCTCGACGACAGGTAATTGGAAAATTGCTTCAGCCAGGACATTGTTATTTGATGATTGATTGAAAATGGTTAAACAGAAATCTCCCATTGAGATGATTTCTATACGAATATCGAAATAGTTGGCAGACATATGTTTTGATGTTCGGGAAGGACGTAGCGAGCGAGTCCTTTCGTCTTCGATGTATGGAATTTTGTCTGATGGGCCTGGTGAAATTTGATGTTTGGTTCTCGGATTTTCACGTTTACGTTTCATGTAATTCCATTAAAATTTCATTATTTACGATTTGTTTCGGAGTAGCTTTCGGGGCCTTGTATTCGAAGTGAAATATTTGCTGTATTAAGTTTGAACGAACAGGTTATCGATTTCAGAAATTCGAAGGAAGCAATAAAATGATACAAATGTGATTTTTCTTTAAAGACTTATTGTCACAAAACAATGGTACGAAGATCAGCAAATTAAGTGCTTTAAAAGGCTTTATGGAATTCCGTTCAGGAATACATTCGAGGGAAAGAAGTAAGAAAGGAAACTACGTGAGTATGGGTTCTAGAACTGCTTTGGGATCAAATCAAAAAACGATATTATTGTTCAACATTTCTAGTTATCCAACCCTTTTGTTTAGGGCAGATGATTAAACTTCAATCAGCCGCATCACCTTCATACTTGAGTCATCATACAAATTCCACCAACATAATTTTTTTTAAAATGACCAGAACTCGCTTACCTTTTCATTTTTAACGACAATATTTTAAATGATGGTTCAGAATTGTTTTTGTTTCTTAAGAATGAACAATAGTGGCACAACTTTACATTTTGTAGTTAAATTCATAAGTAATCCGGCTCGACGGATCAAGAGAAATGTGAGAATCTTGTAGGCCAATGACCGAAATGAAAACAAGATTTAATTAATTTTTGTTTATTTTGTACATAGTCAAATTCGCTATACGAGTTAATTTTAATAGGCAGTATTTTTTGAAGCTGTGTAACTTATTACAAAAATAAAATGATTTTTCGAATCTTTAGTTTTTAATCGCAATCGTCAATTGTGTTATTGAAATTGTAAAGTGAAGAGAGTTCGTATTGATGAAGAAAAAATTCTCCAATTGCACCAGCCATATTTTCGCTCTTCAAAAAAAATTTACGAAAAAGTAAATAAATTTGTATGAAAATAATGCAATCTTATTTCTGTAAAACTTAACTTACTGTGATGACTCGAATAAAAATATGTTTAATGGTTTTTATTTAATAAACTGAAGATACGTAACTATACTAAATTTAAAAGCAGATCAATATACCATAACTGCTCTAGACTACTTCATAGCTTCCGAATTTAAGCACGAACCCTTTAAAATTAATCCCTAATTTGCTCAAAAATTTCAAAGGTGTTTTTATCTACTTAATAAATACCAGCCTCAAGAAGTACTTTGATAATTAAATAAAGTGCTACATGATTAGTAAAATTCAAGCCTAAAGTCTTACTTTTCATTCTTTGATATTTCACCCTCGACCTGACTAACAGAAATTGGAACCCTTAGAGCACCCATTAACGATTGACGGTACGGGGATAATTTTCAAAATATATTCGAAATAAACTCATTACAACCCGTAGGGAAGGGCTTGATAGTCGGGCAGTTGCACCAATAAAAACCTTATTACTCCATTTGAATTAGGGAAATTGTCGTCTTAACCAAAACTTTTTTAACCGCAATAAACCCATTACCGGGACTAAACTTGTTTTTAAAATCTTTTTATTCGAATTACTTCAACTACTTGAAACCAAACTCGAACTATTCACCGGCAGTATTTAACCCCTGATCCAAAAGTACCTACCCCCTTGAACTTGGTGTCCTTTCAGCAGCACACATACCAAAAGTTTTAAATCATGCGCCTAATTGGCTTCGGATTTTCCAGTAAAACTTTTCATTAAGCCAGCAAATAAAAGTTTTTGCTCACTTTACTCCACAACCCTTAAAATTGCGTAAATGTTGTTCCAGAACGATCCCGGGAATCCGTTTTCTTGCTAGGTTTGATGATGACGATGATGAGAACTGCTACCCTTTCCCGGGATGTTTTGAACGAGAAAGGACTAAGGTCGAGACGGTAGAGGGGGTGGCGGTGGTGTTTTGAGCTATTTACCGAAAAATAATGTTGTACAAAGAACAATAAGACGACTTTTATGAGGTTTTTGAAAAATAAAAGCAACGTAAATAGTGTTAAAGTTTGTTGTCTTGCTTCCTTGTTATGTAGTTTCTTTTTCAGAGAAGGACATCTGATTGTTTTATACGAAGTGGTCCATTAATTGAACTTAGTTATGGGTCATTTGGTTTCAGTATTGCGAGACAGAATATTTTTAATTGTATAGTAGTTTTGGGTTGAAAGTGTGTTGGTCTAGCCAATTTTGTGGTATTAGGGAGGCGGGTGCTTGCAAATTCAAATTAAACGGAAGTTTCACTTCAGAGAAGATGAAAATGATACGGTTTTCATAGAGATCTAATTCATGTAATTTGTTGAGTGGACATTAATTATTTTTAATGACCTTTGAAAGTTGAGGAGATATTGGGTGGTTTAGTTGTTATGAAAATGATACTCATTAATGATACGTTGAACAAACGCCAGAATATGAAACTTTAAGTTTCTGTAAAACTTAAATTAATTTTTCATGAGTTCAATAAGTTATAAAGATAGCAATTACCACCTTCCGATCAAGGCGTTTTACGCCGAAGAACATGTTTGAAAATTCTATTGAATCTTGATTTCCGTGAATTTAATGGTTAGATAAACTGCATAAACTGTTACACTCCTTATCAACATAGTCTCCAGCGCACATTGATATTATCCAACTGAATACTCAAGTGCATGCAATTTATAACAATTCTTCTTTCTTATAACAATTCTTCAACGGTTTTAGATATTGTAGGTTATTCCACTCTCATTTTAAATATCGCAACAATTAGGCGTTTATGGATAATTTTAACGGTTGATACGAAACTAATCAAATCATTTAAATGTGAAGAAAGAATCTTCCAAATTGGAGCCTCTATTCGTAACGTCTGAAGTACCACAAGGCTCTTGCGAGAGTGAACGTATACGGCGTCAATGTTATGAGAATGGAAGAACACCGGTCTCGTTCGCTACCTGAGCTCTTGAAATCCGTGACGAAAAAGATCGGGTAGAGATTGGCGGACTTGAGTGCAATGGGCAATAATTATCTGAGTGCTCAAAATACGCTGCCTTGTGGCGTATCTCCCCCTGCTTCAAACAGCAAGGCTCATATCTTGGTTCCGTCTTATTGTTAAATTAAGTCACGTATGGTAGGAAGTTCAAATTTGTTGAGCTTGTTGTAGGAGGAGCAGTGAAAAATATGTCTGGAGATCTATCCCCCATTTCATGCCTGTTAAATTAAATGCTCGTTGATGTTTTGGCAAAGATTATCAAATGTTACGATAGCTGACGAGATCATAGCAAAGTAGTCTTAAAGACTATTTACTAGATGAACAAACAATAACAAAAAATTTAAACAATATATTACATTGGAAAACTTTGAACTAAATTTTTGAGGGTAGATGTGGGGTACGGAATTAGGGAAGTCATTCATATAATAAGTAAATTCATATATCGTACAAACAGTACCAGATATTACCTTGACATTTTTAGAGGAGTTAAGCCCGGTAGAGTTCTACTACCGAACACTGTTTTGGGGGTGGACGGGTTGGTGGAAAAAGAAGTACAAAATCTGATTTGTGTTTCTCACGGCCCGACAAAAAAAAAGCTAAGCATTGAGGACTATAGGTATTGAGCCGACATAAGGGTACTATACCAACATTTTTTATAAAGGGTTGACAAGATCCAAATATAGATTTTTTACTTGCATTCCAGAAATGGATTATGCTGGAAAGTGTGTAAAAGAATATGTATTACCCATGGAATTTAAGGAAACAAAATTTATTCTTACAGCAAGCTATGGTGAACAAATATTTCGTGACATTTTCACGAATTTCGTGATATCTTTTAAATCGATCGAGGTATCGTATAAATTTTCCTTTCCTTCCTTCTATATAATAACCTAAAATCATGATCCAGATATTTTTATGTTCATCTTCTGAAGGTGGTATAAAGAAGTTGTGCACGTCTTCACGAATCCCGACATATTTCTTGGGTCTGAGGAGATATCGAATACGCATTCACTCTTAAGGAGATTATTTATAATTTTTTTTTTTTATATTAATCATGAATTTTGCGACATTCAACGACCTCGGTCGAGATACCGTATAAATTTTCCCTCCGCAGAATCTTTATATGATGGACAACGGTCATGATCCAAATTTTTTTTATATTTATCCTCTGGAAGTGGTGTGAAGAAGCTGTGTACGTTTTCACGAATCCCGACATATTTCTTGGGTCTAATGAGATATTGAGTTCGCTTTCACTCGTAAGGGGATTATATATCAATTTTTTTTTATAAAAATTAGTTTAGTGATTTTAGAATATTCAACAACTAATGGCATGTAGAATGATTTTATACATTTTACGATTTCCGATATATCTTTTAGGTCTAGGTATACTATTGAATATAATTGCCTAAAAATCGATTCAGATCTTCTTTTTTTTTTGTACATTTACCACGATTTTATTCTTTGCATATTTATTAAAATTAAAAAATATATAAATAAAAAATTTATTATTGATAGTGTCGGTGCGTCCCGCCATAAATATAAGCCAAAACGCCATTTAGCTATTTAGATTTGAGATCCCTGCATCGATATAGTTTTCAAGAGGGGGCAAAATGCTGAGCCACCTCACATACTACGCAGTAAAATAGGGCAAATAGGAATTCCTTTGGAGCCCCGAAGGATGCCTAAAGAATTTGACCAGCTTATTATGCCCTATCGACCTCAGATCCTCAAAATTGTCAAAGGAAAGCGATAACCATTTTCTAATTTCAACTTTGACTACGACTCAAAAACTTAAATTAGGTTTTAAGATTGGCGGTGATATAAGCAGTTTTGTTATACTCTAACGAAGGACTCCTTTGAGTGAAGCGAAAAGAGGTACTAGAACCAACCAACATTCCATTTATTCGAAAAAAAATTTCAATCTCCTACCAAATTTGTCTTAACTATTTTGTAATTCAGCTTCATTACAAATCCATTCCTAACTTCACCTGTTTAAATCCGTACCGACGGATCAGAAAATGTTCATTTCATTTCCAAAAGACGTTTTTATAATTTTTTTTGCAATTGTTGGCAACAAGTGCTGACAACTTTATACTATGAATTGAACATTGAAAATTTAGTTATGAAATGTTACCTATCTAGTTGAGTAATGTCAGTGAGAGCAATTTTCAAATTAATACTAGCTACTGACTTTAGGTTTTGCCTGAAAAAATTACAAAGGCGTGTCCAAACTGGTTGCTAATTTTAGAATAAGAACTTTCTTCCTTTTGTCGTAATCTTACCCTTCTATCAATAAAATTTAAATTTAAAGTGTAACGCCTCTAACAATCATTTCTACAAATTGATCATATTATCATAATTTTGAAAAGTAAAGAGCACACCTTCAACAAATCAAGGATACCTTACTTTACCTGCATACATGTAAGTTGTTCCAGTTCCAAATTTCTTCTGCTCTGTATAAGTTTTGAGTATCAGATACTCTGAAGTATCAGTGACAAGTTTCAGATGGCTGTATCTTGAACAGGAGATAGTGCAAAGTTATAGTTTTCAAACTGAAAAGTTATTAAACTGTGGCTGAAGGATTATTTCGCAGTTAGTTTTTTAAGAGTAGGAAAGTATTATAAAATGTGTGTTCTGTATATGTTACAAATTTTTTGTTCAGAACTGCAAATCAGGATGTTTTACTCTATGACACAAGCTCAAAAAGTAATACACAATAATGTCATGAAAACTATTGGCATCCGAACAAAAAATTGAAAGCATTTGCAATTTTCTTTTCAACTTTTATGTTGAAAATTTTCCTGAAACTTCTAAAATTTCTTTTGAGTTTCGCTCGCTTATCAATAACGTGGCCACGGAAGCTGCTCGATAGCTAAAACAAAAAATAATAAACTTTTCCTTTAAATGTCTTCAGCATAAAGTTGCATTCCTTTGTTTAATCCACGTTTCATTTTCGTCCTTACGATACATATTTTTCCTTGGGGGGAAAAAAAATTAAGGAAAATCGAAAAAGTATATTCGTTCTTTTGTACCACTTAACCGTGACGTGATGTTAACTTTTCCAACAACAGCAGGACAATTCCGGGCTTGTTACATTTTTTTTTTCCGAAGAAGCCTTTTGTAAATATCATCTTTTTGTTCACTTTTTGTCATCCCCCTTTTTTTTGTTTTCTAATTGTTCTTCTTGATGAAAGTTATACAAAAGGAAGGACTATAGAGACAACATAATATCCTTAAATTGTTCCTCTTGTTACTTGTACTGTTTAACGAAGAAAAAGAGCAACAGAAATGCCGGAGTAGAACAAATTTTAAGAAAACTTTCGAATAACAAAAGTTTCGATTCAAACTACAGAAGGACTTGCGGTGAATTTAAACTGAAGAGGAGTTTTTAATTTTATTGTTTGTCGTTTTGCTTAAGACAAGTGAAATTTTTGATAGACTTTTAAATTTCAATAATTAGAAATTTGTCTTTGTATTATTTAAAGTTGAATCCATTTAAGCATACAAGCAAGGGTTTTAGGAGAGAGGAAAAGTACACAGTAAAAGTACTATTTTTTGTATAGTAATTTTTACTATAGGGTTAATGTAATTTTACAATTAGAACGAATATTAAAGGAACAAATGTGCTTATTTACTATGAAATGTGTAAATGTTGTAATTTCTGCATAGTGCACTGTAAGGCAGTTCAGCGATTAGCGGGATAGATCGGATGCTATTTGCAACAGATATGTCATTAATAAAATTGCCCATGTGTTTGGAGATGCGATGTGCAGCATGAAAGCTACATATTTGCAATCAGATTGGCTTTGTCTACATCGCTGAAAACCTTATTGTTGCTTTCGTTGACCAGAGGTGGGATACCAGTAGCTTGTCTTCGGTTGCACCATTTGCTTAGTTTCCAAACATTCCGGGAGCCCTTTTCCAAATTAGTTAGCACAGAGTTCCATTTTGAGTTGCGGCTCGCAATTAGTCTTCCTTGAATGGTTTTTGTTAGGAGATTAATGCGGGATTTTGTATTTGGATCTCTGTACCTTTGCCATTGTCTGCGTAGCGTGTTTCGCTCTCGAATGATATTTTTGGTGTCGTTGTCTATTTCGGGTTGTGAGAAACCCTTTCTAACTTTCTTTGGTGTGCCGTGCTCCACAGCTAGCCATAAAAAATATAAAATATTTACAATTATTATCAGACGTGAAAAAAAATGTTGTTTCTGAAGAAATTTATTCATTAAAGTGATACATACTTCATTTAGGAAAATTCTTTTTTAAAATCCTATTAACGCCCCGCCCCATAAGTCCGATACGACCATTTTTTATCCCTGTTTGATTTTTCTTTCTTGAGAGGATTTTAATCGATTGAAATAGTTTTTCGTTCGTGTAATCTGGCGGGGCCAATACGTCTGCATCGTTCACTGTCTATTAGCAAACTAATTTTGATTTTACAGAAAAAAATAGTTTTACAGGTTTTCAAATTATTTGAAACGCATTACTATTAAAAATCAATAATTTTTTCATTGATATGTCTTCTAGAAATACCAATTCCTTATACTGTCAATGATACTTTTCAATAAAATGTGGTCTTCTTATGCAATTCATGCCATGGAAATTGTGAAAAATTGCTTCAGTTTGGCTTCATATATTATTAACAAATTTTTTTTTAAATTTGATCTATGGAGGACCTTCTTTAAGATTTTTTCTAGCATTATATTAATGAAACTGACATGTTAATTATTCAAGATATATGTAATATGAGTTTAAAAAACTCGAATTTACGCATTTTAAAAAATGTTCAAGGGTTGTTGTTCTAATAGCATTTTTTCCAAATACAGTTTTGAATTTTTTCTCTATGGATGACCTAGTTTACATCCCAGCTAATAAAGTGGTGTGATTTCATTTAATTTTTTTGTAGCCATTAACGTGAAATATTGGTAGGAAAACAGTCATAAATCATCAAAACTGCATTTAATGTGCCCATGGAGCCTTAACTTGTAAACCTTAAAACAGTCATATAAAGTAAATCTTTAATAACCTACTTCGTAGTATTCGAAAATTTATTTCTTAATGAAAACTGCGTTTTAATTTGTTAAATCTTATGATAACATTTTGTCGCTATGCTTATGCTGTACGTTTACCTCACCTAGATGAATCTTTAGTGATTCACTTGCGATGCATTTCAATTACTTACATGTCTACTTCAGTTTGAATGGTCTGCTTCTCATGAAAATATGCTGAAAAGAATTCGATGAATGTAATAACTGAATTTAGAAATTTAAATTTAATTTATTTAAATCAAGATAAATTGAAGCCCTTGGAGAAATAAGGAGTCAACTCATTATTGAAAAACATGAGAGGGCTTGACTTTTCTGATATATAACTGCTTTCGGAGGAAATTCAGCTAATGCAGTTAGCCCCTTATGGTTTAATATTGTCTATAATAATTTTAATAAAGCTATAAAATAATTTTAATCCATATGGCTTCAGAAAAGTAAAATTTTCATGTTTATTTATTTATTTAAACAGAGGTTTGCAGTTTTTAAAAAATCAAATAAAGCATATTATAAAAAATTGATTTCAATTTTATTAATATGAAAAAGATAATCAAAGCAGTAAAAAGAAATAGTAATAAAAAAATGAAAAAGAAAAATTACTTATAAAAAATTTTGTTGGAAAAACGAGTTGACCCCTTCTTCCACCAAGGGCTTCAATAGTAGTAGTGATGTTGTTGTTGTTTAAAGCGGGGTAAAATACGCCGAGCATATTGAACACTAGACAATTATGGCAAATTCCGAGTCCCCCAGTCTCTACCCGAACTTTTTCGTCCTCTTCACGAATTTCAAGAGCTCATATAGGGAACGAGAACGTAGTTCTTCCATCCTCATAACATCCACGCCGTATACGTGCACGCTCGCAAAAGAGTAAGCAGGACACTCGAGAGGGAAATGTTCCGTTGGGTTGTCGGTCTCTTTGCAAGTAGTGCACATGGGGTCATCAATGATTCTCAACCTGACCATATGTAGACCACACGAATTGTGCCCTGTGAGGACACAAAACATACCACTACATTCTCCCCTGCTCAATTTGATAAAAAAAGAAGCTGTTCGTCCCCTTGGTCCCTCAATAAGGTTTATTAGTAGTGATGTACCGAAATGCTTTTTACCTTCATGATACAGATATGGTTCACCTATGTAAATAAATTATGATCTACCCAGGTGATTTATTTACGAGTCACAAATCAGAACTATGGAACATGTGAATCATAATTGATTAACTTCCGATGCTTTTTCTTATTGTGCAAAATTTTTTTTTTTAACTACACACAAAGTATGTGTGTCCCATAAACTTTTACGTCGAATAACTGAATTTATGAGATATCCTTCAAGCGTTATAATCTGTCAACTTTACAACAAGGATATCCCAACCACCTTCGTCAGATAATAACATCAGCAATGCCAATATCTGCTCCTTTTACTTCCAAAGTTTTCTTATGCAACCGGCAAATTACTCACCAAACTCAACGCAAAACCGACAGATATTAAAAACTTTTTCTCATCCTACACTTTTCCCGAACTATGTATTTTCACAAACTATTAAAAACTTTTCTCGACCATCCTAAGGGGTGGGTTTTTTCACCCCCGTTCATTCTCTTGAAAACTGTTCGATATCCTCGAACTAATAAAAATTCTTTTCGGTTTTTTCTTTTCAGGATATCACGATGTCAGTGGACTATTTGTAACAAATATTGAAGTTCCCGAAATAGTTGATTACAGAGATCGAGTTACGTTGTCCTGCAGCTATAACATGGGCGGGCATAAGCTCAATTCGGTAAAATGGTACAAGGACGACATGGAGTTTTTCAGGTATTAAAAACATTTTTTCTTGAAAAAAAGCCCGTCTGCTGTAATAAATATTCAAAAACATGAAATGTACATTAAAATGAACAATTTTATATTCGGGGATTTTTTCAGTAGATATTTTATTAGATACTCCAGGACGAGTGTACGTTTGATGCGCAACCCTTTTTCGGCGTTATCCTACTGCAAACATAACGACTACTCCAGACCCGCCAAGCCTTTTTTTCATCCACCCCCCAAAAAATTATTATAGGATTTTAGGTGAAGGATATATGCGACGACATGCCTGGCATAAAGGAGTTTTATACCCTTGTAGCGGAGAGCGAATATGTGGCTTGTTAATACGGTTATACATGAGAGAGTATTAATTAGGATTAGAGGGTATAGAGTTGTGAAACTTTTCGTTGAACAACGAAAAGCCGGATATTTCGTACCCCGAGAGAACTTTTTGACAGCGAAATGTAATTTAAAGTCCTGGGGTCTCCAAACCATCTCCTCAATTATATCCAACACATATCCAAACATTCTGACATACTCGAAAATTTTAACCCTTGCCGGGACACAGCGAAGGGATTTAGTCGGCCCGAATAGCGCCCACCCTTTTCGACAACCTACCCCGGGAAAAATATTTGTTTCGAGTGAGCGTTTGTAATTTAATTTCACCGGTTTTCTTTGTGATCGATGGGTGAATTAATTAGTGTTACCAGATAATATCTATAGTGTAGACATCTACCTCTGTCTATATTTCTATAATATACGAAATAGATTTACACACAACGATATGGAGGGCACGAAGGGATAACGAGGTCCTGAATAAATATCCTGGCCATTTCTGGAATTAGCATTTCGAGATAGAAAAGGATTTACGCAATTCTTAACGAAAACAGTCTCGGCATGTTTTAATAAATTGATTGAGTTTACAAGCATTTCAATTTTATAATGTTAAACTTTTCGAAAGGCTGTTTTATTATTTTGTATACGCTTTTGGAACAACAACGAAAAGTTCTGATGATTTGTATGTTCGTGAGTCTTCTGTGACTTGTAAGACAGCAACAAAGTTTCTCTAAATAAATACCATGAGTTTCCTGGTCGGGGTTTTAACTTGAAATTTTTTTTCTTCCCAGGCTTTTTCAAAAAACAATTTTCCATTATTTTCTTTTTTGTTTAGTTCGAAGTTAAAACAAATGATTGTCTTCGGAAAATTTCTACACCGAAATAATGCCTTAAAAAAATTATTGTAATTCAGTGAAGTTCGACATTGTATTTAAAAAATATTTGCCACTAGTCTGGATGAAACTCTACTATGTTTCGGGTCAAAGTCCGGGAAGGCGTTACTCTAGTGCTACAGAAGTGCTTTCGCCACTGCTCTTTATACAAGTCTTTCAATAAATAAACTACACCTTAAAGTAAAAATATCGTAAAATTGTAAAATCGATTTTTAGCCAAGTATACAAAGTCTGTGAAGGAAGACATCTCGAATTTTCTCTGATCTTCGTGAAAACGTTTAAATCTCTCTTAAATGATGAATATAAAAAAATGTCCCAAAAGTATGGACGAAATTTTATTATTATTTCGACAGAAGTTCGGAACGCGTTCCATTCTACGATGTTGTTACTAATACCTCGGGAAGTGGTATAGCGGAATACCAAATGAATTACATAATTGGGCCATGTTCCAAGATGCGGTCTAAGGGTTAAAAAAAGAAAAAACTTACCGCACCGTGAAAAATATGTGATTATTAATCAAGCCAGTGGTAGTGAAAAGATATTCGATATCTTATAAGACCCGATATGGTAGAATTCATGAAAAAGTATACAACCACTTTACAAATCCTTAGGGGTCAAATTTCAAAAAATTTCAAAATTGAAAAGACTTTCTACGTATTCATATGAAGAATCCATAGAGATAAAATGAATTCAATTTTTAGGAAGACCTAGTAGATATGATGAAAATCGGGAAAATATATGCATTGATCATTGATCATTTTTCTTTGTCCTCCTTCCGAACGCCAACTGATATCCGAATTTTTGTTTAATCAAAATTACTTTTCCAGTTAATTTACATACCATATACATACCTAGTTTCAACTTCCTAGTATAAGCCGTTCTATAGTTAGGAAAAACACCCCCCTCTCTGCACCATACTACAACTATAAAAAATTATACTTTTCCAATATGCCACTATTGAAGATCTATCTAAATACTAAGTCTTAGCTTTATGTCGTTATTGGTTCTCGAGATATAAAAATCAGAACCTTTCACCCTCCCCCACTCTCACCCTCTACACTCACACCCTCAAAATTTTTGTTTTTGCTAGGGGTCTACTAGCTCTACGTTTGGTAAAAATTTTAAGAATTTATCTTACACTGTTCTTGAGATATGAGACGTGAATTTTTATATCTTTTATATCTCCTCCACTTTCATGCTCCCTTAAAAAAATTTACTTTCAGCAGACTCCATTTATCAACCTTTACTCACAAGCCAAATTTTATTTTTCTAGTGCAATTGGTTCGTGAGATATGGTAATCTCAAAGCTTTCACCCCTCCACCCTCGTACGTCACTGCCCTACTCAAAAATTTGGTGCCGATCTATTATTCTAGTGTATCTACAGATACTTAAGTTTAAATTCGTGGCATTAACTGTTTAGGAGATATGGACTTTAGAATGTATCGATCTCGGTTTTTTTGCGTTTCGGACGCATTATTTTTCCCAACACTCTTACATCCCTTCACCTATATTGGCAGTTTATTTGCAAATGAGTCCACTATCAAAATTCTATGCAAATTTCAAATTTCAGCTTCCTAACATTAGCGGTTGCTGAGATCTAGAAACCAACACTCGCACCCTTCAAAATATGGTCACTTTCATGGGCCAACCCAATATTTTCATAAAAAAAATTTAATAGCTTAAAGGGTTTCGGAACTAGGAGCCTTCAAACCGTTTTGTGCACACCGGTATAAGTACGGCGGACAGACGGACTGCAATTTTTCATTGCTTTTTTCGTATTTACTAGTCATGAAACGTGTAAAAAAAAATTTCGATAGCAATACGGTATTGTTAAAATGATAAAGTAAAACAATATTCTTTTTCTGCCAGACACAGACGGTTACTTCCATCTCTTATTGCATGACGCTTTATACTCATGCAAGTCACTTACTTCATTATAATCGCTACTACTGCTGTCTAAGAAAAACATTTTGAAAATAACCGATCCCACCAATTCAATTTAAACAGTCAACTGTCTGTCAGATGTCATCCAACAGAAATATTCTAGTACTTTCCTGTTCAATAATCTTGACCATACGGCTTTTAAACAAGGCCCGAGATTGGTGCTGGCAAGATGAACTCGAAACACAAGTTAACCTAGACTCGAAAAAAGAGTCTCGTTTCGTGATTCATGATTCCACCCAAGGTTTCCATAATCCGAATCGACGGACCATTCTGATAGTGAACTATTGGTTAAAATTTACCAAACCCAATAAAAGCTTGAACATAAAAGACTACCTCACATGGAGATACGGACAGATGGATGGATGAACAGATTGACAAACAGACGCCCAAAAACTACACTTCTGGTCTTAAAGGTAAAGAGTTGCTTTATAATTTATTTTGTTAGACCCTATTCGAATTGAAGAGTGCACGCATAATTGGCATCAACATCTCGGGTTGCCAGAAGCACTGATCAAAAACCAAACATATTCGGTTCCCTTAATTTCTTTATCGAAATATGTTTTCCATAATCCTATCCACGGACCACTGATGGTAATAAATTACTGGTTAAAATTTGAAAATTTGAAAGGTTGAACATTTATGAACAGACCACGACACATACGGTTACAAACAGACGGATGAACTTATTGACAAGTGGAAGAAGAGACAATGAGAAACGCTGATTCTGGTTCAAGAGGTAAAGGCTTGCTTCATATTTTATTATGTTTGCCCCTATTCGAATTGAAGGTCGCTAGCGCCATTAACGGCTCTAAAAAATGCTTTCATAATCCGGATCGACGGACTTCTCATGATTGCAAACTTTAGATTTTCTACGTAGGTATTGGATTAGAAGCGAAATAATGTCGGACGGAGGGTTTTAAGAACAGTTAATACTTACTGGCTTACTGGGGCAGCTTTTCGCGATTAACTCTCTAATCTAGCCTACTATCTAAGGAAAAAGCAATAAAAAAACAACAGTATTTTTGATGTTTTTAATTTGAATCACTACTCTCGATCTGGATAAATCGCAAAAAACACACCTAATGTAGAATGCCAGACGATTGACGATAGTCAAACAATAGATCTACAGGTGGCCACAAAATAAACAAGGCCGCTATTCACAGTGGTCATAAAGTAGGCTTTAAGTTAGAGCTGACTTTAGTGTCATATAAATTGTACGACACTAAAGTCAGCTTTAACTCAAAGCCAACTTTATGACGACTGTGAATAGCGGCCCAAGTGTTTAGTTATCCGGTTCGACGGACTATTAAAGGCTGACAATCAATTTCTAAAACTGCACAGAATTTTAAAAAATACTCATCATTTTATGTAATTTAATTAAAATCGAGTTATAATCATATCCGAGAGCAATAAAGAAAATCAGATAATCTATCTTTCCTTATAATGTACTGCAATTTTCTATCTAATTCGTTGAAATTTCTTTTAATCGGAATCAATCAGATACGCACCAATGGCTCAGCCAATATTCATTAAGTTTCCAGTCGACGGCGTTACAATTTTCAGCGATAAACATTTTTGCAACGAAGTCACGTGCAGCATAGACATTGGCGAATTGAAGATGAAGTCATCAGGTGCCTACCGATGCGAAGTATCTGGCGATGCTCCCGAATTCAAATTAACCAGTCGAACAGCAAACATGACGGTGGCCGGTAAGTACTTAATCATACCATACCACCATACCTGTCCAGGAAAAAAAAACGGATGACCAAATCTCTTCCATAATCGATTCCATTTTGAAAAATCCTTCCGCCACCGGATAGTTTTCTTCCAGCATCGTCTTGGACATAGTATAATTCCATCGTTCTAAACGACCTTCATAAATCAGAAAGTTCCATAGTGGAACCGCGCGCGCTATGTCCTTCCGTATGGCTCCTCCTTATGGCCCCCCGTACAATTTTATTGTATCACAATATGAAATTGTAAGGATGAGCCCAGAAGCCATAGATAACTCTGTTTCGCTTTTCTACCGCTGCCACCACCGCCCAGGATTTATCTCTATAGATGTGTGCAGAGATCCTTTACGAATTACAACAACGCTGCGTTATATTTTATAAAGCATGTCGCAATTTCGTTGTCCTATAAAAGGATATAAAATGGATATAAATTCCACTTTATATAAAATATTTGCAGTTGACAATAATTCTGTGTCGTGTTTTTTTGGCGAGGGGGGAGCGAGGGGTGAACCGGCCTGAAGGACCAATGCGCACAGAAATTTTTGTAGATATTTTTGGTATCTCTTTGAAACTATGGACAGTAGTGAAGAGGTTGGGTAAGTATTTGGGAATGGTCCTTGGTTTTGTTTGTTGTCCAAATGTCCAGTTTCGTTGTTAGTATGCACTATCCTTGATACGGTTTATTTATTTATATATTTTTTTTTAATTCCCTCCTCTCTTGAGGACTTTACATTTATTGTCATCTGCAATGGGTTTTTATCCTCGACTGCATAAATCTATTTTTCTTGTATGTGTATACAGCGCTACCGCAACATGATCCGCTGATAAATGGAGTGAACGTAACGTACAGACTGGACGATTTTGTTGTCGCCAATTGTTCATCGGATTGGTCAAGTCCTCCAGCCACACTGACATGGTTTATAAATGATGAAAAGGTACTTGTGCTCTTTATCGATGTCCTGTAGATACTATTCGGTTTTTTTGGTCTAGTTACGCTATAATAATGGTCCTTTTTTCACTTATTCCATTAGGCACCGCCCGAAACACTTCAGCCCCAGCAGGAATCTATCGTGACCGCAAGTGATTTCACAGTACGTCTTCGGAGTCTGGAAGTTCGGTTTCCGCTGGACAGACAGCGCCTGGTATCCTCGAAAGGAGTCCTCAAGATGAAGTGCCTGGCAGATATCAATCAAATACAGTCCTTGAGACGTGAAAAGCTGACCAGCTCCTACATCCTGACAAAAGATGATCTGACGAATCAGAAATTGGTCAACTGGAAGAATTCAGGTAGAGTACATACATCCGTCCCTAATCTCGATTGACTTTCTTATTATTATTTATGTTTATTTCGTTCGACATTCATTGGCATATTTGTTCCGGTTCGGGGTCTATATATTCGAGGGTGGTTCCCTTTTTTCTTCTTAGTTTGTAACGCCGAAATCCGAAGTTCTGGAGCTCTGATCTTCTTTTTTTTTCGCCCGAAGAACAAGTTCATTTCGATGAAATGTTTTTCGCAGTCACAACACAAACAGGAAAAAAGTCAAAGCCAAAAATATTTCCAGGCAATTGAACTCAATTAGGGGCAATAGAGTCTTTTTTTCCAAAGGACTCGAAATTGTTCACTGAACCAAATTTAAGTTAATGGCATTTTCGGTAGAGAAGGGAAAATACCGAACGCCCTTAGAAAATAACAAAAAGCGTTCATCGCCAGTTATTTTGTGTTCATTTTGGTATTCCAAGCTGACCTAGGCCTAATACCCAATAGCAACCTAATTGTGCACCACATGCTTTTGCGAAATTTTGCTGACGATCTCAGCTTTTCAAGGATTCATAGTTCAGATGATTGATGAAATCCTTCGTAAGCTTAATGGGACTCTTTTTCATAGTCAACGAAGATATTAGTCTGTTCGGTAGCTTGGAGACAAGTAGAACTATCTGGGAAACTCTTTCCTTAGGCCAGGATATTTTCGGCAATGGTTTATAGACTTGCTATTCGACAAGAATGATGGGATGATAATAACCGTAAGATCCTTTTTAGGTTCTAACGTTGACATAGTTTTGCTTGGGTTTCAATAAGGATTGAGTGCAGAAACGAATATGTTTCAGTGTTTGCTCATTAGCAAACTCAATTATATGTTTCCTTCAGATCGATATGACTCCTTTTGGGGGCACAGGACTATATTCAGCCCTAAGTCGCTGTTACTCCTTAAAGTTTACTAAGCCATTTTGGAATAACAAAGTGCAGCAAACTTTCGAAATAGGGACCTAATGGATGCAGAGGTTGGTGGAATAACAAAGTGCAGCAAACTTTCGAAATAGTGACCTAATGGATGCAGAGGTTGGTGATGATTTCACCAGAGTCAGTATTTTAGTAAGTTACTTTTTAATGTGTAGTTTGTTGAATTTCAAAATCAATCTCTTGCACGTGTAAGGAGATGGCAGAACAGTTCATTATTATTCTGTGTTGGGTACTAGAACTCAGGGATAATCCATGGAACTGCATGGCTGACGAATTCACCCTTCAGATTATACTAGAACACTAGAATCTGGGTGTGCTTCTCTCTACATGTAAACTGCTACTGGGACTCCAATCAGTTGAGTAACCACTGCCAGATATATTACATGGACTACATGTCACAGTATGAGACTTATCTGGCCAAAGCTGGATCTAAATGGTCTAAAAGGCTGACTTTTCTAAAAAAAAAAGGTGAATATCAGCACCACAGTCGATGTCCTGGCCGGATTCTGTCTTAAAGGTCAGCATGCCAAAAGATTTGGCTTCTGTAGAAGCTGCTTGGATGAGGAGGAGAAGAAGACAGTTCATCGTCTTCCCTGTACCTGTCCAGCTCTATTCGCTAGAAGGAACGCTCATCATATAGTTTACTTCTTCAACAGTCTTAGTGACCTTACCGCAACGGAGGTCGCGAGAATCCAATGCTTCATTGCAAGCTGTGAATAGTTTGAAGAGTAGGACCGGATTCGGTGATCCTGTGGTAGCACAAAAGACGTTTTTAGATCTATGTGTGTTCGTGTTCTCACGGGCAGCCAGGCGGCCTACCTATACTCACCTACGTCAAATACAATTTGCATTTTTATTTTGCGAGATCATCCAGAGTAGAGTAGAATATGAGTATTATCCATTAAAAAACCTCAATTCAGGTTTCAAAATTTGTGTACTCGACTTAAGCTGGCCGCACGCTGAAAGATCAAAAACA
This sequence comes from Beris chalybata, assembly GCA_949128065.1. NCBI lineage: Eukaryota > Metazoa > Arthropoda > Insecta > Diptera > Stratiomyidae > Beris > Beris chalybata. The sequence goes on from OX421894.1 coordinate 133,073,279, forward strand.
GTTTTGATCAAAAACGCCTGTATAAATTACCATAGAAGACACAGTAGGAAATTCTACAAACAGAGTACCTACTTTACTACCGAAATAACTCCTACATTACACTATAAACTTCAGAGCTGCAAGTGGAGCTCACACCCCCTTCTCATCGTCCGTTCTATCTTCTTTAAGCCCCCCTGGTCAGGAAATCCTTATTATTATACATTTCGCTTATGATGTCTTGTCATATTATACTCCTCCTCACAACACTGCCCCACTTTCCCATGCCGACTTACTATTCCGATCTCTACCCGAACATTTACAGAGAATAAGTTCCTGGACCTATGTACACACAATACACCTCTCCTTGGCATTTGATGACGAACTTCTCTCCCGCTAGCCTTTCCACTCATTCATATTGGCTAAATAGGGTCCGCTACAATGTCTCCTTCTCGATTGGCATAAAAACCAGAAATAAACACTTAGGCACTAAGTTTCTTGTAAGATGGGCATGGAACACGCACTTCTCTTTCTCGCCCCGGCATGTAGGTATACGATGCGGAGTGCGAGTGTCTTCCCAGCCCCTCATTTGATAATCCTGTAGAGTAAGCTTAATGTCAGAATTTTTAATTTTTATTATATTATATTACATATTAGGTTAAGTCTTCTTAACGTCAAATGCCAAATGAGCTCTATGGATACACCTCTGGTATTGATATTATAATATCGTTCATACCAGCAGTGTATCAACCAACACTAACCATATACGAGATAAATGAACTGGTATATATAAAATATCGAACCTGTTTCATGGTATACAAATTCGATAATTTTACATAGTATACTATGCATTTTACTGCCAGTAGTGCCATTCCTCAATTATGTGGCGATTATTGCAACTAAATGTCTTTGCTTGCTTATACCAGATTCTGTCAAATCATACTATGTATATGTGCAGTGTATCATGTGAAGCTAGTTTCAATACTATGATTTCAATACCATGGTTTGTATACGAGCTGTGTATCCAGGATATACCACGAGTTTAAACATCTTTCTTGATTTGGCTACGGCCTTATTGTCATATTGTCAGTGATGCTTGACATTTGAATCGCTGTCAAGCATTTTCTTGTAGCTCCTATTGTATCAATTATTCTTATGGTCTCAATAAACTTTCTGAGCCCAAATCTGATCTCTTATATATGATTGTTGTAAAAAACTCATTGTACTTAAGAATAAATTACTCCATTGATACCTTATACAATTTTCAATAGATTATTGTTATGATTAATATTATGTTTGTTTACAACAATTGTTCTAAACAAAATTTATTCATTTTTTGAGTAAAAGAAGTTTAAAAAAAAAACCTTTTATCTACATAAATTTGTAGTTACTCATCATTCAGAGTCTATGCATTGTTAGCCAAATTTATCATTTCTTTTGACTATTTTTCTTCATTCCAAATACTTATTATTGCTTACTAATCTTACAGCTAACCACAGAAGTCCCACAACATCAACACTAATATTGGAGGGTGCTCTATTTCTAGTCACTGTGAAATATTTTCAACTGCGGCTCCTACAGGACACTTCAAGGTAGTTAGCTTAAAAAAAAATCTTAGAAATTATTTTTATTTAAACAATTTTATAATTTAAAAATATAAAATATATAGAAATTATCATTAAAATATTTAAAAACAAAAAAAAAAATATTTAAATGGAAAACAAAAGAAATCTGAGAAACCAAAGAAAATTAGAAAGTGTAACTAACATTAGCCTAAGATAACTTAAATGAAAAAAACAAATGCTCATGAAAAAAAAAAAATATTATTTTAAAATTAAAGACTCAATTTAAGTTTTTCTTAAAATTTTTAAAATCTCGTTTTACAAGTTCCTAAGCATTTTTGTTGTTGTATAGAATTTTTTGTACTGCTGCAAGAAGATTAAAATATCTACTCTAGAAAGTTACTTGTATAAAAATAGTATCTACGCATCAATAGAACGCAATGAACTTAGTTCACAAGTTTTATAACCTAAATTAATGATTTATAATATATTTAGAGTATTATTTTGTACGGTATGAGAAACGATTCAAGCTAAGTTTTAAAATGTTACTAAGCAATTTCAGTCCAAAGAGTAAGAAACTTAAATCACGGACGAGCGTGTGGCTCCTAGTGTTGCGTTGGTCTCGTAATGAAGTAACTCTGGCATTACTTCAAGGCCTAGGCCCGATTTGGGCTGTTGCGCCATTGATTATTATTATACTTCCATGCAGCGCATCTTTGTACATGATTCTCCCTCAATACTATCGTATTTTTAATTCCTCGTTAACTATACCCGCTAGTTATCTAATACATTACCCATAATACTACCAGTTAAATTACTCGACCAGACAACATTTTCCGATGGCCCTAATTCACTAATTGATTCTATACCTCTATGAACTCGAATCTGCAGAACCTCTCCTTTGTGCAAACTTATCCTAATGACAAAACAAACCATCTGACCACTCAAAACATGAAACCTTGTCAACTAAAACGATCAGAATTGATTGTATTAAAACTTCCGAGAAAATAATGAAAAAGATTTACAAATGGTATCCCAAGATGCAACCTTTTGTACATCTTTGACCGAGAATATTTGTCTTTGCGATACAAACACAAAACACCCACCCACTTCGATCAAGTATCCTGCAGTACACGCTACCATCTACTCTACCATATACTTATAGATTGATTTCAGCTCTCTTCTCAAACTATTTCCGAAAAATATGATCTTAGATACTTTGTTTGACTTTGTTCAGATTGCAATCTACTCTATTTGATTTGAGCATTTCGCTAACAGTCTTTCATCATTTTCAAGATGAAGCTGGTGGCCTCACACTCTACCCGACTCCTTATTTCCATTTAAATCAAGCTGTTTTATGGATAGACTTCTAGATGAGTAGTAACTACTCGATAGATGAACGATGGAAGCAGAAAAACTAGTATCCTTTCACGTTGAAGACATTCTGGTAATTGATTTCCTTTTTTCCTTCCAATCTTATGTCCAGCAAAAACATGGATATTCTATAAGTAAGAAATGAAAATCGAATGTCCAGGTTCGTTCGGTTTTTTGGTCTAAGATTGAGATAATTAAAATCCATTGAGACTAATATGAAAAGGATGAATTCGATTTTGTTCGAAATTATAGTGGTAATAAATAAGGTGCTTCCGGAAGCAATTTTTGCAATTAAAAGTTTTTAATTGCACTTCTAGTGAGATTTGCCGGCGGCGGTATGATATTCTCATTCTAATCAATTTTTTGTCACATGTACAGCCTTGAGGGTAGTAGAATGTTTCTTTTTAATTTGAATTGTAGTGGGTGAGTTCTACGCTCGATAATTGAAAATACATTACTTGCTTTTTCATATGGTATTTCATCCAATTATTGATTTAGAAATTGGTCGAGTTTGTTCATCGCTACCAGTCAAACAGCTTAAGGGTAAATCTTTAATTTAATTGCATCACTGCATTGTCATCTCAAAAAAAAAAATCTGCCAACAATCTGGGCGTAACTTTATTATTTTTCCGGCAGAAGTAAGGAACGCGTTCAATTCTGAAATGCGGTGTAGGCTACTATGTGAGTGAAAACCTATCAAAAAGAACAAGATCATGGAAGTGAAAATCTGATTGGATCTGAGAGATATGGAATAGTTTATGAAAAAGTACACAATCACTTTACACCCCCTTAGGGGTCAATTTTCAGAAAATCTTGAGAGCACTTTCTTGGTATTCATATGGAGAATACATAGAATAAAATTAAATTCATTATTTGGGACGAGGTAGTAGATATGTCGAAAATCGTGGGAAAATATGCATTCTATTTTCACAGATAATTTTTTTTGCCCCCCTTCTGAACGCCAATAGATATTCGTTTGTTTTTTATTCAAAATTATTTTTTTAGTTGATTTAGATATACACACCGAGTTTTAACATTGTATCTTAAGCCGTTCCATACATAGGAAAAACACCCCCACTTGTACCACACTACCCTTAGGGGTCGAATTTCAAAAAACCTTGAAAACTCTTTCTAGGTATTCATACGAAGAATCCGTAGAATAAAAATGAATTCAATATTTGGAAAGACCTAGTAGATATGATGAAAATCGTGAAAATATATGAATTTTATATCTATTATATTTACAAATAATTTTTTTTGCCACCCTTTCTAAACGCCAATGAATATTCAAATTTTTTTTTATCACAATTACTTTTCTAGTTGATTTACATATACACACCGAGTTTCAACATTGTAGCTTAAGCCGTTCCATATATAATAAAAACACCCCCACTTGTACCACACTACCCTTAGGGGTCGAATTTCAAAAAACCTTGAAAACACTTTTTAGGTATTCATACGAAGAATCCGTAGAATAAAAATGAATTCAATATTTGGAAAGACCTAGTAGATATGATGAAAATCGTGAAAATATATGAATTTTATATCTATTATATTTACAAATAATTTTTTTTGCCCCCCTTTCTAAACGCCAATGAATATTCAAATTTTTTTTTATCACAACTACTTTTCTAGTTGATTTACATATACACACCGAGTTTCAACTTTCTAGCATAAGCCGTTTAATAGTTAGGAAAAACACCCCCTACCCCTGTAGCATACTACCCCTAAAAAAAATTTTATTTTTTCAACATTTCGCTACTATAGCTCTATCTAAATATCAAGTTTAAGGCTTATATCATTACAGGTTCTCAAGATATAAGCATCGAAACTTTTTCCTTTTCACCCTCCCCCACCCTCCCCCTCTTCACCCACAACCTCAAAACTTTTTTCACTACTAGGGTTTAATTAGCGCTACTTCTGGTAAAAATTCTAAGCATCTATCTTAAACTGTTCTTGAGATATGAAATGTGTTTGATTTGAAAAATTCTCATCCCCTCCACTTCTATGCTCCACCTCCCACTTAAAAAATTTTACTTTGATCAATCTTTTTTTGTCAACCTTTACACCCAAACCAAATTTTATTTTTCTAGAGCAATTGGTTCATGAGATATCGTAATCTTAAGTTTTTCACCCCCCACCCCCATACACAACTTCCCCCACCCAAAATTTTTCTTCATTCTGTTCTCCTAGTATAACTACAAATATTTGTTAAGTTTGAATAGTGTGCCATTAACGGTTTAGGAGATATGGATTTTAGAATGTGTCTATCTCACCTTTTTTGGGTTTCGGACGCATTACATTTCCCCCCTCTCCCACACCCCTTGATCAATATTGACAATTTTTCTGCAAATGGGTCTACTATCAGAGCTCTATAGAAATTCCAAGTTTCAGCTTCCTAACATAAGGGGTTACTGAGATCTGGAAACCAAAATTTTCGGTCTAAAACACTTCCCCCTCCTTCCCCCTCACACCCCCACCCCTAAAAATTTGGTCACTTCAAGGCGCTTACCCCATCTATTCGTTGAAAAAATTTCAATTTAATATCTCAAAGCGTTTGGCAGCTACGAGCCTCCAAACGATCTTGCGTACGGCGTACGGCGGACAGACGGACTGAAATTTTTTTTTGCTTTTTTCGCGTCTACTAGTTATGAAACGTGAAAATAAAAATTTTGAGGGTAGCAATTTTTTTTTTTTAAAAAATCAATCACAATACTTAATTATTAAAATAATAAAGTAAAAATGGAACAAAAATGATTGGCTAGGTATTTAAACTTACTGCAAGGAGCGTTTAAAGGTAGTCTAAGCTTCGTAACTAATGTTTTCGTCCTTTCAAAATCTTGCGCTTTAAGAACCTTTCGCTTTTAAAATTTCGCGGTATTAAAATTTCGGGTTTTTAAAATCTATCGGATCAACATTTAAGGGATCTGAACTTCGCTTACATACAGCCAGGCTATCTGAATCGAAAAGATAACCCTAACAATTAGGGTAGCGTTGTATAGCATAGGATTGAACGAGGTATTGTCAAGCTGGCTAACGACTTTTCTGAATCGTGAGTGCTAATATGGGGTAATGCAAGGTTGTAAGACAGGCCTCGTTGGGAAGGCCGCAAAAAAGGGTGGGGAGGGGCGGGGTTGATATCACCCCGTTTTTGGCTCCTTATTGCGAACGAGGTTCTTCTGGAAATTGAAAACAAGGAATATGGGTTGTGGGATATGCAGACGGCATTATGGTAATCGCCAAGGGTAATTTTTGGATACGCTGTCGAGTATTTTTGAATTTGCACTCCGCATACTTAGCGAGGGCCTGGGGTAAATGCTTCTAAGCTTAGTGCTTGATGCTATTCACAAAGAAGCATTGAATTCTCGCATGTAAGCTCCCGCAGCTCGAATGCGTGGAGCTTAGACCATCGGAACAGCTAAATGACTTGGTCTTATTCGAGATAGGAAGCTCAGCTGGAAATTGAATATTCAGGAGTGCATGAAGAAGGCAAATAACTCGCTTTTCGCGTGCAAGCAGACCATGGAGACTCAAACCAAATATAGTACACTGATTGTACACTGCGACTGTGAGACCTTTTCTGATCTATGGGACAGTGGTATGGTGGAGAGCCATGGATATGAACAACAATCTTAGGAAGCTAGGAGGAGTGCAACGGTTCTGCAGGAAATTGGAGTATTTCTGTGGTGATGGAATAGCCCACGAGAACCTGAAGAGATCGCAAAGGGCCCTTATGGCGCCTAGTGAGCTCGGTGGTTCTGGCGTGCGCCCTTTTTAAACTTAAACCTAACCTAACAATTTTTCATTCATTTTCTGCAAATCGTTAAGGAGATATGAATCTTAGAATGTTTCAATACCAGCTATCAAGCGTTTCGGATACAATGATCCCTCCCCCCACACTCGCACACCTCTTAGCTTCTATCGATAATTTTTTGCAAATAGATCCACTATCATAGTACTAGTCATGTTCCAATTCTTTCAACCTGCTGGCATACGCGGTTCCTCTGCTGTAGAAACCAATATTTTTCGTCTCCTTCTCACACCCCACCCCTACAAAATATATCAGTCGTAGTGGTTGACCCATTCTAACTACCATAAGAATTTCAACTTAAAGTCTCAAGGGGTTTGAGAGCTATGCACCTTCAAACGGTTTTGCGTACGGCGAACAAACGGACATTTTTTTTGCTTTTTTGGGGTTTACTATGTAAACACAAAAATTTCAGAGCAGCAATTTTGTTAGTAATTTCAGGTCCATCAAAATACTTTATTATAAAATAATAAAGTAAAACTGAAAGTTTCTTGGTCTTCTTCAAATTTCTTCAAAAAGTTGGTATGACACTATGACAAATATTTGAATAATTTCGCTGATCAATGTGGTCAAATATTGTAATCGGAAATATTTTTATTTATATTATTTATGAATTGTTTTCAACCAAAATTTACTCCACTCTTGGTAAATGTCGATAAAACTGGAATTTTACTATATTTTTTAATGATAAAACTCAATAAATTAATCAACAAACCATTTATCTGCCTAACACACTTATTTTCGTTGACTAAATTCAACATATCTAAAAAATAAAGTTACTTTCGGTGGCTTGAGTTTGAGTTTAAAGCTTCTTCGAAAAGCCTGTATTGCTTTGCATACATTTTTTCATAGAGTATATCGTCCAAAATTTGTTTGCCATAATGTTTTATTTGCAAAAAAGTTTAACTCCATTTTTCGTACATTTTTATTCAGTCAAATATTTGTCAAGAGTTTGACTCCATTTTTCGTCAAATTTTTTTTTAACAAATGTTTGATCAAATTTTTCAGTCAATTGTTGAACAGTACAGTACATACCCTGGTAGTCACACAACCGAAATCAAATACGGAAACAAAACGTTGCCCAAATTAATACTGCAAGACTAATGGTACCAACAAGAGAGATATATTATAAATACTAGAGAAGACAAGAGGACTTTTTTGTACGGAGCACTTTGAAGCATTTTGAAGCCAGATTGAACGTTTTCGTATGAAGCTTTTGATGCCAGGTGGCAGTGAAAAGAAAATAGTAGCATAGTATTGAAATGTTTTATTATAAAAATGTGAATAAGATGCTAGTAGTAGTGTTAATTACCGGTCCTTGGCGAGGAATCGTCCGGCTTCAAAACAATTGCTGCTCGTCGTCTCCAGTACAGATGCATATATCTATGATGCTAACCTAAGAAAAAATTATCCTCGTCAAAAAAGAAATGGTTTAAAAGTTAGCTGGATTTGGAATTTTATGTCTCAGTGTTTTTAAACTGTAGAGTAAAAATTTGGTTACTACGTTATATATTTCACAGAATTTAATTCAATATGATTGTAGTACATGTCTCGGAACCATCTCAGCCCCTTTCCTACTGTAATAGTGAACTTCTTGAATTTGGTTTGATTTACGGCAGGCTCAAAATTTCTGAAAGATTTGACCAGATCTGTTCATGCGAAGGAGTGCCAATTTTCTGATTTTCAAAAACAAAATCGTGGAAAGTATACACGTGGAAAAAAATTAATAGCAAAGTGGTATAGAAGATACTTACTCCCAGAATTGGTTGCAGTTACTTGAATTTGAACATGGCCTCAGTATTTTCATTTAAATTTCTGATGAAATAAAGTGGCTTGAACTTATATCATGAAATTAGTGTTCCTGTAAAAACTAATCAAAATCAAATTGTTACTTTTGTTGTCTTCTCTAGGGTGAAATGTGACCCTTTTCATAATATTTCGGTTCTATTTTTGCGTCAGACAAAAGCACTTCGTAGATTCCCTGGCTCAAACTTCTTGCGCCAAATATAATTTTTAATTGGACTTTTTAATCAAATTTTTATTGAACTGGGACAAAAGTCCATTTGTCAATTATAAAAAATATAACCTCTTATGAATAAAGTTCATTGCAAAAACAACACACAAAATCGACTAGCCAAGCGTATGAAAAAAAGGAACACTACTAACTAGCCATTTACCGAAAAGATAAAATAAAAACTAAAAACAAAAATACTGTGTAAAATAACAGAATAAACTTTAATTGACTTTAAGAAATATATTATTAAAAACTATTACAATAAGTTTAATTTAAATCTATACAAAAAAAAACTACAACAAACAAAATAATTACATCGTGTATGTAAAATTTAAACTATAAATAAATATCTAAATGTAATGCACTGAAAGATTTTTATATAAATATATTTTCATTGTTACTATTATTTATAATTGTGACTGAGATACATTAAAAAAATAGATAATTATCAAGGGAGACAAAAACAAGTACGCTTCAAAGATATGTCCATTCAAAGCTATTAACATTTTATAAATTGTTTAATATTTTTCATGATATTATTTATAAACAAATTTCAATTTCTGAAAATTATATTCAAAATTTATTTATTTAATAAAACATATCAAAATCACAAAAGAACGTATCTAGTGAATTATAAATTCGATGTTATTAATATTGTAGTTATTTGGTTCTGTATAAATTTGTTTAACTTATTTTTGATTATTTATTGCAAACTTTTCCAAATAGTTTAAATTACATTAAGAAGCGTGGAGCAATAACATTGACTTAGAATAGGAGAAACAAAAAAATTAATGCTCAATCTCGGCTGAATCAATTTTACTTTATTATTTTTTAATAATAAAGTATTTTCCTTATTTTCAAAAAAAAAACTTTATACTCGTATATAAAAAAATAAATAATTATAATTGAAGTGAACAGTGCTTTAATATTATTCTCCATATTCTAAGAAGTGAATTTAAAATAAAATATTCAATTAAAAACGAAATTTTGTAAAATCAATAATTTAAGTATTTTTGCATTAACTATAAACAAAAGTCACTATTATTTCAACATAATTTTTATGCGCACCATTTTTCACTCGTATTCATTCTCAACACGAAAAAAATCAAAAACAAAATGTAAATAAGTGTAAAAAAAAACAAGTTATTATAATTAACAAAAAATTTAATAAATAAAATAAAATTAAAGATTTATATTCAATTATAATTGATTAACAAAAAAAAAACAAATAATTTAAATTAAAACGAGGAAAGAAAACTGAGATTATTATTGTTAATTTTGTTGTTATATATAAAAAAAATAAAGAAATTATTCCTAAAATAAATTGTGTGTCTTTAAAAATCACCGAAAAGGTCAAATTAAATACCTCCTACTCGAAATCTGAAAAATTTTGATTTTGAAATCTATCAAAATTAATTCACTTTCATCTGCGAAAAGGGTTTATGAAAAGCCTTTCAAGCCTACCGTTGAACACGACCGACGTTTAATTCCCGGAACCTAATGGACCTTTTCTTTTTCAGCCGAAAATAGTATAAATCATAAAGTCAAGATAAAAACAACCTCCTCCTTAAGCAAGAAATCAATTACCGGCACTTCATAGAATGGGGTGGGTTTGTGGTGCGGATTCGTCTTCAATGTCGAACAATCCGAACCTTCAGCCAGCGTAATGGAGTGGATGATTAAAATGAATTTTTGAACAAATCGCACTTAAATCAAATTTCGAGCGGCGTAATTTTATTTTCTTTAAGACCCCGGTAAAGGGCGAAGGGTGGATAATAAAGACGTGTGCCGTTTAAGTTTTGGGGCATTTTCATCAATCCAAATTAAATTTGTCGAGCATTTTCAAAGAAACCGATTGATTGTTTGTGTAAAATGAAATTGTGATGGACAGGTATTTGGAACGAAATTGTATTAGCTTTAAGTGGTATTGGATATTAGCTGTGCGAATTGTTTAGAAAGGACCAACTGAAAATCGAAATTGTTGTTAAGTTTTTCGCTATATCTGTGAAAAGAGGTAGAAAAATAATTTGGAAGAAGTTAATAAGAAAGTTTTTGAAATCAAATCGAATAGGAAAAGTTTTTTGAGCCACAGAAAATAAAAAAGACATTTTTTAAAGCAACGAAGGAAAAGCAAAGGGGATGAATATTTCAAGAAACATTTAGTGGCAAAAATATATTAGGTGTAATATTGGGGACTTCCATAAGTTCCAGCCGTCGTATCACGAAAATGAATACTTTATTTAAAAACAAATAGTAAGTAACATGTCATTGAAAGTATTGTCCATCGCAAGCGACGACTTTGTCACACCTTTGGAGATTATCCAAGAATCAAGCCATTATTTGGTATCTTCATAAGAATTGAAGTGCAGGATTTTTTTTTTAATCTGTTTACGAATTTGAAAAGGAGACACCCGCACCTTTAATTTAAGCGGTCACTTGTAAAAATTTCAACCAATTTGCTCATGGTTCGTTGGTAGAAAAAAAGGGAGTACGTGGAGGGTACGAACATACTCCTCACGTACCCCCCAGCGTACCCATCTAGACTTCCACTCTCCAGGAAACAAATTTTTTTTAAATCTGTTTACGAATTCGCACCTTTAAGTTAAGCGGTCACTTGTAAAAATCTCAACCAATTTGCTCATGGTTCGTTGGTAGAAAAAAAGGGGGTACGTGGAGGGTACGAACGTATCCCCTAGCGTACATATTATAATTTTTTTTTTTTTGCAAATCTGTTTGCGAATTTGAAAAGGAGACACCCGCACTTTTAATTTAAGCGGTATCAGCTACGTTCCATGAGGTCGAGGTAACTTCTAATCCAAAGGCTGACAAGCCAAGCCATTGGATGGCCAAGGATTTTGGACACATCAGTCTACTGGGCTGACTACTATCTCAGAGCAGTTATGGGTTAAGAACATAAGAGGCTCCTCAGAGGTTCAAGTATTATGAACCATTTTCGTTTACTATAGTCTCTTTTTCCAGTAAGTGGAGTGGGGCACTATCTTGGTTTTTTTTAATTGACTTCTAGGTCCTTACCCAGCCGTACAGCTGTCTTTTACGGTGTTTTCCTACATTCAATTTAATTTTTGCATATACTAATAAGTCGAATGTCTATCCGTGGATAGAGGTAAAGAAATTTTCTAAAAATCCGAGCTATCGAAACATGAGATTATTTTATGGAGACCTTAGTATATCTGGAGTCAACAACTTAGACTGCTGTTCAAAATGAAAGGTAATTAATGATATCATCATCATCAATGGCGCGACAGCCCAAATCAGGCCAGGGCCTGCAGTATACCGAGGCTGTAGACCTGCTTTCGGAACAATAGGTTTTTTCCAGGGATGGGTTGTTAGCCCATCGCCCAACTCCCAACCTGGAGGATCAGGTCTATAGAACATAGACGTGTGAACAACTTTTGGTTATGGTGTGCTGGAGTTCTCACAGCTATGCCGCGAGTCCAACCATACCCGGTTCCAGACCTACTTCCTGAGACGCACTGGTGTTCCTGGCCATTCAGAATGTGTTCACTCGCTCCTCCTTATCTCAACCTGAGCTTGCGACCGGCTATGATGGGGTTAATTATTTATATAGAATACCTGTTTTTGCCCTTACAGTACAAGGTAAATATTATGTAGTTCTACAGGAAATGCGATTTTGATTAGCAATTGGCAGTTGCTAGCCTTTGGAGAACCTTTGCCCAAATTTTAAAGTCATCATAATTTATTTACCGATCTGGAACGGAAGGTCGTAAAGGAAATAGCTTAATTTTCACTTCAAGAACAATAGAAGAATTAAACTTGTTGTAGAATTAAACTTCTAAAGTTCGTTCAAATCGGAAATTCGAGCAAAATTTCTTTCTGTTCCCAAAAATGTTCTGAAAAAATTTTACGATACTTATGCAGTACTGAAACTTTTTTAAATAAGTTTTACTTTTTCTAACTATGATTTCTGATTCGTTGTTATGTGCAAATTTTAATCTCTACTTCTAAATATTAAGAATCTGATCGTGGTTTAATTTTCATTATTTTGTGTATTAAATTCTGTGTTGCAGTTAGCACCTTTTAATTTACTATTATCCTCAATAATTTTAATAAATTAAAAAAAAAATCAGTAAAATAATTGTAATCCAAAAAGGCTTCAGACAAATCAAATTTTGCATGCTGTTGGAAAAACGAGTTGAACCCTTATTCCACCAAGGGCTGCAATTGTTCCGTCCAAAGCGTTAGCAATGTCATGAATTCCAAACGCCTTTAGTTCTCAAGAAATTGGTATCTCTTTTCTAGGTCCGCTTCAGTACTGAAATACAGAATTATTTCAGAACTAGCTTGATGCAATTCTGGTACAGTATTGAAATTATGCTTTCTTTTCGACATTGAACAAAAGTATCTTTTCTGAATCGTGAAATCGATTTGAATTTCTTTCACAAAAATCGTTCACATTATCAAATGAAATCCTTCCATGTCCAATCATTCTAAGGACATCAACTGCGAAATTGGAAAGCAAAATGTCCACAGCATGAACCAAACGAACGAATCCTTCCGTTCGCTTTATATTTAACGATTCTCCGAATAATCGAACCAATTAAAATGTTCATTCCATCTTATTAGTCCTGTAATGAATTGAAATTTCACTAATTGGATTATGTGCAATGTGCTAAATTCGAACAAATTTTCCTTTGAATTTCACCAACCAGCTCGGTGCTGCAGAGTGTCCTGCTGGAAAAACCCAACTGTTCGGACCACACGGCACGAAGGCGAGTTCTCCCGTCGTCCTTAAATACAAAACAGTACTTTCTTCCATTTTTCTCTGATAGAATCGGTCAGGAGAAAGTCTAAAGCTCACCACTGGTGAAAGGAGCAAAAAGGACCCTGGCAAAAAAAAAGGTAATCTTCTGAAAAAAAGACACAACAGGAATGCGAAAGAATGGGGCGCAAAAATAAGGGTAAAAGAAAGTTCAATGGGTGAAAACAAAATAAAATGAAAATGTCCTGTAGGACAAGAACAAAAACCGAAGGACACGAAAGACCTTCGAAGTTAATTAATTAAAAGTAAATACTTGAGAGAGATTTGAAATGAGTTATAAGCGTACGAAAAGTCCAATGGCGGAGGGTATCTTAATTTCGTGTAGCTGGCGAAAGGATACGCGCTGTTCAGTTGAGTGAAAACAGACAGAGCCCAGGTTCCGAATTCCGAAGGATATACTAGCAACTAGGCTTGCCGATAGACTTCAATGACATGAATTAATTATGAAGGAAAGGAAAAGCAGAGAAAGTATGTGTAGGTGACTCTACCCTATCCCGACTTTTTTCCCAACTTTTATTAATGACCGCCGTTTTATCCTTTTTCGCTAGGAGTTTTTAGTTCCTGCCTTCCAATTATTACACCCAATGGGACACGAATCGTAGCTCCTTCGCTCGAAATCTTTTGGTCGCTTTTTCGCGACTCAAACGCAAAGGGAAAATTCCTTTTCGCTTTGATTACTCGCCGGGGACTAAGTACTTTTCGGTTTCCGGTTAATTTCATTCGACACTTTTTGATAGCACCTCGGGAAAAGTTCCCGCTCTCGGGCTCGAGTGAATGATAAGTTTTCGCCCCGGGATTCGTCAATCGTTTTGGGAGCTATTCCCGAATTATCAATGGCCCATGGTTTTTACGGTGTAACGATATCGGAAAATCTCTTTGCTTAATTTTTTTCTTAATTTTCTCCAAGGGTTTTAAATCCTATTTCGAAAATATGCGAAACAATAAAGCTAAGAGGTCCGAATCCGAAGGGAAATTTCACGATGAATTTTATTTTTTGACTTGAAATTCACTTCATTGTTTGGGGGAAAGTTATGATGTCGCGTTACTGCCGACACTGACATTGCTTTAATGAGTTTTCGAACTTTTCTTACGGCTTCGTACTTGGGAATTTGTTCGGATTTCGTACTCGTGGGACTGAATTTTCTTTTATGTTTTCATACCAGAAAGGATTTTCTACGAGTTCTTAAGAAACCCGAAAGAAAGTTAACGCCTGGAAATGTAAACTTTCTGAGAGACGTGTATAAAGGTTATTCTTTGCACCATGTGAAATACGATCTGAGAAAATCTTTCCAGAAAAGTGAGAATTTTAAGTTAATATTATGCCGTGAGGAGCATCTTAAAAGGTTCTTTGGTAGTTACAAGAAAAACTTTTTCATTCGAAATAATTAAAGTAAAATACATCAAATTAATTCATCTAAATTTTTGAACATTGTTCACTGTAATTCATAAAAAAAAAATCAGTCAACAGTCTGGGCGCAACCTTATTATTTTTGGGTAGAAGTCCGAAACTTGTTTGACGCTGAGATGCGCTGTAGGTTACTATGCAACTGATAACCTAAAGAATATCCAGGAAGCTATTGAAAACGTATTGTTTAGATTGTCAATTGCATAGTAATCTACATCGCTTCTCAGCATTAAGTGCCAGACTTCTACCCAAAAAATAATAAAGTTGTGCACAGACTGTTGGCACATTTATTTTGCTTTGATTGCTGTAGTAGCGCATTTACATATATGTTCTAAGTTTCAACTTTCTAGCATAAGCCATTTATGAGATATAAAATACCTATCTTGCCTCAACTATAAAAATTTCATTTAACACAAATTTTTAATGATTTGCGAAAGAGTAACTCCGATTGCGTGAGATACTATGTAAGCATCCCTATTTCATTAACTTAAATATACATACACTCAAAGAAAAAATATGATTGTGTCAACCATATTTTGGGAGAACCTTACTATGATTGAGGTTTTTCTGCCACAACTATGTTACAACATGTAACATGTTTAGCTCAAACAAAATAATGGTTGTGGAAACCTAGGTGTGTGATTCACGCAACCTTCTTTTTCCATAGAATGGTTAGGTCAATCATAAGATACATGTGACATGGTTGCTTGAATCATAGTTCTGATTTTAACATTTTATGTTTGGCTCAAACATAATTATGATTGTAGAAACCTTGGTGTATGATTCACGCAACCTTCTTTTATAATATCAATCATACGATACATGTGACGCTGAAAAATAATTCACAAAGAAAACATTTGAAAGACATTATGTTATTTTTGTATTACCACTATTTTATTTCAAATTATTTCTTATATAATTAATTCTTGGATAAACAAAACAAACAATGTATAAATGGTACGATTTCAAAAAAAAAAATCATTTAACAAATATATATCAATTTGCTAGGATAGAAAATATAATACATTATTAATTTTTGTACATTTAATATTTTTTTGGCTTATATTAAAAATTAAAAGAAGTTTTTTTTAATTTCTTCATTGTTACACACTTTCGATCATAAGTAAATGACTTGAACATCAATTAAACACTCTCGAACAAATCACACATGAAATTAAAAGAAGCGAACTTACACCGCGAACGAAACTTTTCGTACTGTGAGAGGTATGGTTGTGAGAATTATTTTATCAAATTATATGGTTCCGCTGACCATAGAATATTTTTCTCGTTTTACTATAAACAATTACATCATGTAACGAGAATGATTGGTACAACCATATTAAATTTCAGTAGGGATATATGTTTAATGCAACCATATTATGTTTTTACGAACTATATGCTATGGTTAGTACCACCATAGCCATGATCACTGGAAACATGTCAGTTTTACAATAGTTAGAAGAACCTTAATATAGTCAATGCAACCTTGGAATTCAGTGTAGATACTTTCGAGTGCATACGATACTGTCCCGTTTGGACGTCTAAGATTTCTAGAAAAGATACTACCTACTATATGTTAAATTTCATCATGAACTATCACATGGGTTCTATAGTTTTGAAATGTAAAAATTTAAACGCAATTCGAGTAAATTGTCTCAAACAAAAGCCACATACAATTTTCCAAAGATTATCCTGGGATATGTTTTCTCATTCTTCGATTTGGCAACAGTATGGTTCACACAAAAGGTATTCGTGTCGGTTCTACAGCGATTTCATTCCGTTCAAAATTTATTTGATCAAAAATAAAAAAGGAAACAAAACGAAAACCGAAAAGAAGACCATTAGAGATAATTTATTTGTAATCTCAGACATTTTACGGCTCACTAGGAGAAAAGCTCATACTCAGCTTTCGGATTTGAAGTTTTTATCTCAAGGATATCGTTGCCAAGAAATGTGTTTTTCGTGCGGGGTATTTCTTTTGGTTCTTTTCAAACCTCCTGCCACGATAGTTACTCTCTCACATTTTCACTAACTACATACACATATCCCGGATATTTTAGTTGAAGTTGCGGTATAGCGGAATAGTGCAAGGCATCATCCGTAGGGTAGGACTATGCCATATCGATAAAAGGAATCATCAGTTCATTAGGTTTTCTGGTGAGCGTTTTATCTTCTTGCAAAAAAGAGTTATGCGGTCGAGAATTAATGGCCTGAAAAATAAACTTAAAAAGTTTTTCGGAAAATTCCCATATGATATGTGTAGTAGATAGTTGGGATATAGCGAGAATTGAACTGATAAGCGATAAGCGCAAAACTGTTCCTTTTTTCGGATTCAGTAAGGCTCTAGTAGTTTAGTATGGGGTAGGAATAAACTCTGCCAAAACCATTTCGTAACGCTGTAAGGGTTGTCTTGTCACTGGCCTGGCCCAGCTGGTTCGTGATCGCAGCGAGGACTGTCTATCAAAACTACTACCTATGAATTTGATACAAAATTAATAAATGAAATGGAGTTTGGTTGGCTCGAGATACCTAAGAAGTTTACTAAAACCCCAAATCACATACGTCTAAAATATTTGGTTTTTACTGATACTACTATTCGCTTACATGCAAGATTCCACTTAAAATTATTCTTGCTTATGATGTTATTGACACATTGGAAAAAATTGTATATATTAGTTATGGGCGCATAAAAGCTTTCGTTACAATACAATAAATGTCGATCAAGAACGAGATCTAATAGTATATTATTTAAATTAGTTCCAGCAGTTTCCCGGTAGATTGTGTTATCTTAGTTTTTTTGCATCGGCCAAAACTACAGCCAACTTTGTTGTGAAGCTCAACCTTTAGACTTGAAATGGCAGCAGATGTTATTCCACCGAAGTGTAATGAAAATTAACTACTTGGAAACGCTAAGGTGGGAAGACCTACCCCACTTTGCGTAGATATTCATTGGACATTGGTCTTTCCGATTACTATTTGTTCCGATTGATGACTAAGGGCCAGGCTGAGCAGTACCTTTATTCTTTTGAAGATGTCAAAAAATAAATCGATTCGTGGATCACCTTTGTAGCGCCACAGAATGCACTTAAACATAACCCCAGCAAACAAAAAGGTTCGGAATGATATTAAAAAGATATCTGTAGAAGATATCATCTATCGTGTGAGATATCTTTGTCTGATCGATTGCGATACGATAAAGTGCAAAATGTCCATTCGGTGCGATATATTTTTAGAGATAAAAATGGGTGAAGGGGAAATTTTTGATTATGTACATCCGGCAAAGTAGTTTTCATATAATATTTATTTTTCGGAACCTAAAATACATGGGTTTCTCTTTGAAATATCGCAAAGATGACAATTTTAGAATAACTCGACTAAGCATCAATAATTATTTCCATCCAGATATCGCTATGATACCTTTTAATAATCTTGTGAAAGACTTTCGTTATAATCTCCTATTAGAGATAGAAGGCGATAACCGACGATATCATTACGATATTGTCTTGAAGATTATCGTCAAAAATGTTTGCTGGGACAGATCGAAAAGAAAAAATACAAAAGCGCGACCCAAACATAGTGTGATTCAAATTTGAAATTTTATGCCAGGTTCCCATTTTTATCTCTAGAAAGATATCGCACCGAATGGACATTTTGCACTTTATCGTATCGCAATCGATCAGACAAAGATGTCTCACACGATAGATGATATCTTCTACAGATATCTTTTTAATATCATTCCGAACCTTTTTGTTTGCTGGGTTGGTTCGTATTGTTCAGCCATAAGATATTTTGAAATAATTCATCTTTGATCTGAACCATTTTCGTGATTGAGCGATTCCTTTACTTTATTAGTAATAATACAGTATTGTTATTGATTTTCAAAAAAAAAAAATTTGCTGCCCTCAAAATTTTTTTGTCCACGTTTCATGACTAGTAGACACGAAAAAAGCAATAAAAATGTTCACTCCGTCTGTCCGCCGTACGTCCACTGCCCCAAAATCCTTTGAAGACTCGTAGCTCTCAAACCAGTGGAGCTATTAAATTAAAATTTTTTTTAGGAATAGACTGGGTAGACCCTTTGAATTGACAACATTTTCAGGGGTGGGGGTGTAAGTGGGAAGGTGGGGGAAGCGTTTTAGACGAAAAATTTTGGTTTCTAGATCTCAGCAACCACTCATGTTAGGAAACTGAACCTTGGAATTTCTATAAAGCTTTGATAGTGGACCCTTAGCAAAAAAATTGATGAGGGGTGTGGGAGTGGAGGGGGAAGCAATGCGTCCGAAACGCAAAAAGGCGAGATCTACACATTCTAAAATTTATATCTCCTAAACCGTTAATAGCAAGCAATTAAAACTTAACGAATATCTGTAGTTATACTAGAAGAGTAGATTGAAACAAAATTTTTGGGGGTTGAAATACTTAATATTACGATATCTCCCAAACCAGTGGGACCAGAAAAACATAATTCGGTTTGGGTATAAAACTTGATAAATAAAGATTGCTCAAAGTAAAATCTTTAAAGGGGGCGGGGGAGTACGTAAGTGGAGGGGATAAGAATTTTTCAAAAATAACACGTTTCATATCTCAATAGCATTGTAAGATGGATGCTTCAAATTTTTACCAGAAGTAGGCCTAATAGAACCCTAGTAGGGAAAAAAAGTTTGGTGGTGTGGGTGTAGAGGATGAGGGTGGGGAAGGGTGAGAAAGAAAAAGTTCCGATGCTTATATCTTAAGAATCTATAATGATAGGAAGCTGAAACTTGGTATTTAAATAGAGCTATAATAGTGGCATGGCGGAAAATTTTTTTTAGGGGTAGTATAGTATATAAATTTTTACGTTAATAAATTGAAATGGCTTTACAGGAAAAATACTTGAAAAACAGGTTTTTTTTCCAGCCTTGTGACTGCGTATAACCCCTTAACGTATTCATAAGTTGGGACCTCACCGAATCGTGTATTGAGAAACTCCTTGCTTACTACTGGGTTATTTCATCAAGAATTGCCAAAGTTGTGACCTTACCATCTACGATTCTTTCGAAAAAATTTGTACTTGAAGAACTATTGGTAAGTGAATGGGGGGTGTTTTTCGTATCTATAGAATAGCTTATGCAAGAAAGTTGAAACTCTTCATCTATATGCAAATAAACTAGAAAGTTGTTTTGAGAAAAACAAATCAAATATTCATTGGCGTTTGAAAGAAGGTAAACATTTTCTATTTGTGAAATGGAATGGATATATTTATATATTTATATATTTTTGTCATATCTCTCTAGGTCCTCCCAAGTATTGAATTTTTTTTTTATTTTACAGTTTCTTCTTATAAAAACCTAGAAAGAGTTTTCAGAATTTTTTGGAATTCAACCAACAAAATGGTATAAAAACGTTGTATACATTTTTACGAATTCTGTTATATCTCTTAGGACTGGTAAAACCTCGGATTGGTTTTCACTTCCTCGGGCTTTCTTTATAGAAGAGAAGAGCAAAGAAAGGGTTCTAGAATCTCTGAAGAAGTTCGAGATATCTCATTCAATGCACCCTTACAACAGTTTTTATATGATTCCTTGGGAGGTACAATGGAGAACTGATTCCAGAGGACATTCTCTTCCAAAAATCAAATGAAGGAGAAAACGAGATCTTCTAACATTCCTGAAGAGTACTCTAAACACGGGACATTTATTATTTTGGCGAGTACTCAAGACTTACCCTCATTAGACACCTCGTTTTGAGCTCCCCTAGAAGCATTTTTAAATGATTTCTTTTGACTCACAGTGGAAATCTGATTTCAGGGGACATACTCTTGTAAAAGGTTTTTTTATAATAAGTACTAACGATATAATTTTTCTGTTTTCTGACTGTGTATTGTTGTGTGTTACAAGATTTTATTCCTCTTTTTCTATGGCGCAAAAATCCAAATCAGGACTTGGCATCTTCCAATGAACTAACGATGATATAATGTATTTACCCATAAAGCCATTCACACATGAATTCGTCATATGTGAGTATTGCCCGGGCCAAGTGAGTACTCTAAAGCTACTGAAATTTATTGTCCTTTACAATGTAGTCTCTAATTTATATCTAATTGGCTTCTGATGCCCATTCCATTCCCACAACTTACTAATCTATACAATCATATATCCACGACCTTAACACTTCAATTAACTAAATCCGCTGTTATGGACGACACTCCAAAAAAATATTATCTATTATGTTTTCATAACACCACTAAATTTTTATCGAACAGAAAGCGAAAAAAGCCTCTCATAAATTGACACAATTTCGATATATTTTTGCACTCTTCATAACACTAAAGAACTCTCGTTCCATCTGGATACAGTCTAAATTGTTTTATGATATATTTCCCGCCCCTAGACGGCATAGAAAATTACCAATATCGGGGCATTTATAGCCAATCTATTTCTCCCAAAATTGTATAGTTTGTCCAAATTATATCACACATAAGTTTAACGTTTCGGCCATTACAGTCCAGATTACAATTTAAGACCCCCGCTGCAATAAATTAGATTTGTTCAGTGTGCACAAAATCGCTGGTAAGAACCGATTTCGATTATGTAAAAAGGAGTCGCCTTAGTCGAATCGCTTTTCTTTCGAACATTGAGTATCTAAAAAAAAATGTTTTTGAACAAATTCAAACAGAGGCGGGTAGTTGACATAGGAAAAAGAATCTTCATAGCTTATAGCCCCACCCCCAACTAAGCGGCACTGTCGTAAAATAAAAAAATATTATAGTTTCGATATAATTTTTGGGTTGAAACAGAGCATGAATAAGTTCCCATAGAAGATAAGGACTGAGGATGCGGGTGGTGACTACGAGAAGGTTCTGTAAAATCGATTTCAATGTCAAACAATGTGCCGCGATGCCAGCTTCGAAAGATATCCAATACAACGAAATTATCATAAATATGCATAAATAGCCGTAGCCGTATAGTTTTCGTTCAGATATCGTCCTGCTGTACTGCTCGTTTTATATGTCGGCCAGATATGAAAGCTTTTATCATAAAATTTATTTCGAGTCTTTATCCTTGCTCGCATTGGCTACAGATCGGAATAATGTTCAGTCATCTTGTGCTCGATTATTTATAGCGGCTCATATTGGTTTCGATTTTCCGGGTGTCTGCATGCATGGAGATATGCGGCAACGACGGTCCATTGCGTATGTGATTAATATCAATGTTTTTATTGTCGCTTTGTTAAATTGAAAGAACAATTTTATTTTCGAAATAAATATGGTTCCGGGCGGTTTCTGTCAGTTCATTTTTTTTTCTGTTGCTGAAATCGACAACTTGTTGCTAAGTTTTTTATCTGTTGAGTATAGTATTTGAGGGATGTGGTAACACACATTCAGCAAATACCTCAACAGACGTCACTTCGTTGACGAAACCGCTGTATCCACGCACTTACACACCGCTGACCAAACTTTAGAGTTACAAAGCAGCCGTTTTAAACCTTGAGTACTCCCACCATTCTAGTTTGAGATCTCAATGCAAGACAGCCCAGCTAGAACACTAACGGGAGCGGTAACACATATTATCTTTTTCCTCATCGAGATGTCACGGGTGTGGCATCACAATGGACCAACCAAATGGTCTTAGTGAGCCGATCCATGGTTTGGATGGCTGCCACCTAATCTAACCTAACCTAACACATACTATCGCGGTCATAGGTCCTCTCATTCACCATATTTCAGCATTCTCAGACCAGATGTGATAGATAGATAGAGAGATAGCGGTCCTATCTCTCCCTGCTTCATGAGATTTGGAGCGAAAACGATTTATATTCTAATCACTGTCTAGTCCTTCACTTAGGGAGGGAAGACCTCGGGCCGAATAAGCTAACCAGACGCATTGTCCACTGAACAGATTCGCTGATACCATGAAGAGGACACTGGAAAGTATGGTCAACTCAGTAGTTGAGAAACTTCAGGTCTCTAAAAGTCCAGAAACTCCATTTCCAAAACCATAACGACCGGGACCCTAAACGGCTTTCTTCCTAAGGAGATCCGGGCTCTGAAAATAGATCGGAGCCGCCTTCGAAGACGCTATCGACGCACGCTTAATCTGATCATAAAGCGGGAATAAAACAGGCTAAATGAGCAAATTAGAGATTTCTTGAAAGACAAGACGAGAAAACGAGTGCTGACAAAAAAAAAACTTGAACTCATCTCCAAGGAGGATTCATAAATAATGGTTCCTAGAAAATGAATATATATTGCCTAACAAGCAATTTGGTTTTAGAGCAGAGCATTCAATAACAGCCCAACTTGTTGTTGAATACATCACTGAAGGGTTCAAGAATAACTTCTACACGGGGGCAATTTTCTTGGATGTGCAAAAGGCATTTGACAAGGTTTGGCATAATAGCCTGCTTTTCAAATTGCTGGAACAGTCCTTTCTCATTAAACTAGTGCGATTGTTCAGCTCCTACTTCGACAATAGAACGCCACGATCTTCTTTTCTTCGGCTCCAAGCCATCTATCGTGTCTACCGATCAAGCAGTGCCCTGTGAGCATTACGATTAGTGTGCTAGCATCCTTTCTGCTCAGGCTCAGGATATACTTGCACACCTTGACTAGCTTATTCTGCCCTATCGACCTTAGGTCCTCCAAATTGTCAAAGAAAAGACTGCGCAGTCGGTCGCTACACATCCCCTAAACAGCTCAGATCCCTATTGAACTTAACAAGCTTGTAATGCCCTATCGACCTTAGGTCCTCCAAATTGTCAAAGAAAAGACAGCCCAACCACCTCAGTCGACTCCTTGCAACCACTTGACACTCACACAAAATGTGGGTAATATCCTCCTTGGCGTATAGGTTAAGGCAATACCTACACACGTCAGAGAGAGCGATCCCCATACGCATCCACACTAGTAAGCTTAGGGTCGAGCTAGTTCATCAGAACGATTCGCAAAAAAAATTAAACCTTAAAGGCCGGTTTACATGGTGACTGTAAACAATTTTTACTGGGATTGTGAGAGAGAAGGAAAATCTCTTATAAGAAATTTATCAGGAGTGAAACGAACAGATACTATATTCAGGAAAAAATATTGACGATATTTCTGTGAATCTCATTTTTTGCAGTGGTTACTTTCAACTCCATTGAAAATTCGATAACCTAGCTCCCTCACAATCTCAGTAAAAATTGTTTGCAGTCGTCATTGAAACCAGCCTTAAAGCGATGAAATTTCCATTATTGGATACGCAATTCCCTGGAAGCCTGTTATGAAGTACCTTGACGTTAAACTGAATAAGAGACTCGTTTTCTGTCACCACATCCAGACGATCCATAGGAAACACAAGCGTCATAAGATGGCATTCGTCCGACACTAAGATTCCTTTTTTCTATTTATTTGCTCGGCTTGATTGGCACCACGTAATGGGACGTAGCCACAGTGGGGACATCCTTCAAAAATAAATTGAATAACGTACTGGGGTTTGGCTTCATTTTCACAAATCGCCTTATACATGAAAAGAGAAGCTGGTATTTGCGCGTCGATCAATAATGGTAAAAAGCGATTTATATTAAAAAAAAAACTCAAAATTGGTTGAAGAGGAATACCTTAGTTTTTTCACGAATTTCGTCATATCTCTTAGATCTGATAAGACCTTATTTTCTGTATCATGTATCGTCTTTTTTTACTAGACTCCAAATGATGTGTGTAGGTCTTTACGAACTCCGCCATATATCTAATGTTTAATGAGCTATCAAATTCGTTCTTACTTTCTCCGGATTTCCATAAAATCGCCCAAAAATCAATTCCAAATTTTAACCCATTAGGGGGCGTACATGGCTTGAATGCGCTTGCACGAATTCCGACATATCTGTTAGGTCTGAAGGTAGGTGCTTTTTATTTCAATGCGTTTGACTTTTACTTTCTCGTTCTTATTGCAATGATGTAGAAAAATATATTTGAAACTAAGTGGTGAAGTCACGAATTCTGCCATATCTTTTAGGTCCGATGTGATATCAAATTCCAAGCACTATTTATTTAATCTTTGTGAAAAAAAAAACCAAAATTTGTCCACTCATAAAAGATGAAATGAAAATATTTCTCTTAGGTTCGATAAAATATTAAATTAATTTTCAGTACTTATAATAATGCCTACAAAAATGTAAAGATTCTCCCTTGAGGATCTACGTATCTAAAAACTTGGAACCTATTTGGAACCTAAGTTTTTACTTCTGAGGATCTACGTATCTAAAAACTAGGAACCTATTTGGAACCAAATTTCAGCCGCACCACACATAAACTTTAAACGAGTCTCGATTATCTCCACTCTAAAGACAGTATAGTTGCCTCCAGAGCATTGGTAGGTTATTTAAGTTAATCGCTACACCTTAATTAGCATGGATCGGAACCAGTATGCCCTTCTGTAAAATTGTAACTACGGTCGTAAGTGACTGTTACAAGCTATTGACTCCACGACCACCAGCTTCTTGGAAATTATTAAAGATATGATTTAAATTTTTAAAGTAACATTTATTCAACTAGGCAATTAATAGCTCCCCATGCAACTCTTCAGAAAACCGTAGCCATAATCAAACTGCGATTGATCCATTTTCTAACTTTTACGATGGAATTAAAAACTTTTCGAATGACTCCCACTGGCCATTTCGGAACCACAAATTCGACTCTGTACCGAAAACAAAGCACCTGTACATCGTCTTATAAGCAAAACCACTGGCTACAGTCATCGATTTATGCTACTACCAAAAACTCATTTATTATTAAAAATTAAATAGAAAAAGACGAAACTAAAATAAAATAAATAAATAAATTGCCCATAGATTTTCATTACGGAGTTTTAAGAGTCAGTCCAACTCGAGGGATACGTTTTTGGTACGGGCGTACGGTGAGCTAGGAACACAGGCACAATAACTTTCAGTGAGTCCCTTATGGAAACTTTATATCCTTGAATAAGGAAAAAGACAACAAAAACAAAGACAACAAGCTGTTGCAACAAACCTTTCCTTTATAGGACCGTAACAATAAGAAACACTTTTCTGAATTAAAAAGTTCTACGAAGGCGACTATAGTGGCTCCGAAGAAATTGAATAAATCGACAAACTAGATTCGAAAGGTATTAGGAATGATGTCGAGTAACGTTTTCGAGAAAGTTTGAGCAATGTAAGTTTGTTTGTATGTTTATAGATTGGTGGAGATTTTGAATTTTTCCCGCCATCTTTACTTTTAGTGATCACTTGTAAAGGCTTACAATAATTAATTTTAGAACTACAAGGTATGCAACGGTGTCAAATATTTGACTGGTTTCCCTGAAAATGCGGTCAGATAGAACAATCGTCAAATTTTTTGTTTATCACATTGTTTTATTTGTTCCACGCAAAGTCCATTTGAAATGAAAAAACCGGATAAGAATTTTTTGAGTCCAATATCTGACAGAGCATTCCGTCAATTTATTTTGGTAAAATGTTTGACAGAACAAAGAAATTTTTTTCCAAATTTTTTTCTTCAAATATTTGATAGAATTTTCCGTCAAATTTTTTAGTCAAATATTTGACAGGATGGTATGCTATAGTAATGCATGCAATGGATGGCCTCAGTGTAAATGGAACAGAACTTTTTTTGTCAAATATTTGACAGAACCTTCCGTCAACTTATTTTGGCCAAATATTTGACAGAACCTTTCGTCAAACAAAATTTTTTTTTCAAATTTTTTTCAAATTTCTTCTGTCAAATACTTGTCAGCATGATATGTAAGTCATAGACAATATAGCGGATTGTCTCGGTGCAAATGCTTACAAGTGAATTTTTCGATTTGTTTTTAAGTTGATATAAATTTATTTTAGCTCTGGGCTAAAAGATATATAAGATATAAGAATGTATGTAAAAATTTATTGAAGAGAAACTAAAGATCGTTTTTTTTTGTTTCTTCAAAAATTGGATTTTTTGACTTGTTTCCTTTTGCACCGCGGTTGTCCAAATATTTGACAGTGAAATTTTTCGCGCTAAAGAAAGCTTTATGTAGTGCAAACAAAATATTGTGTCTAATGAAAATTTATTGATTACACTATTACACTACATTTCCCAACGAGAATAAGCAAATATTTGTCAGGGTGGTATACAATGTAACGTAGACTGAAGTTAATGCTCAATGAGAATCGATTACAAAATCCTTAGTTTAGTCACAAAACTTTCAATTAAGAAAGTTGACAATTTTTTAAAGAATAAAAAACTTACTTGTCCACCCTATTGAATTGAAGAAAACTAGGGTACAATGCAATATGACTGATTTGGAATTTAAATAATTTAAATTCGAAATTATTCAGAAGTCAATTGTAGGCTATTTGACACCACTTTGTTATGGCGGAAATTATTTTATAAGGGAAAATACACAAGGCATTTTAAAACTGAATTATTTTAAAACAATTTTTATATATAATTATTTATCACTTTAACAAATAGTCGTATAATATTTGGGCAAAACTGCAAAACTTAGTTTAATTAAGCAAATTAATTTTGTATTGATCGAGTCTTTGTAATGATTCAATAAGTTCGTTAAGACATTCAGGTTCTTTAACATATGTATTCCAGTTTGATAAAGGACTCAGTCGGGTCCGAAACGTCACACAAAATAAATTTAACAGTATTCACCGGAAAACTTTGTATTTCACTTCTGTGTGGTAAATTTACCACTTCTGTGTAAATTACAATAATAATCAAAAATGTTGTGTAATTACGAAAAATATAGATGGAACTTCAGTTGTTATTGCAAACCCTTCCAGCTGCTATGGATATTAATAGTTGCAATGGAAGTAATAAATTATCCCTATAATTATTCATTTGAGCTTTGGAAAGTAGTACAAGAACGTGCTACAGTTTGTTGACGGATTTGAGTGTAAAACGGCTTCAGAGCCAAGCAAGAGCAAGAAAACTATAGTATAAAGTACTATAATACTTGCCATTAGTAATTTCATTTCAAGAATTTGCTTAAAAGTACACAACTTTTGTTTAAAAATCAACAAGTTTACAATACAGGGTAGTTTAACATTATTTCTAGTGTAAAAATTACTTAAATTTAATAACAATTTTATACGATAACTTATTCGTTATTACACATCAATACTCTTTCAATATACAAAAATTAATATTTTTACTATAGCGAAAAATTTACTGCAATTGTTGTTAGCATTTTGTTGCCTATAATAATTATAACGAAACTCGACAAATTTTTTTTAAAGTGTACTTAATTTAGAATGGTGTATCTTTAAAAATAAAGAAAAAAATCTTTCAAAAAGGCACAACTTTATTTTATTCTTTGGTAAAATTCTGGAATGCGTTTAATGCAATTAATTTTTAAATGCGGTACAGGTTACAATGCAGCTGACAACCTAAGATATAAGGTTATATTTTTTAGTTATAATTCGCTGATAAATGGATGTAATCTGTACTATAAACCGTATGTGGTTGTACTACTTTCTAATTGAGGTACACAAAAATATTTTTATTAATTTCGTCTGTCTTTTATATATGGATAGTTCAAATCCGGCTCGACAACCAAAAAATGTTCGTGCATGCATGTTAGTATCATTTCTTAGTCTTTAGGTCGATTGCATCTTCGTGTGAATCTTCGAGCTCTTACGAAGCCACAGTTTTGGGCTACCTAGAAACTTGTAAGGACGTCATTGATTTCTAGTGAATGGATTTTTAACTACCATGCCAATGACAATAGTCAAGGTACCGATCAATCTTAGTCGGTATATTCGGTAGGTGGACTTCAAACGCCTGACGCCGAAAACAACCTAAACAAATTCCTCAATTCCAGAATATTTGCAATCCAAATAAGAAATCTTGGCTTCAAATTTATGTTGAACTTAATCCTATAAAAGGCGTCCTTATGTGTAATTAAATGGATATGATATGTGCATACAATTATCTAAGTATCGAAGTCCTTAATACTGTTGCCCACCTAAATGAATAATAATTAGAGGTAATTTATTATCTTGGTCACTCATTTTTATTGGACACCATTTAACCTCAAAATATTTTATTCATCCAACGAACTTAGCCCAAGCGATTGAAAACAGTCCGACACACACATACTGACACACATTACCAACACACTTAAAGATATAAATATTTCTGTTCTGCCTAATAGAGCTATAAATTACACACAATTTATTACATCCGTTACAGTGTCTCTTACAACGAGGGCTTGGTAGAGTTGAATAGGTTTAGGTTCCAGCAACAGGCTGGGCTAGTGTAGAAAATGTTCAGTGTGAGAGACAGTCAATCGAATCTGCTTGCAAATCTGCCGATTTATTGGCAGCAATAATTCACGGCAGTTTCGAAATGTGCAATGTGGGGGAGGGGGGATTTATTGGAGTCTCCACTTCAGCCACGCCGAACTCGCTATACTCGAAGGAGCGTTGCATTCGTTCCAAAGAATTTCCGCTTTAGTGTAGATGACTTCATTATCCTAAGTGGGAAAGTAGTAGAGCTTTTATTGAAGGTGATTAATCAATTTAAGTAGGTTTATTGAAGGGTAAAATCCTTTTACATCAAAGCACCACCAATGCACTTGTTTGCGGCTTTCAATGACTGTGACTGCTTGCACAAAATTCAGTAGGTATATCTAAATGTTCTAGAGACGTGGAATAAGGAAGGCGCTTTTGGTGGTGAGGTAATCTTAATTTAAAGTCAAGATTGCCTCTCCACCAGTGGCAGTGGCAGCTGGTTAGTAACCATTTATAATGACATCACAACGATTTAATTGCTCCTAATTTCCTTGCCAGCGTAACTCGATTTCGACACTTTCGTAAGATTCGTTTCGGATTTTGTGAACACTGTTTGACAGATGTGTCGAGCTATTCAACGCGCTTGCTATAGCTGATGTGGTGATATGGAGCGCGTGACACAATAATACCATCGCGCGCATCGACTTCACTATGATACCACCTATAGACTTTCGGATCCAGTCCAACATAGTCTCGACTGGCATCTTAAACGTTTTCACCTGTAATTAGATTAGATTAGATTTCATCGGAGGCAGAAAGAGTCCTCCAAGCACTGCAACCAGTGGCCTATTGCGCTATACCTCATAAATATTTCTTCAGTTTCAACCTAAAGGTCCTCTTTCAGCTTTATTTGTCTTTGGAATTTATCTAGTTGGCTTAGGTCTATTTTTCCAATGGTTCACAAACTGTTCTCCCAGACGCTTGTGGCGCTAAATTGCGACTGCCTCACAGCAAGACAAAATGTGTTCAGAGGCAGATTGTGCAAAGGTTATCAGCTATGATTCCTATTCTTTTAAGAAGATCTTTCAAGCGCGAATGTCTCAGTCTGGGCAATGTGGCCAAGTGTTGGCATTTCTTGTGTTCCTTCCATACCCTTAATGGAGAAGTTTGAGATTCCACAGAACGGCTCTGGTCCAGTAGGATAGACCGCTGCTCCGTCTCTTGCAAGTTGGTCTGCAATTTCGTATTTCGTATACCCTCAATGCCCTCATGCCCGGGCTCCCAGAGCAAGAGGACTCTGTTTTTGGTACCAGTTTTGAATTTAGCGTATGTGCAGTCAAGGCTTTTATCGCTGCTTGACTATCTGTGAGAATGACTATGTAGTATGTCTACATTAATTGAACGATTTTGCGAGAGAGTTTGTTCCTCTCTTGGCGGCGTGTCTCTCGAGCGGATTGTAATTCGCCCAAATCTAAAGTAAAAGCTGTACTTTGCCTCCAGTATTGCTCATATCGACAAAAAGCCCATGGTGAGCACAAGACCATGACGCTCGGGGTTCACTCTCTGTACCTTCCAGTCCTTGATGCGGATGCCGGTGTTTTGCCTCTCTTCTCTAGGTATTCTAGAATCTTACCAGAAGCCATTCCTTCGCTCCAAGGGCAGAAGGCAATGACAGTGTGGGGCGGGGGATATCATCACCGGTCACGGCTATTAGTTTGGCATTTTGCCATGGCCGAATTTTAAGGATACTCACCTTTAGCTGTGCGGTGGTTTCTGAATCCTCGCATAGGTGTTGATGAGGAAGCCAGGCTTAAATCTTATACCCTCGAGCTTGGGCTATTCTTTAACGTTCTTCTCACTAAGTCTGGCATCTAGTATGGTGTTTTGGACTAGAGTCATGTATGCGGTAGCAGGAGAACTTTCAAGAAAGTCTTCGGGTAGTACCTTTTTTCTCTGGCTCTTCCTTCACTGCTTCCGCATAGGTTTAGCATTGCGGGACCGTGACGCTGTTCCCTGATAGGATATCGCTGCCGGTGCTGGACTGGGATGCCCGAACTCATCTTGTCGTTTGAGATCCTTCAGCTTCTACATTTCGGGGCAATCTATTTGTTTGTTCTACCCCGGTATATCTTTTCAGAGGGTCTTATGTACGTTCGCGGTCTTTACAGCCACCTTCCTCCGTTCTGCTTTCCCCCGATTTGTGCCTATTTTGCTGTAGTAGCAGAGTAAGGGGCTTCTTCTGCAAGCTCTCTTTCTTGCCTTGGGAGGGTCATAACCCTCTTTCAGGTAGCCCAGGTATCGTTTAGAGTCTGCGCAGCTCAGACCTTTCGTCAGTAGGTCATTTCGACCCACTGGCAGTGGATGTGGTATTGTCCATCTTGGACGCCTTCTACCAAGTTTTGGTCTGTTTGTACTTCCTACCTGTACAGAGTCTGTCTGCAATGCCTGAACTGTCGACGGGCGTTCTTCTGAAGGCTGTGGTGCCTCCTGCTCTACGCGTGGTTCGTCTACGTTTGAAAGATAAATTTCCTCTTTTTGGAAGTGAGCGTCAAGTTCTGCTCTGATTGTTGTTGGTCTTTTGTTTGGTGGTAATCCTTCTTTCTTCATTGGGAATCCCACGAGTAGCTTGGGAAAGGTTGGTCCATTGTGACAGTGCCTTGTTTTAGAACCGTAAGGCTATCACCCATTAGGGCCTACTTTCATATTGCTCCTGGCGCCTGATTCAGAAGAAGAAGAAGCTCCTTTATGTAACCCATTTGCCCCTTGGCTGACTTCTTCTAGTAAGCACGGGTCGCTTGACACTTCCAGGTTTTCCGAGTTTGGGAGGGAAGGAGGGTACAGGGAGGGACAACACTATAGGACACGTTCTGCTTGTCTGCGGCTGCTTAATAGCAATTGTGCGCTTATTCAGCAACTGACTGACTTCCAGTCGGCGATTCACTATCCACAACTTGTGTCGCGCGTGGTCGCATGCAGCTCTGCAGTCATTAGCACGAGAGTTCCTAAAGAGTTTCACCTGTAATGCTCCAAAAGGATTAATTTCCTTCAAGTTGAACTAGTTGTATGCATCCAAAGCTCTTTTTTTAATTTACTTTTTTGATGACTTATGCTGATAGTTAAGGTATTTCTTACATGGCGTTCAATCGCCAAAGTTGCACGGTAATGGTTCGTCGTTCTAACTCTGGCAGAAGATTTAAAATTTCAGTAGAATAATAATACAATATGGAAAGACACAATTTGTCTTATTCTAGTATTGAATTAAGAGTGAACAGCACCTTGACATTTCACCTGAAATGACCACGATATCAAAGTTGCCGATTTTATACGATCCTAATAATTTAAATTGAAACTACCAATATATCAAGATTGCTGAATTTATATATTGCAATCCTAAGAATTTCTTCCAACTTTCTAGAAAAATTGTCTTCTCATAAATTTTTTTAAATCCATCAAAGCTCCTCATCAAACACCCGAAAATCTTATCTTGGTTTTTCCATCGCAATCTCATTTCTGAAAACCGAAATATATGTCAAATGATATTACTAATTGGATAATCCTGAAAGTATCATTCTATGCTTAGAGGATATCTGCTCATATGTAGTTTTACTAAACGAGAACGGGATGCCATTACACATTACATCTCTCACACCCCTAACCTAATATCTTATTTAGAAGCCTGCCAGAGTGCTAGATATTTATTCACAGGATGAATCTCCCAGTTGTCGAGTTTCATTTTCTCTTCATATGTCATACATGACGATATATGACCACATATGTGTGTATTCATGTCGAGCCTGGGCTGGCTGGCAGTGTGCACATATTGAAGTTTTCCCACAGCACTTATAATTAACGTCACAACTTCTTTATATGACGTGCTAAAACTCAAATCACTTTGTGGACAACCATGCTACCACTGCATCACTCTTAGCCACCCACTCTTATGCACACGGACCGTACAAGGACTCTATTGACCTACACCAGAGGTTGGAGACAGTCGACCAGCTTACCTTGACGAAGGAGCCTAAACTTTATCATAAAATGCTTTTAAAATGGATTTCTACGAAGGAAACAAGTCGGGGGTGAACTATAGAATTACGGTCCTATATAGTGTCCGTCTCTGAAGATGTCCTGAACACTCCTCGGTACAAAACTCGGGGAAACAAACAGCAATTGACTTTGTATGCACGGTAGTTAACCACCTTCCCACTAAATCACATCAATCGCTTCAGTAACCTGCATTTGGGTACCTCTCAAATCCAAGGTGAAGTTTTGCATATTTCATGTCGACCTATTCATCGTTCCTAACGACACCATACTATCATCCAGCCTCGCTGTCTCCTTCGTCACTATTCTAGTTATACTTTTGCACAACACCATATCTGAAAATTCTAGAATCCTTCTGATCCTTGCACTAGCATAGTTTTCCTGTTTTAACTTTAATGTTTCCAGGTCAATGAGTTTTCTGTAGTCACCTTAGCATATAAAATCGTGATATTATTAAACAGGGTGGTTTATATTTTATACGTATCCTGGGCTGGAGAAGGAGTCTATAGAAACCAGGACACATTAGCGAAACATTTTCCAAGGAACCAGTAAATCCATGTAGCACTTCAAATAATATAGAAGCGAATCGAATCCAGGACAACAAAAAAAAGGATATGTTCCCACTGCAATGTGACAGAAAACGTATGAATGCAAATAATATTTCGAGTAGTGCAAGGATATTTCGAGAGTGATGAGATTCTAGCCGAAGGAGGCACAGACAAGGTCGGACTCTTTCGAGCTAGAACACAAGAAGGACACAAGGAGTCGTGGAATTATTGTTCTTGTTAGGCGGTATCCTAGCCTCAAGATTTGGTCCTTTTCCAAGGACTGGTTAATAGGACATGTCTAACTGAAAAAGAAAACCTGCCAGCACATTCGAATAGGTCCGTGCTATTATCTTTATTTGCTTTTCGTGTTCACTTGGATGGATTGCAAGTATTCAAGGAGTCCTTTGTTCGTTTGCTCCTTTCTCAGGTCCTTGTTGGTGTTGGTTACATCTGAAAAAATGGCATGTACAATTTTCTGTGAATTACCCAAAATGGGTGGATTTTTGCCCGTACAGTATGTTCAGCCTATTTAAGCGGTTTTTATGCCGAATCGAATTGAATGCCTTTTTTTTCCAGATTAAACTATCCACGAAAAACAGTCGTCCTTTTTCGAATTAAATTTACGAATTTTTGCGCCAAACTGAAATTGAATTTGGCAATACCATTGCTTTTCAATGGTGCGTTCGATACCATTGTCAGGATTTTTTTCGGTGAAAATAGGGTAGAGGCAGGTCCTTATTGTCAAAGCCATTCACCTTGAAAGGGTTCCGATTTTGAAACCTCTTAATGCCCATCATCATGAATGTTTGCATATGTTAAAAGGCATTTTCGGTTTTGTTGGTCCGAACTATTTACGAAGTTTAGGCGACTTTAATTTACATGTTTTCACTATAAAGGGAGAATTTGATAGAAATTTATGAAAACCAAAAAAAAGACCGGACAAATCGAATACTTTCCGGGACCCGAACAATTCTATCGAGTCCTTTTCTCGTGGGTTGTGAATTCCGATGTTGTTCGGATAGCGACGAAAAGTTCTCTGGCAGGGCTTTTCCTTGTTCTATGAATGGCACGATTTCGATCCTTCTCATGTGTATTTGGGAAAAGTAAGGATCTTTCAGTTTGGAGGGTGTTCCTACTTTCACCCTAGCTCCGGAAAAGCATTTTCTTCCGTTTGAGCGAACGACCATTGTTGAAAGTGCCATTGCCATTGAATAAATCTCCAACCAAACAAAAAGGGGTTAAATGGTAATATCCAAGGAACTTGACATAAGTATGCCCTCGGGTGATTTTCTTATGCTTTTTGTAAAGAGTAGGGTGAATGGCGGGGTTAAGATTGCCTGTCATCTCTGTGACAAAAAGGAAGGAAAATTCGCACCGCATAATACCTGTATGTACGGTTTTGTACCATCTTGTAGAACCCTTGTACTCTCCCCCATCACTTTACTGAATTATTCAGTAGTTAGTCAATTATTTCGGTCAGTGAACAAATTCAAGGTATTACATGTGCTTTTCTATCTCCGTTTGCGATATTATTTTTCTTTTCTGCTTTAGAAGTTTTATAGAAATGTTAGTGTGTAGCTATGAAACTAACAGGTATGCTTCAGTAGATACCTTGAAAAGACCACACGCTTCGCTTCGTGCAATTAGCAATATAACTAATTAAGACGAACGGGATTGCTTATGCAGACTTAGAAAAGGCAAAATAAGATTTTTGTTCAGTACTTACATAAAGCAATTAATTATATAGGGTAAAATGTCTTCAAATTTCAGAAGAAATTGAATATGTGATAAGGGATGTACGCAATTGGCTAACATAAACTAGCTCGATGGTAACAGAAATCAAGAACGGAGTTACACTCCGGCGAGTTGTCCAAATGAGTCTCAGAAAAGCGGTTTATCTCGAAATCAGCTTGGTTAATCTCCTACTCACCATATCCTTTCCCGGGCAGATTTTATTCTAGAGATGTTTCTAAAAGGAGGGCTAGAAAATTACTTTTTTTATTTAAAAGCGATTAATGCTACAATTGCCTAAAAACTGTTTTCAAAATTTTTCGGCATTTAACCCTTAATAGGGTCTAACTCAATTCTAAACGTTTTCATGATTTTCGTTTTATTCCTCCTCATTTTCACGAATTCTGACATATCTCTTAGGTTTGATTAGATATTAAGTCGATTTGTACTTCCACGGATATTTGAGATATTGTATACACTTAAAAATTAAATAAAGACATTTTTTGAATTTAAGTACAAAGAAGAATTAAGAAGTTGTGTACCTTTCACGAATTGTACCATATCTTTTAGGTTTGATTACACATTCAATAGGTTTTTACTTAAATGGATTTTGGACATAATCGCCTATAAACCAAAAAATATAGATCTTTATTCTTCAGAACCGCTTATCTTTGAAAGTTGAACCCTAGGATTCAGATAGAGCTAGAATTGTCGAGTAGTTAAAGTCGGAAGACTACGGCTTAGCTTGGTGAGTCGCGTCCAAGGAGCATATATAACAAATCAAATGTAACAGTTAGTGCCATCTAGAGAGGTGGGGGTAAAAAATGGTAAACTCCATTTTTTTTCCGAACCTATAACTCCAGTACCTCTTTTTGACTATAAATTTAAGACTGAAAAATGCTTTTTTGAAAAGGAGAAGTGGGATAAAAAAATTATAGTTGAAGAACTATTATATAGGTAACCAATAGCAAAGAAATTAATTTTGGCTTGGGAATTTAGTGAGGGTTTGAACAGTGTGGAAAGAAAAAAATTCTGATTTCCATTTCTCGAGAACCAATAAGAGTAGGAAGCTAAGAGTTAACGGCTATTTGAAGCTACTATAGGCTAAAACTAAATTTTTTGATTCGATTATCATTGCAGGGGAGTGTATTTGCTGCATCCTAGGAAAATCCTATGATAGAATGTTTATGGTTGGTACGTATGTGAATTATCTCAATAGCGGTAATTAAACACAAAAAAATATATATATTTGATTTCGGGATGGGAGACAAGAGAATTATTCCTGAAACGGAGTTGTCTATATTTTTACGAATTTATCCATATCTTATACATAGGTAACATGGCCAACTAGATTTTTTCTCGCATTTTTCGGCTTGTAACTCCTAAGTAGGTGTAAAGTAATGGTGTATATTTCCACGAATTCCGTCAAGTTTTTAGGTCCAGGGGATTTCGCATTCACTTTAAATACTCTAAATGGTTTTTAAATACTAGCAAAAAATTTGGTTTTATCATTTTTTGATATTCAACCCAAAGTAGTAGTTGTGTATATATCAACGAATTCTGACATATTTCTTGGGACAAATGAGAAATGGATATCTCATTTTACTTGCAAAGTTTTTAAATATATTCACCTAGAAACCAATTCAAGGCCTTTTCAATATTCAACCTCCAACGCATGTAAGCTGATTAAGTAATTTTTTTTCCCGAATTTCTTCAAATTTTTAGGCATAATGAGATAGATATCAAATTCGATCAGAAATATAATCGCCTAAAATTTTTTTGCGAAATTCAACTCCAGAAAGAGTGTAGAGTTTTTGTCTACGTTCTTACGATTTCCGACATATCTGTTAGGTCTAATAGGATGTACAAATAATTTTTTATTATCATTTAAACGAGATGCTTTTGTAATCGTCTAAAAAATATTTCAGAATTCTTACGCATTTTTTACGACGTTATATAGATATTTCCATACATTACTATGGTTTCATTGAAATGGAAAAAAATTAAATAAATGCAAGAAATCTGACAAAACTCTGGACACAACATAATTATTTTTTAGGTAAAAGTCCAAAAAGCGTTTGGTGGTGGACATGGATCATTGGTGTAAAAAAATAAATGTTACCACGCGTTTTAAAGAATTTTGTAATATTCATTGAAAGTTTCCCATTTTATTTTTATTTTCAGGTTCGCTACCCCACCCTGCAAAATGTTCTATGTATCTCGAACGAAAATTTCGGCGACAATCTGAAGCCGAAGTAAAAATATTGTTACGAGTAAGGGCTACGCTGGGATTTTAAGCAAAATACAATTCCTTTAAAATCAATAGGAAAGAAAAATTTATTTGCATTAATTTTAGTTACACAGATTGACCGATTTTTATTCATCACTCGAT
The DNA here is from genome assembly GCA_949128065.1 of Beris chalybata. Classification (NCBI taxonomy): domain Eukaryota; kingdom Metazoa; phylum Arthropoda; class Insecta; order Diptera; family Stratiomyidae; genus Beris; species Beris chalybata. Next base: position 133,111,145 of record OX421894.1, read on the forward strand.
CAGGCTTTATCGTTGGCTTTCACTAATGCTTTCACTTAATTCTCGCTGGTTGTCACTTCGTAATAGAAGTTACTGTCCCGTATGTAAGCTCTGCAACGCCCAACTATTCTACGGTAGTGGTAAAACTTTCCAGAAGTATCCTCTGCATGCGAGACAAGAGTCGAGAGGATTCAACACTGTTCCGTTGTGTTCGTATATAGATGGAAGACGTTTTTACTAGTGCTTCCGCGTAATACTCGTTGGCTGTCGCTACAAAATAAGAGAAATCACTATCCCGTATGTATGCTCTGGTACCGCTACATATTGCCTGCATTACAGTCGAGAGCTTTCCCACATATATTCGGTGGAGTGTGTAGAACGTTCCAGAAGTATCCTCTCCATGTGAGAAGAGTCGAGAGGCTTCCACACGGTTCTGGATTATGCGCATGTGGAAGGAGGATACATATAATGGGAAACGTGATTCATTTCGAACCGTGTCGAGCATTGCCGAAGATTTTGGCACAAGAAACCGATCGAACAGCGTGTGCTGCCAGGATCGAATGTAACCATGTTATGAAAGTCACTCTTATAATAGCCGTGTTTTAATGCTCTCCAGAGTAGGATAGTACAGCACAAGTATACGTGAAACAACAACAACATCCAGGATAGTAAACTCACTAATTTTACTAGGTTATATATCCTACTCCGGCGAGAATGAATGGTGTGAGCCTTGGATGAATTCGCTTTACTCGATTCGATTTTAATGGTTGGCAGCATTTTTGTTTACACAACAGAAATGCAACTGAACTGCAATAAAATCAAATCCGGTGACAGTTATATATTATATCCGGTGATTGTTATTTTGCAGCAAAGAAAGGAAAAATAGAAATTAAAGTGAAATGAATAAGCAAGAAAAGAAAAGGTGAGTGATTGCATTGTTTGAATAAAATTTCGTCCATAATAAGATGTGAGAAGTGGAAAAAATGTGTCTCTCGAATCGCCGTTTATTTACTTATTCTGAGAAGGAACTTAAACAAAACTTAACATTTTGACTATCTTTAACAGATCTCGTCGTACTTTCAAAAATATTTTTCAAATTGAATGTAATACACCGAAACGGAAATGTCACTTAATTTCAAACTTAACAGCGCAGGGCTGCCAAATCTTAACAATAAAATGTATTCCAGATAATACCCTGGATCGTTTTTTTTCGCCTGCCGATTAGGTGCTCTACTCTGGAGAGCATTAAAACACACCTAATATTTGTCACAAAAACTAGGCTATAAAAGCTTTTGTTTTCTATGACATTTTGTTTTATAACCTTTACATTACGACAATTTTTCATTAAACCTGTTTGTTGTTTATGTTCATAATATTTTCACGAGTTGCAGATAATTTACTCAACATTTATTTTCATCCCCAACGAGTTCTATGTTAATATGCCAGAAGTTTCAGTGTCGGTGCAACTCAAACAAAAAGTTAAAATCTAATAGGAAAAAGTATAATTTAATCTGGAAGTGAAATATTAACAAAAAATTGCCATAGTACATAAAACTCGGGGAAATTTTTTTTGTAAAAGAAAAATCCCATGCACATATCCTTGTTGGTTTTATACGCGAGTGTCATGGACGAAACGTATGAGCATGAAGTGATGTACACACTTTTAGGTTTTATGATACCAATAAACTCTGTCCCGAATAGCAGCATCTTTTCGAAAATATATGAGCATTTTATATTACTGAACAACAAGCTTTCCACCAAACCCTCCATCCCCTGTCTTTTAATTACGTTCCCGTTGATCCTGAAAATGTACAAAATAAACCGATCTAAATGGCTGTCGGTATTTCGCACAGGGGGAATATTCCTCGAGCTATTAAACTCATTCAACATTAGCCATTTCGCCTGCAATTTTCTCTCCATATTATTACACACTGGGAAGCATGTCCTTACGTACGAAACGGTCAGGGGTGTAAAAACCGAGCGATGAAAACATGAACATCTCTCTACCCTAAGGAGTCTCGATGGAATAGCCTAGGTGGGTGCAGTCGTAGCAATCGTCGTCCTTCTCATCTTTGTTGTCGTTCTCGTCGTCATCAGCCTCGTCATTCGTTAGGACTCCTTCGGTTTTAAAAGGAATAAGCTCACTAAGATGTTGGTTCTGCCAAGGCAGGTTTCGACCATTTTTCTTCCCTTTTTCCATCACACATCCCGAACATTACACAGGACAAACACAACGAGCGAATCTGTCATGTTTTCGGTTTTTATATCTCCCTCGGGGGCATATATCTTTGGAAAATGTTTATTTGTTTCAACTCCCTTAACTCCTGTTCGGGGGTGGGTTTTTCCGGGGGTGGATAGAGTGTGGTGGAATCGTCTTGTATCAATTTCGTGTTATGCGAATGTAAGTTTTCTTCATATAACGTCCTTCTACTGAGAAATTCCGCCATTCATCTTGTATACGGCTTCGAATGGTTTCTGGCCGTCCCAATTCAACTCCACCCGCCCTCCACGCCCCATGAACGAAAAATCCTACATTTTCCCATTTTTTACCATTTTCTTGGGCGATGGCATAAGACAGAAAATCTTTAAAGGTATGTAAATTATCTCGTCCTTGTCTACAGATTCGAATTCTGATCTTGAGACTTGTAAAATTTATCACATTTTTCTAGGATGCCTTTTGGGAATGGGAGTGATTGGTCTGTCAAACGTGACGGGATTTCAATGTGTTCGAGTTTTCAGAGTGGAAAGGAAAGTTCTGTATTTTCGAAATGAACACGACGGAGAAGGTGAAGGATGTTTTTCAAGGTATTGAATTCGGTTGCCCTCAAGATGAAAATTAAATATTCCCTTTGTGAGCAGGCACGATTTAAATTGGGTGTTTGTTTTAGTGCGAAAACAAGGTCTAAGTACAGCGTTGCTTGGAAGGCGCGAAAGGGCTTGAACAGCTAATAACTTTTTGGTCAAATAAATTTTGTTTTCATCTTTAGATATAATGAAATCAGAAGACTTGCGACACGTGTACATTATTTTTTTTTTGTTCAACCACATCATGAACTGCGTTCTTACAGGACACCATCCCATACTCCCGACTTTGATCAAGACAATCTAATTACTGATTTGGTAGCAGAATAACTACTTCTAACGAAACTTCACTTTAACTGTGTTAATGGAGTAAAAAAAATATCCTTGAAATGGAATTTTCCACATTTTCACGAATATCGTTACATCTTTTAGGCATATCAAGCAATCAAATTAATTTTACTTCTGCGGGCCCTGGAAAACTTGTTCCAAATTTTCCTTTATCCAACCCCTAAATGGTATAAATTAGTTGTGTAAGTTTTTACGAATCCCAATGCATTTCTTAGGTCTCATGAGATATATACAAATTGCGAAACTTTTCTTAGGTCTAATGAGATAGAGATATAGATATCACTTTTACTTCTAAAGGCTTTAAGTATATGCAGAGAAAACATCGAACTAAATATATTTTTCGATATTAAACCACCTGGGGAAGCAAAGTATTATTAAACTTTTCACGGATTCCGACAAATCTCTTAGGTTCAATTATACCAAATTCGCTTTTAATTTTATAAGTTTTGCACATAATGGTCTAAACATTAATGTTTGGATTTTGCAATACCCAACCCACTAAAAGGGTGTTAAATGATTGCGCACGCTTTAACGAATTTTGACATATCAGTGAGTTCTAGTATACCATATAATAGCCTAACAATAAAAAGAAAAAAATCTGCCTACATTCTGAATGCTACATTTTTTATTTTTTTGGAGGGGGGGGCTAGAAGTAATCAGAAGACTATTTGAAAATGTCTTCTTAAATATTAAATTAATTTTTATTCTACGGATTCTTCACATAAATGACTAGAAACTGATTTCAAGATTTTTGTAAATTCGACCCCTAAGGGGTTAAAAGGGGTTGTATACATTTTCACGAATTAATTATTTAATTTGTGTCATACCGGGGGAATATCGAAGAATTCGTGAAATTGTCTGACTAGATATCGAATACCTTTTTACTTTCACGGGCTTGAGTAATAATCGCCTAAGACTTGCTTTAAGTTTTTCCTTTTTCAACCCCTAAAAGGATAAAAAAATGTTAACACATCCCCACAAATTTTGTCCTATCTTTTAGAAGTGATGAAAAATTTAATTGGCTCCTTTTAGGATTTTTAAATGCATACGTTTTTACTGATTCCTATCCTATATACAGAAACTATATTTTATTTTCACCCCATAACCCCTCACTTTATCCCCCTCCATTAAAAATTGTAATCTTTTTCTAATCTTCTGGTATCCCCAAAAGGCAGCCACAAAGTTTCAGCCATCTGACATCAATCCTAGGCCTGGAAGTAATAGTTGAGTTATTGCATTACTAGACCAACGGAACACTAGGAGGTGAAGTGGTCAGCTACACGCTCGTCCGTGATTATTACCCCGATTTTATCCCAGGTTAACATTTACAGCTAAGTGAACTGGTAGTCCGGAATCCAATGCCTTTCTCGAAAATTACTTTTCGCCAAGTGGATTCAAACATAGTACCACACTGTTTTAAAAAAATTTACTTTTCAGTCCAATTTTTACTTGAAATTTCCAGTATATTTCATTTTTTCGAGTAAAAGTACTCATTTCAAGCACTTTTACTAGAAATTACTTGTATTAGTAAATTATTCATGTACTTTTCAACTGAACCATACAATTTACTTGAAAAGTCAAGCAAGTAAACAACGATTTAGTCGCTTTGATCGATTTGGTTGTCTACTGAGATGAAAATACAATGTGTTCGGTGGCGCAGTAGCTGCGCGCGCCAAAACTTCGCTACAATACCAGAATTGATCGTGAATCCGGGTTCGATTCCTATCTGCATACATCCAAGTGTTTTATTTCAGAGTAGGAAGTAAGTAAGTATGAAATAATATTAGAAGTAACTTAATTTAAAGAGTTGCTAATAAATTTTTTTTTTTATTATTTTTTATTATACTATTTTTTAGAGAATACATATTGTGAATTTGCTGCTTTCAAAATTGTAATTTGCTGACTACAAATTAAAATTTTTTGATGGCAAATTGAAATTTACTACCCAAAAAATTGACTATTACTTTCCAATGTAATTTTACTTAAAAAAGTTAGGCATATTTGCCTACTATCCAAAAGATGTGAAAGTCAATGGATTTTTACTTTATTAGTAATAATACAGTATTTTTTACTGTGCCGGTGCACCGAAGGCAAGTGCTCTAGCCACTAAGCCACCCAGACTACTTTCAAGCATTTTGGCCGCATTGTTTTCCTTCATACTCGCAAACCTCTCAACCACTATCGATTTTTGCTGTCACGTAAGTTATTAAAAAATAATAAAGTAGAATTTGAATTGATTTGCGAAGTGAAACATTTTGGCGAAAAGGATTAAAACTCCATTTTTCGTGTGCTTATTTCGCAAACACATTTGCCATTTGCTTACATTTTTTCATTATTAACATACACTTTATTGTAAAGGCTGCTGGCCTTTTCAAACTTTACCACTAAAGTGCAACTTGAGTAAGAAGTCGTCCAAGACAATGCTGCTAACTATAGTCAAGCAGAGTACAACTAATCCAAGGATGCTCTTTTCAATTTTGTCCAACACTTCCTGCTCCGAGAAAACAAAATAAAACTAAGAAATTGTAACAAATGTCCTTACTGCAGCGTGCATTCTAGCATTAAGAGCCATCAACATTTCCATTCATTTATCTGAACAAAATACAACGACACTTTGCCACTCCTTTACAACATGCCATGAAATCTAATGGTAAGAAGGTCCAGGACAAGTCCAAAACTAAACATCAGATGCAATTTCCATCTTCATTTTTTTCTGTGTATTTCCGCCCAGTCCTTAGACAATTCTCGTCTTGGTCGGGGACGAAGCAATGTAAGGAAGACCTGCACTATACACAAAAGGATAATGTAAAATTCAAGTGAACCTTATAACTATGGCATAGAGCTTGCTTCTCACGAGGATGACTTTTCATGGTGATATATCGGAGAGTAACCCCATCGGACGACCAGAACCAACCCAACCAAAAAGGACGAAGACGATGATGGCGGCGGCGAAGTGGTGCAAGAAGTGCACTTGGCTTCGAAACGAAACGAAACGGATACAAATTGGGTCATGGACGATAATGGATTTAAGTTTCGACCCATAAATTATGTATTTGCAACGGGAGAATAAGAAGGAAGTACAAAGACGTTTTCATATTCCACCCGAAAGGGCACTCCTGGCAACATAATGCACCTGATATGGTGAATTTGGAAGTTGCAGTCACAGCGGGAGCACAAGTCCTACCCATTATCCTGTCGTTACCACATCAAACGTGAATATAATGGTCCTGGTGGGTGACTTCGGAGAACTTTTAACTTTCACTGGTTACTGCACTACATACCATGTCATGCTAAATCACTACATTCCGGCTTTTAGTAGTGTCCCTTGAACTAAACTAGGTAACAATATTGCGGTCTGCCTGTTTGCATATTGTTCGACTCACTGAAAGGATATTTTGACAAGAAATTGACGTTCAACTAATAAACTCATTAATATCACGATATAGCTTTAGTAGCTATAGGACGAGGTCGCTCTATTCCATGGTTTCGGGCAATATTACATCGAATCGAATCGAAACTGTCATAAATTCTGTCCTGGTTTCGGAAATAGAGCAGAAATTCAGTTCGGGTTAAATCAGATAAATGTTTGCATAAAATTTATCGGATTTATTGCAGTTTCTAAAAGTTAATTTTTCGATCGCTTTATTGCTTCGAAACATATTTTAGAGTCGCATCTAGAGCTATATTGGGATATTGTGTTTCCAAGTAATTACGTGAGTTATTGTTTTCGAATTTAATCAGCGGGAAAAGGAACTCTCAGCAATAAAGCAGCCATTAGTTTGCTTCGTTAAATTGAGCGACTTACTGGGCAATACTTGGGGTCATAAAATGGTAATTTATGTTTTTTCTGGGGGTGTTTATTTTAACGTTATTTCGAAGAAAAAAAATTTATTCATGCTTGGCGGATTTTCAATGGTTTCCTTTAAGGAATTGGCGTACGTTGGGCGGAAATAAACATCGATCTTCGATGGTTTTAATTCATTGAATAGTTTTCGATTTGGATTACTTCCATCGAAACTACTCAGAAATTGTTGAAAAAATCGATATTATCAAAGCCACCGAGAACTATGCAATTAACGAAACCGATTTTTAGGCGATTATACAGAAAGCACGTTTAAGCAAATAACAAACCTAAGAGATATGATGGAATTCGTAAAAACATCCACAATCATTTGAAATCGATCGAATAGCATAAATTGATTCCATGACGATTATCTACATGTGAAGAAAATATATGAAGCAATTACAATTATATATGAAGCCTATTAGACCCGAAATATGTATCAGAATTCGTGAAAACTTTTGAACAACCAGCATAAAATTAATCTAAGAAAAGTTCTGAAATTGATTCATAGACGATTATATATGAAGACAATTAGTCCCAAAATGTGTGTCTGAATTCGTGAGTTAAATTAAGAATAAATTTGAAATTGGCTCCTGAAATTAATTCCTAAACGATTATATATGAAGCCTATTAGACCCAAAGTATATGTCAGAATTCGTGAAAACTTGAACAAACAGAAAAATTCTGAAATTGGTTTCTGAAATTAATTCCTAGACCTTTACATATGAAGCCAATTAGACCCAAAATATATGTCGGAATTTGTGAAAACTTGAACAACAACCTTTGAGTTAAATACTGAAAAATATTTATATTGGTTTATTTTATGAAAATATTTAAACACTTCAGAGTCCATAGTTAATTCGATATCTCATATATAAGACCCAAAAATTATATCGGAATTCATAAAAACGTATTTAGCCTGAGGTACTTAGGGGATTCATGTGAAAAACAGTATCTAGGTGATTATTTTGACAGCTTACAGAAGTAAAATCAATTCGATATTTTTGTCAGACCTAAGAGGTATAACGAAATTCGTGAAGACGTTCACATCTCTTTTACAGCTGCTTAGGGGATTCATTTAAAAAGAATTTAAAAATAGTATATATGTTATAGTTTTGACAGCACACAGAAGTAAAATTAATTCGAAAGCTTTGTGAGACTTAGAGATATTGCGAAATTCGTGAAAACGTTCACACCTCTTTTACAGCTTTCATTTAATAAAAATTAAGAACAGTATCTACGTGCTTATTTTGACAGCACACAGAAGTAAAATCAATTCGATAGCTTTGTCAAATCTATGAGATATACATATAATGTCGGAGTTCGTGAAAATGTACGTAGCTCTTTCTACAGGTTCTTAGAGGTTTCATTTAAACAAAATTTAAAAACAGTGTCTTGGTGATTATTTTAACAGCACACAGAAGTAAAATTAATTCGGAAGCGTTGAGAGACCTAAAAGATATGATGCAGTTCTTAAAAACGTACTCACCCCTTTTACAGATCCGTAGGGGTATCATTTAAACAAATTTAAAAACAATATCTAAGTGATTATTTTGACAGCACATTGAAGTAAAATTAATTCGAGAACTTTGTGAGAACTAAGAGACCTATGACGGAAGTCGTGAACATATACACAGCCCTCTTCACAGCTCCTTAGGGGTTTCATTTAAAATTTAAAATCAGTATCTAGGTGATTATTTTGATAGGTCATAGAAGTAAAATTAATTCGTTACTTTTGTCAGACCTAAGAAATATGACGGCATTCGTGAAAATGTACAGAAAACCCTTTCCACGAACTTGGAAGCTACGCCAAAGAACAGAATTTTTTAAATTATAATATTTTACTTGAATGTTGTTAAAAGCTGAGATTTTTCCCTGAGATTTGTCCGGAAAACTGCGTTGTTGTTCGAAGTATTTTTCGTTTGGTTTTGGATTATCCAGCAATACCGGGGGTCAGAAGTTATGGAAAAATAAAAAGAGTAAATGGCTTACAAATGGCCTACAAATTGAACTAAAAGCGGTATTCAAAACATCGAATTTCAAGCTAAGTTTGTCGAGATATCGAGTTTTCAGACGAACGGCAGTTTGGAGTTGATGGTTTGCCAATATTTCTTCAGTTTTCAGTGGGAAAAGAATTCTGCTGTGTAGAAAAGAAAGAAAAAGTTTGCTCGTATAAAACATTTTTAATTTAACTTCTCATAAAGATAAAAATTTTAGAAAAAAATATGAACACATCAAAATCTTCTTAGAGAAAAAATAAATTTAGCCACAAAAATGCCGAATTTCGGTCTTCTCACAAATATCGCATTTTACATCACAGCACCACTCAAATCGACAATTGCATCTGGTCCGGCTCTGAAAACTTTCGGCTCGTACTCGAAGACCACACGTTCGGCAAAGATTTCGACAGGACCTCCTCTCGGCCAGGGTTCGCAGTTTGTCGTTTGTCCTCGAGCACATTCGTCCCTGTATACCGGGCCAATCCTGAATAGCATTACTCTGGCAATAATTCGGCGATTCAAGCGTATAGACAAGGACACTATGCGAAACATCTCCAGTATCGATTGCTCCCGAATTGTCGGTAGTCAGAAGTAATGCCCGGTCGTACATTTGACGAATATCCGCGGCAATTTCATTAAAAGGCTTCAGGAATTTCGAACAAGTCTGCTGTCGGCATCCTTCGACAGGATCGATGCAATGACATCGATGTCGTAGCGCACGACGGACAGCTATTTGACCAGCTCGCTCATTATGCAAGTCTGCGTATCCTTGAGCGTCGAACGTTCCCGGATTCGATTCGGCGAATATCCTTCGAGCGACACGTTCGCCATAGGCAACATTATCGGAACAATTGAATCCAGCTCTTGTCCGACCCACTCGATTCGTATGTCGACAAGTACATTCGACAATTTCACCACGCGAACAATTCCTGGCCACCGTGTAAACGATTGAAGCCATCGAAATTGCTTTCATGAAGGCCGACTCCCTGTCCAAATACTGCGAGCTCCTTTTCGATAGGAAATCATTTGCTGGACAGTTCCAACGATCCCATTTGAATTGCTCCTGGCAGTTCGTCAAAGCTAATTCGAAGCTGGGAACGACCAGTTCGGACGATGTACTCGCCAACTATTCAGAAATTTCATCAATTATTTTCAACATTTCGTTAAGAAGTTAACTACTCACCGAATCCTTGCTGGTTAGTGAATTGTAACTGGAAAGCACATTATTAACTTGCCACTGATTTGATAGTACTCCCACAGAAAATAGAAGCAGGACTGAACAAACCTGAAGGCACTGCATTCCAAACAACCTTTCTGTTCAAATTTCACAAAACTTATGAACTTAAAGGCTACACGGTCACAACATTTTAAAGCAACCCCAAACTTTATGAATGAGACCCTTTCGCTCAAAATATCGGTGGCTTAAACTTCAACCATAAAAGGATCAACATCTTCCAAACACAGGGATTTCCCGAATTTACACCGGGCACCAGTCTAAATATTTGAAAGGATGAAATAATTACCTGGTGTCCTTAAAAGGGTGTCACTCTGACAGCATCCCTTCGAAGAACAAAGAACAGGTAGCTTTAAATTTGAAGAAATTATCTTAACACATTTAAAAACTGTACTATATACAAGTAGAGCTGAAGACCCAAATAAAACACCTCCAAAGGAATATCCAATATTTTTAATGGGTAGAACTCCGGTATAATAATTTGTTATAAAAATAAACCATGAATGGGAAAGGGATGCTAAAGGTATATTAACCATTTTGAAGAAGCTACAAAGATACCACCTACCTGTTGTATGAAAATAAACTTAATACAAATATTTCTGAAAGTTCTTCTTGTTGTGTTGGAAAGGTTGTTCGACTAAGCGCGATAGACCTTTAAAATGAAATGAAGCAAGTTGTATTTGCGATTTCAATTGAGTCCTTGTTAACGATTACAGTAGAATTAGTATGGTTACCTATCTGCATGGAATTCCTGGAAAATGTGGTGAATAAAATTCATGTGGTTGTGGGCATTTGAGTGGAATTTGGAAAATTTCATGGACCTCGGACCAATTGGGGGGAACTGCTAGCAATCGAATTGAAAACACTTGAAAACACTTTAAAAAACAAAGATCTGTATATTAGGAAGATCTATCATATTTCAATATTTATTTAATGGTGTCGAAGAAGATATTTTGGGGTCATTCCATCAAGAGTCGCAAGAAAAGGCCAATTTTGTGACCTTATACCATCGCCGATTCTTTTGAAAAGTTGCGTACTTAAAGAAGTGAAAGAAAAGTGAAAAAAAATATATGATTTCAATTTTTTGTTTCTATCTCATTTTACTTTATTAGTAATAATACAGTATTTTTAGTAGTTATAGTATGTTAAAGATTTTAAAAAGTGGCTAAGTCTTCTTTGAAAATTCATATCTCTGGTAATTTTTATCCTTAAATAATAGAGTACGACTTAATGGTTTTATTTTAAATTGCTGTAATATAAAAAAAAAACATATATAAAAATTATCCTTAAAAGTTTTTTTTTCAAGAATAGGTATTTTGTCCTTTATTCTTAAATATCTCTAAATGCGGTTTATTTTTGATTTTTTTTTTATATTTTGTAGGTTGTACTGTTTTCCAAAACATATCAAAAAATTAGCTTGGGATCTCAATGGGATCGGAGTCAAGAAAATCCATGAACATCAGTACTTTTTTCACTAATTCTTCGAGTATAGTATATAAATTTTCAAAAGAATCGGCGATGGTAAGGTTTTTACTTTTGGCGATTCTTAAGGATAAATTGTATTGGTATTTTTCGTATTTTGCGAGAACCTTCCCCTCTAAAATAACTCCTATTTTATTATTCTAAGATAAAAACTAACAGAGATATCAATTTTTAAAGAGGACTTGGACATCATTTTTGCGACAACTTTAACATACTATAACTAACAAAAAAATCAGATGGAAAAAAAATTTAAATTATATTTCTGTTCTACTAATTCTTCAAATTTTCACAAATTTTCAAAAGAATCGGCTATGGTAAGGTCACAAAATTGGCCTTCTTGATGGAATGACCCTTTGTGCCTACTCTGAAAGCAGTAAGATTACTATTGTCAAGTTTCTTTACACACGCTTGTGATTTTTACTATAATACTTACACATCAGTATTAATGCGGGAATTCACACACAAGTGTGGAAATATAGAAGGTTATTCTTGCATCCATTAGTTGTAGAATTGATCTAAGTAATGTAAACATACATATATATTAATGCGATTTTACTTCTTGCTCTGGTAATATTACATGCTACACATGCAACTATGCTCAAAACAAAACGTACACAGTTAAAAAAATTTACAACATTAGATGTTGGCAACTAATTGCCAACAAGGGATATTGTAAATTTACATGTCTCAAAACTACTTACATTTCCCCTGTAAAATTAAAATTCGGAAATGTAATAAATACATACATGGCTTTGTAAAATTACATGCTTGGTAGTAAACATAAATTACATGGCAAATGTAATTTGGAGGTTTAAATTACCTTTATTGAAGTAATTCATAATAATGTAACTTTCCACTGAAAGGGAATAGTGTACAAGTAGACCCAATTAAAACTATATTACGATTTGTAAATTAAATTTCATATTACTTAATTTAAATCGATTGTTTCAGAACTATACACTAATACTAAGATTTTTGGGAACGAAAACTTCCACGATCACTATGTTTTTTAAAATGGTTCTTAAAACCCTTAAACAGCAAAATGAGAACACACTTATCTGTAATAAATAAAAGAGGCAATTTTTTAGCAAATAAAAAAGAATGAAATTTTAAATCCAAACAATTTTTTTATTTATAAAAAATATAAAACAATAAAATTATAAAAATGACAATTTCGTTATAAATAAGATAATGTATAATAGCATTTAACCAAATCAGGCAGTTATCACTTACTCATTATAAGAAAAACTAATCGCGATGATTACTTCGCAATATCCGTACAAGAACTGATAAATCGACACACGATTGCATCATCTTTCTTTGCTTACAGCATCTCTAGATGTAAAATTCCATTGAAGTAGGTACTGACTGCAACTTCGGACATTGATTTCATGTTTTACATGGAATAATGTTATTTATACATGTTTGGAAATGTAGTTTTCCGTACAAGTAATTGTAATTTGTATTTTTATGTAATTTTACATAGTATTTTATGTAAAGAAGTTAATTACATAATGGTAATAGGGTTTATACATGAACAAGGTAATTTTACCTATGATATGGGGATCATTTTATTATATTAAATGTTGTAAAATTACAAATAACTTTTACTGTGTAGGTACATTTATTACATTTTTGTAGTAATAATTTACTCACGCTAAAATCTCATTCTTTGAACATAATGAAAACTATTCACAGTCGTCATAAAGTTGGCTTTAAGTTAAAGCTGACTCTAGTGTCTTGTTAATAATACGACACACTTAAGTCAGCTTTAACATAAAGCCAACTTTATGATGACTGTGAATAGTGGCCATTGTTTCCACAGAGCTTCCTTTTCAGTACCTCCTTATTTTCACTCAATTTAATAACAAGACATATACATAAGTTTTATAATATTTATTATTATTATTATTATATGTATTTACAATAACATAACAAGCATATAAATATACATTATTATTACTTAAACACTAGTGACAATGACCTTCGGTTTTATAATATTTTTTTTAGTTTAATATTTTATAATATTTAGTTATTTAATAATTTTAGTTTAAAATGAAAAAAGCACAACTGAGAGACGACAACGCACCGGCATCAATTTCAAACACCAAATGAACAGGAACGATTCTGTTCGTTAATTTCTGCGGTTTTGTTTTTCTACAGCTACGTGATTCATTTTTGTAACATGAGACGTACTTTTACACAAAATATTGCGTAACTTCGATTTATGGACGTAAAATTAAATTAAAACTGTTCATATTTGCATAATCTGAAGTAAAATTATACAAAACATATGTAAATTTGCATAATATTTGTGTGAATACGGAAAATGCATCTTTTTCAAGTAAATATCAACATAAGTTTAAATTTTCTGACCATAAATGCGTGATTTTACATCTTTCAAAGTTGTGTATTTGCTTCCAGTTTTTAGAGTGATGATATAGGTCGAAATGGGTAGAAAATGTACATGTTAATTGTATAAATTTAATTTATTTATTTTAAGGCCACAAACTTCACACACTATAAACATTATTCCCTTTTAAAATTTTAAATCACGACTTACAACAAAGCACGAAACAAATGAATTAAACAACAAAAAACAAATTACTACGCATGAACAATCAAAATTTTGCAAAAATTTTTAATTTTATTCACAAACATAAATTTTACACATTAAAAGTGAGATATTTCATTCGGTGTTGTAATTTTACTTTCCAGCCAGTAAATTCATGACAAAAAAGTGTAAAAATACAAAACTTTTAAAAATTACTCGTAATTTTGTTAAATGTAATGAACATTTGTAAATTTACTACATCAATTCGGAATAGTTTACTTCATTAAGGACAGTTATTTGCACAAAATTCTTTATTGTGCATGTTTATATTACTAGGTGGATTAAAAGTATTTATTTGTTTTACAAGTTAAGTAAGAGCTTAATGGACTCTTACTATTTGCTTACTTCTTTATTCAATTATTACAATTATTCTATAAAACATTTACAGTTATACCTTAATGGGTTCGCTGCACTTTTATTCATTACCTTATGAGATAATTATATGTAATTCATTTTCAACTCCAGCCAAGAACTTATAATATTGTGCCTCAGTTTCAGAATATTTAACTCCTACATGACAATCTTTCATCATTCCCCCGAAATTCCCATATGCTTCAACCTTTTCATTTACCAAAGTAATTAGCTTAATGTCCAAGTTCCCAAAAGTAGGTACTCATCGTAGGAAAATGTCTACCAAAGTTGAAAGGAAAATAAAATTCTCTTATAACTATAGTATGGCTGCTATTCAAGATGGAAAAGTTTCGTTAACGTTGTCGATTCCATTTCCATCATTTATGTGGTTAGTACTCGTAGTACCCACCTACACTATACCTACTTAAGCTTAATTACGAAAATGAAATTGTATGATGAGTTCTTTCGCCCATTCAGTTCGTCAACGTCCTTGACAGAAAGTCCCTCAATTCTGCCTTTTATCAGACCGAAATCCATCCAACTTATCATTAAAGATGTACCCATTATTCAAATCGTAGAAGTTGCTACAAAAATCATAAGATCATTAGTCGAAGGTGGATTTCGAAAAATAAAATTAATTTTTCTTTAGAATATCTGAGAAATTCAAACATTAGGAACTGTGATGTATAGTATATAAAATCTTTTAAGCTAGTGGAAAGGAGGCCCGAATTCCTTCGAAACACGCAACTTTTTAGACGAAAGGTCGCCTCTATGGTCATTCATGAAAGCGACTTTTTTCCGAAAACACCTTTGCATTATTAATAAAATAATAAATAATTGGGGAAACAACTTTAAACTGGCTTTTAACGCCTACTAAAACGATAAGAAAGGACGAAAAATTGTCAAAATATATCGCAGGATGAAAGTGAACAAGATAAAAGGAATGTTTTACGCGTGGATTTTTACTAAATTGTTTTGATGGAAGACGTTGGCTAATGAGATGTTTACATACCTGATTTGGTATAATCTTGATATTTTGATTGGCGTTCGGGTGTCAATTAGAAATTCATTTGAACCGTTTTCTATTAGTAGGGTCTGATTTTCCAGGCTCCAAGGAACTAAAATTTTATAAAATATACCTTCCTTTTAAAAGTCCTGATGTTGAAAGTAAAACTAAATTAACGTGTTTTTTTCAAGTATGTTATGTCCAAATTGTACGAATTTTCATTAAATTTGATGAAATTGAGAGTAATTCTTAAAGCTTTGTATTCTTACACATTTAATTCATAAATTTAATGACTGGGTAGTAATATTACAATACCGCATGCAATGTTTCACATTTAATGTTCAAAATTACGCATTTTGCATGTAGTTTTATACTCTTTGCGTAGCAGTTTCTTTTTTGTGATATAATACCTATATATTAACTTGACCACTTCGTTACACAGTAAAAAAATTTTACAATAAAAAAAGCGTAAAATTAAGACCGAATTTAATTTTACAGGTCAATAGCCAATTCAATTAAATTCGGTCAGTAAAATTACATACGTATTGTTAATATGTTTACAATGTAAAATGTAATAACAAGCTGCGTTTGTAAAATTTACAAACAAAATATTTGAAAATAAATACATGTAACGTAATATTTTCCATTGATTAGATTTAAAAATCCACTTTTGCTATTAATCTAAAATCTGGAACATAATTAGTCGTAAGAATGAAAAGACCGGAATGAAGTTTTTAATCAAATGTTTATTTATTCTAGTTTTGAGTAACTTTCAAATATGTGATATATAAATTCAAAAAATTAACACTATAATCAATTAAATTCAATGTAAAATTTAGAGGTCGAATCGAATCTATGATTGTAAATAATAAATAATGGCTATATTTTTACACTGTTTCAAAAGCTAATTCGCACTTTAAACACTCAAACATTTTAATTTAGCACGAACAAAAAAAAACCTCTAAATACTATTAGCAGTTTGTACGTAAATTATTACGCAGAATAAGTGATGCCTTCAGAATCAATTACACAAACACATGCAATCAAGCCCTTCGATACATTTCGAGTAGTTTTTCCTAAGAAGTTAGATTTGTCTGCATATTGCTTGGCTTATTTTGCAATTAAAAATGTTAAAAGTACAAATGGCAATATATTTTTCAGATTTTTTAACAACAATATTACAATTCAGAGGTAAATTTCATAGACTTAAAGTAAATTTACAATAATTTACATGTAATTGTGCATTTTACATAGATTACCATCTAAATATACACTCCGTTTTAAGTTTGCATACTTTACATAGTACATTTTCATGTGATAATTATTGTAATGATCGACAAATGTTTTACTGTGTACTTAATTCGCTTGTTTCATTGTATTGTGTGAGGCGTGGTTTAAAATTTGAAAGAAAAATAGTGTGTAAAGTTTGTGGCTTTAAAACAAATGAATTAAAATTATATCTTTATAAATATATATTTTTGATATCCTGGTTTGTTCACAAATGTCATGTGTTGAATTATCTTATTGAATTTTTTCCATTATCGACTGCTATGTCTTTTGCCTTTAAAATACGTGCCGGAATTAGGCTTGCCCATTCTAGTTCACCTTAGTGGTAGTGAACGAAGAACTAGTTCCTTCTTTTAGTTCCCAGTTCGCGAGAGTGGAATGATACATGGTGTACGCAAATATGATGACGAACTACTTCCTACAAACGAACTAGGGCCGGAATTCACTGCGAACTAGTTCATTCATTTCACCTAAGGGAACGATCTTCCGAGCTAGTTGGATCTCAAACTTCTCAAGAATACTTGGAATTCATCAACCGAGCTTATTCATTTAAATTATCAAAAAATTAATAGTATAATAATAAGCATACATAAACATGTCACATTTTTTTCAATTTTTTTTTTATTTTTTCACACCGTGTGTAATTTTACGCATTGTAAAATTTTTCTCACATCAGCTCTAAATTTATAAATTTTAGGAATTGATTTCCACACTTTTGTGTCAATTTTCGTATTAATATTATAAATCACAAAAGTACGTAAAGAAATTTGACAATTGTAATGACCAGTAATATAACACACATGACACAGTTTTACAAATAACACGTTTAAGTTAAGTAAGTTTGTCCAGCCGACTCAGCATTAACCTGTGCAAAGGTCAGGTTACTCGTACATGGCGACAGCAACCAATATATACTGAGATTATGAGGGAGAAATAAAATCTCTAACTGATTAGGAGTGAAACGAACACATATTTTATCCAGAAAAAATATCGACAATATTTCTGTAAATGTGTTTGTGCAAAAATTTTTTTGCAGTGATTGCTAGCTACCTGTCACACTCTGTGAAAAATTACATTGTTTTTCGTGTAATTCTACTAATCTACTTGAATTTTACGATGAAAAACATTCAATATATGAAATCACGAAGTTGTACGTTTTGTTCGATTTAGCTTTCTACTGAAATAAAAATGAAACTCCTTCACGCGCCAAACCTACGCGGCAAAATTAGAATAGATCGCGGGTCTGTTACCTACAGCCAAGGCTTTTATTAAAAGTAAATAAATAAGAAATAGTATTAGAAGTATACACAGCTTTTATTAAAAGTAAATAAATAAGAAATAGTATTAGAAGTATAAATAAGTGTATCTTAAAGAGTGTTATTGAATATTTTTTTTTTTTTAGTGTAAATTGAAGAGAATTTCCAGTGTATTCGCTGCTTTCGAAGTTGAAATTTACAAAAATTTAAATGAAAACTACATTCAAATTGACTATTACATCCGAATGTAAGTTTACTTGAAAAGGTATGCATTTTTGGCAACCATCCAAAAGATTTAAAATTCGTTGGGGTTTTTTTACTGTTCAGTTCAATAGGCAACTAGTTCTAAATCAGTTCTACTGGTAATCAACTGATAAGCGCTTCATTCCTGGATAGTGCACATGATCCTATGTCCACCCAGTTCAGTAATCAGTTGTCCACATTTAGGCCAATTGAAAATCTGAATATTGGAGTAAGTTACATATAGAACTTTTGTTAATACAAAATGTAGAATTAGTCTTCACATGGAAAAAATTTAGTGAATTTAATCTTATGAGTTATTTAGAGGTTTAGAAAAAAATCATGAAGATCAACATAGTTGGTCACTTTGGCCAGATACTGGTTGGTTCAGATTTGTGCAGATTTTGAGATGGAGAGCGAGAACAACAAGCATACGCAACCTTACAGGGTAATGCCGTCCTACTAAACGCAACAAAGTAACAAACACAATTAATTGAAGACTAATGGCATTCTAACAAATGGACTTCCTTTCTGGATCACTAGAGTAGAAAGTGCTGTTTTGTCTTTGATATACAGCTTCTCGTCATTTGGCACACTGGACACACAACTCGAGTACATGCAGTACCCGTACTCTACATTTCGAATTCCACAATGATTCTTCCATAATCATCATAATTCCGTGGAAATGCGATTGAGCGGATAATTAGATCATTTTGATTACTTTTTCTGATCATTCTGAAGAGCCATTCATGGGCCACTAGTGCACACACCTGTTGGAATAGTTTCGCTTCGTATTTCAAGAGTCAGAAGTTGATCTGTAGATGGTCAGCTACTTGATTGCTTCGTCTTAAACTACCTGATAGCCTCTTCTCCATAACAAGATACAAGTAGAATCGTTTCATGGCAAATGGGCATAATAATGGCGTGAAAAGTGGTTTAAGACCCAAGATGCAGCCAGTAGTTGACCACAACAACGTCGACTTCTTGTTCATCCAGAACACACAGTTACGTCTTAGATACAAGTTTTCAAGTAACACACAACTTCTATCACCAGCCTTATTATCCTACTTAGCCATCCACCTTACATAATAAAATTGATTGTGCTCTAAGAATTTTCTGCATTTTACTTTGATACTCGCGAACGTAAAGACGCCTCTCGGGAAAACTATGCCGACTTTCAGTGTGCGAAAAATTCTGTTATTGTTTTTCCTTGTTTTCCTCAATGTTGTCAGTACGGGCCGTAATGTTCGAAATATTCCGGAAAATACCTTAGGATCGAGCGCTGGCGATCCGTTGAGTTTTAAAAGTGAAGATATTCGAAATATCGAGCGGGTTTTGGAAGCGAGTGAAGGCGAACGGATTGGTCCGTTCAAGAATGTCGTTATGGGAATCTTCAAGAACTACAAGAGCACGTTTTTGGGTAATAGAACTGCGTTGGACTACGTGAAGTCGTCAAGTCGTAAAACGGCAGCGTCAAAGGATTCCGCAGTTCAGCCAGGTAAACCAACCAAGCCGAAAAAGCGTAAGAAGAAAAAGAAGAAGAAGCTTCAACCACCAGTGAGCTACGACGGAACCTTGCGGTACAACGTTGGACCCGGAGTGAATGTCAGCTTGGATATGGGACGCGATATAGTGAACGTGAATCTGGACGAGGACTACCTGAAGGATATCCTAACAGGAAACTGGGACACAGAGCCGAGTCAAGGTAAATCGAAGTGAACTTTAAATTCTCCCAATCAAATATTCATCACAATTTCAATTAGGTCGCCGAAAGAAGAACAAGGGAAACATCATGACAAAAATCATGCCTCTCTTCATACTTCCGTTTCTGATTCAGTCTGCGGTCATACCGTTCCTGGTGGCAAAACTAAAGCTGCTACTGGTCAAATCGATTATTGTCGGAAAATTGGCCATTTTCTTATTGGTTATTTCGACTATTAAAAACAGTCAAAAGTCGACTCCGTATGAAGCGGCTCCAGCCTACTATGCCTCCGAACATCCAAGTCGACGTTCCGAAGCCTCAATTGGATACCGGGCCGAAGGACGACCGACTGCATGGGTTAATTGAGTTTAGAGAATTTTTTTTCTGTTAAGTTTAAAATTTTTTGAAAATAAATGTTATTCAGTCGAATAATTTAAAATTAGAAAATAAAATGATTTTTTGTTTTTAAAATATGTTTGTTCTTGTTTTGTATTTAAGTTTGAATTGTATCCAAATCCTTTTAGTTCCAGTTTGAATCTTCTGGGTATGGTGATTCTTCCGTTCACAAAAAACCGGAAAAAAAATCAAAATTGGATATAACTCGGGTTGAGTATCTTTTGGCGTCAAGAAGTATCGAAAACCAATTTTACTTTATTATTTTAGTAATAAGGTTTTTTTTTAAACTGGGTAAAGTTGTAAGTTCTTTAAAATTGAATTTGAATTTTCAAACCTTGAGACCACGTTTGTAAAAAAAATTTTAAAATGATCTAACAAGTATTAAAGGACAGTAAAGCCTAATATTTTAAAGAAATCCTTGGAAGAATAATATGTAGTTTTAAATAGAACCTAAATATCAAGTCTTATATTCAATAGGTGAAAGTTTTCTCATATATAAGCCATACTGCCCCGAACAATTCCTCTTACCTTTTTCTCTCGCCCCTAAAAATTAAAAAAAAAATTTATTATCTATAGATATACATATCTATTAATGCCCAAACCGCTGCTTTAAGAAGAATGAAATCTTGCAGTATAACTGGGTCTATGAAGCGGTTTTTATCTTTAGCCCCTAAAGTTGTGGAAAAGGGTTGAATAATTGTTTTTCCGTAATTCAATAACTTTTAAACCCACTGACTTAAATAAACGCCTAAAAGTGTATTGGCAAGATTTTTCGTTATTAGCGAGGAGTAAGGAAGTAAAAGTATGTTTTATATTTCTCACAAATTCCTCAATATTACTTAGGGTGGATAATATAGTGGGTTTTTACTTCTGTGGGATAAATATACGTACAAACACCTTTTAGGATTTTTTACATTCGACCCTTAAAACGAATAATGGGTTTACTACATTTTAACGAATTCCTAAACATATTTTAGAACCGATTGGATAATACTTTTACTTGCAAAATAAACAAACGTCTAAAAATAATTGAATAATTTTTTTGTTTTTGATTTGTTTTGTTTTAAAACATACATAAATGTTACTCAGCCATCTTGTGTAATCGAATTAGTTCTTCTTTTAATATGCTCTTTACATAAACGCCTAAAAATCAATTTCATGAATTTTTCAATATGCAACCTTCTAGAGACAGATTGGTGAGATGGATTTCTGTATATTTGCACGAATTCCGTAATATGTCTTAAACGCAATTACATAAAAAAAAAATCATTTTTATTTTCACAATCTTCATGTGCAAACACCTAAAACCTTTTTAAATTTATCTCAGTGTTAAAAGCATTAATACTAACATCAATTTGTATTAAATTACAGACTCTTAGATTTAGCCGCTTTTGAGATTTTAAAGTCAGGAGCTCCTTATTTAGGCCCAAACTCAATTTCAGTAAAAATTGTCAACTCAAAAGGAGTTAGCTCAGTCTGCTTAAAGTAAAAATTCCAAGCTTGTATATATATAAAAGGACTCTTTTTCGTTATAAACTACTTCAACCACCTTCCACGCGGACACCCTTTTTTTAGACAAATAATAATAATGTCCAAGTTCTAAAAGAGATTTCAACTACCTACAGTATAAACAAATGTAAGAACAGATTTTCTTAGGACACATTTTTAAATACTACTTTTCTGTTCTTAGTTCCTGTTTGAAAAAAAAGGAGTTAACTTTTCGAAGTAATTTATTTAAAAAGGTACTTTTTATCTTATTATCTTCGAACCGATTTTAGGTAAATGAAATTATAAGAATTTTTTCACCTGAGAAATTTGAGACAAGTTTTCGTTTCTATTTTATTTTTTAAGCGCAAGGAAAAATTAAAAACTCTGCACAAATTTATTTCTTATAATAAAAAAGTTCGCTTATCATTAAACATAAAATTGGCCTATCAAGGACGAACATTTTTTTAATTTTTTCTTCAAAAATTTCTAAGGGAAGGAAATTCTTTTGATATATTAATATTATTATTTAAATCGAAATCAAAGACAGAAATGGAGATCTGTTCTCACAATTTTTCTTCAGTTTATAAGCATCATATTTATTAAACTAAAAGTGTGTAGCTACTTGATAGCATTTTTCGCAATTGAAAACCAATTTTGATGACTCGTGGGAGCTAGACGAATGTTTTTATCAACAAATTTTTTTACACTATTCTTGTAGATCTCTTTTCTAATTTCATGGTTTACAATTCTCCAGGTATTTTTGAAAAGCCAAAAAAGGTCGTTCTAATAAGTATCCTTAATTTTTTCGGACAAAAATTATTCATTTCATTACAGCTTTAAAATTAAACTGTTCGAGCTAGTTACAATTTATGGAAATTAATCTTCGGGTCTCCATACAAAATGCATCTAAGGTTTTCACATTCTATACCGAGACAGTCCTGAAATAGCCCACCTCCAAATGAGACTAGTACTAATATACTAAAATACTAGTAGAGTAGTATTAATATTTTTATTTAAAGTCATATATGAACTTTGTATTAGAACAGAATGTCATCCTTGGCTTTCCTAGTTTAAAATAGCACTACTACGCAGGATACCCAATTTTTTAGTTAGTTGCTTGTTTAGGGAAATTTGAATGAAAACAGTTTCAGGTACGCAATTCTGTTTTTCAGTAGAGTAGCAGAACTGTAAGGAGTGATATCAATTTAACACAATAAACCAGTACTGCAACATAACTGAATTAATACTTAAATTTGTAACATTTCGAAGTTTTAAACCAAAATGGTATTTAATGGAAACCAATTATTTAAATTAATTAAATAAAACAAATACTGAAGAGTAAAAACATTTTATCGACCAGAAATTTAAAAATTTACTAGCCTGACATTTTTTTCCCTTCTATTATTACAAAAATTTCAGTCCACCCTGTACCTACTGAGTTCATTAAACTGAAGCAATATCTATCTTCAGTACTGAATGAATTAAATTTAGCAGAATTTAGTTACCACAAGAAATGTTCGGATGTATGTTTCAGTTTTTGAAGATGATAAGAGTTCTGCTAGAATACCGGTGGAGTGCCGTTTTGCAATATGGTAGGGTTTGGGTGACTTTCCACGAAAAAACAGATTTAATAATCAAATTTCGAAATCTCACAGCAAACATAGGTACTCGTGTTAGGGGAGGATCACTGAAGAAACTCGCGGTGCAACTTGAAAAGAAGAAATTTTTTTAGAGAACTTACAAACAGAAATATTCACTTTCTAGTTGCTTAAACATTGTTATGCCTCAGTAATAATTCCTCCAATATTATCGAACGAAAGCGAATGCTTTCTTGTCCCTTAATCGTACGTGATAACATTCTAGCTTATGTGAAGTACCGCTCGCACTTATAAATGTCATAAACTTTTACCATTCATAATTTTTACAATTTTAATCAATAAATTAAAATATTCGTTTGGAATGTCTGATCTGATTTTGCACTACGTCCATTTTAGGCAACGTTTTGACTGAAAACCGACCGACAATAGTGCGGACACTTCTACACACTATCCAACTAAACTTATTGATATTCATTCGGTTGTAGTTTAGTAGCCAAAACAAAAGACCTGGTACTGTGATCGGTGGCCTTTACAGGTGAGCCATGTGCATACCTGGTCTGTTCGATAGGTGCTTATCCGTTTGGGCAATGTGTCACACTTTTTATTTCGTCGTGATCGTTGTAAATTGGAGACAATGGGTCCGCTTTTCAATTGCAATAAAAAACGATCGACACGCAGCATTTATCATCAATTGATGTCGATCAGTCGGTGAATCGGAATCGCGTTTTGAGTCGCTCGCTATCAAACGTTCAAAAAAGTTCAAATATTCAAAAATCAAAAAATGGCTGCTGTCCAAAGTGTTATTTTCGCCGTTGTGGTTTTGTGCTGTGTATTCTCGACTGGATTTTGTCAGGATGTTGATGCAAGTGATTCCACTGTCGCCGGTAGGAGCTGCTCCAAAGGATTCCGAAAATGGATTAACTTAGCTTTTTTGTTTGCTCCGTGTATTTCTAGAAGGACGTACATTTGGTCATCACTTCTTGAAGCGAATTAGTTTCGCCATAGTTCCGGCTGCCTTTGTTGTGGGCGTGATTACAACGCTTCTTGCCGCTTTAACTGTCGTTTCAATTAAAGGACTCGGAGTTGGTGTAAGTTTCCACAAAAAGGGTCCAAAATGCTCTATAAAAAGTCCCAAATTTTCTGTTTCCTGCCTTAAACTTTTCAAATTTAATTACAAATCTTCTTCAAATTGCAGGTGATTCTTTTAATTCTAGCACTGGGACAAATCGTTGGAAGAACTTTTCCTCATGCTCACGCTGCTGCTCAGTACGCAGCACCAGTTCCAGTAGTTCTTCAACATCCAGCACCATCAGCTCCTCTCTGGGTCGAAAAGGAATGGTAGCCCTCAGGGTTCCGATGCTATCTAGTCAGTAAGTTACCGTCTGCACTTTAGTTACCTACTTATTTATTTATACGCCTGTGTACGTACAATGCACATTACTTTGTAATAACTAGATTGTAATATTTATTGAAATTATTTCTAAATAATTTAAATTATAAAATATTAAATTATTATTATTAAAATATTTAAATGATGTACTAAGTGTGTCGAAAATACTCAATTGTACTCTTGGAATAAAATGCGAACGTCCGATTGAAAAGTGAAATTTTTGATTATTTTTTTAGGGTACCTATCGTCAATCATTTCTTTTAATTTGTTATTCATATCACGCATTGTCATTATCACAATCGTGCGTTGTTGGCTTTCTTATGATTGTTAAGATTTTGTGTTGGGTAGCGGATTTTTATGCTGGGAATTATAAGACGTTCTTTTTTGCACGATTTTTTTTAGGTCAAAAGGCCTTTTGTTCCACGAATTCTCGTAGCTCAGTTTCGATCGGTGGATGAAACCATATGTAAAGAAAATTAGTTTTATTATTCACTGCACTATCTTCATCCACATCCTTCCTATTTGACTTGAACATGAAAAATGGACTCTAAGGTTTATCAGTCGTTATTGAAAGTAAAACAAGATACTCTAAGCAGGAACAATACTTTGGTTCTTGAAGCCCACGTTGGGCGCCAGTCTTAGTCAATGATGATGTTATTTTTCGTATCTCGGCAGAATTGATAGGGGCTGGTGAACCTGGAACAAGACTATTGGATGCTGTTAGTTTATTTACTCATCCCCACTTTAGTCGGTCACCCTTCCTATCTGAATCAAGTAAAGGACTTTAGTCCACAGTACTTCTTCAGCTCAGTTTTGTTCACGTGCATCAATTTACAAGAGTGGATAGGGAAGGAAACGCCAAGCTTTACTACAAAGTTGCTCTAGTTGACAAGCACATCCTTGCTCATCGACACAGAAGTTGGGGGGATATTGACACCTACCTACTGATAAAAAAAAAGTTACAACTGGTTAGTAGAAGTCACACTGAATATTGAAGAACTCGTTATGAAATAATTAAACCTTTCTATATATAAAAAGTTTGGCTAGTATAGAGTAGAAATACAGCCCTAAAATCAATACCATAGGGCACAAATTACATTCCTTTCTTAGGGATGGTTCCATTTGTGGTCAAGCTGCTTAATTCGGCTCCATTTATATTTTAGATAGATAGATTTATTTCAATTTTCAAAAATATTATGTACAATTTTATACAATTTCAGTGATCAGATTTTACATCTTTGCATCTGTAGCAACAATTTAGATTTTTACTAAAATTAATTCTTTGTTTATTATTTTAATTTAATCCAAGGAAAAATTATGTAATAAAAACCTTGCTTGTTAACTCCTACCTAACTTAATAAAAATAAAAATAGTGAAAATAATTTGAAAATAGTAGTTACTTGCAGAAGGAAAAGTATAGATAACATATGGGTTATAGGAAAGATGAAAATACCAACTGGGACCGTAACAAAAATGAGGAGCGTCTGGATTTGGCCAGTTCCACTCTAATTTTAAATACAAATCAAAATTTGTATGCACTATTTTCTATGAGGAAAGTTTAATGCTGTGATGGTTCGTCCCAATTGTCATCGATCGATTTAAAAAAAATTGCATCAGTATCCATTTAAACTTTCTCGTTTAAAAAATTGTCCGTCCGTACGCCATATGCAAACATCTTCGAAAACTCGTAGCTCATATTTCTTGAAAAATCTGCTGCGAGGTTGGGCGAAAAATATTGGTTTCTATTTCTCGGAAATGGCTTATGCTAGAAAAATGAAACATGGAGTTTATATAGAGGTAAGACTATTTACAAAATGCTCGTTATGGATGGAGGAGTACGAGAGGCAGAAAAATAATTAGTCTAGTACTCTTCAAAGCTGGATTTGCGACAATCTCATAAATTCATATTTTCTTGGCGATTTATGCTACAAAGATTAATCTTGGTGATTGTTCGAAGGAACACTGGGGGAGTATAGTCAAGGATGTGTGAGTTTTGCGTCTATCTGAAGAACAGCTTATGGTTTAAAGTTGAAACTCAGTCCGCAACAATAGAGTGAGTACTCTGTGCTAAGGCACTTCAAGACTTGGTTCTGACCAAGACGATCTTTCTTGGTTCTGGTTGAGTACGCACATGATGAATTATTTCCCGCAACATAAGTAGCTTCAAAACAAATTTGTATCATAAGCTTTATGTTAGTGTCGAAAAAATATCGATATATCGATATTAAATAAAATAGTGAAATCGGCTGAAGATATATTAAACGAAAATATCAATATATCGAATATTTTTTACAATGAAAAATATATTCATATCTCCACTCCCGTATCAAATTTAACGTTCAAGGAATAACACAAGTGCTTTTCTGTGTAAATTTCATGACCCATTTTCACCGAAACCACTCGACGGAAATATTGAACAATTATTCATTACTGCATAAATTATAATTAAGAAAAAAATGAGCGAAAAAAATTAATAAGTAATGAAAAAAAAATCTGCCAACAGTCTAAGCGCAACTTTACTATTTTTCCGGTAGAAGTTCGGAACGCGTTTATTTTTGAGATACAGTGTATGCTACTATGTGACTGAAAACCTAACAAAAGGCTCGGAAGGCGGTTAGAATAGGAATTTTTACGCCGCTGCCACATATAGCATATGAATTACATAATTGGGTTGTATTCTGGGATGCGGCCTAGGGATTTAAAAATTAAAAAAACTTGAAAATAGTAATTTTTAGGCCGTCGAAGAGAAATGATATTCGATATCTGGTCAGAGCTGATAGATATGGTTGAATTTAAAAAAAAGTTTGAAATCACTTTTTAGGGTGCACATGAAGAAGATGTCGAATAAAAATGAATTCGTTATTTCGGAAAACCTACATTTTAGATATGACGAAAATCGTGAAAATACCACCTTGTTAAAAAAGTTCCCGGAATTTATTGAGAATATTAAAAATTTAATTTCAAATTTATTCATCTAAATCTATTTTGTCCCCTTCAAAGTAATCTCCATCGACTGCAACACACTTATGCCAGCGCCTGATTCAATCCTCGAAACATTTTTTATATTCGGTTTTCGGTGCTCCCTGCGATTTTTTCATTACTTCCTCTCGGCTGCTGAAATGCGTTCCCCGTAGTGGTTTTTTAACTTGAACAGAAAGAAGTCACAGGGAGCCAAATCAGGTGAATTCGGTATCTGTTGGATGGTATTTGTTGCTTTTTTCGTCAAAAAATTACGGATAATGATGGCACTGTGCGACGGTGCGTTATCATGGTGCAAAATCCACGACCAATACAATTCTGGTCTCTTTCGGCGAATTACTTCACGCAAACATCTCATAACGCCCAAATAATACTCTTTGTTTACTGTCTGGCCTTCTGGCAAAAATTCATGATGCACTTTACCGTTGTAGTCCATGAAAACCGTGAGCATTGCTTTTTTTCTCACTACCACTTTTGAACCGCTCGTGCCACTGGTAAACGACCGTTTTCTTTAGGGAATCGTTGCCGAAACACTTTTCCAGCATTTCCAACGTTTGCGCACTATTAAATCCTTTTTTTACGCAAAATTTAATACAAGTTCGTTGTTGCAAATTTAAATCCTTTTCTAAAATTGTAAAAATCGCCAGCACACACAGAGATAGATGTACTCTTGGCTACGTAACTTTTGCAAATGTCAAGCTATGACGCTAAGATTTAGAGGGAATGTTAACAACAGATGTACCAACTTAACAAAAACAGAAATTAAATCGCACCAATAAAATTGCCACACGGTGGTTATTCCGGTAACTTCTGATCTAGGATTGGTATATGTATTTTATTTGCACTGATCATTTTTTCTGCTCCCCTTCAGAATGCTAGTGGATATTAGAATTTTGTTTCCATCGGAACTCCCTAGTTGATTGGCATATACACACCAAGTTTCAACTTTCTAGCATAAACCGTTCCTTAGTTTGGAAAAACACCCCCACCCTCGCACCATACTACCCCTATACAAAATTATATTTAACAAGCCACTAGCTCTATTTAAATACCAAGTTTCAGCAGCAGTTAGTAAGCAAGTCTCTGAAGTTCACATTTAAGCCACCAATTCGTATATAGGCGGAGTACTATTTCATGACTAACTTCTTTAGCATCTTTTTCATTTTTCAAGTCGAAATAATCGCTACAAAAAAATTTCTGCATTTTGTTTATTTTCCGGGATTCGATTAGATGAACTTTAAATTTCCCTCCAGAATCGCGAACCAATCATAAATCTTCGTACTTAGCAGGACTGTTGTTGAATTAGTAATTCTTAAGTTATTCGTTATTCATCATCGAAAGGAACCTTATTTTGAGATACCACAGCCAGATATCGAGTGTGTCCACATTTCTTTTGTAAGTAGAGTGGCCTTTTCAAATTTCCTTACTCGGTTATTAGTGAAAAAAAATTCTTTCATGCCAGTAAATTTTCTAGAACTTGGAACAAATTCAAAGTTCATTGGTTTTTCACACCATTTTCAAATGAAAACCTTGCATTCCCACGTCTTTAAATTTGAAGTTATGAGGACTTTATTGAACTATATTTCAAAATATTATCTTTGTGGCGTCTTTAAAATCTGGATCAATGTCTTGCAGATAGATAAAAAAGTTTAATGTATCCGCTATTTCTCTGATCTGGAAATAGATAAATGTGTTTACGAGTAGGCACTTCATATTCCTAGTGATTGATATTAGATCGAAACATACCTTTGTTAATTAAGACCATATCATCAACCACGAAGTAACGTGAAAAAAAACTTCCTTTCTAATAAGTAGTTTCTCTTCATCTGTTAATTTCTTGATAAGCCTATTGTCCTAGAAACTCTGGAAAAAGTAGCTCTCCAGCCTCCAATAAACATCTGTAAACCAGTCACAATTCTAGCCGAGAATCTCACGGTAACCTGCCTACTTATGTTAGCTGCATTGCACGTTTTCATCTTCGGATGGCTCCTATGCTCCTAACAGTACCAGGTAGCAGTTACCACCTCGACAATAAGTGCGAATAGTGAGTGTCGCGGATCGAAATCAGGCCAATCGAATCCAAACGATTTTCAAGAAAATATCGACCTCGACTCGACCACCGAAGCGGTAAATTGCAATTTCCGCGATCCGCAGATTCTTCCCATTCGCAGATGGTCCAAGTCCACTAACTCGTAGTATTGGCCATGCTCGCAGTTTACCTAGAACTTCGTTTCGAGCAACAAGTGCACGTTCCGACGTCGAGTGGAGCTACCAGCCTTTCAGTTTTTTATTTATTTCACCTGCGCGCATAAAAATGCAACACCTAAGAAAATTCGCCGCGTTTCTTACCTGCTTCGTAGTGTTCATTATTATTACGCCCTCGAACCAATATTCAGTGGGTACAAAAAAAATTTCGTCGCAGTCGGATAACGGCGAAAGTTCAATTTTTTCAGCAAAGACTAGAACCGCGTCGAAAGACACTGTGACTTATATTAGGGCTTCGATACCGTTGCAAATTTTCCAATGTACCAGGAAATTAAATTTGCTGCGTTGCATGAAGTTGTTCCTGCTGCAACGTATGACCGGACGTCTTAACTATCCGAACAGCGGTAACCTTACGAAG
Organism: Beris chalybata; assembly: GCA_949128065.1. NCBI lineage: Eukaryota > Metazoa > Arthropoda > Insecta > Diptera > Stratiomyidae > Beris > Beris chalybata. Next base: position 133,141,764 of record OX421894.1, read on the forward strand.
GACTTTCTCGATCAGATTTTGGGCGACGATCGAAACTATGCGAACTTGTTGGACAAGAAGTACACGAAAATCGGCGATAAACATCTTACAGCCATGTTGGTCGAGAGTTTTCAGAAATTCTTCAAGGATCGCGAAATCAAGCTGCACTTTATACCGGGCGTGATGGTAAGGGTGGTGCCAAGTAAGGAGAACAAACTCAAGTTGTCACTCAAAAAAGGTAAGGAGTAGTTTTCTTTTGCCTCAATTTTTTGAAAATGTTTGTTTTTGTTTGCTTAAGTGGATACTTCGGAAGGCCGGAAGAATAAGACCTATAAGAAAATGATGCAACTTGCAGTTCCGGTAATGGTTATGCCGGCTGTTATACTAGGAAGTTTTTTGCCGTTTGTTCTGCCCGCCATAAAAATGGCGACGATTATGACGACTCTAATGAATAATGGCGCTCTTATTGCTGCGGTTATTTACGCAGCACGGACTGTTGCAGCCAGTAACGATGACCAAATGATCCACTATACACACCCAGGCTATCATTGAGAACAGGAAGGCTGTAATTGTCTTTTTTAATTTAATAAAAATGTTAAGTTCTATATGTATTTTGTTTTATTTTTAACTATGCGACTGACTAATCACGGAAAAGTCTCGTATAAAACGGGGTAGTGCACGACTTAATCATGAACGCGTTTAATTTAAAGAAATTCGTAACAGTATACTATGTATTTTTACTCCCTATGCAGTACAAAGCAGGTTAGCGAAATGCGAAAACAATAATAAAACGCAAAAGCTCATGAAAAGTTCAAAGCTCAAAGCTGCTACTAAGCTCTAGATTAAGTCACAAGAAAATAAGCCTATCAGCAGTGGCGGCTCGCCGCAAAAAGCTAGTGAGGCTGAGCTTTAAGCTCGTGTTACACTGTTCTCTTTTTCCCAGTTTTTTGCATATATTTTCGTGAAATGTATGGCGAGCTTGTAGAAAGCTCTCATTGATCATACAGTGTAACACAAGCTTAAAGCACATCCTCACTAGCTTTTTGCGGCAAGCCGCCGCTGCATATTAGTATATAGCCCGGCTGTAGTAATACTGTTACATGCGCACCCTGGGAACAGGAACCATTTATCAATGATATTGAAGTTTCCAGAGAAACTGCAACCTCATAATATCCAGTTAGAATAGCGTTGAAAGTTCTGTATCTTATAGACTATACCAAAGTTTAACCTTGGTTAAAATTCAATCAATTCCACACAAATAACATGCAATCACTGAAACCGACATTGCCGGCTTCTAGTCTGGTGAGACAAAAACATTAAACAAATTTGTCGCAGACTTCTGTATGTGAACTTTACGAAGACTTCACTCATATTCATCTTGCTAATATTAGGAAATAAAAGACAGAATCCCTTTAAAATTTTAACTTAATGCTTTGTGAAGTTATCCATCCGTTAATATTTCTTTCTGACCATGTCTTTTGAAAAAAAGTGCAGCTCTGAGTAGTTTCGTTTATAGACTTACCTAATTATTCCCTTGTGGCCAGAGAAGTAATGCATGAAAATTTATTTTCAAAATAAATGACCGAATGAAAACAAACATTTAATTTTTTTTGTAAAAAATACAAAACAATAATATCATTTAATTTCACACATTAATTAAAAATATTTACAGTATATCATTTTTTTTATTAAATCTCTATAACAATAACCATTCGAAACAACTCTTGTTGAAAAAGGGTGACCGATAATTAAAATTATAACTTAATAAAATAATTACATGGTCCAATATTAAAAATAATATCAGAAAAGTATCTTGGTAACCTTGAGCATCACAAGTCAACTAAAAACTTGTGTAATAAAGTAAATAGTGAAAAAGATAAATAACTACGGTACTGTGAAAAATTATAAGAAGAAATTAAATCTGAATTTAAAGTTGTTATTTTACTGATATTATTAAAAGCTAGTTACAATATTATCCTGAATAACATTATATACATTAAGTTTTATTTTTCAGTTCAGTAGCGCTGTTGATTTTTCCGGGAATATATTTTTAGCCTATCTTCCAACCTTCGAGAATAATGAGCGTGGAAAATACTTATGAAAGGAAAACTAAAATGGAATAAAAAAAAACTTATTATTTTTCTGACTTCATTCTGTTTTTGGTTGATTTTGAACAAAACTATCAATTTTCCTTTTATTCTAATTACCCTGGAGGGTAGGAAGATAGGCTAAAAATATGTCCCCAGAAGAATCAACAGATTTTTTATACTTTTGGTATATGATGTGAGCAAGTTAGTATTGTAAGAACTCTTGGTTTTTTAATGTGAATAAGGAAAGATACAAGGAGGATTATTGGGTTTGTGGAATATTGGGTTTGTGGAATATTGGGTTTTTCGAAAATCGGGTTAAAGTTGGATACTTGGAATGGTGAAGAAAAGGATATACCTAATTACTGAGTTCAAATATTGAGACGTGTTCAATAGAGATGGGCAAAGCAGTTCTTTTACTCCTAAGTGAATTGCTTCACTCCGAGCTACTCACTTTAAGGAATGAGTTCAGTGAAGTAATTCGGGAACTCTTCGCTTCATCGTTCCTTCATTTCATCAGCAGATGTACAAGATGACGACGTACAAGAGGAGAAAAAAAGATTAGTTCAGTTCAGTGAAGTACAGTGAAGTAGTCCCCGAACTTTTGGTTACTGGCTCCAAGGAGCTGGGCACAGGACTTTAACTTGAGGTGAATTCAAATACTGAAATGATGTACCCACTAGCTAAGTTAAGCCTTATAAATCTTTCATAGTGTCGCATGAGAACCAGGATGTAGGTATAGTCATGGTTTTGGCAGCAAATACTTTTGACATGAAAAGCTGAAAAGCTACTTCAATAATTTTGGAAAACACTAAACACATTTTCGGATGATCGTGGAACAGAATAACTCGATTTTTTATCTAAAATAAAAGGATCTCTAGCAAGAAGAAATTACTAAGCGAAAATAATAGCGGATCAACCAAGTTCTACTAACATTTTTATATTTTTCCTTTTTTCTAAAGAATGGAATTAAATTTCCAACTAAAGTATTACTATATTAAAACACATAGTTTTAACAAAATCCAAAAAATAAGCTGATTTGAAACTATAAAAAAATGGAATACATGTTCTCGAAAAATCAACATAATCCGCAATGACCATATAATTTTTCACAGCACTGAAGGCTTTCAGACAGAAGAAATTTAAACTTAAACTAATAAAATCTTAATGAAAACAAAAGATTCGAATATTACACTTAAGCCAACGAAAATTAAGGATCTTAACGGCAAACCTAATTTTAAAAAAAACCCGATCTACTAGGTAACTATTATTTTGTAAGTCTTGGACGGAAAAACCTATTTGCATACCCTGTAAACTGGAGCACTTAAAATCAAACTAAATTCTAATCGGATTTATTTCGAATATCGGCCGATTTTTTATCGTCTTCGGGCATGTCCTTATCGTCCCAGCCCCAAACGTTCGTTTCGAGTTGTTCGTGATTGTGTTTCTCGTTTAATTCCATAACTAACTCGCTTCGATTTTTGAGCGTAGCATCTCTATAGGTTCCATCGCCTGTTCGTCCAACGCGTTTATTAATCATGTCCTTGGAAACGGTCTTTAAATCGTACGCCCAACCTAATTAGAAGAATTTGGTATTAAGACTATTGCAAAAAAGCAAATTTTATTGGAACCTACCAATTTTGGCAAAGAAATCGATAAAAGCAGTTGAAAGATTGTAGGTGTAGTGGCCAAGTTCAGCTGCTTTGTAGTCCCAGGGGAAAACATGATGATAGTTGTGCCAACCTTCACCGTTGGCCAAAATTGCAACAACCTTATTTTCCCTTGGCGAAATTGTCTTGTCGAACGACCGCATACCCCAGATGTGAGCGGCACTATTCACCAACCAGGTGAAATGCAGCGAAATCACGTATCTTAAAACCGACGATACAAAGACACTATCCCAGAAGGATATGTTGAAGAAGCAGTACGGAACTAGAGCTGGAATAACGAAACAACACAGAGGCATCAGGAACATGTAATATCTGAAAATTAATAACAAATGTTAAGTTTGATTGAACAATTTGGTACAACAAGTCTACTTACTTCTTCTGGAACATAACAACCGGATCGGCTTCAAGATCACTCATATCCACCATTTTTCCCTTAGTTTTCACGTCCGGATGCTTCTTGCACATCAACCATCCCATGTGCGAGAAGAAGAATCCACGCTTCGAGTTGTGAGGATCGCCGTCGGTATCACAGAATTTATGATGCGCCCTATGATCCCGAACCCACTCGTGTATGCTATTCTGGAAAGCAAGAGTCTGGCAAAACATCAGAAATACTCGCAGTGGCGTCTTTGCTTTGTACGACTTATGGGCCCAGAGTCTATGGGCGCCGGCTGTAATTCCCATACCTCCGAAGAGTCCTACAAAGTGTCCTGGAAGAAAAAAAATTATATTAGTTTTGAAGCCTTAAACCAAAATGAAGTATGATATTGGCACACAAATGCTGTATATTTGAGTAATATACATCTTCAGACCAGTGTTGATAGGCTCATATTGTAACGTACCAGCTGCGCCAGTTGCATTCTTATTTGAAAAAAAAACGGTATTTGTTATAGCTTTTACTGCATTTTATGTTAATTGGTATTATACCGGCTGCGCTAATTGTGTTTTAATCGTTCTAATGAAGGATATGCATCAGGGTTTTCGTTACAAGGATAGAAACTGAAAGAGTGATTAAAAGTCTCTACGCGTTTACTTCGAGAACCGAATAGGACATATATGAGTATGTTGATTGTTACTATACCGGCTGCACCAATTTTGAAGCAATAAATATAATTACAACAAATGAACTCTCCAAAGTGGTAAACAAACCAAGAAAAATTTTGAGCATGGCCTATCCTGAGCCCGAAACTGAAAATCTGCACTTAGGGATAACCCTTGTGATCTAGGACCCTCATATGTTTTCCAGAAAATTATGTATTAATTAACTTTCAAATTTTTCAAATTTTTTTATCTAGCACTCTCCAGTCTACACCAAGCCTTCAGTATTTTATTACCCGCTGGAAGCACAGGTGAACAGTAGTGTTCTTTCGCAAAACACGATTTTGGGAATACCGGGCACGTTTTTACCAATGCCCAAATTTGATCACTACTATACATCTGAGTAAGATACATTTGCAGACTGTTGTTGACAGTACCGGCTGCGCCAGTTGCATTCTTATTTAAAGTAACAAGATGGAATTCTTATAGTTTTTACGTCGTTGAATTTTAATAAGTATTATACCGGCTGTGTCAATACTATTTTTAGCATTCTAATGAAGGATGCATCAGGGTTTCCGCCAAAAGCATGGAAACTGAAAGCTGCGAGAGTGATTTCAAGTGTCTACGCTTTTATTTCGTGAATCGAATGGCACATACTCGTATATGTTAATTGTTACCAAACCGGCTGCGCCAATTGTGAAGTAATAAAACATGTTTACAAAAAATTAGCTCTTGTGGCAAAAAAAATCAAGAAATATTTTGACAAAGATCTGTCCTGTGCTCAAAACTGAAAAGCTGCACTTCTATCCCTTGTGTTCTAGGACCATTTTCATTCCAGAAAATGATGCCTTATACTCTTAACCATACTTAAAAAAAAATCAGTTTTGTTGGCACACTCCAGTCTCCAACATAATCTTCAGTTTTTTATGACCCTCATGAGAACACAGGTGAATAATAGTGTTTTTCCGCAAAACACTAATGTCGAAAGTTTGGTCACTCCTTTGAATTTGGCGCACAGTTGTTTTCTACCATCTCATTGAATAAAAACCAGTCAAATTTCAGTTTTTGATGCATTATACTATACTTTGCTCATTTCAAAAACTTGCCAATAGTTTAATGATTGGTCAAATACATATAAATCTATGCCCAGCTATCAATATAAGACGATCTTATTCTAGGTCCCAAAAGAATCATTTTCCTCCCTTGACAACAATCTAAAAACTATTTCCAAAACCGATCTAACCAGCCCAAAGCAATAAATATTTGCAAGATGCACGTTTGCAATTTATAAACAGGCGGTAAAATTCGCGTTCTGAATTTCTATTATCTGATTAGCTAGCGGAAATAATCACACGTGTCCGATCAAATTGACAATATACGGTTTTTTTGAATCTAAGCCAAAAAACCATTGACTAAACTTGGGACCAGGTCGGTGTGAGATGCCGTTTCAATTATGAATGAGTTTATATATATTGCGTGTATCGATTTTGGACATGATCAAATGATAGTGACGCGCGATCTATGCGGTTATTAAACTTTTTATTGATCAATTATGATCGTATAGACAGATGATAGTTACTATGACTTCGGTAGAAAGATTGGTGAATCCTGATCAAAATTAGCTTGCATGTGATATGCTTCGTGAACAACATAATACTGGAAATGATACGAAAAGGGATCGTGAGGATAAAATATCACTTTGCTAGTGTTCAGAGTAAATAAAACGAAATATGTGAAAAAGGTGACTTTTGGATGACTCCCATACAAAATACCGTTATGATTCACAAACTATTCACCTAGATAATTCGCAAACTATTCACCTAGATAATTCGCAAACGATTCATCCAGATGATTCACAAACGATTCACCCAGATGATTCACAAACGATTCACCCAGATGATTCACTTACCTGTCAACCAGACGATTCACTTCAAGCTCATCTCATTGATTTCTTTACGGTTCTCAAGGCACGCAACAGACAAAGCAACCAAACAAAGACAAGATGGAGCTGAGACTGAAGATACTACATAGTCTACAACCACTACACTGGGTTCGAATACCACCTAGCTGTGGGTCTATAATTCGTGAGCTTTGTAAACCACATAATAATTAAAGCAATTAAAGTCCATCATAAAAAAGGTGTTTTTGCCAAATGTCTCAGAAGGAGTCATTCACTTATGTGAACAAATATTTCACCTGATTGAATCGTTGGTGATTCATTATGAAGATTTTGTATGGAAAGTTACTCTACTGTTTGTGTAGTATATTTTTTGTCTTCACTTCCTAAAAGTATTGAGCTCTAGGTTACCGCATTAACTCTTAAGTTCAGTTCGACATTTCAATCTTTTTATAAAAAAAAAGGTCAAAGTTATGTTCCGGTTGTAGGCCGTAAAATATTATAATATTTATAAAATTTTAAAACTGTGATCTAATGCACTTCAAAGCTAAGGGCATACCTATCTCACCGAAAACCACTAAATCACCATTTTCATTGGCACGATCAAATTAATAATCACTCTCCATCTATAACCTTAGAAGGTTCAATGTTACTCTCCATGCCGACAAGCAATCAAGCAAATTCACTTTCCATCAATTTATTTTTGATCGTCGAAAACTACATGCGGTAGTTACCGGCATACTTTAGAAGGTCGTTAAAATTTTTTCGATTTTACTAACTGATGATCACAAAAAAAAAGACCTCTTTCGAGTAATTAGTCCAAGAATGAATGCTTCATAGTATAATCATTATTTTACCTTGATTTTTTTTTCGAACATGGGTACTACAAACCCTTACTATTTTTTGGAGAAGAAAAATTCAATGAGCAAAGAAAGAGGTTGGCGTTTTTTTTTAGTTAGAAGATCTGCAGCGCATTTTGCAACCATCCGGATTGCAAAATTTGAGTGCAATTATGATGAAAGATGAACTTGGGGAAAAAAGTATTGGGTAAGATTTAACTTTATTGACGTAAAAAATGAGGTTTCAGGTCTTCTTCAGTTCCTAATGAATTATTAAGTAATGAGACATTTTACTATTTCTGTGTTATTTGCCTTACTACCAGTACTCTGGACTTGAACACACCTTGGTTAAGTTAAACTTAAGTGCAAGTCTCGAGGCTACCGAAGCTCCAGTAACCTTAAATTCGATGATATTGGGCAGTCAACAAATCATTTTTTGTGCTTGATCCATCAGCCCAATTTTCACAATATTTCTTTGATGATACGAGTATTCCTCAAATAATTTGAAAATGTCGCGATCGATTTGTTTGATCTGAGTCTTCAATCCAAGTTCCACACCATTATTGGGATTCCAGAAACACATTATAAGCCAATCTGTCAACCGTTTTTTTCACATCAAAAGGCCGTTATCCACTTGTTGCATTTCTGCATAACGTATCACAATTGCGTATCATTCCTGAAGAGATACAGTATACAGTGTAGATTCCACACTATTTTTCTTACATCAAGAAAAATTTATGATGTGCGATTACAGTTTTCTTTGCAGCACATTTTGATACAGAACGAAGATCGGTTTGCCGTGTCCACTGATACGCAACGAGAATACGATACGCAGAAATGTAACAAATTGATACCGGTCTTAAGTTCCTACTTAGCTGTACTTTGTTTATAACTACTTGAAAGTCACCAAGAATCATAAATTTTTTTCAAGTACATAGGTAAATTCGTTCCAAGAGTTAAGAACAATTCAATCAATTACACCTCTGAGGAGAGGAAGGCGGATATTTTTTTTTATTTTTTAGTGACTTACCAAATATATATCTATAAAATATATCGAAAGGGAATAAACTTCATTCAAATGGCCATTTGTAAGTAAAGTTGTAAGTTTTTCATTTATCCATGAATTGGGTTTAACTTCAAAAATATTATAAGATTTTTTTTTTTAAGTTTTTCTCTTTATTCCCAAAGGGGTTCAAAGGGGTTTAAAGGGGTTCAAATGGGTTGAACATGTTCGACGAATTCCTTAACCTTTATTGTGCCCAACAAATTTTGTTTTTTTAGTGAAATTTTAGAGTTAAGAGACAAATTTTAGTTAAGACCAAATTGTATTCAATTTCACCTCTGAGGAGAGAAAAGCAGATAAATATTTTTTGACTTCCTAAATATATTATTTCCAAAATATATCGAATTTGAATTAACTTCATTCCGATGGCCTTTGAAAAGAAAAGTTGTAAGTTCTTTCATTATCCACAAATTGGGTTTGACTTCAAAAATATTACTTTTAAGTTTTCCTGTTTATCTCCAAAGGGGTTCAAAGGAGTTGAACTAGTTTGACTAATTCTTCAACCATTATAATGCCCAAAAAAATTAATTTTGGTTCTTTAGTGAAATTTTACAAGCACTTAATTTTTGTTATTCCACTACTACGTGACTGAACATATTTTAGGAATTACTACAACATTTATATGTCTGTATACAGCTATATCAATATTTTACTTATTTCACTGGCAAATGCTATCATATAAAATAATCGTCAAATTGTTGTTCTCTTGCACTATCTAGTGCCTATTTTGCCTGACAATTTCTTTTAAGTTTTTCGTCAAATTTGTTTTGTCAAATATTTGACAGTAAGACATACATACTTAGACCATACTTAGGTTGAATCGAACTATATACCATAAATGCACTTTTGCCGAACTCTTTCATTTGAGCTTTATAACTGAACAATTTTGTTTAAAATTGTTTTTTAATATTTTTATCTCTCCAGGCAGTAAAAAAGAGTTTCAAATTTATTCACATTCATGTCAGTAGCTCTTATTAGATGATAAAATAACGGAGAGAAGTTTGCTTCAACAAACAAATAGCTTGAAAGCTATATTAATAATAATCAATGGCGCAACAGCCTAAATCGGGCCTAGGCCTTGAAGTAATGCTAGAGTTACTTCATTGCGAGACCAACGGAACACTAGGAGGTGAAGTGGTCAGCTACACGCTCGTCTGTGATTATTACCCCGATTTTAACTCAGGTACTCATTTACAGCTGAGTGAACTGGTAGTCCGGCACCCAATCCCATTTTCGAAAATTACTTGTCGCCAAGCAGATTCGAACCTGGTACCAGGTGCACCGAAGGCAAGTGCTCTAGCCACTAAGCCACCCAGACTACTTTGAAAACTATATTATAATTTTAAATTTCGGGCACCAAGAATTCAAAATGTATTAATGAATTTTTCAAGATTTTACCTGACCCAGGCATAACTTACTATTTCACAACCTTTTATGAATTACTAACACTTCATCGAGGTGAGTTCACTTTCGATTCTTCGACTAATCACTGAGCGTTCACTTTTCTTATTCATAAGTGAATCATGCAGGTGAATCATAAATAAATCATCTAGGTTACTAGACGAGTTATTGAAGAACGACTCAGGGATGCTGCACTAAAGATATCTCTTACAAATGTTTTGCTCGAATATTTCGAGAAAGAAATTCAAACAGAGATAAGAGAGGTTTCTGCAGTGCAATAGTAATCAACTTTCCAGTTTGTAGCGTTAACTGTTAATAAGTTTAAAAACATTTTACTTTGCTATACCTCATCCTAACTAACAGCTTTGAAAATTTAAAAGTCTTATCTATCTCAAAAGGTCCTTGAAATGCGCTTCAAAGATTACGGTGGACAGAGGGACAATTTGTTTTTTTTGTTTTTGCACATTAAAGGTATAGAACGATAATCTTAAAAGTACGAATATTTTAGTTTTGAAAATTTAGATTGATCACACTACTTTAAAAACAACAACACTTCTAGATAAGTTTTAAGAACAAAGCCGAAAAAAGGCATTATTTTCACTAGCACAGTTTTAGACTATTTTTCAGCAAGACCACCACATTTTATTCGAAAAACCAACTGTACTTACCCCATAGATACTCCAACACGTAGAATCGATTGATTATTAAATAAACTGAATACAACGCGGCTAGATGAAGTAGCGAAAACGCTATCACATTTCTCCAAACAATTTCTAATTTATATTCTTCTTCTTTTGTACTTGAGGTGGTCACTTCTACTTCGAGTGATTTCTTTGTAATTGGTGCCGAAGGTGTAGGCCTAATGACTGAAGCTGCAGGTGTTTGTGGTAAGGATGTAACAACTGTTGTCCTTTTTGCTGTTTCTGGCTCGATAGCCGATTCAGCCAGCATAAACGTATTCCCAATCAAATTGGGCGCCATGGTTATAGTCTGTAAGAAGAAAATAAAATTTATTTGTTAATATTTAATTCATTGATGAATACCTGAATAAAATGTAAAATAAATAAAATTCTTTCCTGTTATTTCGAAATTATGAAAATTATAAATTATTTCTGGATGTAAGCAAAAAGACGGTCGGATAACTACTAAGACACTAATTCAAATTTCAAAGAAGAAATCCGAACCCTTTCCATGTTTTGAAAATAATGAAACGAGTACCTTACTAACGTTCGGTGGTCATTCGTAACGAACGCTAAAGATTGATGTGATCTTAGCGTAGCTCGGCGGCCCATAGGGTAATGAGCTTCAGGTAGAGACACTACAATCAGACACAGGTGAGGGTAATTGCACGTTAATGATTGCCATAATGTGTCTATGGTCTTTCTACGACGAAGCTATAATAGAAATTGCACTTTTTTCGATATTAAAGAGGCGCGAAATTGAATTTCGCTAATCAAGACGCCAGATAGTAAGATCAGTAAGCTATCCTTGTAATACTCTAAATAAAAACCAAAGCTTGTAATAAAACCCTGACCTTCATAAATCACTGGTCTGATCTCGAAGCATTGACTTCTTAAGCGATCTTTTGACCATTAAAGATCGTCTCCAATCTATTTGCGCACAGCCTATCACGTACCAATGCCAACGAAGGACTTCTCAAAGATCATGAATATCTCGGAGCGAAATATCTGACAAATTGATGAGACCGCAAAGTGCGTAAGGCCGTTGTCCAGCCCAAGTCAGATGGGGAACCCCATTAAGTAGTTTCGACCCATAACAACTGAAACGCCTGCTTAAATTGCAGATTCCGACTTTGAGGTGATGAACTGTCAGTAACGATCATTGATCAAAAGGTTGTTTATGGCTTAGGTAAGCAGATGATGACAAGTCTACGATTGACGTCTTTCCGGTAGAACGTGTTCGGAATTCAATTGGGAATGGTACCATTGTATTTTACGACAGAACTTTGAGTGTGCCTTGCGGTTGTTGTAATCGATGGCACTCCTAATCGAATGTTGACGTCAAAATTACCTTATTGGGGATTTTTTTTTTTCGAAATATATGCGCTTCAACCATACTATTGTCTGAAATCTCTGTCAAAAATTCCGTCATCCATACTAAACGTGGTGTAAACTAGGATTTTTCTCATGGCTTCACAACAGATGTTTTTCACAAGCTTTTAGTGGAACTTAAAAAGGCTACTGTTGAATTATGAAAGTCCCAAGACATTTTTGCCTTGCCTCCTCAGTGCCATATTGATGCATCCCCAACTTACTAACTCTTCAACGCATAATACTTCCAATTTGTAAAATATTTAATAATAAAAAACATTTAGTGAGCTTCTCATAATACACGTCCATATTCTCATAGAAATTCTTGTCGAAGCACAAACGTTCGTGCTGCTATTCAAGAAGGCTCAAATTTTGCTGGTTTTGCAGTACTGAAAATTTAAATTGTATTTGAACTCAAACGGAATTCGAACTTTATTCAGTACTGAATACAAATTCAAAAGAAATGCTAATTTTCGATCTAATTTTTTAATTTCTAATTTGTCAAAATTGCATCAGCACCTATTTAAAAACGGCTTTCAAAAGAAATTGTTTCAGTGTCAACGCAGAAGTTCATAGAGTGATATTATCCACTTGAGAAAGTAGTACTGCGACAGGACTGTATAAGTACTGGAATTCGAGACATTTGTAACGTTCTTAAGTTGACACTTTCATGATAGAGATATTGTCAAGATGTGAAGGTATATTCAAAATTATAAAATTGGATGTCATTCGGAATTAACTTAAAAGATATTTCACATCTGTTTTATCAGTGTTTTAATTTTTTCAAGAAACAGTTAAGTTCTTTGATAAAATTAAATTCATTTTGCGCCAAATATTTAAGGATTTCTGGTTCCGATTACTGGAACATCGGTACACTCTTGTAAATAATTGCAGTTATTTTGTTTTAGTAAAATATATTCTCATGTGGCTAATAGCAAATCAATTATTTAAAGAAAAAATGCTTGCCTTTTCCGTTTCCTACATTCTGTACTATTAATAAATGATTAAAAAAATGTATTATAATTTTCTGTATAACTTGAATTCTTAAGATCAGTACTGTGTCAGTGCTAGTAAGGATTGAACTGTGCCGAAAGTATAAAGTTTTATCATCAGATGGATATGACATGAGTAAGAATCAAGAATCTACGAAACGACAAAGATGTCATCTATAGTAGACGGCTACAACTTCTAGAGGTCTAAAATTTGAGAACGAATATTATATCAGCACTTCTGTTTCAGAGTTTCAGAGAAGTTGCAAATGTAACAAGAAATATAGCTTTAAACAGTATTTAATTGTTTCAATTTATTATTAAAAAAAAAAACTGTACTGTTTAGGTATTGTGCAATTTCTTTCACACAGTACTACAATTCAGTACAGCTACAGTACCGATGTTCGATGTTAGAAGAGTTTTTGATACCAGAATCCAGTCAATGCTCAAAATGTTCCGATGGAGTTCTTCATGTTTCAGTATTGAAAGAAAAAAGAGTTCCGCTCGAATTCTTTTGGAGTGCTGGTGTGCTAGAATTTGACCCATCAGAGCTATAGAAGCACAAAAAAATCACCATCATTAGAAAATGCTGGGACAAGGACAACTTCTTTAGGTATTCAACAATTTCATTCACCCAGTACTACATTTCAGTACAGCTACATTGCCGATGTTCGATTTTAAATTAGTTCGTGATACCAGAATTCAGTCAATACTCAAAAAGTTCCGATGGAGTTCTTCATGTTTCAGTATTGAAAGAAAAAAGAGTTCAGATCGAATTCTGTTGGAGTGCCGGTGTGCTACAAATTAACCCAACAGAGCTATTGAAGCACAAAAAATCACCGTCATAAGAAAATGCTGGGACAAGACCAATTACTTTCCAACCACTTTTAAGATTTCAAGAAACTTAAAAATCGGGAATTCTTCGAGTTGTAAAGTAACATTTGTTAGATTCTTTTTCATTTAAAAGGACACAAAACACTTTTGAAAAAAATTTAAAAAAAAAAGAATGAAAGTATTCTTTATGCGAGACTCGAGATAATACCTAGTGATGAATTTAAGATAAGAAATATGTTATTAAAAATTGTTTTTACCTCTTCGACTTAAACGCAATAACTTTTTCATATAATAAAACTTAAGACACCAAAAAAATTTAATTGAATTGAACTGTTTTGAATTGTAAATTGTAAGAAATTTGTTTTACTAAACGGACTACAATTTTTGGTAAGTCTATCGAACACACTAAATAATCGAAACCTTCAACATTAAGATTTTATACATATATTAACAAAAGCGGCGACTTAATACCATACGAGTAGCAATTATCAGGAGCCTAATTACTGATATTCTGGTTTCATTTAAGCAGAAAACATTATTTTCGAAATTGAATTGTTAAAATAAAGACAGGCTTTTATTTCAAGTTTTCGCCCTGTACTTAGTAACAACAAAGCCCTAGAGTTTCGTTAAATCACACTATATTTTCTACGAAATAATTATCATACCGAATACTCGTTTCATAGAAAGAATACCGGTCCAATTATTAAAATAGAATGATTTCAATAATCAGAATTCTTAAATTAGAATGATTCCAAACAAACAACTAAAATCTGAATAAAATACTACAAACATTACACAGGCAAATGAATTTATATGGTTTGGTAGTGAAAAACAACAATACTAATTTTTTTTAAATGTTTATTAGATCGAGATATAACTCGACAAAGTATTGAATATTTTGTTAGAGTGCATATGCAACGCTGTATCACATACTCTCAAATATTTGACAAAAAAATGCATTTTTTATTTAAATAAATATAATAAAATGCATTATTTATTTAATAAGCACCAAAAAACTATAAATAATTTAAATTATTCTTAAAAGCGCATACATTAACTGGAAACCCGCAATACAATGCATTGACCATTGAGCATTGCAGCACTCACTACCTTTGGTGCACTAAATTTGAAAGAAAATATTTTAAACTATTATTGTTAAGAAAAAATAAGCCGGGATTTTAATTTGAATGCGTCCAGTCTAATGTTCAATTGCGGTTGAACTAGGTACTTCAATAATTATTAATTTTACATTCCATCTATTTTTGTACAATCTTCACAGTATTCTATAAACACAAATAGGAATAGATATTAAGAGGAATTGAAAATGCAAAGTTTTAATTTTACCTTTTTCAAGTAATTTAAAACCCTTTTCAACAGTGATATAAAAATAACTCAAATTAAATATTGAACGTGTATAAATGTTTCAATATAATTTCTTTATTCGGTCAAATTAATTTAATTTATTTAACACGAAATTATTATTCATATACTTCTATGTATTATTAATTTAAAAAAAATTTCGATTTCGATTAATTGATATTTGAATAGTTTGAACAGAATGAGTCGCTTACCCAAAAGTATTGGTAAAATTGGTCGAACTCAAAATTTCATTGCTTTTATTATTAACCTGGTATTGAGGCTATTAGCGCAATAGTGACCTAACCCACCAGCAAAATTATTGGAGATAGATGCAATATTTTTTCCACAACATTTTATACAAATGTTCCTCAATAATAATATTTTCTGCCATCTGACCGCAGTATATAAAACTATTTTTGATATTAATCTAATGCAAGTATAGATTTTAGGAAAATCATTTTTTCAGTTTTCATGGTTTTGTGGGTTAGGCCACTGTTGCGCTGCTGATAGCCTCATTTGTTATAAATCAAAACTGCATCATTGAATTGAATATCTGACTCTTATCTTCCACAGCAAATAAATGCAAATTATCTTAATTGCTTAAGGAAGTAGCGCACAAGGTCTTGTCACACATTTTACAAAATCAAATCAAGCGACGAAAATTTGCAAATGTTTACTGGAAATTTACATAGTGAACCTTTTAAATTCATTCAAGAAAGATAAAAGATATTATTGTATCCTTCATAAGATGTAAGGTCAAGTTCAATTAACGAAATAGTTTATTAATTCTTCAGGAAATTCGTCAAAAAATTTGGAACGTAACCAACTTCCTTTTCCGTTATATTTTGCAAATAATTTGTCATACTTTATTGTTAATGTAATCATAAATAAATAAAAATTAAAAGGTTTAACTTTGAGGTTCCTTAATAACGCAACTCTAAGGCCCGTTCCTACAATCGTTAGTTAAATTTTAACCAGAACTTTAACAGCAAGTTTCGTATGAAAATCTGTCTGTTAAAGTTCCAGTTAGAACGTTACTGACAATCGTAGGAACGGTCCTAAGTAATAAAAATCAAAATGGTGCACAATATTAAAACCATGAAAATTTTCAAAAATTACAATGTGATTCAAAATTGCAAAAAAAATTTAAATTTAAAAACCAAAAATTGAAAAAGTGAAAATTGGAAAATTACAAAAATTGCAAAGGTAGAAAGGCAAAATAGCGTAAAGTCAAAAGTCAAAAGTGTAAAAAAGCCGACCAATCGATAGTCAAAATGTCGAAAAAGATGAAAGCTAAAACGGTTAATGTCCAAATGTAATAATTTGAAGTAAAAATAAATTTAGAAGAAAAAGTGAAACATCAAAATTTTAAAAATGAAAATTTGAATCAAAAATCACAATGAAAAAAAAACCAATTTAGTAAAAACAGACTTTTCAAATTAATTTCATAAAAAAATTAGTAATTTAAAAAAAAAATAAAGACTGAAAATCAAACTGCCATAAAATTCAAATATCAAAACAATAAAAAGTCAAAAAATTTCTCAAAATTAAAAAAAAATTTAAAATCAAAACAATGAATATTTCTCAAAAATGCCACAAAACTAAAAGGTTCAAAATCAAAATGTCCAAAATATCTGAAAATTAAGAAAAGGAGAAAAAAAAAAAATTCACAATGTATTAAATTTTCAACCTTATTAACATTCTGCGTTTGCGAATACATTGAAATTGTATGATACATTTATTTGTTGAAGAAACCTGGGCAAGACATGGACACAATTAAGTTATTAGTAAAATACTTTTGCTGCAGCATTAGTTCTGCTCTGTCATCACCACAGTACTTAGTTGATAAAAAAATATGAAACATACAATTCAAAAACAACAAATGCATACTATGCTCTATAAGGTGATCCCTCATTGAACTCTCGTTACACTCTTCATTTCCAAACATTTAATATTACTTGGAAAAAAAATTAACCCAAATCATACGAGTAAAGGTAAACCCCTCAAGCTCTAGTCCGGTTCATAAAATATACAAAAAACCACTTGGAAAAAAATTTCCGTTCGCTATCTTTTTCTAGCATTGATCGGAAACAATGACTTGGTTTTTTTAGTAACACCAAAATATTTCGTCTAAAAAAAGGAAGAAGGACATCACGTTACCTTGTTCAACGTCATTGAATTCGGAACTACTCTTCGTCGATAGACGCTGGCTACTATAAAACTAATCAAATTCACCACAAGACAGGCCTTTAGCCAGCAATTTACCTTGATCAGCAAGAAGCTGCAAGAAAAAGTTGCGATTTTTTGAAGCAGCTGCTTACTCCGTGCTGCGTATTTCGTGCAAAAAACTGTTTGCAAAAGAGACCCCAGCCTATCTTCAGCCTTAGAGTATAGAGATATATGTACGTACAGCAGATATTAGTTGCAGTCGATACTACAAGTGTGCAGGTATCTACCTATTCGCTGACCGGTAGACGAAGAATGCTTTTTTTTTCTTCGATCAATTAAATACCTGTTTCACCTGACCTAGAGAAGCTCTAACCATGAAATTATTTTTGATTGAACGCAGGCGATGCATGGAGTCGCATTCAAAATAAATATTTCGGTTTAATACTTGTTGTGCATGTAGTAGAGGTACGCCACTGTCCCTATTGTGAAATGAAAATCATCAGGTATAATTCATCCGACCCACGTTCATAAGAATTTTTACTACACCTGAACTCGTTACGACGACTAAATTTTCGTGCAAAAATATCTGGTGCAATTGTTAACCATATAATGCTATTATGTAGATATTTTATGAGTAGGTGTAATTAAAGATTTTTTTTATGGTTTTCTCGTTTAACTTTTTATTACACCTGAAGAAAGTGAAAAATGGTTTAAGGCCGGTCAGTGGTATGTGCACTAAATGAAATTTAATCAGTTCTTGCCAAATATTTTTATGGACTAGTTGAAGAGTAGTACCTACTGTACTCGTACATTTTTTGGCTACGATTTCAACTTAATGTCTTTGGATGATTTTTACAAAACTCACTGAATTATGTGATAATTGTTTATAGGAATTTTATAGACGTTATGCGATTTTGTATGTATGTACATTACAATTTTAATTTTCAGTAAAGGGGAACTCAAGTTACCCATCGTAAAATAAACACACTATTAATTATTTCATTATATAAAACAATGTAATAGAACTTTATAATTTGGCGTAATATGTTGGATTTCTAAGATAATAAAATACAGAAATATTTGCCTAAGAATGACAGTATGAATTCTGTCCACCTCCACAGACGAATATCCGGATCGAAGGACGACAGAAGCTTCCAAGTAATTTATGTAATCAAGTTGTTTATGTAATAAACCAAAAATTTATTTTAAAAAATTTTTTATTTAATAACGACAGACATAGCAAAGCTGTGTCTCAATTCCTTTTCGGTTCGTGTCTTGACTACTTTTACGACAGCTGAGCTATCAGTCAATCTTAGCGAACGTAGAAAAATTCAAATTTTTCAATGGAATCAATTTTATTTTTGATTTAAGTCTCAAATAAGCATCAGCATTTTGACGGTTTAGCTAAGACTTTTCTAAACTGTTATAATAAATAGCAATGATATGCTGTGACGTCAACATAGCCATAGACGTAGAAAAATCGAGGTATTCAAATACGACCTAAGTCTGTATTCAAACTTTTTGTGAAAAATAGTTTTTTGGATATAATATTAAGTAAAATTTTGGAATCAAAATGGCTCTTCTTGACAAATAAATTGACCTTGGAGTCTTTTCTTGAACCCTTTGGACTTGAATCTCAGTATCTCAAATTTCGATTTTGACTTTAAAGTCTTATTTATTCGATTAAAAATCATAGCGATAATAAAACAATATTAAAAACTATACATATACTTTTCGCGCGCAAGCATAAAAATCTCATAGCAAAACGATAGTCTTACCTGTGCTAAGGTACGTGCATCGATCGAGCACATTAGAAAAGAAGGTGATTGAAGTTTATTTATGTAGCCTCGACTTGAATCAAAATCCAAACTTGGCATCGAGTACAATCTTTATAATTGCTTGGAGGCTTTTCTTGTATGTCGAGATAATACGAGGCCGATTAGTTTTTTGTTTCAAGTCGTGTGATCTAATTTCAAGTCCATGATCAAATGATCGTAGATCGCTTAGCATGGCATCGTTTGATAAGTTGACCTTTCTTTGTTTTTCTTTTTCAGAGCGAATCGACGGGGAAAATTGAAGAAAATTATGTTCAATCTTCGTTGTATGTATGTCATATCACAATTATGTATGTCATATCACAATTGTGTATGTCATATCACAGTGATGTATGTCATATCACAATTAAATTAGGATTAAGTTTGTAGATGGTGTAAGGATATGATAATCATAAAGCCCTTGCGGTTCGATACCAGCCTAATAACTTATCACTGGAAAAAAGGTAGTAGTCGCTAGCAAACTCAAATTGTATCGATGATGGCTCGGAGAGTCTACAGAGCTGGAGAACTGTGATGTCTTAGTCAAATTTGAAACACGGAAGCAACCATATATTTAAGACAAAACAATTTATATTAACAGAGTTGCTAATTCAGATAGATTGAAAATTCTTTTGAAATCTACCTCCATCTACCTTCAATCCTAATCAAATAATATTTAATATTCCTCGCAACAACTCCGTTCCGCATCCATGATCTTACGAAACACCTGAATAATCTGTCACAAACCTAATTCCGAATTCCAAACATCTTTCTACCGAATTTTAAGCGCATTTCCAACTAAATAATTAGTTATTCGTCCTAAAAAAAATCCACTCATTCATCCTATGAATGAAAGAAAAATGTTACGAAAATTTTGCCGAGAATGAATGGGTGCCGCATCGACTCTTAATAGAATTTTGAATAAATATCGGCATAATATCGTCCGATGAATACCATATTTAGTCTATTGTTTTCCGCGAAAAATCTACTACAACAGACTACTAAGGAGCTGACATGTATTCAGAAGATCTTTAGTAGATTCAACTAAAGATACTTTATATATTATTCGCGTCATGAAGGCGCAGTCAATCACTAGGAGTAGTGCTGAAGAAAGCCAAAAGCTTATGAATGTTGCTTAATTTGCGTCAATCAATGATATGACACAATTAAATTGATTGTTCACTACCGAATGGGATGGGATGTTTCTATTCAGAATGGAGAGTTTGTTAAGTTTGCACTAAGTATCAATACACGGATGTGATTCGCATATTGATCAGATTGTAAAGCCTGTCGATATTTATGAAACAAGATACTATGTTCTAGTAAAGACGGACACCTTCGTATTTGAAAACTATGTTGAACGACACCTCGGAATAGGTGATGCTTGTCAATCTTTTATCTAATTTTGTATACGAATTCGAACAACTGCATCAAATATGGGAAAATAGCTGTCCCATACTTTGACCAATCTAATCCACAGCAACTGACCAGCTTAATGACACAATCTTCTCATGTTGAAGTCGACCAGTATTCGTTATACTAAACCAATGTTACATGCCATAAAACTCCATATTGCATTACCTTCTCATAAAACACTTTTTTTCCTAAATTTTCATAACAACCATTATCTAATCTAAACTATCATCAAACGTCCTATTTCAATTACGCTATCTTACCGCATTACTCCATATAGCACTATTTTCAACAAAACTATCTATAGATACGATTTCAAGTACCTAATTCCTCAATGAAAATGCTTACAAAATGTCGTGCAAGAAGTCGTGTAATCTCGTTCATTGTACACACGGTACAGGTGAAGGTCGTAACTTACTTTTTATTTCAAGAAAATGGTCAAAAAATGAGTTTAATGTAGGTAGAGTTGCTGGTAGGTACCTAAGTGCCTAAATTACGAAAGAACATCTTCGTTCTCACAAGAGACAGGTTCAGAATTTCCCAACGAATTTAGTATGTGCATGTAAAATTGAAATCATCGCCACATCATTTCACTTTCAATAGAAATTTAAAGAATTCGTTTTTCCAAAAATACATTCGTCATATTTACGCCCTCTTTTTAACTATTTCAAAATATCTAGATACATGAAAAATGCTAAGAATTTGCGAACTTGTGTACATGTCTTTAAGACCTTTAAATATTCGTTAGTTTACTAATTCGTTTTGGGTTTGCACTAAATTTAATGAGAATTTGAGCACCTATTTAAACAATTCGTTTACAAAATTATCGAAAGACCAAATTTTTGAAATAACTTAGATGCAAACAGAAGAAATAAAAAAACTGAGTCCACGATTATAGTACTACATAAGTTCCAAGTTTCAAGCTCTAGCATAAACGGTTTTTGAGATCTAGAAACCAAAATTTTTCATCTAAGACGCTCCCCTTTCCGTTCCTTCCTACTAGCCCTAAAACGGGAAAATAAAAATTTAAGGGTAGCAGGAAGGGTTTTTAAATTTCAGGTGCACAATACTTTATTTTTAAAAAATAATAAAGTAAAATTAAGCATATTTATTTTAATGTCTCGACTAAGGCAATTGGAATGTCAGTGAGTATTTATAACCTTAATAAACTACTTTGCGTTTTCGATGCATTGAACTCGACTTTTATTTTACTGCCCTATAGTGAATTGTTTGAATATCTGAGTTCGACAAGTCTATCATGTTCTGCCAAAGTTGACGCAGCAAACTTCGATAATATCATAGTTTGCTTTTATGGAATCTAGACTAACGATTGATATTTCGCTTAAAAATCTGTAGATAATAATAAATAAGATATCAACATAAAATCTGCCAACATTTCGTGTGGGTGGGTTTAATATAACTTCTAAAATATAAAATTTGAGGAAAGCAAATGTTAAAAAGAATATTATGAATAATTCAATGCGTAGATACTTTATTATTTAAAAAAAATACAACAAAAATCAATAGCTTTAAAAAATAAATCCTCTAGGACAGCACGGTTGGTGCTTGTATTTCTAGACTTCAGTCGTTATATTTAGCTACAACTTTACCACTTCCAAATATTGGATTTTGTTCCATACGAATTAATGTCCGAAGAATGCTGTATTTACCTTAAAATTTCAGTTAGAATAGGCTGTGCAAATTCATAATGCCAAAGCTCAGTACTGAACAACTTTTTCTGCTTTAGATAAACAAAACTATCGTCTACTTTTCCATGTGTTTACAGAACAAGTCGACCTTCTTGACTGCTTTTCCTACTATCGTCTGTATGAGGTTTGGGGATATGCTTGTGCACCAGTTCTGATCTATTATGTATTTTGTTTTTTTCAAGAAGCAGTGCAGTGTGTACTGCACTACGTCAAAAATGTGGTTTGCCAAAAAACTTAAACTAGGAGTAAGAATACAAAATAACAACAAAAATAAAAAAAAAAGTACTAGATAACTCTAAAAAAAATATTTTCTAAAAAAAAAAATATTATGAGAAACAACTTTAATTTTTACATTTTAAACTTCTACCATACTATCCAAAACACCCTGACAGCTGATGGTATTGCTTAGTAATATTCTATCGTATATAGACGATGTTGAAACGAATTTCATTTCACGAATTATATTGAAAGTTAAATTTCTTGCTATCGCAACCTTATACTAAAGGTAGGTGGCACTGAAAATCACCAAATACTTCAACCAATCTGGTGAAATTTTTGGTTGCATTTGATATATGAAGCTCAACGCTAAGGGCTTGACAACGAATCCCGCCAACAGCAATTTTATTTGTTTACCAATATTTTATTAATTGATTTTTTTCATGGTAAGCTACCATAGAAGCAATTATGATTAAATGTTAGTTGTTTTCCGGTGTCAGTGGAGTGAAACGCCAACACGAAATCCCTTCGTACTCCACTGATACCGGGAAATAACTAACATTCAATCATAATTGCTTCTATGGTAGCTAACCATGAAAAAATCGATTAATAACATATTGATCGTATTTATCATAATTTAACATGTTATATCTTGTTTTTAGGAAATCAAATTATTTCCTTCGAAGCATAAATTTACGAAGCTTTGAACTTTAAAATTTTTTGATCTCAGTGATTTTTCTCGTAAGCAACTAAATATTATTAAATTGTCATTTTAAGAAATATTTTTTTGACCAAAAAATTACTTTTGCATATCTTCAATAAAACCATATACAGACTATTCGTTTTAAAAGCGTTTAAGCATGCAAAATAAACGTGTTAAAAAAGTATTGTTCAGATTAGGCAACTCGTTTTATTTTGATACATGGATAGCTTGATGTGATTTACTTTGACAAGTAGATATTCAGCTGTAGCTCATAACCAAATTTAGGTTTAATTATTTGCTACAAAAGTGTTTGTATAACAGTAATAAAAATTTAATTAATAAGCTAATGTAGTCGTTGCACAAGCATAAAATGGAGCTTCTACAGCATTAAATATTTAGTTTCTTGCAAAGTTTACTTCGATTTCCGCCAGAGTCGCAGTACATATTTTCGGTTGAACTCGTTGTAGCCACGAGTTTTCGTAAAAACGTTCGGGAAGTGCATTTAACTCGATTTAAACGCGTTAATCTCGTAGTCTGATGAAAATATAAGTAACCAAAATATTTCAGACATGCTGACAATGTCACGACGTACTTCGGTCCTTAAAACAAACTTTAATTTAAAAAAAAAAAATGAAGAACTTTGTCAATTTCAATTCAAAAATTTTTTTTAAGTACGAACCGAAATATTTTCCGTTATAAACTATATTTTTAAAGAAAATACAATTTTCAATAAGTAAAGAAAATCTCTCGTACAATGTTAGGTCTTCATTCTGCCCGGCTAATGGCTATAACTTTCAAAATTTTACCAAATTTTTTTTTTTTTTCTTAACTTAAATTTCTAGTCTTGAGAAATTTGTGTGTAAACTTCAAATGGGAATTCCAATAATTGTGAAAGTTATGGACAATTAACCGGAATGAGGCCTTAGTGAATATTTTCGGTTTATCTTTCAAACCAAAATTGAAACGTGATTATATCGAAAAGTTTTTAAAAACGGTCCCCAAAATATTCGAAAAACGGTTTGACCAATTGCTTCAAAATTTGCCACAATATTTTCGGAGGATTTTTTTTCACTTAAATACTTTTTTTTATTAATTCAGTAAGATCGGAAAATAAGGTTAAAAAATTAACATAAAGTTCAATTGGCCGCCATTTCATCAAACAATTTTTTTTCTTCAAAAAATCATTCGATGCGAAGGGCATTATATGTAAATACATTACATTCGCAGAATCTTTTTAAAATTTTCGATTTAGATCAACCGACTGCATGTAATCTTGGGAACGGCAGACGAGAAACACTTTTTACGCTGACTATAAGATCAGCGCTCCTGACAATATATATTTATAAAAAAAAATGTATCAGCGTACCTCAACACTTATACTTTCGAATAAAACCAACTTAGATAAAATCAAGCAAATAGTTTTTGAGATAATAATTCCTAAAATGCACATATTTTTTCCGCTGTCTACTCGGATGAACCCCCTTAAACAAACTATTTTTTTTTTTAATTAAGCCCCGTTTGCACAGCAATAGTTTTCGACGATAGTAGCTACTTTCACGAAAGTATAGCACGATAGTGTGATAGTGTATAGTGTGATAGTCTGCTGTTTACACGGCGCGATAGTGCGACAGTGAAATTAGACATATTAAGGTTTCCACACACTGACGTGATTTATTCGCAGACGCTGCGATTATTTTCGATTATTTTGCAGCGGTACATTCGCCTTCATTTATTTACATGGTAACTAATGAGAATAACCGCACCGCTGCAAAATAATCGCAGCGTCAGCGAATAAATCGCGTCAGTGTGTGGGAACCTTTACATGTCTAATTTATCTTGACAAACGTGATAATATTTATTAAAGGTATCATGTAGAGTTGGTTGCTATTATGCATATTGTAAGAAGTAAGTATTTAAGATTAATTTGTATATTTATTCAAAATAATTTAAAAGGCTCGCAATTTGCAACACGTACACACACAATCAAAATTATATTTTCTTGCAACTAGCAGCATGTCACAATATCGAAATTATTAAATATTTTTATGTTTTGAAATTAAATATTATTTTTTTAACGTCAAATGTCAGTGTCAAGATAAAATTATCGCGATAGTTCTATCAACTATCTCGTCAAGCAAGATAGTGCGATAGTGCTATCATGATAGCGCGAAAGTGACTATCGAGAAGTTTACCTGGTGATAGTTATGACGATAGTAATTATCATGACAGCAACTATCGCAAAAACTATCACCTTATAAACGGGGCCTTAAGAGCAACAATTACAATAAGGATAATATTTTGTTTGAAAAAAATGCAAAAAAAAATGTTTAAACTATTGGAAAAAAAATAAATCATAAGCCATTTTTTTAAGAAAACAACTTATTAAAATTTTTCCATCCTTTTTTTTAATTTAACTGATTTGTTTTATGAATAAGTGTATGTAAGTATTTCATATATCTATAACCGAAAGCAAGACCAAGACTTTGATCAAGATCAAACCTGGTATACGAAAGACCAAAAACTTTTTTAGGTTGTTCTGCGAAATTGCCATGTGGATAACTTTCTTACCTTCTACGTACTCTGACGTAGGTATCTACTATCTGTGTATCGAAAATCGTAATTGTGATAAAAACTAACAAATTCAAAACCAAGATTCGAATGTGCAAGACCAAAAAATTCGACATCAACGTTTTACGGGAACCAAGTTCTTATTTTGCTTAGCGATGTACTATGTGCTTGCCGTTCTATTAGAATCGTGAGTATATTCATTCCATCAAGCGCTAAATACTTTCAATTTCTGACCTTCACATTTTCGCAAATTTCATCTCAACCATACCCAGCTGAGAAATGAAACACCTAGCTAGAACCCAATTACTCCATTTCCAATCAGAATAAAAGACTCGCACGATTCTAGAGAAAACTAGGTGAACGACTTCTTTATACAAAAATAAAACACCGGTGATCTAAAAGAGATCGTGAATGCACCAGGTAAATAACCGGTTTGTATAAGAACCTATGTCCCTGATAGTTTTTCAGATAGAACTAATTTAAAAGCTATTCTCGGTCTCCGTACTCGTCTACTATCTAGAATCGAGTTATGTTAATAATATTGGATAGCACACATCATTTATTGTATAATAAATGCACGTATCGCATAGTCGCTATTCCAAATTAGGGTGTCTTATTTTCATTCATAAATGCAATAGAAAGACGATTTATTGTGTGCACCGAATGAGTTGGATTCGTTATTAACAATAAATTAATTGCGTACATGTGACGAGCATAATTAGATGGAATTGTTTAAGAAAAGATTCTTGACATAGATACTTTTAGCATCACCGGACGAAATCATTACTTGCATTGCTCACTGGCAGATATCTTAAAGAAACAATTGCAATTTATGGAATTGTTGTTAAATTTAAGCTCATTATCTAAGACGACGATTTTTTAATTGGAATCGTGCCGACTAAAAAAACTTATCTTCATAAATAACTTCTGTCAAAGTCTCAATTACCTCTGATACGTGTGAAATTTAGCAAGGCCAGGTGACAATCATCGCGAAAAAATTTATTGATAAAGAACCATAAAAAAACCCTTTATAAATCTAATTTTCCTGATGCTTCATCGACATTATAAAACCATTTATTTTGCTTCATTTGCAATTAACTGACACTAGGCACTCGAAATACGGTGGAACTCGAGCTGAATAAAATTATGTAATTAGGTAAGTGTAGTTAAGGTAAGTTGAGGTGTTCGCGTGAACAATGCTTGCTATCAAAAGTTTTGTCTAACTCAAGGCAAAAATGATGAAGCGAAAGAAAAACTTTGTAAATATTAAGGTTAGCCGGGTAGGTCATGGATTACTTGAAGAATGCTGGCTTGTGTTTTTTTTTAATACAAAAGTTAACTAAGTTCAAAATTTTATTTAGTAAATTAGAGTTGTAGTTGAATTTGTTTTCGGTTTCGGTTGTATCTTCACACTGTTTTGTTTAGTAGAACTCACTGAGTTTAAAAAACTAATTTTGAAGCTCTGCAAGAAGGCCGTATCAATAGTATCGAATATCATCCCTATTCCCCATGTCTATAAAAAATACGCTTTCCTTAATATAAGCTCACGTTCAACTATTTACTTTCATTCTTAGCTACTAGATCAATTAGGGAAACATTTATTTAAGAGAGTGATAAATACCAGGTAAATATCGGATAAATATTGGGTATGTTACCATCATTAACGATGTAATAACTAGTTACTTTTCAGATATGATTAACTACTTTCACTTAGACTGATTGGAGCAGTTATGACACGATGCACTATTGATTCAAGATTTCATCTGGAAAAACTAACTATCTTCAATTTCTGTAAAAATGTTTAATGAAAATAATAGAATTTGAAATAAATTAAACAACCGGAAGATCGTAAAATAAATTTCACCTAAAAAATAAAAATATTACTGAATTTTTAAATTTTAAAATACTTAAAAAAGCGAGGATATTTTAATCGTTATAAGACGAATTAAGGTGATTATAGACAATAAAGTTAGATCATTGTGTCGTTTCTTATGGCGAAACAAATTAATGTTGATATTACGGTCGTTCCATCATCCAATTGAGTTTTTAGCAGAAGTTCCTAAACATATTGCCTATTTTTTCCCAGTGATACATTGCTGCACTGAACGAAATAGGTACATCCAACCAATTAAAATGTACATCATCAAAATGAACAAATCTTTGTTTTTGAACCAATGCAAGCATTCATTAATATTATGCAAAACCGTTCATCAATTTTCGGTCTTCTTTGGACTCTCACACAATAACAGGAATTATGCAAAAATTTAATATGGCAATGAACGAGTTCAGAATATAGATGAAAACAAAAATTCAATATATTAAAGTACAGATTCATTATTCATTATTATTCAATTTGACCACTTGGTCAAACGGCAGTGTAATACTAGCTTTATTTTGGGGTATGGGGTGGTAATATTGTGACTATGATTTTAATAATGTTGTAGCTCATATTAACTTTAATTTAACGGCGGCATCTGTACGTCGAAATTTTAATGAAAAACAAATTAACTCAGAAGATCTGAGTTATATACTTCTAATTTTATTATATACTTCTTGTATTATATTTTTTATACATTTAGTCATAATAAAAAGTCGGTAAAAAAGGAGTATTTTAAATTTTTAAGGCATATAAAAATTGGAAGTCATTAAGAAATTGGACAACAAAAGCAAATGAGCTTTTAATGACTAATTAAGTATTAATAAAAGGTATTGTTATTGACAGGTCCGATTTGGACTGTAGCGCCATCGTAAGTAAGTAAGTAAGTATTTTTATTGACCAGTTTCCGTCCGGATATATCCCATGAACGGCCAATGCTACAAAGTTGAAATTCGGAAGTTATCCACTTCTTGAATTTGTAAGATTTGTAACAAATATATTCTTATAAGATCCGGAAAACTATTCCATAAAAACGATGAGGTAATACTCCAAAAAGACGTAAGATCCAAAAAAGAAAAAAGGATACAGGGTGCAATCCATAAAAATTATTCTATTCCTATACTAAAAAGGTAGCAAGAGTTTGAACTCGGCCATGGTTTTCATTTCGTGTAAAAGTGAAGTACCCCTAATCTGGACTTCGGCTAGGCTGAGGAAAACTACATGAGCTCTTCAAATATCTTAAAAACACATGGTGATACAATGGGCCACACATTTTTTTAATAACCTATTCCAGCATTATAACGTGGCTAAAGATGTAGGGTTGTTTATCGGCAAAATATTAGGAATTGACTATATAAAAAGCCAAAAAAGCGTAACCTACTTATCCATACACGCAGTATGTACCTAGTAGTTACGTAGGGCAAGTGCGATAGGCTGGGTATGTTCGGTAGGTACGTTTGTTATGTAAATATGCACCTTACCATGGGTTCGGGTTAGGGCAGAAGAGGAATGATAGCCACTGAAGTTAGAAGTCAAATATTAAATCGGAAAAATCAATTTTATTTAAAAACTTTTCAAGAACGATTATTAAACCGTTTGAAGATAAAAATAAATAAATTCTTAGTGAATTAAATGATGACAATATATTTTCCAAAGCGTTAATGTAACTCTCATTTGGCACATGTGTTAGGAATGCGATTCACTTAACTTTATAATTTTAGTTTTAGTGAACATACAAGGCAGATCAAAAAGTTTTCGGAATCAAGCAGGATATCAAAATGGAATAATTTTTTTTTAAAAGAAAGCTATCAAAAGTGTAAAATAAGTTAGTGGAAGTTGCTCTTTTTTATCAATAGAATAGTTCCAAGCACTCATAGAAACTCTTATTCCACTTCTCTAGTACTTAAGGTAATATAGGGTAGGTACATAGGATAGGTACGTAGGGTAAGTACGTAGTGTAGGTACGTAGTGTAGGTACTAGGGAAGGTACGTAGTATAGCTACGTACAGTGGGTTCTAAAAAAATTTAAATTTATACAAAGCAGTGTAGGATGGAACATTTATTTTCCAAACACCATCGCTTGTTTTGCCATTTTGAATACTTTTTTCTGTATACAGTGGGCCCGAATGTAGATCTTTATCATGGTCCCGGTAATATGTCTAATCCAGACTACTATCTACGAAATTATAAAATTCACTTAAACATCAGTATATTATTGTTCCTATCAATTTAAATTTTCCATTATAATCTGATCTGGATACTTTTACTCTGGAATAATTATTTTATTAAGAACAAATTTTAAAATTTTCTAACTTTTTAACATGTTCACTATTTTTTTTTTTTAATTCCAATAATCTTTCCATTTCTAAAAAACTTAATATTGTTTAAAAAGTTGAGCAACCAATTTGTTTTTATTTAATTATTCCCATGTTGAATATTAACATTTCCTTATTAAAAATTTGATTGTAAATATATAACTGAATCCATTAAATTTTAATTTTCACATCTTATTCTTTTAACTTAAAATTTTTCTTAACAACAATTTCAACTTACCTTCTGTTAATTTCTAAATATCCCAAAGTAGTTAATCCTCATAGAGATCCAAGATGCAAATGTTGCAACGCACAGTCAATTTAACTTCAATTATATTATAAACAAATCACTAAATTATTATTTCGTTCACTAACAATTCAAAACTTATTCAATTTAGACAAGAAAAGTTCGTATTTATTTTTTCGAAAATTAACAACAATTGTAAAACACTTTTTAAGAAAACAAATATTTTTTTTTCTAAAACTTCAACCGTCAATCGGTTTATTTGATTGAAATGTAGCCAGTACAAGAGTCGTAAGTTCAGACACTACTCGATCGCTATAATTGTTGACTGTACGAAGTCAGTTAACTAACAATTCATCGTTCACATCAACCACCCAAATTTATAACATTCGAAACGTTTTCAAGGAGCTGAAAACAAACAAAAAAATAAAACACGCAATCGACCAGCTCAAGCTCAATCAAACGAAACAAGCGATTTGTTTAATTTATTTTACAATTTCAAAGTAGAAAATTTGTCATAGGAAAAATTCGCGAGATTTTAAAACATTAAAGCGCGTACGGGCACTCTCTTACTTTAAAAGCTGGTAGCCACCACCACCACCACCGCCTTCAAACCGACCGAATACATTTTTTTTTAAATTATATGACGGCCGTATGAAATGCATAAAATTTTAGTAACATGCATTTGGTGGTATTTCTCTTTTCTACATTGTTTTTTTGTCAACTGGACAATTTAACTTTAGTACAAATGATGAACATTTTTACATAATGGGAAAACAAAATAAGTTTAAGGTCTTTCCGTTTTATACACGATGATTGAGATTGACTCGTTGTAAATTGTAGCAATGAGAAATTAAGTAGGACTGATTATGAGATTTTTTTTATTCGAATTTTTATAATTTTGCAAATTTTAACCTTAGCACACTAGTTTTATCTAATTAGAAATGTTGAGATGTCTTAAAAGTCATATATCTTTTTGATTTTATGTTTATGGAACAAAATTCACAGTGCTTACACGGTTTACCCTGGTCCATCAAATTCCATTGATGAAGGTAGTAAGAGGGTGTACATCGTGGGTAGTTTGGAGAAGTTTCATATATTTTTTAAGGTGAACGGTAGGAAAGCTACTATCTAAAAAAAAATATGCTCGATTTGAAATTTAAAAAAAAGTATTAGGTTCTTAGTTTTTCATAGAGGTTGGAGTGGATGGACCCCTATTGAGTATAAGTAATTTTTAGATAGGGGTGTAAGAAGAAGGACGTTCAAAGGATCAAAGCGAAAATTTGAGAACTTTTATACCCGAGTCGACTTACGCTGAGAATCTGAAACTTTTTATCTACACATAAGGATGTATTAGGGAAGATCCAAAAATAAAAATAAAATTAAAAATACTATAAATAAATGAAAAACACATTATAATAATAAATAAAATAATTTTTTTTTAAAGGCGTAATGTAATAATGGACCTGTAAAAATGAACCGCAGGGGTGATGTTTGATAAAATGAATAGCGGAAAGAGGCTTTATAAACCCTTTCATTTATCACTGTGAATTAAGCTTTCCAAATAGCTGCAATATTTTTATTTATTTTATTATAATAACAAAGTACATATTGTGATCGATTTAAAAAAAATTCTTGCCGAAATATTTTTATTTAGACCCCAAAGAAAGCACAATCAAAATGTTTGTCCGTCTGACCGCCGTTCGACTATTTGTCTGACCCCAAAGCTCATAAGTTCTTTAATCTGATAAATGATTTCTTTCTATTGGATACATTAGGTGGATCCGTTTTCGAAGCAAATGGGGTAGCATTTTAAAATTATTGGCTTTTAAAAGTGGGATACAATTTTCAATTTGTCCGAATCGATGATTCGAGATATTTTGAAATATCTCCGGAACGGTTCATGCTGCAAGGTTGAAACTTACCGATAATTTGTGGAACTAGCAGGGTAATATACAAGAAATGAAATTCATGCGGGAGGCTGTAACGTACGAGCTGAAAATGTTTGTAATGCGATATCTTGCAAACCAATTGCACAGGAAAGATAACATTCGATAGATAGATAGATAGATAAACTTATTCACTAGTTCGTTTACAATTATGTTACGATTTATTTTAGAGACCAAGATAAACTTTTATAACTGTATACGTGAATTAATCAGCTAACTGCAGTAATAGGGGTAGAAATTAATTATTGAAATTATGAGGAAAAATAAAGGTAACATTTGGGTGTTATTTATCCGTATAAATGGATAATATTGAGCATAAGATTTTTG
The DNA here is from genome assembly GCA_949128065.1 of Beris chalybata. NCBI lineage: Eukaryota > Metazoa > Arthropoda > Insecta > Diptera > Stratiomyidae > Beris > Beris chalybata. Next base: position 133,174,271 of record OX421894.1, read on the forward strand.
AGCGGATCCAAGAAACACGAACGCTAATATTTTAACAATATCGAGTCTCATAATTTTAGAGCCAAAAAGGAGGTTCATATATTCTCACGAATTTTGTGATATTTACTGGGTCAGTTGAGATATCGAATTTTTTTTACTTCCACAAGATTGAACAGAGAAAATGTTCAACTCCTAAAATCGTATAATAGGGGTTTTGTATTTATTATTACGAATTTTGACATATCTCTTAGGCGTGAAGAATTTTTAGTGATTCTTAAAAATTTATACCAGAATTTTTCGATATTTAACCCCTAAGTCAGTGTAAGGGGTTAGTATAATACTTTTTCATAAAGTCCGATCGAATTGTCTTCTAATTCCCATTCTTTTTATACAATTGCTTATAACAATTTCTTTCGAGAGCTTTACTCATTCAATACATGAGAAGGTATAAAAGAGTCCCATAAACTTTAATGAACTACGTCTGATTAAATATCGAGTTGATTTTTAAGTCCACAGATTTTTAATTCAACCAATTTTGGAAATTATATTCTCCAACCCTAAAGTGTTTAAGGGGCTGCACACGTTTCACGAATCCCGTCATATTTCTCAGGTTCGGCTAGATATTCAGCAAGCCATTACTTCCTCGGTCTGCCCATATAATCGCCTAGAAATTTATTTCTAATTTTTTCTATATATTCAACCCTTAAGTGGGTGTTTTTACACCCTTTTGAGTTGAATAACTTATTACGAATTCCTTCAAATCTCCTATCCTGATAAAATATTAACTTCTTTTCACTATCGCATGCTTTTTTCATAATTTCTATAAAATCAATTTCAAAATTTTGTAATAAACTCTAAGTTTTAAGGTGGAAGGAGGGTGAATAAATTTTCACGAATTCTGACATATTTTTTAGATCAGGAGTCTAATTAGATTTCTCTATAAAAAAATAACTTTTTTAATGACATTCAATCATTCTATTACTTTATTATTTTAACAATACAGTATTTTTGCTTAGTTTCCTGTAACAATTTAAAATTAATGGTGAATAACAAACTCAACTAGTTCCATCTTAAATTACTTTTCTAGCTAAAAAGATGAGTTGATTTATATTATCTTCAGCAATTTATCTACAGAAAAAATTGTCAGTGCAAATTTTAAGGCCAATATTATAAACTTCCCAAAAAGCAAATAAGGAAAGGATATTAAAAAAATTTGTTTTGGTATTCAGTATTGGGATTGAGTACTCTAATAGAATTCATTCGAACTAAAATTCTAAGTTCATAATACGAAATCGATTTCAGGAATTTAAATTTTACACAATTGCAGTACTGCATCGGAACTGAGATCCTGACATTAGCCACTTACGGAGTCCTGAATGAATATCTATTTAACTTAAACTTAGGAGTAGTATGTTAAAATTTTCTGATACGATTCTGATACGATTCTACTTTACGATTTACTACGATTCCCTTAGGATGTTCGATATGAACACTTCACATTAGTTGTGTATAAATTTCAATGATTACCTATTAATTTAAATTTAAATCAAATCCTCTTCAATAACACTCCAATAACCTGTAAGTGTTGACAATTTATTAAAATAACGAAATTGTTAACAGATGAAAACAAAACCACCTTGTTCAAAAAATCTTCCATTCACATTTTCGCAAACAAGAAACAAATACCCTTCCTCGGATTACTAAACAAAGCTTACACTTCCTGGTGTCATGTGTGATATCCGAATATATCACCTCTTACAAATCTTTAAGCAATCGATTTTCGAAGAGCCATGACCGATTGCTTTCTTTTCTTTGCTGAAATGAATTTTTTCACATTGAATAAGATGACCGAAAACTTAAGGTATTCAAAATTTGAGTAAAATTAACATTTTTACCTGATTCGAAGGTCTAAAAAAAAGTGATTATTAAAAATCAGTTAGATAAATTTTCTGGGTCATTAGCGCGCAAAAATTGTCGTGAATTTCTCGAGAAAAATGTCGAGTGCGTACCTAGTAGATGCGAAGGACCCTGCTCAAAGGCTCGCAGCCTTATCGTAAAATGGTCGAAAAATGCAAATTATTCGCTGAAACTAAACCAGAAGCGATTCGATTGATTGATCGATGCATTGAACCGGTTAGTTGAGTCAAGACGTGAACTTCGGCTAATGTTGGACGAGGTCAAAGTCGGTTGCGGTTTTTAAAAAAATTCATTTAATAGATCAAGGAAGAAGTTAGTGTATTTTGCAGTAGCCTTCTTTTTTGAACATGTGACAAAAAATTGGTTTCTATGGAAGGTTGAGTAGAGGATTTTTATAACATCTGTATATGGTAAATGTCATAGCAATGTACTGAAAATGGTTTCAAATTCGAAGAGTATTGACCGAAAACTATTGAACATCAAGCTCTAGTGTCGTGAGAGTTGCCAAATAGCATATTTTTCAGTTGAGGACTACGTGTAGTAGTTATTTAACATCAAAAACCAAAAATTACTCAACCTTAACTATGAAGGACTTTAGTATAAAAACAACGTTATCAAAATTTTAGTTAAGTATTGCTTAACTCAATTTTTTAAGAAGCGTTAAGTGTTAATATTTTCATATAATAAATTTTATTCATCAAACTCTAAAGACCGGAAATCACATGCAAAATGCAGATTCAAAATTTAAAGTAAATGAATCAATATAATTTTTACTTATAGCACGATCAGTCAATTAGATGCTAAAATTTTTCCAGGACAATTGTATGGATACTACTCGACAGAGTGCGAGAACTTTTAACATTTATATTCTCCAACTTAGTTGGACTTTATTATTAAAAAATAATAAAGTAAAATAAGCGTTAATTTATGTTATCCCCAATCTTACTACTCCAAATGCAAGAAAAGTTAGCCGTGAAGTCTCTTCGTTCAAAAGACCTCGAAAAATTTGAACATTTATCGGTTGAAATACGCGAAAAATATAAAACAAACTACCTGTAGTTTGAAAATAAAAATGTTAAACGAAATTTGTTTCAAGTAAAAAGTAGGGTCAAGATCGGTGCTTAGCAAAATTTATCCATACCTTTAGCTCACTTCCAAACAAAAGTTTTAAAAAATTTGGTTGTACTTAAACTAATAAATAGTATAAGCTATTTTTTTTTTTTTTTTTTAAAAAGTTGTAAATGAGGTATTTCGAATAATCACCATACAGCGGTTCTTGAAAAAAGTAACAAGAAAATTTAGTCGGTTTCTGTCTCGGCTTAATTTGAGTAGGCATACGACAGCTAACAAAATCTACGAGAGGACAGACTTTTATTTTGTTTACTTTAAAAAAAAATAAGAACTTCTTTTAATGAATGATTTTTGTGAAATTTCCATGAATAAAATTTTTCGAAAGCTGAACCAGAATTTCGTTACTATATTTCCACTTTTCCTTTGTCGTTTAAATCATAAAGCTTGGACTGATTAAGCTACATTTTTTTTAAAGCATCTAAATACGAAGACGACCATGAGAAGAGATCCTTAATAAATGAACTATAGTGTAGTGAGCGCATACAGTGTATCACAATACAGCACATCAGAACTCATAAGGAGTTCCAGCAGAATTCATCCTTTGCAGAATCGAAACATGCAGAATCCTAGCGGAACATTTTAGTTACTCAGAAGTGAATTTAATAGTTATATGTTCGAGGCCCGTGAGTTACTATGTTCTGAATTTCAATTCCGACACTGAACTCCAATTCCGTATAACTTGAATTCCTGAAATCGATATTGCATTAAATGAATTCAGTAACTTAGTTTGAATTAATTCCTTCTAAGTATTCGATCCCAGCACTGTAACAGTACTGAAAACTGAAACTAAAATTATAAAAAAAAGCAATTTCTTAACAACAGACAATATTTATACTTTGTATTGTTATCCTTAAAGTAAAAAATATTTATTTTATAATTAATATAATCTTCTATTTCTATAATTTTACATTGATCTTGGATTCTGAATCCTGAATTTCACCATTGGTATGTGTACCTGCCATATTTTGTTGCAAAGAGTTTAAATGAAACGAAAAGTAGACCTTTAAAGGTTCTGATGCAGTACTGATACAGTATCGTACTGACACTGGAACGGAACAAGTTTTGAAGAATCCACAAATCTCATCTGATATGTGAATTTTACTTCTATCACTCGGAAAAGCTGAGAAAACTTGAATTTAGGAGAAAGAGTTGTATGGGTGCTGATAAAGAATTAACACCACCTCGGAGGAAGCGATGTCAATTCCTTGTAATCACCCATATATAAGATATGTTTTTAGAGCTAGAGTATTGAAATGATAAGAAAGTACAAAATGACAATTAAGAAAAACAGTACTGAGTTGGTACTGCTGCAGAACTAAAACTTCTGCTTCTAATTTATAATTTCGCGTAACTAGTCCTCTTTAGCTTTGGAATAGAGATGGGCAAAGCAGTTCCTTTTAGTGAGTGAATGAACTCCGACTAACTCACTTAATGGAATTAGTTCAGTGAACTAGTTCCAGTTCGTTTTGAAGTTCACAGTGAATGTGATGAAGAAGTACAGTTCACATACTAATTGTAAAAGTGATGAGAGAAAAAAAAGGAAAGGTTCTCACTTCCCCGGCGAAGGGCACGTACTTCCCAAAGAGTGAATGACCTAAAAAAAAAGGTCCTAACTTACGCAGGAAGTAGGTACTGTTCAAGAGCTTCACATCGCAAAAGAACTAGTTCCCTTTGAAGCTGTGTCACGTGGCGAGAGGAAGCACAGTTCATCAAACAGCTCATCACCTACCTTTCTGAGTTCTGCGTGAATGTGAGGCCATAAAAAAAAAGGTCCCCACTTCCCCAGAGAAGGAACTCATTCCTTAAGCTGTGTAATGTGGCGAAAGGAACTACAGTTCACCAAAACGAGTGACTTAGTTCACTCACTCACTTCAATGAACTGTTCTTTTCGAACAGTTCACTCATGAACGACCCATGTCTACTTTGGAGTTCGGAATTCATCTTATTGTCAGTACTGATTTCCGAGACAGGTTAGGCTTGTATATTTTAGTTCACCATAGTGAACGATCATTTCCTATACCCGATCCCTCGCAAACTATTTCATTCTTTTCGTTCACTATGTAGTTCGCGGGAGTTCAGTGATGAGAAAGACAGTGAACGTTGGAACGACTTGTAGTGGTCATTTTCGTAGAATGTGATGAGCAAAAAAAGGCCATACTCGTCATTCTGGCAGAATGTAATGACCAAAAGAAAAACCTCGTCAGTCTGTAAGTATACTGTAGCACTGACTTCCAAACGGCACTGAATGAATACAAACGAACTAAGAGCGAGACTGACTGCGAACTAGTTCCTTCATTTCAGTTCAGAGAACGCTCTTTCGAACTAGTTCGTTCGCGAACTACACAAGCCTACTAAAGATCCGAAATACCTCTTATGAAATGATCAAATGTACGATCGTCTTTTAAATTTAAAAAAAAATTTATTCAAAAATAAAACAAGTGCAGTTATTGGCATTCACATATCGAAAAATTATGACGAATTCTTTTATTTGAGCCGTGAATAAAAATAATTAATTAAAAATTATTCACATCACAGTCTTCACTTTTCGAATTCGATCGTGAATTTCGTGATCATGCCGCTGCATAAAAATTTTCATGTTCGATGGCATTGACATTGACCGGACTTTGTCCAAGAAATACATCCAAGGAGCTTAGAAATACGTTCGAAACTTTCATAGTGCGATCAGTGCGATCGTCGTTGTATCGCTTTTGTGTACATGCGATGATTCCGATTTAAATAAATTCGTTACAACATCGGATTGATCCGTTGGACTTATCATCGTTTACACGCCACATTAACTTAGTTTGTAAGCGCTCTTTGCTCTTTGCTTTTCCATTTGGACAAAATCAATTATAATAGTAGTATTTATAATGATTGTGTTTTTATTATTTTTTATTGAAGTGATTTATTGTTAAATATGTGTTATGAATGATTAAAATGTTCGAATTATATTTTGGGAACCCTGTTTTCGTTTCGAATTGAGGTACCCATGAACTCATTCAATTCCGATTTGGAAAAACGGATTTATTTATTTCCGTGGTGCTTAAATTATAGTACGAATAGGTGGTGCGGTCTGCGGTATCAGCATGTGGTCTGACTAGGTCTAAGCAATAAAAACTCTATCGAAAATCTGGGTGATTTTTTATTGCAATTTGGTCGGTCAAAGTCAGGGATACGCCAGAAATTAGATTGCAATAACATACTTAAATTTCGAAAAATTCTGTTATTAGTTTTTAAGCGATTAACTACCTATATATAAAAAAAAACACTTATGGAGGTTAATACTAATCCGATATTTCATCACCTAAGAGATATCTCCGAATTCGTAAAAATGTAAGCAACCCCTTTACACTCCCATGGGTTTCAATAGAGACATAAGAATTGTATATTTAAATAAAACGCAGAATAATTGAGATAATATCCAAACGTAGCTCGTTTGTGATTTGCACCATGATCAAAATTTATATTTGTCAAAACGTCAGTCAAGGTTTACACTTTGACTGACGATTTGACATAGACAGATCAGCGAAAAAGTTTAAGGATGTGTTTATATTAAAATACAAAATTGTATGTAGCTATTGAATAACCCCTTCTTTAAAACTTAAATGCGTATTCTACTTTAACCTGTCCTTGCTATGACTCAGTCATAATCCTAGATGAAGAATACAAAAACAATAATAACAATTTTTTTCCCTACTGAAGCTAGTTATAAATACTAGTAGACATGAAAAATTAAAAAAAAATTTCAGTCCGTCTGTCTGCCGTACGTCGACCGGTGTACGCAAAATTGTTTGAAGGCTCGTAAAACCGAAACCCTTTGAGCTATTCAGTTGATTTTTTTTTCGTGGGTTGACTGTGTACACCCCTTTAAGTGGGTACTTTTTGAGGGTTGGTGGTGTGAGGGGCGGGGTGGGGTAAGCGTATCAGACGAACAGTTTCGGTTTCTAGATCTCAGCAACCGCGTATGCTAGGAAGCTTAAACTTGAAATTTATATAGAGCTTCAATAGTACACCCCTTTTGCAAAAAATGCCGATATGGGTGAAGGGATGAAGGAATGGGGGAAAATATTGCGTCCGAAACGCAAAAAAGCCGACATTGAGACATTCTAAAATCCATATTTTCTAAACGGTTAATGTCACGAATTTAAAACTTTAGATACATCTTCAGATAAACTAGAAGAATAAATCGGTAACAAATTGTTAGGGGGGGGGGCAGTGACTTACGGCGGTGACGAGGGTGGAAACCTTTAGATTACAATATCTAACGAATCAATTGCACTAGGCAAATAAAATTTGGTGCTACAATATCCCGAAAGCTTTATAAAATATCGAATACATATACATATCTTCACTTTCACAGGCTTACGTAAAAATAGCTTGTTTGTAAGTTTATCCCTTTTTCAGCCCCTATGAGGGTATAAAAGGGTTGAACACGTCACGAATTCCGTAATTTATTTCAGAAGTGATAAGAAATTGAATTGGATATTATTTTCTCGTGCTGTTTGTTTGTGTGTAGGTATTTATCTATTAACTTCTTTTAGGCTTTTCAACCTTCAAGTGGGCTTAAGAAGGTTTCATATATTTTAACAGATTTCCACATATTGCTTAGCTCTGATGATATATCGAATTCATTTTTACTTCCTAAGGTTTCCTATATAAAAAGTCAATTTTAGTATTTTTAGATATTCAATCCTAAGAGGTGTATGGGGGTTGTATGCAATACAAAGCTTTGACATATTTCTTATGTTTGATGAGATATTATATCGCTTTTCACTTCCACAAAATTTGGATATAATCGCCCACAAACCCATTTCACAATTTTTCGATATTCAACTATCACAATTTTTGCCATCCCTTAGTTCTGATGAGATATGAAATTGATTATTTATATTTTAGATATTTTTATTTTAAGAATAAAATTAACTTTCTAAGAAAAGTTATAATCTCGTAAGTAAAAGTTATAATCTTGAAACAACTGATGATATGATGACCTTGACCCGAAAAATAATAAAGTTTCGCGCAGACAAATTTTACTTTATTATTTTTAAATAATAAGGTATTGTGATCGACCTGAAATTTCAAAAAAATTTGCTACCCTGACATTTTGTATTTTCACGTTTTAGGACTAGTAGACCCCAAAAAAGCAAAAAAAAATAATGTCCATCTGTTCGCCGTCGACCGTACGCCGTACGCAAAATAGTTTGAAGGCAGGTAGCTCCCAATCACGTTGAGGTATTATGCAATTTTTATGGTGGGTAGGTTGGATGAACCTCTACGGCTGGTATCTTTTAGATATGGGTATGAGGGGTGGAGAGAGGAGGGTTTTAGATGAAAAATTTTGGTTTTGTAGATCTGAGCAACCGCTTACGCTAGGAGGCTGAAACTTGGAATTTCTATAGAACTTCGATAGTGGACCCATTTGCAAAAAAAAAAGGTTGATATAGGTGAGGGGGTGTGGGGTGGAAAATAATTCGTCCGAAACGCAAAAATGCTGAGATCGACACATTCTAAAATCCATATCTCCTAAACCGTTGATGGCACGAAATTCAAACTGAACAAATATTTTACCTATACTAGGAGAAAAGATTGAAAAGAAACTTTTGAGTAGGGGTAGTGGCGTACGGGTGTGGGGGGTGAAAAACTTTAGATTACGATATCTCACGAACCAATTGCTTTAGAAAAATTAAATTCGGTTTGAGCAGAAAGGTCGACAAATAAAGATTGCTCAAAGTAAAATTTTTTAAGGGGGCGGGGGAACATGGAAGTGGGGGGGGATAAGAAATTTTCAAAAAAATCACGTTTCATATCTCAAGAACAGTATAAGATAGATGCTCAAATTTTTTACCACACGTAGGCCCAATAGAACCCTAGCAGAGAGAAAAAATTGGGAATGTAGAGGGTGAAAAGGAAAAGGTTCCGATGTTTATATCTTAAGAACCTATAAGGATAAAAAGCTGAAACTTGGAAAAATATATTTCTTTTTGGGATGGTACGATACGGGGGTGGGGGATGTTTTTCCTAACTATAGAACGGCTTATGCTAGAAAGTTGAAACTCGGTGTGTATATGTAAATATATAAACTAAAAAAGTAATTTGGATTAAAAAAAAATTCAAATATCCATTGGCATTCGGAAGTGGAGCAAAAAAAAATGTTCAGTCAAAATAAAATGCATATATTTTCACGATTTTCACCATATCTACAAGGTCTTCCAAAATATTGAATTCCCTTTTATTCTACGGATTCTTTATATGAATACCTAGAAAGTGTTTTCAAGATTTTTTGAAAATTGACCCCTAAGGGGGTGTAAAGTGATTGTGTACTTTTTCATAAATTCTTTCATATCTCTCAGGTCTGTTCAGATATCGAATATCATTTCACTTCCACGGACTTATTTAATAATCACCTATTTGTAAGTTTTTTTCCTTTTTCAACCCCTAGACCGCATCCCGGAGTGTGACCCAATCATGGTGTTCATATATTACGCCCTAAATTCTAACCGCTTCTGAACTTTTTGTTAGTTTTTTAGTCACATAGTAACCCACACCGCATCTTAGAATTGAACGCGTTCCGAACTTCTGCCGGAAAAATAATAAAGTTGTCTCGCTGTCTCCATTATATAATATATAGCTCTATGTGAGGACCTAAAAAAAGGTCCACACTAGTTTTTTTCAAGTTCGGAGCGAATGTGAGTACCTAAAAAAAGGTCCTCACTGTAACTAGTTCTTTTTCAAATCTTAGTGAATGCGAGGACCTAAAAAAAAGGGTCCTCACTCACGTAGGCACTCATTCCTTTTCATTGCAAAGGAACCACTTCCATTCCACGCGGTGTCACGTGGCGAAACGAACTACAGTTCACCAAAAGGAGTGAGTTAGTTCACTAACTCACTTCAATGAACTGCTCTTTTGAAACAGTTCACTCATGAACGACCTATCTCTACTTTCGCCTGCAGATCTTTTTTGCAAATCGCCCAAGCTCGTCCATATCAATATTTTTTGGTTCGACGTCCAAGTAGGTGTGATATACACCGCACTTACAACTTAAACTAACCTTCATTCGCCTCTAGCTCAACGTCAAAGGAATCACGATACGCTCCAGGATGGTCCTCTGTTCACATCTTTTTGTCATTTTAAAACTTAATTCAGTCACTAAATTTTACAGACTAATATCCACTTTGTTTCAATGTATTTTCACTACAATCTCCCTTTATTTTCAATCTCTTGTATTTTGATTATGTTGTTTTATTTTTCTTTTAAACTTTTCATTCAAGTTTTTCTGTATTTGTCCCGTCTTTTATACTTTTCCTTCTTTTTGTTTATAAAAATTGTGTAAGTGGCTGAAATCTGTAACATGTGAGCCCCAAACAAATAAATAAATCAATTTAACTAAAGCATTTAGAATAATTAATTATTATTTTAATTGAATAATTTGTAACGGTCTTAACCGAAAATTTTGCGCCATCGTGAACTGATCTTTAGTTCACAGTACGGCCGCCGCTGTAAATCCAGTCGCCACCCACCTCACAAAATTGACAATCATCTGTTTGAGCTACAGCCAGTCAACGACGTCCGCCTGTGTTTACCTTTTTGCCAAATCGGCGACAGGTTCCAATCGAACAAAGTGACGACGTATCAACAATTGAATTTCCGTCCTGGAAATTGCGTAGTTTTCACCCAACCCGTAGGAAAAATCCATGGCTTTTTGAACCCGCAAACCTTAAAATCCGCCAAAAATGACAACATCCGAAGGACTCGAAGCGACCGAAGTATTTTCGCAGGAACCGACTCACTCGCCGAGTGACAGGTACAAGTAAGTGTGCACCTTTTGCTTAAAACTGTAAAAAAAACAGGGTGATAAATTGCTGCGATTTTTCAGAGCGGAATGGAACGAACTGAAGACCGATATGCTGGCCAACAACTTGGAAAAGTTGCGACGACTCGCTTTCAATTGTGACCTGAAGGTGTCGAAGTTTCGCAGCGTTTGTTGGTCGGTTCTGCTACGCGTGATTGGGGATAATCCCGAGGACTGGGTGGCACAGCGTGAGCTGCAGCGTAACAGGTAGGCGGGGTGATCGAAATTGTACCGAGGCGCTTGTAATTATCATCGCTTTGTGTAGGTATCAGAAACTGAAGGATGAATTTGCCCGGAATCCGCATAACGCAGGCGATGAGAACGACGATCCGTTGTCACAGTCGCAGAAGGTAAGCAATCGAACCACTCAGTTAACCGCTTGATTCACCCGCATTCTTTTCAGAGCATTTGGAACCAATACTTTGGCGATCAGGAGCTCGTTTCGGTGATTACACAGGACGTGGTACGGACGTTTCCTGGTGTCGATTTTTTCCGCAAGCCGCTAATTCGTGAAACAATGGTTTGTACTCGACCCACTGTATCTCAACAGTCGCTCACCTTGTCCAATTCCAGATAAATATCCTTTTTAACTACGCACGCGAGCACCCTTACATGTGCTACCGGCAGGGAATGCATGAAATTCTGGCGCCTATCCTTTTTGTCGTGCACTGCGACCATCAGGCGTTGCTTCACTTTCAGGAAGTCTCGACAACAATTGAGTAATTTCGCCGTGTGTCCCTTTGTGTCGACTGTTAACAGAATTTTTGTTCTATTTCCAGTTACATTTTGATCGACGTCCTGAACCCTAAGCACCTCGAACCTGATTCCTAGTAAGGCTGCCCCGATTCTCACTGTAACGCATCTCATTCCGTTCTCTTTGCAGCTTCATCTTCTCGCGCTTGATGTCGTCTATCGAGTCTTACTACCGCATCGTCAACATGATGCCAAACGCGCAAGGTTACTTCCCAACGCAATCTGAAATCCCGGTAATTGTCCCGGTGTAATCTTTACCGCCTCAGTTTAACCTTTCTTTTCTGCAGTCGCCAGATTCGCCGTATGCGCCCGAAATCGAAGTCATCGGTCAATTGAATTTCATCCGTGACAAGATCCTGGCTAAAACCGATCTTCATTTGCACAATCACTTGCTGAAGTTGGACATTCCGCTGCATATTTTCGGAATGTAAGTCTTGAACGCTTGAACAAAGAACGGTCGAGCTAATCTCTTTCCTCCTCTTCTCACCGCACAGTCGATGGCTCCGTTTGCTTTTCGGTCGGGAATTTCCGCTGCAAGATCTTCTAATGCTGTGGGATGCGATCTTTGCCGATAGCGACTCGTTCGACTTGCCCAACTATATTCTTGTCGCGATGCTAATTCGAATTCGAGATAAGCGTGAGTAAATAGAATGATTATTCTTTTTTCCAATATTTGATCGAATGCATTGGCTTTGTTTGCTTGCAGTTCTTTTGAGCGATTACACGACGTGCCTGACGTATTTGATGCGATACCCGAACAACGTTGATATTGGGCTGATCTTGCGGCACGCACTTCACATGAAAATGCCACAAGTAAGTGTGAAACTTTTTGTTTGGAGTCGGCAACTACAGAAAAGTTTTGTTCAATTTTTACTTATGGCGGCAGATGATAAGCAAAAGAACAGCGTTAGAACAAAGACGAGATTTGGTAGGCGGTAAATAGTGTGCGCTGTTTATCGTTTAAGTTTCCCGTCCGATCAGTTCGTTTTGATAGCAATGAAAAGGTAGCGAAATAGTCTGGACGAAAGTTCTGTAGAATTTCAAATCATTATCATTAGTTGCCTCCAGTCATATCGAGCTAGTTGCCGCTTTCTTCACTCTGAGAAATGCAAGAAACGATTTGCTGTCTGCATCTATTTTGTCTACCCATCGTTTACGCTTAGGAATTCGTTCATTTAATCGTCCGACATTTACTTTTTTGATATTTCTTTATAGCTTTGAACCAGACTTAGAGGTGAAACGTTATACAGCCATGTCAGTCCAGTTTAGGATGTAGAAAAAATAAAATAAAACAAAATAGAACTTAAGCCCCGTTTTCACGGTGATTCTTGTTGCCAGAGCCATTGAAACAAAATATCTGGGTTTAACTATTGATGGAAAATTAACTTGAACAACTTTCCACATTTGACACCCACTCCGTAACTCTATTTAACTTATGGAAAACTAAATATTGGCCAACTTATGAGACTGGAGCGAATAGAATGTGTATGTTTATATAAGATCAAACCCACCTTACGAAATCTTCAATCACTAATACAAAACAACGACATACATCGCTTTAACACACGAAATGCTTTGTCCACAAGACAAAAACATCTACCAAGTACTGATCGTCTACGAATGGATCCGATATATGAATCAATAATTGAAAGCAAAAAATATATTAGAACTAATAAACTTAGCGAAGAGCTTTATTAAACAAGACCACACTTAAATGGATACTCTAAAACTATGTTGAGACTACGAGTTTAACGCGTTTAAATCGAGTTAAGCGCGTTGAAAACGCTTCCCGAACGCGTTTAAAAAAACACGAAGCTACAATGCGTTTAACCGAAAACATGTACTGCGACCCTCGAGGAAATCGAAGTAAACTTTGAATGAAACTATGTATTTATTTAATCAAGCTATCATGTATCAAAACAAACCGAGTTGCCTAGTCTGAACACTACTTTTTTAAAATGTTAAATTTACCTACTTAAACGAGTTTAAACCGCATAGTCTGTACAGGGTATTAGTTTATATATTAATAATCTTGTAGATAATTCCAATGGACTCAGTCCGACACGCAGCATAGCTGTGTGAACTGAACGAGCTCGTCGAATATTTCTTTAGATTAAACGGCAGCTATTTATCCCTTATATTCAGACCTATGGACATTCATCAGCTCTCTCTCCACTGTTATGACTAAGGATTCTCAATCTCTCTCTCTCACTTTCTCTCTTTTTGGGTTTTCAAATTATAGTCTTATTCTTATGAATTGCATATTTAGCGAGTATCAGCACCACAGTCGGTGTCCTGACCAGACAGGTCGACATGAGGACGAGGAGGAGACAATCTTTCACCTTCTCTGTACCTGTCCAGATCTATCCGCTAGAAAGAAAGCTCAACTTAAAGCTTACTTTTTCAACTGGCTGGCCGCAATGGAGGTTGCGATAATCCAACGCTTCATTGCAAGCTCTAAATGGTTTGATGAGTAGAACCGCAATCGATGAACCTGTGGTAACACAACGGATCTTTTTGCCAGGTCTAAGTGTGTCCGTGTTCTCACGGGCAGCCACGAATACATACCTAGGTAATAAAACTGAACCTTGTCATAAGCGTCGGAGTTGATAGGGAATAGAGGTGAAGAAACGTCATCTAAAACAATTTGTATAGGTACATAGTTCCGAGAAAAAGCTCGATCTTACGCTTGACAGTAGTTTTCATCAGTTTGGATAAAATAGAAGTGGCTGATAGCTATATGGCTATGATGGCTATAGGGCGGTAATTTGGGAATTATTTTGCTACTCTTTTTTTAGTATAGGATAAGCATTGGCTAGTTTCTATGAATAAAGAAACATTCCAGAAGAATAAAAACAATAGAAAAGGATTCGAACGGTTTAGCTAAAGAAGCACTTTTAGCATGTGTACAAAATTTGATGTGAGGCTGTTTTATATTTCAAGATAATACATTTGTGAGGCGAGGACTGCATACTAGGTGGAATGGCGAAGTTTCTCGAAAATATTGAGTACAGTAGATTTGCTTTTTATGTGGGATCAACGACTGCGGTTACCTGCAGAAAGTGAAGATGTGGACGACGAAATAAAATTCTAGCTAACCTCTTTCGCTTTCTTCTCAAGTGTCCACCTTACTCTTTTGCGAGAATGCACGTATACGGCGTTCATGTCATGAGGATGGAGGAACTTTGTTCTCGCTTCCTACCGGAGCTTTTGAAATTCGTGGAGAGGACGAAAAAGTTCGGGTAGAGACTGGCGAATTCGAGTACAACGGCCATTATGGCCTGAATTATGAAAATGCTCTGCTTTTCTGCGTGTCTTTCCCACGCCAAACGACAACAACCGTCATGTTATGACCTTGCATGGCTAGCAGTGCAGTTGCAGGTGTTTCTTGTTTTAATAAGCTGCTATCTATTGAATTGTGTGGAGTGTGACCTAAATGTTGCAAAAGCAAAAGCATGATTGGCATAGAGACAGTCTTTCGTAATCCATGAGTCCTTTAATGGTTTGTTTCTTCAGATGTTGTTTACTGGCTTCACCGAAGTCATTGGATATGAAGCACAAGATCCAATGAAATGCTACAAATTTGGTTTAATTGGTTGTTATAAATTTGTTTTATTGGATTCGCGGTTTAGATTTCTCTCCGCAATATCAAATTTTCGATTTTATGAAAATTTTATTTACGGATAATTAATGCCTGATGCTTCCCTCGAACATAAAGTTTCGCATCAATTGTGGTAGTTTCCATCATTCCTTAAATCGAAACATTCTTATAGATTTGATTCATAAATCAATTTTGGTTCTTCCCTCTTTACCCATAAATTCTAAGTAAATACAAGTACTAACAGATCATCTTTTGAATTATAGAAGTATGAACTACCAGCAGGAGCCTTTGTGTACATAACGCCAAAACCGGATAAATCAACACTACAAACAAACAACAAAATTCAATCATCTGCCGCAACTTTACCTCGCAATCAAGCATCCAAAGCCATTCCAAAACATATGACACCAGCGATGGATGCAGCCCAAAGATCCCGATCGTCGTCTCTGAATTCGAATAGCCTGTCGTTCGCGCCGGCATCATCCGAAACCCAACTTCAATCTCAGCTAAAGGATCTGCAGTATTCTAGTTCGACAAATGTCGATCGTCTTGCCAACAATTCCGAAATTCGTGAAAACGATATACCGATAGTCGACGGCTATCGGGAAAATGTAAGTACCGATCATACACTATTGAATAGCGACTCATATCCTGTCTTTTCCGTTTCAGAGTCCCGAAGTACTTCGAATCGAACTTCAACAAGCACAAAAAATCCTCTTCGTTAGTCGCCTCCAATTGCGAAAGTATCTTGAAATCCTACGCCGTAATATCTCGCGAAATAATTCGGATGAATTAAATCAGACACTGGACGGAATGGAAGAACTCTGTTCGTTCCTGGACGTTCGTTTTTCAGTTCCTAATCCGCTACGTGAACGAATCGATCCGGCTCTGGAAGCCGACGAAGCAAGTCAATCGAAGCAACGATTGAATCCGGCAAGTCCGCTATCACCGACCATCAATATACCGCCCAAACGACACAATAACATAAGCGAATCGGAAGCTAAAAGAGAATTCGTGAAAAATCTCGAAATTGCTCGATCCGCTTTTGAAATTCAAGTTGCCGACGACGGTTTACCGGTCGGTTTTATCGAACAACGTAATAGCGAACAGACGACGACGACGACATCCATGCAACAAAACTCTGTGATAAATCCGTCAAATTCGGCGGGAACACGCTACGAAATTCCCGACAATGGTTTCATGAAGAAGTCCACGAAAATATTGGGTTCGAAAAGAGAAGTCGAACTGACCCTATTCCGACATACGAGCTGTGACGATCACGAAGGTGTTCCGACGGCCGATCCGCTAGGCAGTAGAGATGAATAAGTTTAGATAAAATGAATTGATTGTGCCGATCCGCTAGGCAGTAGAGATGAATAAGTTTAGATAAAATGAATTGAGTGTGCAAGAACCAGAAGTGCTGCGAGAGTAAGTTCGCCTTTTTTTAGTTATTTCCTTGTTGATTTTTCTTTTTCTTATTATGAACAAAAAACTATTATTGAAAAAAGTCGAAGTAGTTAAGAATTAATTGTTTGTATAACTGAATAATTATATGCGGATTGAAATCACAAATCGCAAGCCTTTTTTGTATTTGAATGAGTAAAATTCAGCAGATCACACAACAGACAACAGAGTGTGATGTTCGCTTTGTCGTATAAATTTTAGTCAGGTCATAGAATAAGCATGGCGTTTATGTTCGCAAAGGATAAGTCACATACAGAAGAACTTAATCAATCCGTGTCTTATGAAACCTAAATTTAACCCCTGTGGAAAAATGTAGAGACCGATAAAACTCACAAGCAAAATCACTGTCGTTAATCAACACCATCTACGCAAATTTCGGTTAAAGAAGACAAAAGTGAAAAGTTATAGCTAGAGGAAGTTACAGCTAGAAGAAGTTACAACTACAGGAATTTTCAGCCAGAGGTATTCACAACTAAGAGTAAACACACTAAGGCCCGTTCCTATGATCGTCAGTAAAAGTTCCAGTTAGAACCTTACTGACTATCGTAGGAACGGGCCTAAGCATAATAAAGGCTCTGGATTAGAATCCATAAGCAGGGCGTTGGTGATACTAAAAATTGGGACAAGTGGGAAAGTGTACCACTCTCACAATGCGTTTAATTGGTTCTTGTATTTTGTCCCTTCGGATGCATATTTATAAATATATTCTCGATCGGTAGAACGTATAGTATTTTACTATGAACATACGAAGGACCTATGGATCCAAAAAATGAAATTGAAGTTAAATACGTACGTACAAAAAAACGTATGTAGTATTTGATAAAAGCACACTAAGCACCACTGCATTGTTGTGAACGGAGACCTTGGAATGAATATTTCGACTTGAAAAGGTCAAAATTTTTGAAGGAAAGAAGAGCCAATTCCACCTACGTCCGAATTGGTAGCTGGCGTCAAAACTGAAGCTTGCTGGTCGGCGGGACTAGCTACGAAAGTTGTGGGGATTCTTGTTTCGACTTCAGACCATGAAGGCCTGTAGAATAAAAAATTTCGTGTCGGCTTACTCCAACAATTTTTCCTTCATCAAAATGCTGCTGAAGTCGCTTGAGGATGATTTTACTGTTATTTTAGCAAAGGCAAACAATGATCTAATAAGGCGATGATTCTTTGGGAAGAAATTATTCTGACCAGCCTTCGGAATCACCACATCTGTAATTTTTACTACATCTGCAATTCTTACTACATCTACGATTTTCTACAGCTTGAGAAAGTAATCCCAGCGGAACATAGCATTTATGATTGTCACAAACTTAAACAGCATTATGGATTTGTGTGGCTGCAACTTTCAAGCTGTGTTGCGAATATCCTTTTTCTCCTTTAGGCCAGTCCAAATAGGTTTGACTTCTTCCGGAACAAGAACGATGGCAGTTAACCCGTCTATGAAAATAGAGAATCTTACTCTTCGATCGATGTGGTCAAGGAATTGTAATTCAAGTGAATTTGTAACGCCTTATTAGAATCAGAATAAACGATGCCAGTAGGGCCGTGGAAAGGGTTGGTCACAGTTCCTCATCCTCCTCGATGATGATCTCAAGTTTTAAAAAGAGAAATAATCAATGGTGGAACAGCCCAAATCGGGCCTAGGCCTTGAAGTAATGTTAGAGTTACTTCTCAAATTTTGTTTCCCATCAATCGTTGAGGTAATCATATATTGCATGTCTAACTTGCCCATGAAGTCTGTTGCATTCGCTTTTCAAGTTTGGATCCACTGTCCATCGATACCACCTTCGAAGACGATTGCAATCTTTTTTCAGACCTCGAAGAAGAGGACCTATTGGACTGTCATGCAAGTAGTAACTTTCTCTATTGACTGCGGTCTTCAAACTTTCCAACTACTCTATCCAAATCATTCATCGGTATCCGCCTGTTCGACGCTTTCCAGTGCCTTGTCCATGACATCAGAACTCCAAATCTACTTCATTTTGTCCGGTCCAACATCTTTCTCGGATGAAAGTTCGTCCTCACTCACTTGAAAAGGACAGCAATGTTTTGTAATGTACATACGTTGTTCATCAGGCCTGGCGTAGTAGCCATAAAAAGTAGAACGTGCTCACTTCTTTTTTTAATTCAGGCCTCAATGCTAAGAACTCTGGTCATCATCATCATCAATGGCGCGACAGCCCAAATCGGGCCAGGGCCTGCAGGATACATTGTCTGAAGTCATCTCGGTTCAGCGGCCGCGTCCTCCAGTTTGTGCATCTAAGAAGCGATTTGCAATCTGCGTCAACTGAATCCTCGTATCTTTTTCGCGGTTTTCCCACCGGTCGCTTGCCATGGGCTCTACCTTTCAATGTGCGTTTGGGAATTCTTCCGTCATCCATTCGCTCCACATGACCTGCCCATTGCAGCTTACGGAATTTTATAAGAGTCGATGCGGCTGGGTCGTCATAGATGTTATACAACTCGTTGTTGTACCGAATACGCCATTCAGTGCCTTCTCTTACTGGTCCCAAAATTCTTCGAAGAATTCGTCGTTCAAAAGCGTCTATTGACGCTTGGGTGAGAGCCCACGTGCATATAGTAGCACAGGTCTTATTATGGTCTTGTATATGCGAAGTTTGCTCAGCCTGTGCACTTTTTTCGATTTTAAAATCGGGAGAACCGAGAAATATGCCTTAATTGCTAGTGTGATCCGTTGATTTACTTCGTCCCGTTCGTTGCCGTCTCTTACAAGGTGTGATCCCAAGTATGAGAAATGATCCACATTCTCCAGGTTGTAGTCCCCCAAGGTCATATTTTGTCTAGAAGTGCCAGTTTCAATAAATATCGGTGAATGCAAACAGTATTTGACTAAAAAAGGAAATTATGTGCTGATTTTATTGGGTCCGGTAAACGTAAAGCGAATAAACCGCCATTTGTAAAATTAAAAAAAAATAAACACTGATTGACCCCGACGTGATTTGAACACGCAACCTTCTGATCTGGAGTCAGACGCGCTACCGTTGCGCCACGGAGTCACATAACCATACATGCGGTAAAATACACAACAATTTTGACTAAACCTTGACACGATGTGATTTTTATTTAATTTTTTTCTTTTTAGAAAGTCAAGCAATAAATTGTGGTAAAACTAGATTTACTAATGTCCAAGATTCAAGCAGCCCGTTCCAAAGTTAAGATTAGATATCTTGTTCCAGTTTCAGTTTGTTACAAATCGAAATGTCACATTTGGAAAGACAAATTATCTGGCAACGGTAAAAAAGTATTTTGTTATGGCAGGGATCGAAGAGGAATCATAGATAATCCTGGTGCGGCGTAACAATAGGCCGATTGAAGCTTCAGTGACAGAGGCAAGCAAACCAACCCCAATTTCGAAATCTAAATCTTGTGCAATGTAATCACGATCAATTTCTATTGTTCGTCATGTTAAAGTACGGGCTGGGCCATATGGGGCCGTACCACCAAAGTGCGACTTCCAAAAGTTATGCGAATAAAGTATGTAAGTCCATCTGGCGAGTACAGATAAGCACGTCTGGCACATTAAGATATGAATGACGACCTTTTGACAAGTCCTCTACTTGATATAACCGAAAAATAAGAAATGTGAGAATCCAAGGTTTCTTTTAAAATTAAGTAAAACATAATTTTTATTCTACGTTATATTTCCAAGCAACTACATACTTCCCATAAATCACTTAATCCACTAACTGCTTGGAGTTTTAGTTGACTTTCGTTCAAGAAATTCAGGACTTCATAACTCATTCACTTATTATTATGGAAGTACGTTTACTGGATGCGAGCCGCATCTTAGGACAAAGTTCTCGAAAACCCTTCAAGGATTGATTTGAGCGGATGGCTGAACCAATTTCGTGTGATTTGCGGTGAAACATCTTATGAATTTAACGCTGAGTGGAAAGATCGACTCGCGTGATGGACTGCGCTATTATGAATAGTTTCAATATATGTAGATGAGACTGGCCTTTATTTTAGAGTGATGACACAGAGTTCCTTACTATAAAATCAGCTGATTCCATTTGAAGGTACACAAGCAAAGGAAGTGTTAACAGTTGCCTTTTGTAGAAAAGAAAAGAATAGAAGAACTTTGAGTCCATCAAGGCCGGGAAACATCCTCCTTTAAAACATTAAAGAAGGATGATTGGAAAAGATTGTATTCTCTGACGAATTCAAATCTGTAATACATACATGAATCTGATGAAAGGCTTCGCGGTTGTTGAAAGATCAGGGGTCTTACCCGCAGACTGCATTGGCCTTTTTTAATGGTAAGCCAATTGTCAAAGAGATTGAATGACATCTGTCAAACTCTGAAGCTGGGCCAATTTTGTTAAGACTTTTCATTTGGTAACATGTATTCGAACGGACAACAACGTGGGGTTCTTGTACTGAACGCATTGAAAGAATTGCATAATTTATACTCGCAACAGCTACATCGCGTGAGAAAGAAACCTCGATTTTGGATTAGCCCATTTTTGGAGAAAAGGGATCTACATAGCCTTGAGTTACATTTGCTGGAAGATTTATTGTGCGATTCATTTTCAATTCCGCCATCTTTGTTGTGCAATGTCAAATTTATGTCTGGAATTTGTGCCAAGACTAAATATCCGACTTTTCAGTCTTGCCCGAAAAAAAGTCTTACCATACGTAGGCTGCATGGGACATTTTCATGTCATAACTGAAGCTTTAACTTAAAATAAGTCCAATGCAGTCTGCGGGTTAGGATACGGCCCAATAAAATCGAAGGGAACATATTTTCATATTGCGGTATGGAGGAGGGTAATTTTTTTTAACTGCATTCTGCAATGTAAAAACAGTAAAAAAAAAATTGAGCAAAAAGAATATTGTCAGAAGTGGGATTCGAACCCACGCCCACAGAGTGGACTGCGACCTGAACGCAGCGCCTTAGACCACTCGGCCATCCTGACGTTGAACAAGTTCTTGACAAAATCTCTTAAAGTTCTTGAGCGCATAGAATTTTAACTCCGGTAAATATTACGCAATACTTTCTCAAACCTCATGCCACCTTAATCATTTCTTCAGCATATCGTCGATTAATTAATTACTTAGAACTGTCTATCTCATTATAATTTGTCAGATTGTTCGCTATTCATTTGTTTTTTTTTTTATGGATTTCGAATTGAACTTAGGTTAACCATTAATACACAGTTGTGTACAGTCCGGGAGGTCAGAAATTGAACCAGTGTGGTGCTGATGTCAACTATTTTCCACATTTTAAATTGGGAAATTTACTGTAATATAATTAATAAATTAGTCGGTGTGCTTGATCGCTGTATTATTGTATAGAGATCAAGTACACTCATACCTCGCTTTATGGCCTAAAAACGTTCCGAAAAAGTTGGCTGTAAAGCCAAATGCCGTATAACGAATTAATTATTTTAGATAATAAATCAACGGAATGGAATGCCTTGGAGCATTTGCCGAAATCAGGCCGTATAACGAAACATTTTGGACCGTAAAACGAAAAAGTACCATAATTGAAAAAGGCCGTTATAACGAAAAGCCTGCTGTGCTCTGCTATGGCAGCAAGTCGTGGATTTAAACTCGCACTTCAGAAAAAGCAGTTAACACATTCGAGTAAAAGGTCCTCCGCAGAATTTTAGATCTTGTAAAGGAAGGGACTAGCGAATATATACAACCATAAGCTGTATCCACTCTTCTAGGAACCAGAAGTTTTAACGTTTATCAAACTAAGTAAACTGCAGTGGACTAGCCAGTAGAGTCAATAGAAGATAGAAGAATCCCCAAAAGTGCTTAAGGCAGTAGAAGTAACAGGCCAGTAGAGAATCCACGCAACCGATGGAAAGGCTTGATTGATGAAGATAGCAAAGCCATATTATAAATAAGCAGCTGGAGAACGTGGTCTTTAGATCGAGACGATTGGAGGTGGTGACTTCTGACGGCCAGGGCCCGATCTGGACTGTCGCGCCGTTGATGATGATCACTCAGTTCCCTTTGGAGATCCTTTTTGTCTCTGGCTTTCGACCACACTAGCTACATTTCACGTAGCCCCCTCGTGCCACCAATCCCTCACCCTCTGAAGAAGCGTTTTATTTGCCTTTCTTATACGTTCTCCAAAATTAATTTTTCAATTTAGTCTGGGTGGCTTAGTGGCTAGAGCACTTGCCTTCGCTGCACCTGGTACCAGGTTCGAATCTGCTTGGCGACAAGTAATTTTCGAAAATGGGATTGGGCGCCAGACTACCAGTTCACTCAGCTGTGAATCAGGTACCTGAGTTAAAATCGGGGTAATAATCACGGACGAGCGTGTAGCTGACCACTTCACCTCCTAGTTTTCCGTTAGTCTCGCAATGAAGTAAATCTAGCATTACTTCAAGGCCTAGGCTCGATTTGGGCTGTTGCGCCATT
This sequence comes from Beris chalybata, assembly GCA_949128065.1. Taxonomy (NCBI): domain Eukaryota; kingdom Metazoa; phylum Arthropoda; class Insecta; order Diptera; family Stratiomyidae; genus Beris; species Beris chalybata. Next base: position 133,197,365 of record OX421894.1, read on the forward strand.
GATTATTAATTTAGCCTGCTATCCTTGACGAAACCAAGACATTTTGCCTTTTCAAATATTTTTCTTTGTGCTTCCCAGTAAATAGTGCAAATTCAGTTTTAGAAGCGTTCTCTCACAAGCCGCACCTTTTGGTCCACATGCTGAGTGTCGAATCCGAAATTTCCGTTAGAGTATCCTCTGGAGCCTAAATTCGGCATACTGAAATATAGAATTTACGATTGATTTTGATCGTATCGTATTCAGTAATAAGGCCTTGAAATTTGGAGGACGAAAACCAATTTAGGTGGTTGCGGAACTAATAGTAATGAAAACAGGGGTTTTAGTGGAGTTTAACCGTGCAAACTCTGTTTTGGAATTGTTGACTCCCAAGCCGCATCTTCTGGTCCACTGGTAGCCAGAAATTTGGTCTCTTACTGAAGGATGCGGTAACTTAATCGAGATGACCGCAGCTCTCGAGGACGAAGGGCAATTTAGGCGGTTGTAGTTGCACAGTAGTTTTGGGAGAGCTTCGCTAATTGGACCAAAACTGAATAAAAAAAAGCATCAACAACTAAAACACAAAATCTATCAATGTTACATTTTATAATTTATTTTATTTATCTTTTTTTTTTGTTCTTTTCTATTCGTTTTTATTCACTTATCTTGAAAAATAATAAATAAATAATTAAATCATTTTTTAAAGCATATTTTCGTATCTTTTCCTCTTTTTGCCGTTGCCGACAAATCTCTAATCTGAATTCAATTTTTTTTGTTCTTTACAACTGTTTTGAACACGAAGAAAAATTCAAAGTTTTTTAAAAGATTACTTGGCTTCTGATCCTCTCATCTGATGGATGTAACAAGCTAACAAATCCTAGATTATACAGAGCGGCTAACAACTTGTAATATATATATTTTTTTTTTTAAATTATTAAAACAGCCGCAAAAATTTTAATTTTTATGATAATGCCAATTGGTAGATAATACAACTAACATAAAATAAAAATACACAATGTAACAGTTAATATTATGTCGTGAGGAATATATTTAATAGATTAGGTATATATTTAGAGTTGTCGGTGGTGGAGTGTTTTGATGACGACGACTTGAACTTGATTTGTTGAGTGTTGTGCTTTTAGTTTTTGGTTGGCATCTATTCAGCATTTCTGTACAGAAAAAAATTAATTAGAAATTTATAGTAAAAGTCGTTTTAATAAACTAGTAGACCTCCTTTTCAAAACATTCAGACAAGATTCATTCAACCATTCATACACTCTACGCCGAAAAAATCAGACGTGCTTAAAGTTATCAGTCTTTCTGCGAGGTGATCTACTCGACATCATCATAAAAGAATTGAATGCATACACAATGCGCATGGTGTTTGTGAATCCAGATCCTTGTTTCCATCCGGTTACAATAACAACTGGATCGCCGGTCCTGACGAACTCCTTCTTCTTGGCGTATTGTAGGCCGAATTGGACGCGTGCATCGACATCCTTAAGCCAGTCAGACATTTGAGGTTCTAGAAGAATGGGAAACGATAAAACTATCTATCCAAAATTGAAGATTTTGGTTAACGTACCTTTATAGACCAATGGCAGAATACCACGGAACAAATGTGCTTGCCGGGCAGTCTGGTCAAATCGAGTAACTGCAATAATCGGGCATCGTGGCTTGTATTTCGAGATCAAATGAGCCGATCGTCCAGACGTTGTAATCACAACAATAGCAGCAGCCTGACTCTTGGCAGCAGCTTCAACGGCAGCAATGGCAACAGCATGAGCAGCATCCAGATTCGTTGATTTTCCGACCAAGTCCGAGAACAAGTTCTTGTGCCAAATAGCCGCTTCGGCTTCCTTACAGGTCTTGGCCATGGTTAAGACGCACTCTAACGGATAGTCACCCTTGGCAGTCTCTCCCGATAACATAACGCAGTCGGCACCGTCCAAAACTGCATTGGCAACATCGGAGATTTCAGCACGTGTTGCACGTGGCTTCTTGATCATGGACTCGAGCATTTGAGTAGCGCAAATTACTGGCTTGCCAACCTGAAATCAAAAACACATTACTCTTCAGTTCTATGAAATCCCGAAGGATGCTGAACTCACCTTGTTGCATCTTGAGATCATGGCCTTCTGTGCCAAGAATACCTTCTCTGGTGGAATCTCAATACCCAAATCGCCACGAGCCACCATAATACCATCGGAAGCAGAAATAATTTCATCCAAATTATGCATACCCTGTTGATTTTCGATTTTTGAGATGATCTTGATATTCTTGCCGTTTTCGCCGAGCACAGCTCGGATTTCACGAAGTGCATCACCATTACGAATGAACGATGCAAAAACCATGTCGACATCATGATCGACACCGAATTTCAAGTCGGCCTTGTCCTTTTCGGATACGGCTGGCAAATCGACCGGAACGCCGGGCAAATTAACACCCTTACGCGATCCCAACGTACCACCGTTCTCAATCTTACAAACCAATGTATCGCCCTTAATTTCGGTTACAATCAACGAAATCAGACCATCGTCGACAAAAATCCTATTGCCAGGCTTGACAACATTCACAATATTGGTATAGTCGACAAAAACAATTTCGCCGCTTCCCTTCTCGGCATAGTCCTTGTTTGTAGTCAAACGGATGGTTCCATCACGTTTCAATTCAACCTCGGCGGTACCACTACCAGCTAATAGTCCAGTACGAATTTCCGGACCCTTGGTATCCAAAGCGATGGCCAACGGATAGTCGATTCCCAACTTTTCCGAATATTGCTTGGCAGCTATGCGGATATTTGTGATGGTTTCGGCATGGTATTCGTAGGAGCCGTGCGAGAAGTTCAAACGGGCAATATTCATGCCGGTTTCCATCATTTTGACGAGCATTTCGGGCGATTTTGAGGCCGGCCCAATTGTGCAGATAATTCCGGAGAGACGGACATGTGGAACAGGTGAATCGAAATCCAATTTGCACATGTGCTCGAGGTAGGTTTCAGCTTCGGCAGCCTTCATTTGGGGCAGGGTCATCTGCAGAAATTGAAGAAAAGAATAGATTAAAATTTTGATCATCAAGAAAACATATACCCAAAAAAACCCAAAAAAAAATCTTATCAAGCAGAAAAAATGATCTATTTGTATGAAGTATGAAGCAGTAAAAATTGTCAAACTTTGATAATGCATAATGAAGCTTATATTCAGTATTGACCTTTTGAGTCAATGTAGTGCTTAAGTCGTACTCTTCTTAGGTTGTAGTCTATATTTTTCGCCAGATGCGTCGGTACTTTTTCGGATTGATTCGCCTAAGGATGGAAGCGAAGATTGTGTCTTGCAAAGCTTAGTTGTAAATCCAGTATTACACTGTATCCAATGCTGTCAAATATTTGATTCAAAAAATACGACGAGAAGTTCTATCACACTTATTCCGTCAAAATTGAATTTGCGTAGAGCAAATAAAATAATGTGGCAAGCCAAAATTTGACTATTACACTATCTGCCAGCATTTGGCAGGACAGATAGTCAAATATTTGACAGTGTGGCCTACAGTGAAATACTAGCTTAAAAGTAGTAAATTAAATGATTACAACTAAAATACAATAAATAGTTGTGTTATTGGCTGAGAAAGGTTCAGAAGCTGACTTCATGGGATCATACCCATTCTGTGGGATACCATTAAGCACAGCCAGAAAGAACAACCGAATGTGGAAAAAATCGCAAAGTGCCATTCACTAGGACTTGGCCTTAGGCAACAGGCACTCAAAGCTATATTTATGCCAAAGCATTCGGAAAAAATAGCATCTGATTATCTAAAACTAAGCAGATATCAGACGCGGACCCTAGTGGGAGCTATGACTGGGCATTGCCACATGAGGAAGCATCTCAATAGGATTGGTCTCTCTGAGACTAACTAAATTTGCAGAATATGCAATTACGAAGACGAAACACCAGAGCATATCCTCTGTGAATGTGAGGGTTTTGCTCACAAAAGACTTCGTCACTTCGGTCAGAGTTTCATAGAACCATCGGAATTCCTGACCATTCCTCTTCGCAAAATACATACTAAGCTTCATTGAAAGCGCATGGATTGAAGAGGAATCATAGGCAATCCGAGGAGACGTAACACTAGGCCCAACTGTGGCTTCAGTGATAGAGGTTAACCATGCCAACCCCTATTACCAAACTATCTATCTATCTGTGTTATTAGCTACAATATTGCAACAAATCGTACACTCAGTAGTAATGACTTTAAAAAAAATCTGGAGGTTGTTAGTAAATTTCCTGATAACGCATTAGCTCTCCCTGGTCATCAATATTTAAATATGTTACAATTTTGTACAGACGAATTTAAAATAACCTTCATTGTTTACTTCTATCGGAAATTCACGACTTCTCGTATACCAGAGACGCACATCTGAAAACGTGACTTAAGCTGATAAAATTTTATAAGATTGAAGTGCTAAAAAAAAGTGAAAAGTTATTAGATACGACCCCAATCACGTTTTCAAAAATACTATTACATAATAAAGACCTAGTTATTTATATTTAGACTGATTAGAGAGTTAAGAAAAATTTTATTTTTAATATTTCTTTCATTATCTCCAGAACTGCGGAGGTAATGGATGAAAGAAGTGTTATATTGGTTCCATTACTTCTTTCACAGAAATTCTGTTCAAGAAATCCAAAAACTTTTGCGTAATATTTGGGCGTTGAAATAGGACCAATTGAGGCTTCAGTGACCGAGGAAACCAAACCAACCCCAAAATGTTAGTCATGATCAGAAATTCAATTAAGTCCAACCGAATGATTCATTATAATAACACGGATCAAATCAATTGGCCAAAATTTGCCATAACCAATTTACCAATAATTTAATTGTGTTTGCAGCAAGCAATAAACTGATTGACAAAGTTCAAAAGTTTGGATGCAATAACATCAATTGGCTAAATTTTGCAAAAACTAATTCAGTGTGATTCGATTGATTTGAATCAAGGATTTTGTGAGTCATTTTGTTTAAACATGTAATTATGAGTTTTCGTGAAGTACGATGATATCCTGAGAGTTACAATAGGTCGTCGGAGGTTTCGTTAAGAAGTTCAGAACTATATCAAGTCCGATCACTCCATGGCAACATGTCTCTTATGCTTGCTTACCTTGAAAATTTCCTTGAAGTCGACAGTACGGATGCTGCCTAAGATACAGCTTCTAGCACTAGTGAGTGCCGGGCAGTTACGAAGAAAGTGAATCTTCATTTTCAAGACTTTGCTATTGCTGCAACAGTTTGAAATTTTGAGTGGTTCGCCAATCGGTCTGTGACCCACAATGATCGCTACAACTCGCGCCATCTGTTTGCGAGAGTAGTTCGCAGTTTTCGCTACAACTCTCGCCATCTATTTATCAGATTTGGTTATGAGCTGTGTAGTCTTATTTGTATAGTATCAAGGTCATATATCATCCGTAGTGTAACACAGGATTTTGGGTTTGAAAGGATTGGATTTGGAAGATGCCGTTCTCCACAATATTAAATATAGCGAAGCGTGACGGATTTAGCTTTATCTCAAAATAGAAAATGTCCTGGAACTCGGCGGTCTATTATTGCTGCCTACCGATGAAACTAGTTCTGACGCAACACTATTAGTTCGAAGGATATTGGGACCGAATCAAGTGCCTTGATGGCTAATAGACTACTGCGGACTTACTAACCATGATCTGTGTCGATTCCGGCAGCCAATTTCGGTAAAAAATTAATTAACAATCTTATCGAGACTATATTAAGTAGGCACCCACCACATATCAAACAATAATTAAGCGAAAGATACTCGATATAGGGCGAACCACTCTGTAGTACATGCGGGTATATTTTAATAAACTCGTGTAAGTACGTCAATGAAGTTCGGTGCCAATAATGTTGCGTAATTTTGAATTGGCTCGACAGATACAGCACACGAATCAGCTGGGATGTGATTTATCCGTTTAAGTATAGAACGCATTGTTTTTGTAAAGCGTTGGGTTCTTTTTTCATCCCAAAAGAGACGTCCGTTTCATTAAGTTGCGGACAAAACAAAATTAAATTTTAGTTCTTTTGTGTTTTTTTGATTTTAAATGAATCTGGACCCAAAAGTTTGTAGCGCATAGCCCGGAGTCTTGAATATATCCCAAATACTCTTGATGTCTGCGTGGTACCTTAAGAACATGTTGAATACTCCTACTCCTTTGGGCGATTTCAGCTAAAAGTTTCCATACATAAGTCATTGAAAAATTTGTTTATTTATTATTGCAAGACTGGCTCTAACTCAAGAAATTGTTTAGCCAGAATGTAAAATTTTTCCGTAAATGCGAGTCTTCCCATTCCATTGGGTATCTCATACGCGAAGGTCCTTAAATGAAGCTGGACGATTTAAGGACCTACAATTTTTTTTAAGGATGAAAAAAAGAAATTTCAGTAGCCGAATTTAGAAGCCTCAACCGCCTAGTTTTTTATCAGGGCTACTAGTGCCATCCATCACCCAAAAGGATGAAGAAGGAAATGAAGGACACAGTCGAATGAATTGATAGAGTGAAATGTTCTGATGCGTATTTGGTAGAATTTTGATGGAATTCTGGACGAGCGACCTTAGAAATAAGGAAAAATGGAAGGGTATGATAGAGCATTACCCAATTCCACATTAAGGGGTTATATACAGTTGTTATAAACGAAAAAATCAAATTTTTTTTTATTGCATATTCTTTCAGTATATTCTCTCAAGAATACTCTCACCAAATTTCATAACGATCGAAGCATTAAAACCGAAGTTGTAGCTTTTTATAGCACACTACCTGCACAGCGAGAGAAATAAACTTGAAACTTTAAACGCAATTATCTCAGAATCTCAATTAAATTTTTTTTAAAACTTTTTTTTTTAGAGCAAAAAATCGAAAATGTTGTGACTATAACTTTTTTATTATTTAATATTTGTTGATGAATAAATTTCAACAAGTTCTTAGAAACATGTACTATTCGACGTTGACAAAAGATTTTGAATAAATATTTTTTATGGTGTAAAAAAAAAAGTCGAGAAAATTTCATATTTTTTCGCGGTCCAATTGTATATAACTCCTTAAGGAGTTTAGAGTTGCGTTTAGAATTCTAGCGTTGTTCCAAATGAACGAATGGATGAAGTTTCTTCATCACCCTTACAGATATCCGTCTAGACAGGATTCCCCTATTGGTTGGGCGATAAACTATGAACCATTCCCAGAAAAGAAAGAAAACTCAGAACGGACGAAGGGAGAAATATTATCGAAAGTATCAAGTATCGATTTGGACTATAGTGCCAAAAAAATACCGTACGTAAAAACAGCGACATAAGATATACCCTAGCACCTCAATGAGATTTCGTAGTAATGGAATTGGAAAAGTAGATCTGTGCTATAATATATTCTGAATGTTCAAATCTGATAACCCCATGAGTTTTGGTCAAAATTAGTCAAAACGACTTTAAATGACAACACCACATGGGCGCTTAAAACTGATCAGAACCATGCACTATAATTAAATACATGTCTTTACCACCAGTATCTTTAGACAATATTAAAATAGCACTAATATTGTCTTCTTTATCCCCAACAAATGTGAGCAACTCTCATAGTTCAATTACTAACAACTGTCAATACTTTTAGTTTTTTGAACTCAATGCAATCCTTGAAATAGTAATAATTAAATTAATTAATTTAAAAATTTATATTTTACCACAACATAATTTGTAACGTTTTTAGTACATACTTTAAAAAAATTACCGAATTTCAGTGACACAGTATTTAGGATCGATGTAATAAAAAAACACTTTTTAAATATGTCAATCTTTTCGAAATTCCCAACATCAAAAATTATTTTTACATTGTCGGTTGCTTTAATTCAATCCTATGTTTTGATTTCCCCAAATAAAAATAAAAATAAAAATCCGATGGCTGCCCAAATTTGCAAATCCACCAAGTGATCAAATATTCAAAATTCGAAGAAAACAACGAAAAATACAAATAATTTGCCAAAATTAAATTTTTTTCGTAGTCTGAATCGCCACATCGCATCACTTCGATTCGCTGTTTTGCAGCATTAAATTCTGAGCGTTCAGCAATATGACGCGATGCAGATCGGCATATCGCATCGCTCTAATCGCGTCGCTTCGCTTCCAGTGCCTATTTTATAATTTCTTTGCGCTTGGGTCATAGTGCGCATCGCTCTTATGGTAATTTCACCAAGCAAGTTTTCATCTTCTTTACTTTGGGATGCACTATGTCTACAATGTTTTATTTCAATTTCAGTTTGAATAAAAACAAGGGCGGGACGAAAGTGGGGGCGCTATATAGGGTGTCCTCCAGGTGAAAGTATACTGAACTAATAAGAATAAAATAAAACTGTCTTTTTTCATGTTAATGGCTGGACTTGAACAGCTCAAACCAGGGATAGGGATCAAAACGTATTAGCTATAACTGCTAAATAATTTGTGATGTTGCTATTTACTCCATTTTCTGTGTGAACTCGCCACGGTAGACCAGTAGATCTTGCTTTCTTCCGGCGCCTATGTGTTCGCGTGATCAAATCAGTGCAATTTGATATACATATGTATGTAGTTCAAAAACAAATTCAATCTAAATGTAAAGTCTTAATACTTTGTAACGATTTGTTACATGGAACAGAGTTATATAATTTAATTGGAGCCCCTTAAACAATACTATTTAAATTAAAATATTGCTAGTAGCTGCTATAACGACTTCCCGTGACGATAATCATTTCAATGTACACATAGATTGTGCAAATACTGAGTTATTATTAAATTACCATTATAAAATATTTTTATAAATAAACGATAAGAATAATGCTTCTCAGTAATTTAATCTTTGGTTAATATTTACATGAGTGCATTCTCGTATGCTACTACATTGGTGTATTTACTATTACGTTTCATCACAGTCTGTATATCACGTTATATCGCTAATTTCTGTTGTGGTAATTTTAATTTTTCTCGATTTTCATAGAAAAAGAATTTGTAGAGAAATGTCCAGAAAAGAGCTGATCTATGGCGACAACTGACTGTCACTTTTGCTCCACGTATGTATGTATTTCACGAGTACCAAACTGTAAATTCTGATTCAGTACTGACAGTTTGGTACTCATGTAATACTCAATCTCAGTACTACTAATAATCAATGGTGCAACAGACCAAATCTAGGCCTTGAAGTAATGCTAGAGCTACTTCATTACTAGACCTACGAACACTAGAAAGTGAAGTGATCAGCCACACGCTCGTCCGTGATTATTACCCCGATTATAACTCAGGTACTGATTTACAGCTGAGTGAACTGGTACTAAGGGAGCTAAAAATGATTGCCTTCCATGACCAAAGAAAATAAGGCTTGAAGTAAAAAAAAACACTTGTCCCCTAATATGATTCTGGATCTGTTCAAGGTAATGGCCACTCGCTCAGCAACTACGAGCTATCAAAATATCTTGAGAAATATTTGGTAACATGTTGCACTGAACGGATCTGCAATAGGATTAACGTCTTTGTTTAGACCTATCAAATTTAAAAACTCTTTGGTATGCTTTTTCGGATACCGAACTGGGCTTACGAAGACTATCCCTTAATACAGAAGCGTACATTCCAGCCAGTCTTATGGATAGCAAAGATGAAGAATCGTTCCGGGTATGACAGCGTACCAGCAGATGTTGAAAACTTTTATTGCAATTGTTAGGCGCCCTTGAATGAAATTTGCTCAAAAATGCTTCGTATCAAATCTCTCAGTTGATTTTCTGTCCCGACCATTTCATCCATGAACTGAAGAAACTAAATTGTTTGCTGGTGCAATGACAACACCAGCAAAATTAGTTCAGTATCCATCACTACAATATCAACATTTTCGGCATTTTTTTTAAAGCACAAAGGATTACGCCAGGACCGCATATTCGAGGAATCTTGATCCCCTTTTATGTCGGAAGAAAATTCAACTCCTGTTGGAAGACAAATGATTACGCCAGGACCGCATCTTCGAGGAACACTGATCCCTTTCTAGGTTAGAAGAAAATTGTACTGCAGGTGGAAAACAAAGGATTACGCCAGGAACGCATCTTGGAGGAACCTTGATCCCTTTCTAGGTTAGAAGAAAATTGTACTGCAGGTGGAAAACAAAGGTTAACGCTAGGACCGCTTCTTGGAGGAGCACTGATCCCTTTCTAGGTTAGAAGAAAATTGTACTGCAGGTGGAAAACAAAAGTTAACGCTAGGACCGCTTCTTGGAGGAGCACTGATCCCTTTCTATGTCGGAAGAAAATTCAACTCCTGACGGAAGACAAAGGATTATGCCAGGACCACATTTTGGATGAACACTGATCCCTTTCTATGTCGGAAGGAAATTGAAAATTCAACTCCTGGTGGAAAACAAAGGATAAAGCCAGGAACGCATCTTGGAGGAACACTGATCTCTTTTTATGTCGGAAGGCAATTCAACTCCTGGCGGAAAACGAAGGATTACGCCAGGAACGCATCTTGGAGGAAGCTTGATCCCTTTCTATGTCGGAAGGCAATTCAACTCCTGGTGGAAGACAGAGGATTACGCCAGGACCACATCTTGGAGGAACACTGATGCCTTTCTATGTCGGAAGGAAATTCAACTTTTCGTGGAAAACAAAGGATTACGCTAGGATCGCATATTGGAGGAAAACTGATCTCGTTCGATCTCGGAAGGAAATTCAACTTCTGGTAGAAAACGAAGGATTACGCCAGGACGCATCTTGGAGGAACACTAATCCCTTTCTAGGTTAGAAGAAAATTGAACTGCAGGTGGAAAACAAAGGATTACGCCAGGAACGCATCTTGGAGGAACACTGATCCCTTTCTCTGTCGGAAGGCAATTCAACCTTGGCGGGAGACAAAGGGTTACGCCAGGAACGCATCTGGAAGGAACACTGATCCCTTTCTATATGAGAAGGAAATTCAACTCCTGATGGAAAACAAAGGATTACGCCAGGACAGTGCATTTTGGAAGAACACTGATTCTATCCTAAGTCCATCCCAAATCACGCAGACATTTTTTTAAATATAGCAATGGCTGCTAATTTTTTTAAGTAAGAACTATTTGTTTATGCTTTTAACAAGGCAGGCCTTGGAAGCCTAGTTTACATGTGCTCCAGTTTCTAGGAGTATGGTGAGTACCACCAGACCTATGTCATGTAAGTCGCACAAGGCTTAAAACACCTTTAAGTAAGTTAAATTAAGAATCTCTGTACATTAGGGCACCCGGGTAAAAACAAAATAATTGATTGCTCTTTAAGCACCCAACAATTTTTTTCTGGTGTCAACAGCTATCGATGATTTGCCAAATTTAAAACAACCCAAATTCCGAATAAGGAGCAAAAATTTCTAATTTCGCGACAACATAAATTTCTCAATGTAGCAACATACCCCACTGTACAAAGTCGTGTGAAACATCGTCAAAAACCGATGTCCTTACATAAATTCTCTCGAAATATCACACAAATGTCCTTGACGAAGGGCACATTGAAATCTAGTTCAGTGTGTGTTGTATAACCACCCCATACCACACTTCTCGAGCACGTCACAGAACTGGACTTGTAATAAAATAAAAATTTCTTTTTCGAATTTCTTAAAACATTCTTAAATTTACCTGTTTCGGTTTCGAATCGTAGACCGTTGTCCAAACCATTTTGACGCTTTTTACGTTACACGATTTCGTAAATAATTGAAAATTTAAATTTAACTTATTATTTTTGTCAACAGAGAGATTATTTTGTATGTGGCCGCCAGCTGCGCTTGATGCTACTAATGCTCTTGGCTGTTTGACGAATACGAAACTTTCCGATTGCGAAAATCCACTAAATTTATTCTTATCGTAAAATAAAAGCGAGAAACAAATAGCGTGAAAAACACTTTAAAATAATTTTTTTTTTTTAAATTAAAATTGTTTTATTACAGACTACGCGGTAACAATCGAATGCGATTTTCACCTGTCGGCTTTAACAGATCAGTTGAAAACAATTTAACTTGAACTCGCGGATATTTAGTTCATACGGTCAAATAGCGACGACTGATTATCTCGTACTATGCGGATTTACCGACGGATGCATTTCTTTCGATTCGAACCAAAAACCCAGAAAATTACGCCGGGTCTGGTGTCTAGGTGGTAGTATAGTCGGGCTTCTTATAAATTGTAGGTGCTCCTTAGAGCACATGCGCCCACTAACCTGGGGAAATAAATCATTCCACACTATCTCTGTGAGAACAATAGGAAAAACTAAGTACACTGTATGACGCGATACGAGTACTCACTACCTTGCTTGCGACAGTATGTCATTTGTCAAGCGAAAATTCGCCAAGTTTAAGGTGAGACGAAATTACCTACTTATCTACATTTTGCATGTGTTTTATAATATTTCTATCTAAAATTAATTAGTCAATTGTAATAATATTTTACAAGTAGAGTATGCGCAGCACTTGCGCAATATGTTGAAATCTACATATAAAACAGGCCAGCGTTACCAGACTATAAAGGAAGATAGTAGTCAAGATATTTACGGTTTTTATTTTGTGATAAGACACGATATTCGTGAAACGGCTATCTAAAATCATCCACATGACTTAGTTTAATCTTTTTATTACAAAAAATAATTCGATTGTTGAATTGCCACCAAGCAAGCTTGTACTAATACTGTTTAATTGTCGCGAAAATTGATAGTAGGATTAACTTGTAAATTGATTATATCTACTAAGGTATAATTTAATGTGTATTTCTAGTCGTATTTAATATAATTTTTGATTGATTTATCAGGATGTGATGGCGTGGTTGGAAAGTTTTTAGCACTAGTATAGTATTTATTTGGGCTGTTGCGCCATTGATTATTATTATAGTATTTAAAATAATAATAAATATCTGGTTCGTTTTTTAGAAATTAGCGAGAAAATCGTTTAATAGATTTTGTGTGTAGAAATATGTTCTTAGTTCGTAGATCAGTGTCTGAATATTTTCGGGAGGCATTGTATGAAAATAAACGCCTACAGTACTGAAGTTTGATCGGCAATTCTTTGCTGCTTTTTCATGTTAGGGTTACACAAGCAAGTGCTAATACAATATATGTAGAATCAAACGGTCTTACTTATAGATAGTCTGTACCATTTTATTTTTTACAAATAAAACAATGAATATATAGTAGACTGTATGAGGTGTCCTTCGAAAAAATTTTGGACCCGTAAAGGAAGGAACGAACTGGCGAATAAGATACAACCATGAGCTGTATCGACTCTTCAAGGAGCCAGAAGCTTCAACGTTCATCAAACTATACGTAAACTACAGTGGGTTGGTTATGTAGAGCGAATAGAAGATAGCAGAATTACCAAACGTACTCTCAAAGGCAAAACGAGAAGTAACAGGCCAATAGGCAAACCATGCAAGCGATAAGAAGGCTTGATTGATGAGGATAGCACGGACGTGCTCTTTGGATCGATACGATTGGAGACGACGACTTCAAGCGGCCAGGGCCCGATTTCGGCTGTCGCGCCATTTGTTATGAAGTGTTTATCCAAGTGTGTCCAATCCAAAAAATCAATATGTTGAAAATATTGGTATAAAAAACTTTTCTACAGAATGTCTTTATAAAAACATTTCGTCGAATCCACTGTTAATTTTCTTAAGTTTTTAGGTAAAATTTTTCCATTTCTTAATAAAAAATCTGCCAGCAGTCTTTATGTTTTTTTTGATAGTAGCTCGGAACGCGCTAGAATTCTTACGCCGCTGCCGCAAATAACATATGAATTAAATAATTGGGTCAAATTCCGGGATGCGGTCTAGGGGATGAAAAAGAAAAAAACTTAAAAATAGGTGCCCGTTTAAGTGAAAAGATATTTGATATCTGATCAGACCTGAGAGATATGGCAGAATTCATGAAAATATATACAATCACGTTACACCCCCTTAGGGGTCGAATTTCAAAAATTTTTTAAAACACTTCTTAGGTATTCATATGAAGAATCCGTAGAATAAAAATGAATTCAATATTTCAAAAGACCTAGTAGATATGACGAAAATCGTAAAAATATGTGCATTCTATTTCCACTGATAATTTTTAAAAATTTACACCAATGGATATTTGATTTTCTTTAATCAGAATTACTTTTCTAGTTGATTTACATATACACACTGAGTTTCAACTTTCCAGTACAAGCCGTTCTACAGTAAGGAAAAACACCCACACCTCCGTAGCATACTACCCCGAAAAAAATTATATTTTTTCAACATGCCACTACTATGAGCTCTACCTTAATACCAAATTTCAGCTTTATATCATTATTTTGAGTTCTTGAGATATCGGAACCTTTTCCTTTTCGCCCTCCCCCACCCTCACCACTACACCCTCATCCACAAAATTCCAGCTAGGAGTCTATTAGATCTTCTTCTGGTAAAATGTTTAAACCATCTATCTTCTTGAGATGTGAGAAGTGAATTTTTTGGAAAAATTCTTATCCCCTCCACTTTCACCACACCATTAAAAAATTTTACTTTTAGTAAACTTCATTCGTCAACCTTTATCCGGAAAACGAATTTTATTTTTTCCAGTGCAATTGGTTTGTGAGATATCGTAATCTAAAGTTTTTCACCCCCATCTCCAGACTCCACTGCCTCCCCCCCTAAAAATTTTTATTTCGATCTATCTTCCTAGTATACCTACAGATGTTCATTAAGTTTTAATTGCGTGATATTAACCGTTTAGGGAGATATAGATTTTACAATGTCTCAATTTCGGCTTTCGAGCGTTTCGGACGCATTATTATTGCGAATTTTGGCTATATTGAAACTGGCATTGCCATAACCGTCAAACGATCGATGATAGGCCACTTCTTGCGTCCTAAACTGGATAATATGGATACCGGTGACATGCGGTTCCAACAGGACGGCTCTACGTGCCTAACAGCGCCTGTCACGATAGACATTATGCACGATTGATTTGTGGGCATGATTAATCCCATAAAATATTTTTTCCAAAAAGAATTGGGTGGATATCTCACACATATCTCATTTTATTTACATTTAAAAATTGAACGTCCTTATTGAAAGACCTTATAGTTATTATTCGTTTCTTGCCTTAATTTTATCGATGTTTATAAAAATTTGATTTTGGACTAGTCGGGCGTTTGAAAACTGGCTAGGTACTCCGTCTCTTGAAAACCTGGCAACCCTATTCGACAGACTATAAACGTAATTTTTGTTTTTTGTTTCATTAATATCTTTCACGAAATAAAACTTTAAAAAACTATTATTCCTTTATAAAATATGGTTACACTGGCCACGTAGACAAGATAATTCATTATCCAACCGAATTTTATAACCGAAAAAAGAAATTAATTGAATAAAACAAGGACAGTATCTACCAAAGCACGACGATACATATTTTACGGTTGATTAAATTGCACCACAACTTTAAGGAGCTAGAAACATTTCTAAAAAGTTCTCACTGTCACCACGAAAAAACGAAAATTATTCAATTTCTCTTATTCGATTTACTCGTATTTTACTATAGTGCAAATTGCAACGCATGTGCAATGCAAGCGCCAATTTTCACTTCACTCGATTTTATTTTTAAATAATTGTTGGCGGTAGATTTAAATTTGCAATGTTCGATATTTGTAAAATGCTTCCGAAAGTTTTACAACAAATTGTTTTGATATTATGTAAACAGAAAATACTGAGGACTACTAGATGCAGATTGTGTCATTACATTGAGTTTGGGAGGAATACAATCAGATAGTTGGCTTCAAGTGAAGCCCGACAAGCGTTTTCTACAATCATTGGGATTTTTTTTAACAATTAGTAAGACAGCAATTAGACATGATACAGATCCATACTGCGAAAAAGCAATTTTTATGATCAATAAAAGGGCGCCCACTAAAAAACTAGGGGTGCCATCTGGCTGCTTAACAGATATTAATTGTTATAATATTAATATCAGGAGGCCAAGATCCGATTTGGACTGTAGCGCCATCGTAAGTAAGTATGTAAGTAATATATATATTATAGTCAAAAAAACTTGCCAAGTAACTGAAAAGATAAAAATATTTTTTATAAAGATGTAATAACATAAAAATAAAAATAGCATTCAACAATGTAATGCAAACTTTCAAGTTAATATTTTTTTTTCTTTAATATTGTGCCAAAATTTGGAAAGAACTTGCATACATTTTGGTAGAGTTTGCATACATTGCGAAAGAACATTTGTCAAAATCATGCAAATAATTTTTTACGCCAAATATTCAATATTTATAAATTTTATGTCATTTGGGTCGAATCGAAATTATGTTTGCCGGAAATTAAAACATTGAAAAAATCGCCTAATGTAACAACAAAATTATTGAAGTACATTAAAATATACCCGAAAATAAATTATTGATAAAATGTTGTTATAAATTTCCATGTACATAAATATCCATGCTTTTAAAATTTATGATTTTGTTTTTTAAAAAAAAATATTTTTTAAGCAATATTTAAAAAAATGTACACCTTTTAAATATTTGTATGAAAAAGCAATTAAATTTAAATGGACCATAGTTTGCTAGTTCATAAAATTATTACAATGTCCATTTTAAGCCCTGACGATACAAAAAGCATAATAATAAAATTAACGTGCACCCCCAATATTCTTAATGCCAATTAATTGGAAAAAAGAAAATATATACTTCATTATTATCACTAGAAAATAATAAAGTAAAAATTATAATAAATAAAAATTGTATCTTGCCTACTAATTAACGAAAATTTTAGGAAATTTTGTTCCACTGTTCTCCAATGAATTGAATTGTTATGTGTAGAGTAGATAGCAGTTTTATGTAGTAGTGTAGCTGAAAAATTATTGCAAAAACACTGTTAGTTAAATGACAATATTTATTAGTGCTGTGAAAAAAATTGTTTTAAATGGTTCAAATAAAGTATAGTTAGGCTCGTTCATACGATCGTCAGTTAAATTCTAACCGGAACTCTAACTGGAAGTTTTGTATGGAAATCTGTCAGTTAAAGTTTCAACTAGAACGTAACTGCTGATCTGCTGAACTGATCGTAGGAACGAGCCATAGAAAGTTAAAGCATGGAACACGCTTTAGATGATTTAAATGAATGTTTGTTTTAATATTTGCTCTTTTAAGAAAAACGAAATTATTTTAATTAACATTTAAGTATAACAATATTTTATTTTTAGTTGAAGCGGGTTTTAATTGGGATAATAGTAAATTAATATATTGTATATGACGTTAAACATAAATTTAGCGATTTGACAATTCTGGTCGAACAAATTTCATTTCGAAATACTCGGATTTATGGGTGTTTAGAGAAACACCCATGATTGGAAGAAGAAACACGTATGGGTGTTTGCGCCTTTTCATACGTTTTGGTGCTATATCCACCGGTGTCAACAATTAATAATAATAATATGTATTGTTATTTATGTTATTAAAAAATAACAATTTATTTGTTTTAACCAACATTTTATTTGTCGAAACCAAACACCCATCGTAGTTGAGAAATTCAATGGGTGTTGGAGGAGCAAAATGATTCAAATGTGTGTCTCTTTAACTCACAGTACTAATGGGGGGGGGGGGGCACCTACGCTTTAGCACAGAACACGGTTTTCAAATTGTTCGGACTACACGTGAAAGAAATCTCTTTGACTACCATAAAAACAGTTTTTTTCCGCACTTGTTAAATGTATAAGAAGAAATAAATAAAAATTCCTTTTGACTCTTCATCCCACGAATACTACAAATATTCACTACGGTAGTATTTTCTATATTCAAAGCAGTCATCACCGAAGTTTGGGTATGCCACTGCACTGCTACTCACTACTATAGGCAACTTAATAATCAACTATCGAGATAATCCACTGGTGATAATCCGAGTATTTTAGTAGTCAACTACCGCATACTGTTAACTAAGAGCTAAAAAAACCCATACTGAGAGATACAAAAGGAGAATCACACTGAAGTAGATTGTCCAGCCCAATGTGTGTACAGCTGTCTACATTCTAAATTTAATTCATAGCTTCCATTTTTACTCAAATTTTTATTGGCATGTTTGTTTAGTTGGTAACCGGATCAAAAAAGACAATTCAATGTACCCAGTTTTACGTAACACACTCAGGCAAGTGTAACAATCGTATCGAAACTTATTAAAATGTAATTGCTTCGTTTAACGAGGGTCACTTTATCGCATATTAAATTTTAAACTGGTAAGAGTTTTCGCTTATTATCTGAGAAATGGCAAACCCTAAGTCCTACATATATATGTATGCAGCTTTTGTAGGTACACACATACAATAATAAAATCAGTAATAGAATTCGATTTTCTGAGAAAACTCACATTGATGAAAAACATTTGAGGATCACGATAGTAAAAATTTATATTTTCAAGTAAATTTCGGATAAATTTCAAATTTCTTTAAATTACTTCACGAAATCGTAATTTTTATTGTAGTTAATACCCTTTTTATAAAATGTTATTGCTTAGGGTGGCCATATCACGAGGATTTCGCCAGGTAAATTGCATGACCCATTTTCTCAGAAACCACTTATCCAATTTGAATGAAATTTTGGACAATTGTTCCTTAGTGCAAAACAGGCAAACATAATGGACTAAAATTCTTATATTTTTGAGAAGGTTATAGCACATGGGTCATTCCATGAAAAATCGCAAAAGCTGTGACCTTACCATCGCCGATTCTTTTGAAAATTTTTTTGCTTGAAGAACTATTGAAAAAAAAATATAATAGCATTTTCTTATTTTGCGACAACCTTCCCCTTTAAAATAAGTCCTATTTTATTATTCTATGATAAAAACTAACAGAGATATGAACTTTCAAAGAGGACTTGGACACCATTTTTGCGAAATCTTTAACATACTATAACTAACAAAAAAAATGAGATAGAAAAAAAAAATTGAAATTATATTTTTTTTTTCACTAGTTCTTCAAGCAAAAAAATTTTCAAAAGAATCGGCGATGGTAAGGTCACAACTTTTGCGATTTTTCATGGAATGACCCACATCTAACTTTGATAAACAGAAAGCTATACGCCAGTCTCATATTAGATTGTTAAGTAACTAAAAATTTTGAATATCCTTGAACTCTATCTGGCACCAGTGATGACATCTTTACAACAAAACAAAAAACACATGATAAGATGAACGTTTTTCGAGAAAATCTTTGTTGTTACAGCTAAAGGGTGTCACAATATACTCGTTCCGAAGTTTATTGTACAACACGCTTAAGACATCTTTTTTGACATTTTGATCTTTGGCCAATTGCGAATTTGAAGCGCCTTAAGGCTGGTTTACGAATGCAAACATTTTTTACTGAGATTGTGAGGGAGAACCAAAATTTCTTATGAGAAAGTGATCAGGAGTGAAAAAAAAAGAAGATATTGGTTACATTTCTGTACATTTCGTTTTTGTGCGGTTGCTGCTTTCTACTCTATGGAAAATTCGATAAGCTAGCTCCCTCACAGTCTTAGTAAAAATTGTTTGCAGTCGTCGTAAACCAGCCTTTACGTTCGCCAACGAGCAAAAACAAAGTTGACCATGGATGGAAATGAGACTCATTTCCATCTCAGTGGCAGCAACAAGCAGAATTGCAGAATATGTGCTGAAGAAAATCCAAGGGCATGTTTTGAAAAGCCAATGCATCCACTAAAATTTATTATTGCATACGAAAAATCTCTAGAAACAGCGACAACAATCGGCCACCAGTATCGTGCGATTTGACTCAGTTGAACTTATTTCTTTGGGTTTATCTCAAAAGCAAGGTTTACACCAATAAACCCACCACCAGTCAACAACTGAAGGGCGAGATAACAAACCAAATTGGTCTAATTCAGGAGCAATTATGCCTTGATGTCATACAAATTTTGACAAACGGATCGACGTGTGCTGTAGGAGCCGTGAGCATTTGAGTGATATGCTTTGCCACATTTAATAGCCAACCAAATAAAATTTTTAATAAAAATTTCAATCACTTGTCCACTTGTTTTCAAGTTTGATTTAACTTCGGAACGAGCTATTGTAACACCATTTAGCTGCTTAAAATTTTCGCTTTACAAGCAGCATTGGTTTTGTGAAATCTAATGTTTCGAGTATCATGTTTTTGATTGGCTTTTGTTATTTTTTCTATAAATAGTTTGCAACTTT
Organism: Beris chalybata; assembly: GCA_949128065.1. Lineage (NCBI taxonomy): Eukaryota > Metazoa > Arthropoda > Insecta > Diptera > Stratiomyidae > Beris > Beris chalybata. Next base: position 133,217,551 of record OX421894.1, read on the forward strand.
GTGGTGTTTTTGTTGCATTTTGATCCTGATCCAACTTCGCAGCTATTTTTATGGGACTTCCTGACCTCTAGAATCATCCGGTTTGAACATTCTTACGCAGAATTGAGTCTTAGATAAAAATATAAAAAAAAAAACGTTTTTTAACCCAACAAGGATATGCTCCCCTTAATATGGTAGTATAGCTAATGACGCATTTCTACATGCGTCTTCATGTGCATTGAGCAGGCACACGGGCCCCATTGACCTATTTTCATTGGGAAGTGAGGACCTTTTTTTTAGGTCATCACATTCAGTATGGTGGGAATTTGATACCCCCCTCCCTCTTCATTCATTCCAGCGCACGGGCCTGGCATATTGAGCATGTGCCTTAAGCGCGAATGTGTAGGCGCATGTGGAAATGGTACAGGCAAATCCATTTGATGTGCCTTAAAAACGCTATCGAAGCAAATGTTCAAACCGAATGTTTTTGGCAGTAGTGGGGGTCGATTTCATGTGCACACTAACGCGAATGTGTCGTTTCCACATGTGCATACACGCTAATGTGCATCGCGCAATGCACATCAAGGCACATGTGGAAACGCGGCATAATATTTGCCATCACCTGGTCGGAAAGGTACAAGCCGCTCCTGCTTTTTTGCAGATTTTACTAAGCTGCGTAAATTGTTAGCCTTCATTTTACAAGTACATCAGTGGTTTTACTGCACTCTTTTGCCATTCACTTAATTAGCTTGACTTTGAAGAATTCTTAGCGGTAGCAAGTACATACCTACATACATAGCAACACTTTCATTACATATTTTCACACATTGTTTTTGATCATGTTCTTATCAGATCTTCGATCCACGGCCCCGATAGCGTCGCCCACGTTGATCACATTTCTGATTACTCCATAACTACATATACTAAACAGTGTAATTTTCCGTGATAAAATTCCTTATCATATCGCACACAATGAACTCGTCATGCGTTCACCAGGTGAAATCTACCGACAAGACGGCCGACCACCTTCATGATATCGGTCAAAATTAGATGCCATAAAATCCAATCAATTCAGAAATGACGCATTGCTCAGATTGAGAAAAAAATTCCTCCCAGATCACCACCTCTAACCCAAAAAAAAAAACGGTGATTAAAAAATTGCCAACAAAATTTTCTTTCATTTAAATTGAACTGCGAAGCGTGTTTACGAACAATCATATGAGCGATTAACTAAACGCAAAAAACACTTCTAGAGGTCAAGGAATGTCAAAGAAAAGTTCGCGACCACGCATTAAAGCGCGGGTCACAGCCACGCCACGCTGGATTAGCGGCGAATAACTGTCCAGTCCACCCGGCGAAAACCCGAAACAATAAGGTCCTCATACCGGTTTAAATTATAAAACCCAGTGCGCTCCAGGTATAACGGCGACAATCGCATCAAGCATGCCAAAAAAAAAACAGTTATTTTAATCTTTTGTCCCAAAAATAAACTGCAAATAAAAAAGCCGACAGACTCCATCGCGCGCGGTGATGTAATGGCGGTGCGCAACGCGACAAAAAGAAAATTTATCAAAAAGTTCACCGGATGACTTCTATTTCACCTTTGCAAATTACCTAGATGCCGCCCCCTTCCCCTAGAATACGACTGATCGCAATTGAAAAGGAAAATTGATGCAATAAATGCTGATCGATCGCACTTAAGACCCCTGCAATTACATCTAGACCCCATTGAAATTACTAGTGGGTGCGACCGACCATCTTACTTACAAGGGAACATCAGCGATAAATCACTAAAGTTTAAGTACGTAAAACAATGCTTGAACTTATTTACCTTGTTTTATTTAATTGTTTTTTTGTTCTTTTTTTAAAAAGAATTAAAATTGTAATGGAGAGATCTCACTTCGTATACACGATCGGCACTTTACAAAACTCGCGGAGTTTAAAACGTCCAATTAACCGTGGAATGAGCGACGAACTGAAGTTGCTTATGGCGGAAATTTTTCGATTTAGCTCAAAAAAATACTCTTGCTTCCACGAAACCATACAGTAACGAAACGATCACCTTATTACTTTCCAGCGAGCTGAGCTTTTTTTTTCGGATTGATTTGCATAAGTTCTGTATGAAAATTTAACTCTCACCGGGTCCTAGCCGCATCAGCTGTGTTTTTTGCAAAAAAAAAAATCCCGACATATGTACGACGTGTCGCGTACTTAGAGCAGATAATTGAGTCAAGTTCATATGGAAGGAACGGGTTTCCTGCCTAGGGGAACCACGCGTATGTGGCGTGTATCGTTTTCATCGTCATCAAATGTGTTCTCTTAAAAATTTGCGAAAATTCCGCTAAGTTAAGCGCTTCCAGAACGTTTACGTGGAATCGCGAAAGCTTTTTCAAATCCGTCAGCTGGTAAAAAAATGCTTGTGCCTACAGCGATGTGTTGCCTATCTGTCTCTTATGCGATAAAATAAAGTCAAACATAGTTGGTGATAATCTTGGAAGCGATATCCTCTTGGTATCATAGTTATCGCCTTCTATGGCTAATTTCGACGACAGTTGATTTCATATTAGATTTTCTCCTAATAACTCTCATCGTGTAAACTACATGATAGTTGATCTTACACTATCATGATTACACTGTCGCACTCGCACTATCACGAGACAGGACAAGATACACAGCAATATCTCGAAACTCGCGAATCGCACTAAATATCGCCGTGTTTAACACTTTCATGATACTTTTTGGTTGACATCGGCTTGTTAAATGAATATAAAGTTTGATTTGTGACCGTACCTTAAAGTACCCAGTAGGAATATTGAAGAGTAATCCAAAAAAGAGGAATAAGCGAGCACAGAAATTTGTACTCGACTCCTCCATAACAACTCCAAAAGGAGTGATTGCGGAGCTCAATACTATTCACCGGAATTTTCACTCATCTGCTCCATGACAGCTCCAAGAGGATCAATCGTGGAGCTCAAACTATGCGAAATTCACAAATTATTTTCTCAGAATTCCGATACTGCAACGATGTGAACTCATGTTCAATTGTTTCGCATAATGTTACATAGTGAAGTGAAGTAAGGAGTTCGTGCAGTGAAACTTTTTTGAAAAATTGGAATACTTTAAAAGTGAGTAATTTGTTTGCACTATCTATTAATTTATTAAAATCTTAAGATTTTTTAGTAACGTGTGTACATTAAATTTGAAAGAAAAATATAAATAAACTAATTTATTGTAGAATTGTGAAAATTTAGACACATCTGGAGGAGTCTGAATTAAAAGTATTTTCGTTTAGTGCACTAAAGCAAAGATACGTAAATTAAAACTAATAAATTGGACAACAATATTAGATAATAATTAGATTAGATTAGATTAGATTAGATTCTTTATTGTTCCATATTACAATTTTATATGTATATATAACATAACAGGTAATGGGATGCTCAGACACTGCGGTCTTTTCATCTCGTGAATATATAACGGTTATACTAAGGATATAATAATTAGTGGCTTGATATTGTTGATTGATTATGCGAGGAAAATGGAACGAAAAAAAACCTCATGTGTATGTTGCTTGACTAAAACTAGAGCTTAAGACTAGCCTTAAAATCTATAACTAAAAATAAGAATCCAAAATTTAAAACTACCATTAAAATTAAACTTAGCTTAATTAATTCGACTCAATACAAAAGAAGAAAAATTTAAATTCAGGGTTAATAATGAGAATAGAGACAGGAGAGAATCAGCGGGTTATTCGAGTTTCTGCATTTTAAGTCGAACTTAGTTGATATTTTGTGAACAATGTCGTCAACCTTAGGAAGAGATGCGATATTATGGAGTTCCCTTGTGGAAAAGTCCCAAGGTTTGTCCAGAATTATTTTTAGACATTTGTTTTGTACGATTTGTAGTTTTCTCTTAAAGGTTTTAGCACAGCTGGCCCAAATGGGAGCTCCGTGTAAGAGTATAGGTCGCATGACTTGCTTGTAGACCAGCAGTTTGTTCTCAGTCGACAACTCTGCCTTTCTGTTGATAAGAGGATATAATATTCTAATTGATTTTTGGATTTTTGTACAGGTCTGGTTTATTTGCTCGTGGAACGTGAGCTTTTTATCTAAGTATATACCTAGATACTTTAGGTTATTACTCCACTCTATACTTTCTCCTAGAATATTTATGGTCGGGTTGGGTAGGTATCGGCGTGCACGTCTTTTAGTGAAAAAAGTTGCCTGGGCTTTAGCACTATTGATTTTAATTTTCCAGTTATTGAAGAATGAAACTAGTTTATCTAGCTGGGTTTGGAGGTTATTGATGATGATGTTGGGTTCCGAGGAGGAAGTGTAGATAGCAGTGTCGTCGGCAAAAGTGGCTAATAATTATTAATCATTAAATTACGATTTACTCCTTGTTGTATATAATTATTATGCGCACTATGTAGAACGTTCTATATTTTATTGTTAGTTACCGCTGAATTTTATTCTTTTCCTTTTCCATGTTATATAGTATCCCGCCATAATTACATTTTTATTGCTATGTCCGGGAGTGTCTTAGGCGTTTCAAAAAGGCATTTTAAATTAATAAGATAAAGTTGTTTAGCACATACCTCTTCGGTAAGATATATTTCTAAGCATGAAAACTTCAATTTACTATTTTTTGGCTTTGCAGAAGCAGTTAAGAGTGTCGATTTTGGCTACAACCAGCACCAAGACGAGATGAAAGGAGCTTTTAGAAAAGTAAAGCAGCAGTACTACAGGGAAACATACAAACTTAATAAGCAAACAAAATAAAGGAAATTCATTATAATAGATACAGTTAATATATTACTTGAAAGTAAATTATTATTTCATTTACTTATTATTTATAGTTTATTTATTTTGTATTTCCGAGAATAGAAATAAAAATAAATTGATAAATATAATGTAATTCATTTTTTATTACTTTAACGTTCTATATTCCTCTAAAAATATTTTTGTACTATTGTATTTGAAAGTACAGTAAACAAAACGAGTAAGATCAATTGAGTACCTACAACACAGCAGTCCTTACAAACTTGGCGGTTACATTCGCACAAGCTCACGACTGAGTGATGTTTTTCTATTTGGAGTTTTGTTCTTTTTTTTGTTTTAACGAAATTAAATGTCTCAGAGTGAGATGCTGCGAAAGAGTTAACCAAAAACCTATTAAAAATATTGTGACATTTATTGATGGAGGAACCAAGTCTAGACAGTGTTTAGGCATAAGTTGGCCTTAGTCCGGTACTGCAGCACACCTCTATTTGTGCCCCTTTTTCACCTATAACGGAGCTAAAAATAACCTCTCACTTTGAGCGCCATTCCGAGCTACAAAAGACTTGAAGGATTGCTCCATTGATGCTCTTTTTTGAGCCATAAAGGAGCTAAAACGAAACATCCATTAGTGTTCTTTTTGAACAAAAATGGAGTACTCCCTTGCAATGACATGCCCATGTTAAAAGAAGGACAAATGGAGCAGAATAGGAGCACTCTATTCATTCTAAAAGAGCGGTCCATGATTAATTTTAGGATGATCGCTTTTCCTACTGGGTATAGACCGCACCAATACAATCGTCGATTCTTTTAAGACTGCAAGAACTAGTGAAATATTGCACATTTTTCACTAAATACTTAAGTACTACCGACAATTTAAACATTTAAACAATTTAAACATTTTTATAATGGGGTTTCCTGAGAAAAACTTCATTGATCACATTTTGTGTTTTTGATTAAATATTTCAAGATTGGGTGCAGGTACAATTTAGACTGTTACATCAAATGAAAGCTAATTCGATTCCCTAATCAACGAGTTATAACACTTTGCCTTCAAGATATATCGTTTTAAGTGAGTGAGGGTACTGGTCACAAAACACTTTTTTTAACCATCCGGTATCTCCACACTGATATTGAAATTTGACCCACCCTGTAGACCAATTTTTTTCCAATATATCAAGAAATAACCCATTACAAGGTGAAACACGGAGTGCCAAATACACTGTATATTTCTCTAGTTGAAATTGATACAAAATCAATAACAGTCCATCTCCAAATCTTTTGCAAATTTTCATACTTGAAGAACTAGTGAAACAAATAATTGAAATTCATTGTTTCGCTTATATCAAATTTTTTTGTTAGTTATAGTATGTGAAGGTATGTTAAAGTTTTCTCTAAAATGGTGTCCAAGTCCTCTTTGAAAATGCATATGTAAAGGGTTTTCCAATAAGGACTTGACAACTTTTTTTCAAAATAATATAATATAATTTGCAAACGTTGTTCCTTCGTGTACTTTACCATGATAAAAATGTTAAGTTTACTGAATAAATTGACAGTGACAGTTCGATGATTAGTGAAAGGGTGCGTTCACAAATTGAATTCAAAGTTGTCAAGTCCCTATTGGAAAACTCAGGGTTTTCCAATAAGGACTTGACAACTTTTTTTCAAAATAATATAATATAATTTGCAGACGTTGTTCCATCGTGTACTTTACCATGATAAAAATGTTAAGTTTACTGAATAAATTGACAGTGACAGTTTGATGATTAGTGAAAGGGTGCGTTCACAAATTGAATTCAAAGTTGTCAAGTCCTTATTGGAAAACCCTTTACTATATATCTGGCAATTTTTATTCCAGAATAATTAAATTAACAGTGTAATGACATGTTTCCACTGCCTCGTAATCTCTCGATTAAGAGAACGAGATTAAGCACTCAGGGAAGTCATTTGTTGGGGGAGGGGGAATTTGGTATAATATAATATTTATAACAAATGTAGCAAATGCCCACAAATAACGTCCCTGCGTGCTTAATCTAGTTCCCTTAATCGCGAGATTAAGGTGTAGTGGAAACGTAGTATTAGATAGATGCTTTAAATTTTTACCAGAAGTAGGTCTAATAGAATCCTTGTAGGGGAAAAAAATTTGAAGGTGTGGGTGTAGAGGATGAGGGTGGGGAAGGGTGAGCAGGAAAAAGTTCAGATGTTTATATCTTAAGAACCTGTAATGATATAAACCTTAAGCTTCGTATTTAGATAGAACTATAATAGTGGCATGGTAAAAAAATAAATTTTTTCTTAGGGGTAGCATGGTACGAGGGTGGAGGGTGTTTTTCCTAACTTTAGAACGGCTTATGCTAGAAAGTTGAAACTCGGTACGTATATGTAAATCAACTAGAAAAGTAATTCTGAAAAAAAAATTCGAATATTCATTGGCGTTCAGAAGAGGGGGCAAAAAAATTTATCAGTTAATATAAAATGCATATATTTTCACGATTTTCGTCATATCTACTAGGTCTTTCCAAATATTGAATTCATTTTTATTCTACAGATTCTTCATATGAGTACCTAGAATGTGTTTTCAAGATTTTTTGAAATTTGACCCCTAAGGGGGTGTAAAGTGGATGTATACTTTTTCAGGAATTTCACCATATCTCTCAGGTCTGATCAGATATCGAATATCTTTTCACTTCCCCAGGTTTTTTTAATAATCACCTATTTTTAAGTTTTGTCTTTTTCAACCTCTAGACCGCATACTAGAATATGACCCAGTTATATAATTCACATGTTACACCATATTCCAACCGCTTCTCGAACTGTTTGTTAGGTTTTCAGTCACATAGTAACATACACCGCATCCCCGAATTGAACACGTTCCAAAGTTCTGTCGGAAAAATAATAAAGTTGCGCCCAAACTGTTGGCAGATTTTTTAATAATAAAGTATTTTTATCGACCTAAAAATTAAAAAAAAAAATTTCCTACCCTGAAATTGTGTATTTTTACGTTTAAGGACTAGTAAACGCTGAAAAAGCAAAATAAAAGTCCGGCTGTCCGGCGTAAACGCCGTCCGCAAAACCATTTGAAAGTGCTTAGCTCACAAACCCCTTGACATATTAAGTTGAAATTTTTATGGTAGGTTGAACGGGTAAATCCATACGAGTAGTATCTATACCATATTTTTTGTATCTTTTATTTTGGACGCGTGGGGTGTGAGAGGGTAAAATTTTGGTTACCAGATCTCAGGAACCGCTTTACGTTAAGAGGCTGAAAGTTGGAAATTATGTAGTACTATATGATAGTGGGCCCATTTGCAAAAAAATGGTAGAGTGTTTGTGGGGTGTGCGAGTGGGGTGAAAACAATGCATTCAAAACGCTTGATTGAAACGTTCTAAGATCCATATCTCCTGAACGATTATTGTCAGATGAAACTTTGTAGTTGTCTTAAGAGATACTAGGAGATTAAAAAAGAGTTAAAATTTGTAAGGGGGTGGTGAGGTATGAAGGTGTGGGATGAAAATATGAATTACAATATCTTTCGAGTCGATTGTGCCAGGGTGAACATTTAGTTTCTGTATATATAGTCGCATAGTAATATACATCGCTTCTCAGTATTAAACGCGTTCTACCAAAAAAATAATGAAGTTGCGCTCAGACTGTTTGGATTTTTTTTTATTTGGTTACAGTCTATGAACTGAAACTTAATATTAACTTAGTATATACTCGTATTGTCCTTTATTCATTCGTGAAAATTGATACGTGGCTATTAACATATATATATGTCCGTTGTGAACTGGCTTTTGCTTTAAGTCCCTGTATTGTTCACATCTAGTAAGATCATCGCAGATACTTATCGAGGGTGGCAGCAAAAGAATTTACAAATTTACTCTGGGAATGAAAACTTGGGATATCTTTCACAATAGGTTATGAGAGACCGAGAAGCTCCATCAAATTACGTACCAATGTAGCTAAACTGACACACTGCTCAGAATATATATCAAAGTGCATTAAACCCTAAGAGAATAATCCAATGATGTTCTACTGCTTTCCTTGCTGTAACAGTTTTTTGCTCAAATAAAAACAAACTGCAGTTACTTACATATGCCTAAACAATTTTCTGACATTTCGTGGAGCCTATAATGCCTAAAATTAAAATAAGCGGATTGTATTCGATGAGACGCGAAAGCACGTCGAACTTTTATAGTGGTGTACAGTTTCTTAGAACAACAGTTTAATAACGTCATAGCTGAAGCTACTTTGTAAGTAGAACTTTACTTAAAAACTTTATTAGATCAAACAATTACTGACACCACAGCAAATAAAATCCTACTGTATGAAAAAATCGATGCCTATTATGTTATCCATTTGACACATATGATAACAAAAATTTATTTGACGTTTCCATGTGTCACCATCTGTTATCTTCTAGCTGCGACCACAGCTACACTGTCACAAAAAATATCAAAATGGCCGACTTCTCAACCGAAACAATGGCGCTAATTTTAAAATGTACAAATTTCGCGGCAATCAAGCACAAAAATCAGAGACGATTGGACACCGAAAAAACGCCATACATAAATCATCCGATCGGTGTTGCATATATCCTGTCGGCCGAGGGCAATATCCAGGACAAAGATGTAATAATGGCGGCCCTTCTTCACGATACCGTCGAAGATACGGACACTACTTTCGACGAAATTGAATTTAATTTCGGCGAAAATGTTCGTCGAATCGTTCAGGAAGTCACGGACGACAAGAGCCTGCCGAAAATGGAACGTAAACGTTTGCAAATTGTCCACGCGGCTACGTCGTCGTACAAGGCAAAACTAGTGAAATTGGCCGATAAACTTTACAATTTAAGGGATTTGCAGAGATGCGTGCCGGAAGGATGGACCGAGGTACATTTTCTTTAACTATTGAACTTTTTTTTTTAAACTCTATTTTGGCCGATTTATTTCAGGACAGACGCCGCGATTATTTTATTTGGGGTAAAAAGGTTGTGGATAACTTACGTGGAACCAATAAGGCACTGGAGGATGCACTAGATGTTGTTTTTAGGCAAGAAGATGTACGTTCAGAATAGTAATATTTATTTTGTAATTTATTGAATATATTTTCGAAATATAAATTTCTAATATTGTTATAAGAAATTGGTCCTTGTTGTTATTTAGCGAGAAGGTTCATACGAGCTTCTCTTTAGTTTCCTTGAAAACTGCTATACGTTGACTTTACTTTTTATACTCTACAACAAATCAAAGGTATTACTTTATTATTTTAGTAATAAAATATCGATTTAATTTCGTGACTAATAGACACCAAAAAAGAAAAAAAATTCAGTCCGTCTGTGCGCCGTTTGTACGTCGTTTAAAGGCTTGTAGCTCCCCAAACTTTTTGAGCTATTAAGTTGAATTTTTTTTCGTTGGTCGACTGAGCCAACCTCTTTAAGTGGACACCGTTTTAGGGGTAGGGGTGTGTAGAGGGATGGAGGGGGAGCGTTTTGTATGAAAAATTTAGGCGGTAGGTCGGAGATAAAAGTTTAATAACATTTTTGAAAGGAGTTGTAGAGCATGGAAGATAAATTTTTTTTTAGAATATCAAGTCCCATTCCTCAAGAATAGTTTATGGTAGATGCTTAAAATGTTCACGGTACGTAGGCCTAATAGACTCCTAGTAGTGAACAATTTTTTTTTCCTATCTATAGAATCGCATAAGGGGCTCGTTGCAAATTTCTAGCTGCCATACATTTTGTATGGCGAAACGCGTTATGTTTCGGTACCTGAACCTCAGCTTCCACAGTCAAATTTTTTACACTTATTGTTTAGTGTATCTAGATGCCTGCTACCTACATGAGTAAATTAAAAAATTTTCACTAAAAATCGAGATATTTAAGAAAAAATCTGCCAACAATCTGGGCGTAACTTTATTATTTTTCCGGCAGAAGTAAGGAACGCGTTCAATTTTGAAATGCGGTGTAGGCTACTATGTGACTGAAAACCTATCAAAAAGAACAAGATCATGGAAGTGAAAATCTGATTGGATCTGAGAGATATGGAATAGTTTATGAAAAAGTACACAATCACTTTACACCCCCTTAGGGGTCAATTTTCAGAAAATCTTGAAAACACTGTCTTGGTATTCATATGGAGAATACATAGAATAAAATTAAATTCATTATTTGGGACGAGGTAGTAGATATGTCGAAAATCGTGGGAAAATATGCATTCTATTTTCACAGATAATTTTTTTTGCCCCCTTCTGAACGCCAATAGATATTCGTTTATTTTATTCAAAATTATTTTTCTAGTTGATTTAGATATACACACCGATTTTCAACATTGTAGCTTAAGCCGTTCTATATATAGGAAAAGCACCTACCACTTGTACCACACTACCCTTAGGGGTCGAATTTCAAAAAACCTTGAAAACGCATTCTAGGTATTCATACGAAAAATCCGTAAAATAAAAATGAATTCAATATTTGGAAAGACCTAGTAGATATGACGAAAATCGTGAAAATATATGCATTTTATATCTATTATATTTACAAATAATTTTTTTTGCCCCCTTTTCTAAACGCCAATGAATATTCAATTTTTTTTTATCACAATTACTTTTCTAGTTGATTTACATATACACACCGAGTTTCAACTTTCTAGCATGAACCGTTTAATAGTTAGGAAAAACACCCCCTGCCCCCGCAGCATACTACCCCTAAAAAAAATTATATTTTTTCAACATTTTGCTACTATAGCTCTATCTAAATACCAAGTTTAAGGCTTATATCATTACAGGTTCTCAAGATATAAGCATCGGAACTTTTTCCTTTTCACCCTCCCCCACCCTCCCCCTCTTCACCCTCAACCCCAAAACTTTTTTCCCTACTAGGGTTTAATTAGCGCTACTTCTGGTAAAAATTCTAAGCATCTATCTTAAACTGTTCTTGAGATATGAAATGTGTTTGATTTGAAAAATTCTCATCCCCTCCACTTCTATGCTCCACCTCCCACTTAAAAAATTTTACTTTGATCAATCTTTATTTATCAACCTTTACACCCAAACCAAATTTTATTTTTCTAGAGCAATTGGTTCATGAGATATCGTAATCTTAAGTTTTTCACCCCCCACCCCCATACACAACTTCCCCCACCCAAAATTTTTCTTCATTCCGTTCTCCTAGTATAACTACAAATATGTTTTAAGTTTGAATAGTGTGCCATTAACGGTTTAGGAGATATGGATTTTAGAATGTGTCTATCTCGCCTTTTTTGGGTTTCGGACGCATTACATTTCCCCCACTCCCACACCCCTTTATCAATATTGACAATTTTTCTGCAAATGGGTCTACTATCAAAGCTCTATAGAAATTCCAAGTTTCAGCTTCCTAACATAAGGGGTTACTGAGATCTGGAAACCAAAATTTTCGGTCTAAAACACTTCCCCCTCCTTCCCCCTCACACCCCCACCCCTAAAAATTTGGTCACTTCAAGGCGCCTACCCCATCTATTCGTTAAAAAAATTTCAATTTAATATCTCAAAGCGTTTGGCAGCTACGAGCCTCCAAACGATCTTGCGTACGGCGGACGCCGTACGGCGTACGGCGGACAGACGGACTGAAAATTCATTGCAAAATTTGAGGCACTTTTCGTTATCCGACAAAGGTGCGGTCTTTTGTGTGATGTGCAGAAATGAATCTAGAAAAATAATATAAAATAAAAAAAAAATCGATTTTTGTTCATATTTTCTTGCACCGAGCCCCTTAAGCTAGGAAGTTTAAACTTGTTAAGTAAATGTAGATCTTCTAGAAAAGTAGTCAAGTTAAGAAAAAATTCAAATAGTCATTAGAATGGAGGGAACAAAAAATGTTCACTCAAAATGCATATATTTTCACGAATTTAGTCATACCTCTTAGGTCTTACTAAATATTAAATTGATTTTTATTCTACGGATTCCTTATATAAATGCCTAAAAAGACTTTCTAGAATTTTTTAAAATTGAACCCCTAAGGGTCACGATTTCAGTCATATTATATAAGTGATACAATACTATATAATATTATTATTAAATATAATAATAGTCTAAAAACAGTTTCAAAGCATTTTTGGTGTTCAACCCCTAGCAATGTAAAAGGGTTTAACACGTTTTCACAAATTACGTAATTTCTCTTAATAGTGATAAGTCATCGAATTGTTTTTATTTTTTCCGGGCTTTCTTCATATTTATCTAAAAATGACTTTCAGGTTTTTTGGATATTCAACCCCCAAGTTAGTGTAAAGGCCGTTGCCTATATATTCACCAATTTCAAAATATTTCTTAGATCTGATGAGTTATAGAATTATTTTTACTTCCTAAAGCTTCCTATAAATATAATCGTCCATAAGTTGATTTCAATATTTTTAGATATTCCCTGATCGTTATCACTAAATGAGGTTTATAGGGGTTGTATTCTTTCTACAACTTTCTTGCACCTAAGAAATATTTAGGTGTAGTGAGATATATTGTTTTTTACTTCACGAGACTCTGTATAAAATCGTCAGCAAACCCGTGCCAGGATTTTTTTTGATAGTCAACCCACAAGGGGTGTAAGGGGGTTGCATTTGCTTTCACAATATTTTCATCCCTTAGTTCTGATGAGATATAAAATTGTGGTAAGATATCAGATTGGTTTTTACTTCACTAAACTTTTTATATAATCGTCAGCAAACTCGTTCTACGATTTTCTAATATTCAACCCCCAAGGTGTGTAAAGGGGTGTAAGGGGGTTGGACATGTTTTCACAATATTTTCATCCCTTAGTTCTGATGAGATATAAAATTGGTTATTACTTCTACGGGCGTTTCATGTAATAATGAGCCAAAAATCAATTTCACAATTTGTTTAAATTCAACCCCCAAGGGGGTGTCAAAATGCTGCTTACGGTTTCACAAATTTTGCAAAATCTCTAGTGATGATATATCAATCTAGGAGCTTCTTATGTTATCTTGTAAAAAATTATTTTGCCATTTTCCGAAATTTAACCCCAAATGGATGGGTTCCTTTAGGTTATCATAATTCATCATATCTCATATTTGATTAGACTGGAATTTGATTTTTACTTCTATGGGGTTTAGGTGTAAATAATATACCGAAGTCGTCTGGAAGGCTCTTTTATTTGTTTAATCGGCTAAAAACCTCTATTCTAATGATAATATTACTTTTCCAAAAACCTCCCTAATCTGAAAACAACTGATATTATACTTGAGCGCGTCCTTAAGTATGCCCGAATTACGAAATTTATCTGTTTGATGTTGCAGTGGCGTAAGCATCCACTTTAACCGCTTCCCGAACTTTGAACCGAACAATAATAAACTTTCGCCCAGACTGTTGGCAGATTTTTTATACTTAATTTTTAAAAATTTTGTCTCACATGAAACGCACTTTCGCTTAAAAACCCTTCAAGTCAATGAACCTCCCCGATACTTGACTGTTAAATTGCTGTATCATTGAAATTCTCCAAGTATTAATGAAGTAGGGAAGTGGTGAAGTCCTTTGGAACTGACAATACTTCATGACTATGGTAGAGTAGTGCTAATAACCTACACATTCACCGTACGTACTCAGGCTTCCGTACCTATCCTACGTACCAAGCCTACGTAACCACGGTAGAGTACACTTAAAACCAATGTACTCGTCGTAAGTACCCAGCTTGTATTTGATCCTCGAAGGGCGTCGGACGGAACGTATTCATTTAGCCTTCAACAATATTCGTTTACTCCTAGAAATGCACATGTAAAATCAATAAGTACGCTTTGATACTATTTAATATCATTTAATGAATTCGGTTTTGTTTAAGTTCAATAATATTTTGTGCTTAGACAGCGTTTTTTTTACAACATAATAGGAAGACGCATGAAATAAGGTGCTGTGAAGTATTTAACACTTTCTCAAACTTAGTTCGATTAAAAGTAGAGTTCTTCTCTAAGCACTGGGTGCCTTACGTTTGCAGAAATCAGCCATAAAATCGGCTAGAATTTGAGTTTCCTTCAGAGTGATAGCATTGTAAAGTGAAGCACGGATACCCCCAACAGATCGATGTCCTTTCAGCTGAATCATACCCTTACTTTCGGCCTCCTTTAAGAAGTCCTTTTCAAGATCTTCGTTACCTTGAACGCTACCGATCCGGAACGGAATATTCATGCGCGATTTGCATAAGCTGTTAAGTGGACAATTATAGAAGCCTTTCGATTTTTCAATTTCATTGTAGATGAGTTGCGATTTTTTCGCCGAATTCTTTTCCATACCGTCAATTCCGCCATTTTTCTTGATCCATTCGAAAACCTGTCCCATTACATAGATTCTGAAATTTAATAAAAATATTTAGATTAATTATTTTATAAGAATAATTTCATTTGAACTTAAATTTAAAAGTGGGTGCTATTATTAACTCTTTTAATAAAACAATTTTTTCAATAGCACGCTTCATATTTTAGTTAGTTTTTAAGAACTATACTTACATAAATGTAGGGGGCGTATTGTAGATTGAGTTATTCTTGAGTTGAACAGCGTAGTCCAAAATAATCGGAGTTACTTTCATGGCGTGTCCGATTAAATCTTCGCGAACTATTACAACCGTAATACCGGCTGTACCGATGTTTTTCTGTGCTCCGGCAAAAATCAAACCGAATTTTGACACATCAATTGGTCGGGAAAGAAAGTTCGAGGACATATCGGAAACTAGAGGCACGCCATTGGTTTCCGGGACAAAATTGAATTCAACACCTGAAAAATGAAGAAACAGCATTAGTTTATTAGCTACCACAGTTCTTGCAAGGATCATGTAGCGTAAGGACCTAAATATTTTTCAGTTCTAGCAGTGTTTTTTTTCTCCCTATCCACTACAGAGCAGGGTAGCGAAATGCGTAAGTAACAACAAAATGCATAGCGAGAAGAGCAACAATCTCAAACAATGGTGCACTTGTTCTAGCTCATGAAAAGTTCAAAGCTAAATGCTCAAAGCTTCTACTCTGCTCTAAATAAAGTCTCAAAAAACACGCTTTCTATTGTTCACAAATTATACCATAAGTCTTTAGGGTCATATATGACTGGACCTCCATGCCATTGATAGGTTGGCCTAGCAGCCGCATAAACTCTGAGCGCTTTTTGAGCTTCAGTCCATGATTTGGCAGTTTCTTGTGATCTTATTTTAATTTTAACATTAGAAAAGTCGACGTTAAATTTTTGTTGTACAAGCTGTTGGGGTAATTTCTGCTGAAAAATGAAATGACGCAGAATATGGAGTTAATCAAACAATTGCGATTTTGAGAGATGTCATGTTTTGCGGTAACAATCGGTCAAAGTTGACAACTTTGAAAAATAATTATGTATTTGTTATTATGTAACAGAAAATGACGCAACAGATATACAAACTTATTACGAAACAGCTCCTTCGGACCTAGTTCAACACAATCTTATAAAAACTGCCCTCTCCAGTGAAGTTTTTCCAAATTGTCATGTCCTCAAGGACAGCGACTAATCAACAGTCGGGGATTTTGTGTTGGAGTTTCACTCCACTGACACCGGAAAAAAACTAACATTTAATCAAACTTAATAAACTTTACAGAAGTAAATTTCACTTTTAGGCTCGTTCCTACGATGTTTAGTTAAATTCTAACTGGAAGTTTAACTGACCGATTATCATATAAAACTTCCAGTTAAAGTTCCGGTTAAGTTTAACTGAAGATCGTAGTTATGGCCCTAAGTGCCTGTTCTGCATCATAAGATTTTCATATAGGTAGAAAGAGTTGGAAATTTACTAGACACTACTATCGGGGTAAATTCACAGGTAGAATTCTTTAGGTAATTTACTAGTGAACTATCGGGTATCATTAACCATGTGTGAAGAATACTGCAATATAGAACTTTGTGAAAAGGTGCATACATTTTAACAGGAAGGTTGACAAAGATTGATACGGTGAAGCTAGCACGTTCTTGCTTTCAAATATCATAGTAGTAGTGATCTAAAAAAAATAATCATTCTTACCATCAATAGTTTCATTATCACAGTAGTACACGTACGAAGCCTTCGGATTTAAGTTCCACACATCTTGTGACGGAATACTCGTATACTTTTCAACTTTCGGCAAAACTCGATTGACTTCACCGTATTTTTCCGCTTCTTTGGCCGCTTTTTCCGACCATGCACCGGTTATAAGGTAGTCCGCACTTCCGGTACGTCCCATTAAGTTTAAGCAAACCGATGAAAATACACCGGATCCGCCACCTTGCATGAGTAGCACTTTATAATTGTCCGGAATATGTATGAGCTCCTTAAGGGCCTTGATTGAACCGTCATGAATACTACTGTAAGTGCTGCCACGATGCGACATTTCCATTATACTGATGCCAGCTCCCGGGTAATTAACCAATTCATCTTGGGCTTTTTTTAATACCTGGAGAAAATAAGAGGAAGTTGTTAGTATAATTAATTTTAATTTAAAGCCTCCTTAAAACAGTAATTTTCATATTGAAGAACAGATTTTTTATTTTATAATTTTGATAAAAGCGAAACTAAAAAACACACTTCTTACAATATTTGTTATTTATGTTTTACAGATAGTAGACTGAGAAAAAAATAGAGAGAGAAGAAAATGATTTTCAACGTAGTTTTTTCGGAGATAAGTTGTTAGCCTATGACCTCTGGGGTTGGTATACGCTCATTGAAAAAAAAAACCTGTCTTTAAAGCAAACATAAGTGGAAAAATACACAATCGATGTATTCGTATATATATTTTTTTCGCATAATTTTTTTAATATTACTGTATTATATTTAATATTACACAAAAAGGTGGACTATTACATTTGTTTTACCCTATAAAAACAGTAAATTTAGAGAGTCATGATTATATTACCATTAATAAAGTAAACTGTGTAAAATAAGCAAGTTCGATAAAATTCGTTATATCCTTTCATTCCACGTGACGACGTGAAGTCAGATTTGTTCAATCAGCAAAATTTTTTTGCAGAATATTTCCATATTAATTTTCGAATCAGTAACCGTAATATGATTGTCAACTCAATTCAATTTAATACAGTAAATTTGTCATGAAATTATGTTTTTAATTTATAATTAAATAATAATAATAATTTTGAATTTAATGGAACATTTTCCACTACAATAATGTGGAAAGTAATGTGTGTAATTTTACACAAGAAGTGTGTATTAATTCCATTCTCTGTGTAATAATTACGCCACTTATATCTATTGATTACGCAGCTATTGTGAATACATCACTGATGTGTATAGATTATGAGCATATGTTGTGTAATTATTACAACTTTTTTGTGTAATTTTCCCTCTAATTTCACAAGCATGTAATTTTTAGAATTTCACCATTACAATCGATGGAAAACAATTGCCAACAATATTAATGGTAAGTTTACTCCCATATATGTATGTACGCTTTCATAGAAGTAAAAGCAAATTCTATCTCGGTAGACTTAAAAGATTTTCGGAATTCGTGAACACTTGAAGAATACATTACACCCCCCAGCGGGGCTTAAATCTAAAAATACTTAAATCGGGGATTCTCCATTTGTATTTCAAACCTTTACAAGGGAGCGTGTTAATACCGATATATGGTGATATCACGTAATACTAATATATTCGTTACGAGGTATTATAATAGCTAAACTAATACGAGAATATTACTCATATCTACTGAATAATTTTGAGCTGGTGCTTGTTGGCTAAGAATTTTGATGATATATAACAGTTATCCATTCTTTTCTTACTTAGGTCGTTTCCAAATACCTTGCTTCGTCTATGTCTAGTTAGAGCAGTTAATGACGTCAGACGTTGCAAAGCTGTGTCTCAATATCTTTTCGGTTTGGGTCTTGACTACTTTTACGACAGCTGAGCTATCAGTCAATCTTAGCAAACGTAAAAAAATTCTAATTCTTTTTCTATGGAATATAATTTAATTTTTAATTTATGAAGTGTCAAATAAGCATCAGCTGATTCATTTTGACGGCTTAGACAAACTTTTTCTTAACTGTTATAATAGCAATGCTATGCTGTGACGTCTGCATAGAAGTAGACGTAGATGAGGCAAGGTATTCGGAAACGATCTTAGTAGGAGCTAAAATAAATGAACTGTTTTACCCTTGTATCCTTTTCCCACCAATAATGAATTCATTGTTTAAATTTAACATAATCCTCCCTTACTTATTTACGCTTTCCTTACTTAATATGTAGGGGGTTGGTGCAAAATTGCAATGGAGTGCATTTTCATACCCTTTCCTTTATATTTTTAGATTCTATCCTTTACGGTTTTCAAGAAATAATAATCAGAATTTTTTTCCTTTCCACCCCTAGGAGTGATGGTGCACTTGCACTCTCAACTTTAATTTTTTTTTCTCTGTTAGAGGTTTACTTGGACCAACTACAGTAAAATTATTGAAATCATATTTGGTAACGTTCTTGAAATATAAAAATAATTTTTTTTTGAAAAACGTCTTTCGTGCTCCACCTCCCATCTCAAATTCTTTACATTTAATGGACTCCACTTCTAATTCTATATACACAAACCAAATTTTATCTTCCTGGTACACTTGGTTCGAAAGATATTGTGATACAAAATTTTTTAACAACTTTTCCACTCCACCACCGATTTTTTTTATTTTAAGGACGCTAGTATTTACAACATTTAAATATATGTATATGTGCTAAGTTTCAACTTTCCAGCACAAGCCGTTTCTGATATATAGAAAATCACTGCCGCACCCTCCGCCGAAAGAGTACATACGGTTCAGTGAATAATTACATCCTTAATAATTTAATAATTAATTAATTAGCAAGCAGAATTGCTCAGATTTCATCGATTTTAAAGTCTTGTAGCTTACATTTTATTTAACTCTGCAATCTCTTCTTGATGTTTTTCTATTCATTCCATTTCCCATCGATTGCATTATTTGAAAGGTACAAAATTAACCGGTTTTGATACTGCCAAAATTTCTTCTCTTTTACCGGTAAACCGAGATTTTATCGTTGGCTTGAAAACACTGTACCCTTTCAGATTTTAATTGGAAAAAAAAAAATGTGGAATGTTCTCATAAATAATATTACTCGATATATTCTTGTTGATATGCTTCCAAATTTTATAAATAAATGCATATTTAAGGGCTTCATTTATTGACTAACTATCCGATGCTATTGCAGCGATTTTAATATTCTCTACAAGGTGGAACACCCATAGAAAACAACCCGATGAAATATTTTCGCATCGATTAACTAAACAGAAACGTGGCTCCAGACTGGGCACTCTGGGGTCTAGTATGGAGGCACAAAAGTGCACTCGATCAATTTAACTAAATTAAAAATTCCTCACACGCATAATTTTTCCGATGTTTTTCTTGCTACCGACTCAGCGACACTTGATAGTTTTGCATGTTATTTACTACAGTATTAAGCCTTTAGTAACGTGATATTCACGCAATACCGCAAGATTCCACTCAACAACAACCTTATCCAGAAATGCTCGTATGATTGAATAAAAAAATCGATTCTTACTCAGAGTTTGAGTATCGCTAGACGATAAGAAAACGAACTTTCAAAGATTATAAATTTTCGAAATGTTACTGACCTCTTCGGGCAGTTTAGCTGGACCGGCACCGAAATTGATAACCATTTTTGTTTTTTGGTATTTTATAAAATTCACTCACAAACGAACGAGATAAATTAGTCGATTTTATGGAGCTAACACTTGGATCGTTGCGACCAACAATTCGAACTGAACTCTAATCGTGTGCCGGAATACTAGTAAACCGGGCTTCGTTAATTTTTCTCAACTCTGTGTGATGAATTGTAAATATACAACCGAGACGAGATTAGGTTGATGATCTTCTATAAAATTCTCAATGCAAAAATTGCGATCAGATCGCGCAACTCTTGTGATCGTCAAGCTTCTCTTCAAGTTTAGACTTAAAGTTTTCAATTCCGCTACTAAGACCTCAAGAATAATAAGATCTCTCTCAGTGCTGACGAAAACTGAACGATGCGATCAAAATCGCATGCAATATGTCGAATCGCAGTTACAATTTTTTTTTTCATAAAGTTTTGTGTATTTAAACTTTATCAATTAATTTCTTATCGTTACTAACTACGATCAGATCCGCCAAGTGAATATTTTTTAGGATCTGGAGTACTTCATCTACAGAATATAATATGTTAATATCCTACGATACTGGTTATTGACTATAGGTTATAACCAGCGACCTGATCTCGGCCTGACCTATATGTACGTCATGGTCTACACTAGGTCCTGTTTACACCGAAACAGGCCTAGAGTGGACTGGATCGATTTAATCTTCAATCGCATTATAACCCAAATTCTGACTTGGCTTCGATTCGATCAAATTTCTCTAAGTAGGGTCATCCTTTAATGTGATCTAATGGTTTTCTTCGAAGCTCCTCAACGTACGATTTTTTTCCCTGAGGGTAGCTTGCTAATCTACCACATGATCATCTAGTGTAGGGAAGAACGGATAACGATAAGGATAAGGATTTTTCGAAATTGGATTTAGCCAAAAAGAAATGATAAATTGGGTACAGGAAAAAGGGCGGCACCACGCCCACGTCAAGGGTGGGATTGAAATCCACGACCCCTGGGATGATAGATTAGTACGTCCGCAAAAAAAAAAAGTTGAGGTACTGTTTCAACACTATAAACCTGTTCAATTTTTTTGAGCAATAATAATTATTGAACGATTTTTCAAGCTCCAAATGGAGTTAATACCACTTTCAAAAATAACATATTATAGGGGTATCCTTGTAGTTGATGGATCCTTACTATAATATTTATATTTATCTTAATAAGCGAGTTATAGTGAAGAAATTCAAATATAGGAACGTAGAAGATCTAAAGTAAGTTCTTAATTAAACGCATCAATTAATCAATGCGAATGTGATATGACGTTCTTCTATTTTGTATCTTCTTTGTTAACACTCAATTAATGTTAATTCTATTCTATTATAGTTTTAAAAAAACTTTAACAATTTAATTAAATATAATTTCTTGAACACAATAACATATTCAATTAATTAGCTAACTAAAATAATCCACATACAATTTATTTGAACAAATGAAATGATTAAATAAATTTATATTTTTTTATTAATTTGACTTAAATTAAATTTTTTAAAATTTGTTTACTATTTTATTGTTTTAAAAATGATGAGATTCAGTTAACAGGGCATATCCGACTGAGAGAAAAGAATTGATTTTTTAACAGAATGAATTATTGACTCTGATTGAATCAAAAAAAAAATCATCAAAGTCGTATAAACTCCCAATTGAATTGACAGTGGCAAAAATATTAATTGATGAAAGTGAAAAATTTCGACGAATGAAAAATGCCACTATAATATTATAAGAAATGAAAACAAGAGAAAATTAAACCCATATTTTTATTGACTTTATTAAAATTGATTTTTTAATGTAAAAAATAAAAATCCGACAGTAGTTTGGGCGCAACTTTATTATTTTTTCGATAGAAGTTCGGAACGCGTTCTATTCTGAGATTCGGTGTAGGAAAACCTATCAAAAAGTACGGGAAGCAGTTAGAATAGGATTGCAATAGAATACTCACGCCACTGCCACAAATAACATATGAATTGGAAAGACATTCGATATCTGATCAGATCTGAGAGACATGGCAGAACTCATGAAAAAGTATACAACTAGGTATTTACTAATGAAGAATTCGTAGAATAAAAACGAATTCAATATTTGAGAAGACCTAGTAGATATGATGAATATCGTGGAAATACATGCATTCCATTTTCACTGATCATTTTTCTTGCCCCCCTTCCGAACACCAATCGATATTCCAATTTGTTTTCAACAGAATTACTTCTCTAGTTGATTTACATATTCACACCAAGTTTTAATTTTGTAGCATAAGCCGTTCTATAGTTAGGAAAAACCCCCTTCTTCCGTACCATACTACTCCTATATAAAATGATATTTGTCCAACTTGCATCTACTATATCTCTATCTAAATACCAAGTCTCAGCTTTATGTCATTATAGGTTCTCGAGATATAAGAATCAGATATTTTTCCTTTTCACCCTCCCCACTCTCACCCTCTACACCCACACCCTTTCTGCTAGTAGTCTATTAGCCCTATGGTTGGTAAAAATTTTAAGCATCTATCTTACACTGTTCTTGAGAAATGAGAACTGATTTTTTTGAAAATTTTTTAACCCCTCCACTTCTATGCTCTACCGCTCCTTTAAAAAATTTTGCTTTCAGCAAACTCCCTTTGTCAACCTTTACCCACAAACCGAATTGTATTTTTCTTGTGCTAATTGGCTCGTGGAATATCGTAACCTACAACGGCGGACAGACGGACTGATAATTTTTATTGCCATTTTCGTGTCTATTAGTCATGAAACGTGGAAAATTTGATTTTTTCGGTGGTTTTACTTATTTAATTTTTTACTCACGTTTGAACAATAGTCCCAAGATAAAAATGTAAATTTAGCCGGCACGACGTTATTTTCGTATCAGAAAACTACGGGCTATCGCGGAAATAACTAAGGCCCGTTCCTACGATCATCAGTTTAATTCTAACTGGTACTTAAACTAGAAGTTTTGTATGAAAATCTGTCAGTTAAAGTTGCAGTTAGAACCGAACTGACGATCATAGGAACGAGCCTTAAAGTTATTTTTTAGTCATTTGTGACCAGCAAATATTTTTGGTCAATAAAAGGTTATATGTACGACCAAATAATTAATATTGAGTTATAATAAAAAATATGATAACCTAAAAATAACGTTATTCTTTAGGTTGTCAGTTGCAATTGCGCATAAAGAAGATAGAGATGTTATTTTAGTACTATAATATAAAGATAATCTCTTTCTCGCATTCCTCGGATACTTTGTAACTTGATAACTTTATAGTTATAACAACCACTACCGACGTTGGACCGCCGTCATGCAGCGAACGAAATAAATTATTTGGTCTGGACGACGTCGGGATAACGTTTTAATTATGGAGTCGTAACTTAGAGCCAATTGTTAACTAAAAAATAATGATTATATTATTTCTAATTCTAGCATTTATTATTTACCCTTGGACCGGCTATACTTAATATTTTTTTCATAATTATAAGTGCTACAGTAAAATAAATCTTAAATCAAAATAAATTGATTATTACTTCCCGGTAAAGTTTGATTTAAGTAAGTCCAATAAATAATTCAATTTTTGGAGGAAGGTACGGAAATATTAATAAGAAGTAACTGAGATCTTTTCTATAGCTCTAGTAACTACCTTTAGTTACTAGAGCTATAGAAAAGATCTCAGTTACAGTATACAGTAGGTTTGCTCACTAAATCCTGTAGGGATTGACTTATGGTTACGAACTTAACTTAGAAGTAATTTGGGAAACTTTTCGGTTAAACATATGACTAAACACTAACTGGTACATATGACCAAAGTTATTTCAGTAAGTTTCTGGTTAGAAGTATGACTGGTCGAAACTAAACCTGAAACGTAAAAAAAAATTATTTCGGAGTGCATATTTCACCTAAAGTTTAATACGATTAGCTACTGGCTTTCGTCGACTGCCTTATGTTTCAATTCATAGCATAACAAATATTAGATAACTCCTTATTTAAATTGAATTAGTTCACTCAACTCAACTCGTAAAGATTTTCCATAAATTATTTTAAATGATTCAAAGTTTCATAGACGTCTAGTCTATTAAAATTTCCCACCTGACCAAATCTAGTATCTACCTGAACGGCTTGGCGGCCAAGCATTAGATACTCGTTAACTTGCAACGCTAGTAAACCTGCTCGTTGCCCTACTACCGAATTAAGTTAATTTTTGTGAGAAATACTACGAGGTAAAAACCTAACACCGAAATGTGGTCCAGATCGCGCCATCAGGAAAGGGAAAGACTTTAAAAAGTCGTAAAACCGCGCACAGCGTCGAATTCGTTGTGAAGATTTCGCTTGAGTTAAAGGTGCCCCCGTGTAATTAATGTTGTGAAGTTTTACTATTTGGTGCTGAAAAAAATTCTGTTTTTTAATAATTGTTTCGCGTTCTTGAGTGATTTATTGTGATTTTTTTCTAAAAACAAAATTTAATTTTCCATCCTGTTCGCAATGTTACCGGTCACAATTGTTTCCCTTCTGCTAGGATTAATCGCATTCGATGGTATTTTGGGATTCCCCGATGGCGCACCAGCCGATACCTGTGTAAAAATGCGAGCGAACCAGCCAAATCACGGGGCAGCAAGGTCACAATCGGCCGAATCACTACCCTATCAGGTGGTGGCCACCTCCGATTCGTACAAGCCGGGCCAACAAATTCGAGGTACATATAAGATTTACGAGTGAACTTTTTCACACTCCCCAAACGGGGGCTCATAGGTGTTAAAAGATGTAAAAAAAATTTGGAAGTTTTTCTTTGATTTATAGTGGAAATTAGTGGGAATATTTTCCGGGGATTCTTCCTGCAAGCTCGCGATGGTCAAACGAACGAATGGATCGGCGAATGGGAGCACAGTCCGAATACGAAGACCATCCCGGAATGCTCGTCGATAACTCACGCTGATCCCCGGGATAAATTGAATGCTAATTTCATATGGAAGGCTCCGCAGGATAAGCAAGGTTCCGTGTACTTTACGTAAGTATTAACGTCGGTAATTTTTAATAAATCACCTGTGACTACCTATTTGAATCAGAATGCGAATCTTAACACACATGGTATATGCGTGCGATTTTTTTTGTTTGCACCTACCTACGCTATAAGGCTGCAACGTGTTTTATGCGTTGCGTAATCCTAGGCCTGAAATATTTGACCGACATTTGGACAGTAGTTGCGTGCGAAATTATCATTGGCGAAAAGGGGTGGCATATGTGGAAGGGGTGTATCGTGAATGGGTTTTCCTTGTATCGAAGGTAGAAAACGCCAAGTATTACTTAAGTGCATTTGAACATCGTGGGTACGTGCATGTGGTTCTTTTTTTATATTTTATAACAAAAATGTTGTTGCAGTTGGTTATTTACATATGTGGCTACAATACCTCTAATGGGAATTACGTTTTAGCTGTTTTGTAATGCCGAGGGCTATGCTTTTATAATTTCCGAATAAATTAAAATAATTAAGATTGTTCTGCTATCGAAATTAAATACCTATGTATATAAATCATTGTGATGGAAATTAAATACGATTAGGGATTTTGGTTGCCTTGTTGCTCAAATTATTAAAGTACTAAGTCTCTCTTTCCTTGTTATGCCTTATTATTATAATTTTCATTCGATATTATGCGTTGTTTTGACAAACGAAAAATTTAAATCTTGTAGTCTTTTGTTCAATAAAAAATTAGCATGTCTACTATTTAGTTGAATTCGTCAGCTGGCGAAAAACAAGTCAATCTTAAGTTAAGACACGAACCAAATTTTAATTGGGACAGAAATCGGCTGTGCTTAACGTCATAACCTTTAATAACTAGAAAACTATTAGTGTACGTCCTAAGTCGTACAATTTCGCAACAACAAAAGTGGGGGAAGTGAGTTTTATAAATATTTTTAATTTTTAAAATACGTTAAAGGCCGTTTTACATGATGACTGAAAACAATTTTAACTGAGATTATGAGAGAGATGGAAAATTTCTTATGAGAAACCGATCAGGAGTGAAACGAACAGATATTGTATTTAGCAAAAAATATTGACGATATTTGTGTGAATGTCATTTTTTGCAGTGGTTGCTTTCTATTCCATTGAAAATTCGATAACTAGCTCCCTCACAATCTTAGTAAAAATTGTTTGCAGTCGTCGTGAAAACCAGCCTTAAGATGGAGTATAAAGTTTTGTTCGGCCACTACATCGAATTGTTACTACATGGGTCATAGTCCGGGATCCGCTCAACGCTGAACTCTATAAAAATTGCCCATTAAAAACAATTACATTTTTTCAATTCAAATTGTTAATTGAAAAAAATTAATTTTTTTTTCAACATTCATCACTGTTTTAAGGACTTTTGTATAATTCCGAAGGAGAGAAGGAATTTCGCTCAACAGCAAACTGAGTCTTGCCTTTTATTTATTCAAAACTAATTCCTGCAATTTCTCAAGTTGTAGTGGGTACTGGAATATGAATGAACAATTTTTTCAAGAAACTTTGTATGGTAGTTATAAGAACGACTAACGGACCTTTTTAGGTGTAAGTGTCTCCGTATTCTCGAGTACGTATACCTACTTCCCTATAAGAGCGACTTTGATTTTTTTCATACTAATTCCTCTATCTGCAACCATTAAAATATTAAATTGGGCATCATTTTGAAATTTGTAGCTTAAAGCTTTTGTATGGAAAGCACCTGCAACAGGAAAAAGAATTTCAGAAACTATTTTGTTCTACAAAATTTCAACTTTGAGACTTGTGTTATGGTTAGTTTCATACATTTTGGATAATTTTTTTTAAGATTTGTCTACCAACCCCCGTCCCCAGCATAAAGAACCCTTCTGATTTGCATCATATTTACAGCTACATCAACCTTTCATCGCTTAACTTATACAAAATTTTAAATTCGTAGGTTAAAGCGTTCTGAAATTATCGCCCAATATTATTAAACAAGTATATTAAGGAATTTTGTATGGCAGCTACCCCAAGAAGTTAGACGATTTTGTCCGTTAACGAACGAACGAGCGTAAAAAACTCGACCAAAAATCTGGATTTAAAATTTCAACAACGTAGATGAAGGGTTCCTCGTGTTATTTGTGTAGGGATAGGCGAACGGAGCGGCAGGCGGACGGATGAACAGACAAACGGACGGTCCGGCAGAGAATCTATTCGATGTTTATGGCCACAACTGGACATAAAATAATATGTTTTGTATTTATTTTAGGGGAATGTATTACAAGCGCATAGGAGTAACAACCTAATACGTTATCCTATCAGACCTAATAGATATGGCGAAATTCATTAAAATGTAAACAACGCCTTTAGGTTCAATATCGGAAAATGCTGAAATTTATATACATATAGAAACCCCGTGGCAATGAAAATCAGTACGACATATTATTAAGTCTAAGATGTGATGAAGTTTGTGAAGAAGTACCATATACAACCCCTGCTCTCCCTGTGGGTTGAAATATTAAAAAATCCTAAAAATGATTTTGATGTTATTACAACCACAATCCGAGGAGGGAAAAATTATTTTAGTATTTTATCAGATCTCAGAAATATCACAGATTTCGTGAAAATGTAAAAGATACCTGTTTACCTCCTTTGGTAGTGAATCTCAAAAGGTCCTCAAAACAATTTTTAGGAGTTCAGGTGACCAGTCCGTATACGAAAAAATAGTTCGATAACGCAGTAGATCTAAGAAATATGACGAAATTCGTGAAAATACGCATCTAAATTTTATGCTACACCTACGTTAGTTACTCAATGGAAATATTAAATTTTCTTCCTTGGTACTCACACACATGCGTACACCAAATCTTAACTTTATAGCCCAAGTTGTTCGTGAGGTAGAAATGGGGTCTTATGAGAAAAACTACATTGATCACTGAATTAGGGTTGACGTATCAAAAATTTGTGTTTTCGAGTAAATATCTCAAGATTGGGCGCAGTTACAATTCAGACTGCTACATCAAATGAAAGGTACTTCGATTCCCTAAAAAACGGGCTAAGACACATTGCCTTATCATTATTTGTTTTTAAGATATTATATTTTAAGCGAATGAGGGTACCGGTCCAAAGCACCTTTCTTAACAACTTTGTATCTACGCTGATATTGAAAATTGACCCACCCTGTAGAACAATTTTTTTTCTCGAAATATATCACGGAATAACTCCTTACAAGGTGGCACAAGGAGGTTCAAACACCCTGAACAAGGACTTAAAATATCTATGAGTTATAGATTGCCCACTAGTTTTTATGAGGGAATAAAGTGCGGATGGGTAAAAAGAAAATTGTTCTGACTATCGCAAGGAACGCTAACGGTGGAAAACTGAAAATTTATTAATTATGGAGGTCTCATCTAGTTGTCAATTTTGTTTTATCTCAAAACAGTTTATGCTAGAAAGTTTAAATTTGGTACATATACGCACATTCGTGTTAGAGAAGTATACTATGTAAAAAATCATGAATTGGTGTATGTTGTTGGGAAAAAATGGGTGGGGTTCAATATCTTTTGTCGAAGTCCGCAATACAAGATATAGGTTTGATCTTTACTTTTGGCACTATTAAATATATTAAACTTTAGATACAACTGTAGGTATAAATGAAATTAAAGACTGATATTGTTTTGCCTCCGGTTAAAGTCGTTATTGCAGCCTTTTATTACTTATTAGTTTAAATAAAATAAATCGTTTTTGTACCTAGAATATTCTTATATTAAAAAAAAATCTAAGAACGATGTTATTATTATTTTTTTGTCCACTTGCAGGACAATTTATATGTAATTCTTTAGAACCTTGACTTTAAACATATCTTAAACATTGTTCAAAAAATAGTAAAGTTGCGCCTGTACTATTAATACTTTTTTTCAATAAAATTCTCATTCAGCGACTGCAAGATGAATATTTAAAAATGGTGTAATTTTGTGAATAACGTACAAGTACTACAAATAAATTACAAAATTTCTGCAAGAGATGTATGCAATCTCCAAGTAGGTCAAAGTAGCGTGAATGAAATTTTCTATACTGTTCATCTTTTGCCTCAATATATTGTATGTACCACCATGAAGTAAATTGTTTGTCCACATATGCAAATAAGATAATATTTATATATGAACACCTTATTGTTTAAAAAAGCAAAGATCAGCAGTTTTAAGATTTTTCTACTAAAAAGCGGTGTATCTATTTCTTGGTTTATCAATTAATATTCCTCAATTTGTAAATGGAATCCATTAAAATAGTACAACGTATACCGTAGAATTTTTTTTTGTTGAAAATATAAAAGCTGTTATATTTTTATTATAATATTAAAGAAAAAAAAATTTTAAATTCTAGTATTTGTTAGGTTTTGTCCAACTATTGTTAATTCTGGATCCCATTACGCTGTTGCGCTATTAATGAAAACGAATTTTTTCATTTGGTGGGCAAGTTATTTCCCATTTCATTACTGAAAACTAACTCACTTTTTCTGCCTGCTCTGCGGTGCTCAAATTTGATCAAATCCTTCCGATCTGACTATTCTATTTGTTTTATATTGCTTGAAAGACCAAATTGGATATTGGTCTCTTTTTTATGATCGAATTTGGATCTTAATTTTGCATCGGAACTCCTCAACATAATGGTTTTTTCTGGGGATATATTCTAAGTCTATCGCCAAACCACAAGTGGTATGAATATTGGATATTACTGACAAGTAAGAAATGTTTATAAGGTGGAGCGCGGGACCATATCGTGAGCTTCCTTGACTAACCGAGAGTTATCTCTAGGTTTCTAATAATCATAAATTTTTTTCGAGAGTTACAAAACTCTAGAAATCTTTTCAAATACTTCCGCTGACTGTAGGTCAATTATTGCAAGACGCGATAATTGTATCACGAGTAGCTGAAGTATAAGTCGAACAGAATCTTATAAATTGCTACTTGAGAGATTATTTTTGACCTTCTCGCGTGAGCTAAAGAAATAAACAAGCATACGAATAATGTTGATTATTTTTTGAATTTGTAAAGAAAAATATTAGCATTATTTCAAAGTTGAATAAACTTCACTAAAAAAAATCACCATCAGCAAGACCCACTTTTGAAAAAATTGCACCATTTCTACACATACGAGTTTGTACTTAGGCGCACTTGGGTCGATACTTGGAATATTTGAGCTATTTGAGCCGACAAAGTGAAAGGTATGTCACCAGGTTTTTTCAACTTTGACTTTATCCAAGCTTTAATTGCGTTTTTTTTCTTCACTTCTTCGAATTTTTTTCCCCGCGTATCTATTTCATGTTTTCAAACCGGGCGAAAAAAATGACCATATTGAAAATGAATTCGATCATAAGAGCCAAACTAAGTACATATCCGAACCGTGCGGTGTACCACATACGGTTCGGGCATAATGGCAATTATGCAATGTGTCAAGCCGCGCTTAAAAGCCTAACGGCTAATCCGGTTAAGGTTAATCAGTCGGCGGTATCGGGCGGTGAAAGCGAATCGGGTATTTCTATGAGCGACAGCATAGAAAATTATTCGCATACTCGAATCTTGTGTAATGCAATTGCTGCAATTCAATTTTAATGTTTGTTTATGCGATGGGAACTATGATAAATGCGCGCGCAAGTGTGATTAAAAGATTATTGAGAAAGACACAATAATTTATAATTTTTTTTTTAAAAAAATGATTTGCAGTTTGTTGAGTTGAGTACGTATGAGAGAGATCAGTCCGAAATTGTTTGTAATAGATTATTATTTATTATTTATTTCGATTGCGTTGCTTACACCAATAAACGTTTTTTTTTTTCATATGTTTTTCAGCGGAGCTGTTGTTAAAGATTATGGAACTTTCTGGGCCAATATTGTAGCTGGAGTTGCATCACCACACTACCAGCACAAATAGGAAAACATTAAGAACGATTTTTTTTATAATGTTTTAATTATACAATCGTTAATATTAATTTTTAAAAGGATGGACATAAATATATATCTTTTTTACAAATTTGAAAGACATATTCTTTTATTATTATTACTTTTATCTTAATTTATTTATTATCTCAATTTTAGTTTATTATTTTAATATTTTTTTCAACATAGGCTGGTTCTATTTATTTTAATATTTTTTTTCGACATTAGCTAGTATTACACTGTATGCCATACTATCAAAGATTTGACAAAACATGAATTTGACAAAGAGCTCAGTAATATTGTTCAGCCAAAATAAACCTTGTGTAGTGTAGATAACTAAATGTAGTCAGGTAGAGTAATTATCTAAGTTTTGGTGTTACTTTTTGTCAAATTTGTTTTGTCAAATGTTTGACATCATGACATACAGTGCAACAGTAGCTTATCAGGTCTGGATTACAGTATCAGGGAAACCATAAAATCAACAAAAGAAAACCAATTTTATTTCCGTACTACGTTCACATTTTTCTTTAAACTTTATTAGTTTTTAAAGAATAAAATAATGTGATCATGATTAAATTTAAGATAAAATTTTTACTCAGAAATTTTGTATTTTGGCGTCTTAGGAACAAAATGCCCAAAAAAAATTTCGGCATCTGCCGTATACGCAGTACTCAAACGTTTTTGACTAGCACAGTTCCGGAGCCCCTAAGGTTATTAGTTTAAAATTTTAACAATGGTTAGTGTGAGTAGAAATCTTTGGGGATGAACTTTTTATGGGTGGAGGTGTAAGACGTGTGAAATGGAAACTGTTTGAAGAAAAATTCTAAAATAGTATATTTTTGAATTTGAGACCATCTAAATACACAGGAAAATACTGAGCGAGCATCATTAAAGTAGGGGCTTTAAAAAATGTTCCAAGAGAAAGAAAAGAATATATATTTTTTTTAATTGATGGGGGTGTGTGGAGTGCCAACAACTTTATCTTTCCATGTCTCAGGAAGATAGAGAATTATGTAGGTTTTAGCACGTATGGATGTAGAAGAATTCCAGATGTAAACTAAGTAGTAGTTCGTCTCTAGGAAGGTTCCCACAGGGATGAGGGTTGAAAAAATGGATTGCTGAAAGAAGGCTTCATATCTTAAGAACCCTTTCATGTATCAACTTGGAATTTTTTCTGCCGGTACACTTTGTCCTTCTTTGAGGTTGACTATTTCTTCTGGAGGGTTGGTTTTGAAGGAAATAGCGAGGGAGGTATTCATGAGAATTTCCTGATTTTTTTACTGTATTATTTATAATACAGTATTGTTATCGATTTTTAAAAAAAAAAATTTGCTGCCCTCAAAATTTTTTTGTCCACGTTTCATGACTAGTAGACGCGAAAAAAGCAATAAAAATTTTCACTCCGTCTGTACGCCGTACCCCGTACGCCGTACGCCGTACGCCGTACGTCGACCGCCCCAAAATCTTTGAAGGCTCGTAGCTCTCAAACTAGTGGAGCTATTAAATTAAAATTTTTTCTGGGAATAGACTTGGTGGACCCCTTGAATTGACATTATTTTCAGGGGTGGGGTTGTGAGGGGGAAGGTGGGGTAAGCGTTTTAGACGAAAAATTTAGGTTTCTAGATCTCAGGAACCGCTTGTGTTAGGAGGCTGAAACTTAGAATTTCTATAGAGCTTTGATAATGGACCCATTTGCAAAAAAAAAACAGATATGGGTGAAGGGGTGTGGGAGTGGAGGGGGAAGCAATGCGTCCGAAACGCAAAAAAGTCGAGATCGACACATTCTAAAATCCATATCTCCTAAACCGTTAATAGCAAGCAATTAAAACTTAACAAATATCTGTAGTTATACTAGGAGAGTAGATTGAAACAAAATTTTTGGGTGGGGTAGTGACGTACGGGGGTGGGGGTTGAAATACTTAACATTACGATGTCTCCCAAACCAGTTGCACCAGAAAAACAAAATTCGGTTTGAATATAAAGCTTGTTAAATAAATATTGCTCAAAGTAAAATCTTTGAAAGGGGCGGGGGAGTACGTAAGTGGAGGGGATAAGAATTTTTCAAAAATAACACGTTTCATATCTCAATAACAGCGTAAGATGGATGCTTCAAATTTTTACCAGAAGTAGGCCTAATAGAACCCTAGTAGGGAAAAAAAGTTTGGGGGTGTGGGTGTAGAGGGTGAGGGTGGGGAAGGGTGAGAAAGAAAAAGTTCCGATGCTTATATCTTGAGAATTTATAATGATAGGAAGCTGAAACTTGGTATTTAGATAGAGCTATAGTAGTGGCATGGTGGAAAAATAGAATTTTTTTTAGGGGTAGTATGGTACGGTGGTGGGGGGTGTTTTTCCTAACTTCAGAACGGCTTATGCTAAGAAGTTGAAACTCGGTACGTATATGCAAATTAACTAGAAAAGTAATTCTGATAAAAAAAAAATTAAATATTCATTGGCGTTCAGAAGGGGGGGCAAAAAAATTATCGGTTAATATAAAATGGATATATTTTCACGGTTTTCGTCATATCTACTAGGTCTTTCGAAATATAGAATTCATTTTTATTCTACGGATTCTTCATGTGAATACCTAGAATGCGTTTTCAAGATTTTTTGAAATTCGATCCCTAAGAGGGTGTAAACTGGTTGTATACTTTTTCATGAATTCCACCATGTTTCTCAGGTCTGATCAGATATCGAATATCTTTTTACTTCCCCAGGTTTGTTTAATAATCACCTATTTTTAAGTTTTGTTTTTTTCAACCTCTAGACCGCATCCCGGAATATGACCCAATTATATAATTCATATGTCACACCCTTTTCTAACCGCTTCCTGAACTTTTTGTTAGGTTTTCAGTCACATAGTAACATACACCGCATCCCCGAATTGAACGCGTTCTGAACTTCTGCCGGAAAAATAATACAGTTGCGCCCAGACTGTTGGCAGATTTTTTTATCTCAAAATAGCATTGTGTTAAAAGTTTGGAATTAGTAGTACATAAATCTTAAAGTTTCTGAAGAGAGTAACGTAGGGGAGAGAAGAGCTAAATATATACATAAATAAAAAAAATTGTTATTTCGATTCTGTATCTATCTATCTATCTATATATATAAAAGAGGATGTGTGTATGTATGTATGTTCCCTATGAACTGCTAAATCGCTGATCCGATCTTGATAAAATTTTCAGGGAAGGTGTTGAGCATTCCCGGGATGGTTCCTGTGAAGTTTGGTCCAGATCGAATGAAAAACAAAAGTTTTTTTTTAACATTTTTCAAATTTTTATGGCGATTTTAGTACCCTGGTGCTCTAATTGTTTGTTTGCGCTTTCCTCTACTATTCATCCGATTACGATGAGACTTCGCTGATATATTGAACACAAGTCCGCGAAGGTTTCTGCGTTAACAAAATCATTTTACAATTGGTGGTACGAGAGTTATTTTAGCATTTGAGAGTATTTCAAATGATTCAGCGGTGATTTTCGGTGCATTAGTTATTCATTCCTATTACTAAATGGTAAAGTTGGACGATGGATGGTGGATAGAGGATAGCGGATGGAAGATGAAGGATACTGGTTAGAGGATGGAGGTTGTGGATGGTAGGTGAAGGATGGTGGATAGAGTACCATGCTGGATGAAGGGTGGAGGATGGTAGATAGAGGATGAAGGATAGAAGATTGAAGATGGTGGATGGAGGATGAAGGATGGTTTATTTATAAAGAGGATGTATGCATGTATGTAAACAACCACTCAACCGATTATGATCAAATTTTCAGGGAACACTAGAATAATCCAGGGATGGTTCCTGTGTAGTTTGGTACCGATCGAATTACACACAATGTTTTTTTTACATTTTTAAAATTTTTTCGTGATTTTAATACCCTTGTGCACTAATTGTTTGTTTGTTTGTCCCGTACGCTTTTCTATACCATTCATCCGATTACAATGAAACTTCGCTGATATATTGAGCACACCTCCGCGAATGTTTTTGTTTTAGTAAAACGATTCTGCAATAGGTGGCGAGCGATAAAACAAATGAGTGTGTTCATACTGTTTAGCGACTGTTTGTGTGTTTTTGGTGTTCACGTCTGATAAAATCGAAAAACGGGAGCAGCGGAAGCAATGGGAGCAACGAAGCAACGGGAGCATCGAAGCAACGGAAGCAACGATAACAACGAAGTAACGGGAACAACGGGAATAACGGAAGTAATGGAAGTAACGGGAAAAAACGGGAGAAATGGAAGCAACAAGGGTAACGGAAGCAATGGGAGTCATGATAGCAACAGAAGCAACATAACCAATAAAAGTAATAGGAGCAACAGAAGAAACTGGAGAAACGGGAGCAACGGAGGCAACGAAAGCAACGGAAGTAAAGTGATCACCGGCAGCAATGTAGTGACGGGAGAAATAGGTGAAACGGGAGCAATGGAAGCAATGGAAACAATGGAAACAACGGAAACAACTGGAGAAATGGAACAACGCGAGCAACGAGAGCAATGGGA
Organism: Beris chalybata; assembly: GCA_949128065.1. Classification (NCBI taxonomy): domain Eukaryota; kingdom Metazoa; phylum Arthropoda; class Insecta; order Diptera; family Stratiomyidae; genus Beris; species Beris chalybata. Next base: position 133,253,354 of record OX421894.1, read on the forward strand.
GAAACAAAAGGGAAGCAAGATTGGAATTTTCTGGCTTTCAGTTTCGATAGTATAGAACTATACAAACGTGAGAGTATTAAACATAGTATTAAATAGAAATGAGTTACACACTACAATTTTTGTTGGCCTATCTTTGAAAAATGTTAACATATGCCTATGATGCAATTTCAATGAACTTTTAACATAAAAAATTTATTATTAAATAATTGTGCTATTGAGTAAAGTAAGTAGCTCCTATTCAAAAATAAACATGAAAGTTGGTGACTGCTACTTAAAGCGTTAGAAAAATGATAACAAGTCGATGAAAGCATAATAACAACTTGTTGTTTTCATGACAACTTAATTTCTATCTATACCAACATTATCAGCATGCACGCACGCACATCTCAACAATTTGCTTGATATTATTATAGTAGCATGTTTCATTCCGCGAAATTTTTCACTTTTATCAATTAATATTTTTGTTAATGTCGATGATGCAATTGGGAGTTTATACGACTTTGACTCAATCAGAGTCGTCAATAGTTCATTCTGTAAAAAATTAATTCTTTTTTCTCAGTCGGATATTGCCATTTGACTGAATCGCATCATTTTTAAAACAAAAAAATAATAATCAAATTTTAAAAAATTGAATCTAGTTCAAATTAATAAAAAAATATTAATTTATTTAATCTTCTGAATTGTTCAAATGAATTGTATGTGGATTATTTTAATTAACTAATAAATTGAATAAGTTATTGAGTTCAAGAAATTCTATTTAATTAAATTGTTTAAGTTTTTGAAAAACTAGTTTTAACATCTACTAATTGAGGAACTTACATCGGATCTTTTATATTTCTATATTGGAACTTCTTCATTATAACTCGATTATTAAGGTAAATATAAATAGAAAGGATCCTTCATAACAAGGATATCCCCACACTATTTCCTGTTCCTGATTATATTTTATGAAAAAAGAATTATATATCTTAAAGCGGTGAGTTATGGCAATTAATTTTGTTAAAATGTAGAGTGCAAAGTTACTTTGAAATAATTTTAAAAATTATTAATTTTTTCGGAATTTTTTTTAGTGTATTCATTAGTTTGGAGTTATCATAAAATCTTTGGTGTTCCAACAAGATGTTAAATACACCCCATATTCATACCTCTTAACGAACTACCTTCCATAAGACCTTACCCAGGCTACGAGGTAGGGAAATAGCTTCGGTAAGGCCTTATAAAAGGTAGTTTGTTAGTAGAGTATCATAGTCTCGAAAGCAAGATAGAATTACAGGCTAATACTCGTAAAAGGTTTTAAAAAGAAGACAAACAAAGTAATTGAGTTTTCAAAGGATACTGTTACATGCTACTCTTGCAACCCGCCCAACTCAGTTTCCAGAGAAAAAGACAACAAGCTAAAAAGCGGAGAAAATCATCTAAATAACCAATGAGAAAGACATTGAATATTCTGCAAAGTTCACCATTCGCCTCTTCCCCTTCTCGATTAATCTCAAAATTTCCCGAACATTCCACATACACCACCGAAAATGGGAGAAAGCTTTCGACTCAGCACATGCGGTATAAAAGCTTCCATGATACCTACAGCGAGACAGCGATTGGTTCCTACGCGAAAAAATTTGTAAAGCGATTTGGGTTGGTAGCAGCAATGTAGCAGTGATCAGAAAATTGGTCAGCAGTGCCAGCATAATTCGTTTTAATAACTATATTCACTTACTTAACTTTTTTGAATTTTAATCAGTGTTAGTATTTTCGTTTGTGTTTTTTACTTCTAATTAAAGTATTGAAATGCATAAATTCAAGGTGTGACAGCCGCATTATGCATATGAGTAAAACATACATTATGCATACACAGAGTTCGAATAAAAGAGCACCTTCTCGACAAGTCTAGAAGTAGCTTTCAAAACCACCTTTCAAAGTCCCTTGGTCGCAATCTTATAATTTTATGCTGCTACTTAACAAAAGTATGTTGTGTGTGGATATGAGAAAAGAATTGAAGGTTACTTGCCATCTTCCAGTGTGCATTTAATTAGACGGAGTCTGAGAAAGAAGGAATTGTTGGAACTGAGAACAAGAAGGCCCCATTCCAGCATATGGAGTCTTACAATGGTAGCTTCGATTGTAAGAAAGCCGAGCAAAATTACATATATGATGTGTCGTACAGTACAGAAAGGACTCAAGTATAAGGACGTAGGATTTTACGACGTATTGTTGTGTAATAATGAAGTACACACTACGTCAGGACCGGATCGGTGTAAAATTTCTTTATTGTTTTAAAGACTGGGTTCATAGACAGCTTGGAATAAAACGGGAGCAAATAGGGCTGACCAATCTAAACCGCTTTCTAAACAAAGACACTATTCATACTATTCTTCATCAAAACGATTAGATCCTTCATCCTAATAGGGCCCTGGATTTTGTATTAAAAATGATGCCAAGGCTGCATAATTTGTATGGGAGTTTGGCCAGACATGTTGGGAATCCTTTAAGTGTTTGACGCCTATTATCGTCCGATTAAGTTGCCCTTTTGGGTGTCCTTTATGGACAAGTACGCCATTTATTGTACATGCTATTTGGGTGGTATGCACAGCCTGATTACTAAATTTCTTTGTCAAACATACGACAAATGTTTGAGTCGACTGAAGTAATGTAAATTTCAGTCCGGATATGAATCTCATAAATGTGGTCAAAACCCTTGCCATTTGCGTCCGAAACAAGCCAGATAACCGAGACAACGTCCTGAATTAACGAAAAGGTTTGAGTTGAACCATCAGATACACCTATAATATAAACATACAAGGGAGGGCCGAGTACTCCTTCCGTTCCACCGAGACTAGTTCAGCGTCTTTTTTGTCACACGTGCCCAAAACGCCAGACCTAGTCCTTTGAAAGGAAGCACGACCCGAAATTCGGGCCGAAATAATTCTCATTAAATTTTCATTCAGGGAAAGCCACTCTCTATGCTAACTTGTCGTTATTCTCTTGCGCCATTTCAGAACCAGGAAAAAAAAAGAACTTTGGCGAACCGACACCACCTTTTCGCCAGCAAGGAGCATATAAAATTGTCCGTGCAGAATGCGAAGATGCCGTCTTATTTTGCCATAGATTTTCAGTTCGGGTATACCAACGACTTGGGAGGCCTACATTTTACGATAACGACGACAAAAAGTTGGCCCCGATATTTCTGCACGTACAGCCCAAGTGTGGAACACTGACGACGACAACAAGGACGCCACACTCTGATGTTGTTAGATCAATAAACGCGTGACCTGCATTTTGTCGGAACGGTTGGTTCATCAGGCATGAGAATTTTATGGCACCCCTTATTTGTGTACATATCCAGCCTGACTGGTTGTAGCTAGTACGCAGAAGACTTAGCTATAAACAAACTTCACGACTTCCCTTAGTTTTCCACCTCTGTTCGACTGGATTTATGCAATGTCCTGGAATATGGATCTTTCTACCGGTTTCTAGGAACTTATCGAATATCTCGGTTGAACTAGTTCGCATTAAGGGATGTATTATGTGTAGGTACTTGTTGAGCTGTTATTTGTTGAGCTGTTTGCGAAACAATTTAATCATCATGTCCCAACTTTCGCAGAAGAATTCTATTAGAAGATGCGTAGTTTCAATCAAGAACTAGGAAGTGTATTTGGTGTTGTATACGAGTATGCATTAAGGAATTGCTCAAACATAATGGTCAAGAACTATCACATCATAAATCTTGTAAAGTTTAATCATTAATAATACCGAATAGCTATAGTTCCAACTTCTTTAACAGAGACACCAACATTCATGGAATAGGCACGTCGGAAAAAATCTACGTATCTAGTCTGAACAAAACCTAATCATGTTTTGGGCCATCTGGAGTTCCAAGGGTAGTTTACATACGTCGCAAAAAAATGAGTAATATCGTCCTGATAAAATGCCACCTTTATATTATAGCTCAAGAAAAAAAAAAGGATTCAACTTTCTACTATAAACAGTTCCTAATATATAATTAAAACCAATAAAGACATCGAGTCCTTATCTTGTCTACCACATTATTTTGTTATAGGAAGGATAATGTACTCACGTTATTACTTGAAAATCTGCCAATTGTTTGGGCACTCCTTTATGATTTTTGAAAACAAAGTTTGGGAAGTCGAATTGAGACAGAAATACCGACGCTACTAAAACTCTAAAAATACTAATCAACCAATCGGTTATAGTTCGCAATCTTTTAGTAAAGTCCAAATATAGCAATGGTTCTTTTGCAACAAGAGAATAATTTGGAATGTTAATTATGTCAATGGAATAGCTTCACCTTAAGGGCTTAGTCTCAAAAAATATACAACCCCATGTTACCCTCTGTTAAGTATTCAATATAAAAAAAAACCTAATTTAGGTAATTACATAAAAAGCAAGATAAATAAAAACCCATTCGATATCTCACCTAAAAGATATGTCAGAATTCGTAAAATGGTAACAACTATAGAGTATACATATGTAGTAAAAATGACGAACAGCGACTGTTTTGAAGCTGGAGCATTTTTCGCCAAGGACTGGCGATATTCACTATGCTACTATCATCATCTTACTCACATGTATGTTATACTCCGGTCTTGAAAAGAAAAAAAGCCCAACCTTTGAATACTAGGCTACTGTTTGCATTTCACTGCCACCTGTCATGAATCGCTCCATACAAAAACGATCAATTTTGCATCAAAATGCTTCAAAGTGCTCTTTATACAGAAACGGCGTCTTGCCGTCTCCGTTATTTATATCTCTATGGCCACAACCCATTTACACACTCGTGAAGGTTGATTGCCTAAAAAACACTGAAAGCATTTGCTTTGTCTTCATCTCAGCAGCGCGTGGAAGTAAAATTTTTCAAAAAACGTCTTAAAAGATCTAAGATATATGACGAAATTCGCTTCCGTAAAATGTATGCAATTCGTTCACCTGCCCTCCGTCTAAAAAAAATCTTGATATTTTTTTTAGGTGATTACAAGCCCAAGGCAGCCCCATGAAACCTAAGAAATAGGACGAAATTGGTGAGAACGTATGCAAGCCCATTGCATTGAATTTTGAAAAATCGTCAAATAAGATTTTAGACGATTATGAAAGAACCCTAAGGAAGCAAAAATCAATTTAATATCTCTTCAGATCCAAGAAATATGTTCGAATTCGTGAAAACGTATGCAATCCCCATTCCACCACATTGGGGGTTGACTATCAGAAAAATCCTAAAATCGCTTTTTAGGCGTATATAAAAACTCTGTAGAAGTAAAAGCTAATTCGACATCTCAGAAAAAAAAATGTGGAGTAAATAGTGAAAATGTATGCAGTGGTGTAAGGGGACACCCACTTTGAGGTTGAATATCCAGAAACTTCTGAAAATGGTTTTGAGGCGATATAAAAACCCCGTGAGAGTAATAAGTTATTCGACTTCTAATCAAACCTGATGGGGGAAGTCGTAAAAATTTATACAACCCCTTTACATCCTAGAGTTTGAATTTAAAAAAAATCATGAAAATGTTTTCTATGTATTTCGTCTAAAAAACCCGTTTAAGTGAAATTAATTCAAAAGACCTAAGAGATATGACGAAATTCGTGAAAATATAAGCACCGCATTTTCACTAACAACTTGCTCCCTTCCGTACGACAACTAATATTAGTATCATTAGCATTATAAGAATTTTTGCTTTTCACCCTCCCTCACCTGCACTCCTTTCACCACCAACCCCACATTTTTTCCTGGTTGTCTACCAGGTGGATTTGGATTTTAAATATCAATCGATCTCAGCCTCCGAGTGTTTCAGACGCACTGTTGCCTTTAATCCCAAACCCCTACACCGGTATCGACAATTTTTTGCAAGTACATACTCCATTGTTTTAAGCTCTATATAAATTTCAAGTTTCAGGCTACTATCGTTAGCGGTTCTTGAGAAAAAATTAAAGTCTCACGAGATCTCTACACGAAAACGTCTTGAATTTTTTTTTCAGGATTTTTCGATTTATAAGGGAAATCTTCACGAATTCCGTCATATCTCTTAGTTTCAACGTGATATCTTATATAGGGTCCCACAATAGGCCTAATATTGGACCAATAATGTCAGCCAGCATGCCAAGAATGGCACGGCAGTGGCAACCAACACTGATCCATTGCTGGATCACTGCTGAATTATAACTTAGGCCCGGCGATGGTGTTGTATACTGACTCAGTGGTGGCGTCCGATACTGGCCTAGTGTTGGTGACCGATACTGACCCAATGTTGGCGACCGATACTCCCTGTCTTTCAAATTATGCCTACCTATTCATTCATTGTACCTAACTACAAAAGTTCGCAACACTGACGGCCAACGATGGCCCAGAGATTATCCAGTGATGGCTCCCGACGCTTGGCAGCCAGCACTAGTCCATAGCCGTGGCATATAGCTGGTACGATGGACTTGACAAAAGTTTGCTAGCCAAAGGTGACCCAGAGATTAACCAGTGCTGGCTCCCAATGCATGGAAGCCAGCACTTGGCCCAAACAATGATCCTGTAGTAAGTGCTGGGGAACCCTATATGTGTATTGTTGTTCTTCCAAATGCTTCTTTTTTAAACGAATGAACAGCCGAAAAAGACTACAACGCGCCAATCACCATAATAAACAATTTCGATCAAAAACTTCTTAAACATGAATCACATCCATTCTAACGACGCCGTCCATCACCATTCAACTTAAATCCGAATCAAAACTTAAGATCTCTTTTCATTCCCCAGAAATAGAATCCTTAAATAGCTCTTTCAATGTCATAGTCGACGATAGCTTGTCGGTTAACCTTTTCACCCCTAATTGCAATATCAATTTGTTCACGTTATCCCACTTGAGCCCCATCAATCCTTCACTAAGGATAATAGTAGTACTGGTTCTACAGATGCACTTAAAACAAAAGCCTCCATACATACAATGTAAGTGGGGAATAAAACATGGCACTGAAACAAGAACGCTATGGTGTATGAATTAGTGCAGATATTCTATGTCAGTCAACAGGACATGTACGGAAAGGGATGAACATAAAGCCGACGTATTGAACACTGTGATGGTCAAACACGACTATTTTTTTTTCATTGTTTCGTTATCCTCAAAGGTACAAACGAACATTTTCCGTACGCGAAAGTCAAAACAATGTCCAGCATGTGCCGCTGCAAAGAAGAAAAAAAACATGTCCTTTTTTTTCCCCTGGTCGGCCACAACTAGCGCGTTTCCGTCTGTCCGAAAACCACCATACCACACAGAACGAATACCGCTCTAATCGCAATCAGGACACGACATGTGTGCTATAAGGAAACCAAAAGGACATGACCAGATAGGCAAATTTCGAATTGATTCCGAGGAAGTGTATCCTTGTTCGCGTGGTACTATCCAAAACCACGTTGAGACGAAAGCTCAATCGGAAGGACTAAAGAGTTGACTTCGGCGGAAAAGTTTTCGTCGCCGGGATTCCAAAAACCCAGGTTCTTCATGTCTTTCAAGCAACAAAATCGCAGAACCTTCCAAGTACAAGAAAAATCCTTCGTACACACTATCGTCCTGGTATGATGTGGTCTTTTTTTCGCAATGGTATACGTCTATATAGAATAGCAACAGCAAAACAACAATATGCAAGAAGCATGCGCAATTCCAGCTTCTGGATTCTCTGCAGTATTTTGCCTGCTTGAGTCATAAGGACTCGCAGTCTAGCTGAAATCCTCAAATCGTATCCGCGAAATTTTAAGTTGAATATTCGCAAGGGGATCAAATTTATTGTATTCTTTTTATTTTTGTGCCTTTTTGTACATAGCTCCTTTTAACGATAGTTTCTTATTTCAATTTCTTTTCATTTTTCAACAAAAAGAAGTAGAAGGCAAAAGATCCTCGTAAGGATAACTTGTAAATATGTTGAGTGTGTCGATTTTTTTATGATTTCCTTTTTAACGCGGTGCTTTCATATTTAATAGCCGGGGATCTAAAAAAAAGTCGTTAGAATTTTCAAATTTTTCCCCAAAAAATTTAAGCCCTTCTCTCGATTTCCTTTGATTTTAACTTACTTTTTCACTTGCGTGGTCTTTTGTTGTTTGCTTTCCGAAATCCGTTTTTGTAGTGAAACTCACGTGAACGTGTAGCTAAGTGCGAGGAACCCATCTACAGTGCATGCAACTCAATAATCTGACACTATACTATATTAAAAAAAATTATTTATTGTTATTTCAAGCCCCCTTTTATTTATATTTCCAGTGAAAAATGTATAAATGAAATAATGTTTCGCAAAAATGTGATTTATTAGTGTATACAGTGCGGAAAAAAAAGTTTTCTACCATAAAAAAATAAAAGTTAATCGGAAGTTTTACTTCCGTCCTTTCATTTCTACCCTATCCCCTCGTCGAAGCAAGGATACCGAAAAATCCTGAAGTTAAATGTGAACAAAAATCGAGGATTGATCGTTCCTGGTCTGCATTTCATAGGGAAAAGTGCGAGTAAGTTCCGTCTTATAAATTTGAAATTTTATAAATTAGTTTCTTGAAAATTTCATGCATTTTCCTCTCGTCCTTTCCAATACAGGACTCTATCTTCTTTTCGCATGTAATGCATCTTGACTATAAACTTGATTTATATCTCACTTCTTCAAAAGAAAAATTTAAGAATAAAATGAATTATGGCCCAAGATGTATCATGCCAACAATTTCAATGTTGTGTGCGCGACATAAAACGGGTTGCAATAAATAAAATATTTTCTATGATGTGGACAAGTCTGTTTCGGAAATGATTTAGTAATAATTGAAAAAATTTCGTAACATAGACAATAATGAATGAGATTTATTACAAGCAATTTATTCAGAAAATGATGGAACGACGAGAATCCTTTCAGAATTTAGAAGGATTTGACTCTAAAATTGCAGATTTCATAGACGAAACAATGAGAACTAGAGATCCGCTCGGGATCAATATTATCTTAGATTTTTGGCTTGAAGCCAAGTCCATCGATGGTCTTTGGTCTACGAAATAAACGAATTATAAAAGACGTATGTACAATTTAAGGAATTTCTAAGGATTTTCGTGAGAGAATTATTGTTAAGAGGCTGTTTCCTTTCGTTGTAAATAATATTGAATTTCTAAGCCAAAATTACAATAGGACAATTGAAGATATATATCGAATATATTCAAGGATGTCGGCAGTGTCTTTTAAATTATTATTCATTAATTATTAATAAATAAAATAAATTGAGGGTGAAATTTATTTTTGGTGTCTATTTTTAATTTTACGTCTTATTGTTAAAAAATTCTAGTAAAGAAATTAGAAAGAAGAAATTAGAAACTTGTATTTTTTTAAATCTGGCCTCAAATTTCAAATTTTTTTAAAATCTATTTTCGGATTTGTAAAGGCTTTGCTAGCACGTTTATTTCAAGGAGTCACTTCCGTCAAAATCCGAGAATTCTGAGAGAATTTTGAAAAATTTCACTAAAATTTGCCAAGAGGTAGATACCATGGCATTTTTTTGATAAGTAATTTTCTTCGATTTTCACAAATAACATCGCAAAAACAAAATTTAAAATTTGTGACTCGTCTTTCACTTCTTCAAGCCACAAATTTCAAAATTTTTCAAATCTGTTCACCGATTCGAGAAAGACGATCCCAGCACTTTTAATTTAAGGGCGGGGTAAGGTTAATTCGGTGAAAATAAGGCATATTTTCAAGATTTTTTTTAGACGATACCGGCAATGCTGGATTGTTTCATTTCATTTTTATATTGTAATACAACATCTGAACTACATTTTCAAAAATTTTCATTTCAAAATATTTATAAATAAGGCGTTAGCAGCAAATCTCCGCAGGCGTATCGAAAAAAAGTTGTCTTGCGGTGTACGCTACAACTCGTGACTAGATCATGCGAAACAAAAAAATCTAATTGCGTTTATTAGGTGAGATGTTTTTCAAAGTAATGACGTCGAGTTTTTTTTTTTTAACCGATTTTTCCATTTTTGGTAGCACTTAAAAGTCAAAAACGCGATTTTTGCTAAGAAAATTGTTAAGTTTTTTATTGTAAAATAAAAAATAATTGTAAATTTAAAAAAAACTCAACGTCACTACCTGGTGATTTATGTTTAGAAATAGTAAAAAAAAATTTCAAAAGAATTGGTGCAATACGTTTTGAGTTACAACGTACACCGACATCAAAAATTACAAGTTTCAGAAAAACGCTTTAAAGTTTTGCACACTAGGCATCACATACGAGTGCGTACACATCTAAACTGCTCATAACTCTGTTCATTTTGCTCCGATCGACTTGAAATTTTGACACAACATTCTTGCAATGTTATACATTCATTAAAAAAATAGCAAAAAAAATGTTTAAAAACCTTACCCCGCCCTTAAGGAGTCACTTGTCAATATCTGAGAATTCTGAGAGAATTTTTGAAAAATTTAAAAAAATCCCTTTACCAAGGGATGGATACAGAATTGATATCATTTTTAACACCCCAAAAGAACATTGTTTTACCACTCACTGAGTAGGCCGCTGCCGATTTTTTTTGCAAAAGACAAGTTCCAATTTTCTAGCGTAAGCGTCTAGACACTAGCTCAACATCATTTTTAATCGGACCTAGCCATTGAATATTTCTAGGAAAACATTTATTCAACTTCGGTGGAGTCAAAAAGAAAATTGTTTTATATCACGTCTATATCATAATATCATTATATCACGTCTTTATCATAAAAAGCCAAAATTTCAAATTTCCAGGCGCTACACTTAGAATATTTAAAATTTTGGATAGACCTTGATATGTGACCGACTTTTGTTTTACGGTTCAAGGGGACGGTTCAAGATTTTTTGTCTTTAAATCTTTTGTTACAGAGCTGTGTAGTGTAAGTAGTCTACAAGCCCGAACGGCCGGTATAGGGTAGAGTGGAGTAGAGTAGAATGGGGTAGAGTAGAATGGAGTAGAGTAGAATGGAGTAGATCAAGGTATGGACTACCTAGCCACGATCTTATCACCTGTGATAGAAGTAAAAAAATAGATGAATAGATGATAAACTTTTACTACAACTATGAGTCATTTATGAACTAAAGACTAACAGGAAGAGTCATCATCAATCATCAATGCCAAATCGGGCACTGGTCTCCTGAAAACGTCGCCTTTAAACGTCTCGAACCAAAAACCGCGTCTTGCAGCTTCTAATTTATAAACCGTGTCTTCGCATCGTTGGCGTGGTTTGCCTACTGGCTTCTTACCACTTGTTTTGCCTTCAAGAGCATGTTTGGGGATTCTTCTAACTTCTTGCAGTTTAAGCAGCTTGATAAACGTTGAACGCCTGGCTCTTCGCAAAGTTGATACAACTAATGGTTGTATCTTATTCGCCAGTCCGTTCTTTTCTTCACAGATGCCAAAAACAGGAAGAGTACATTTCTTATTTTCTCTCTTACTTATTTATTTTTATTTTACTTTATTTTTATTTTGATTTTCACTTTGATTTTTACTTTTATATTTATTTTTGTTTTTATTTATTTTTGTTTTTATTTTCATTAATTTTTATTTTTATTTTTATTTTCACTTTTGTTTTGTTTTTATTTTTATTTTCATTTCATTTTTATTTATTTTTCATGTTTATTATAATTTTAATTTTAATTTTTATTTTCATTTTTACTTGACATTAACGAAAATCGAGAAATTCATTATTCTAGGGGCGCTGTCACGCGAGTAAAGAGTATAGAATTTTGGATTTTTCACCCCCGAAACTATGTAATAGTTTTTACAAAACATTAAATTTGCCTGGACACCTTCAAACTCGATAAGAACGCTGCAGTTTATTGATTCATTCCTTACACTTCAAGAAAATAAGATTCAAGATTTTTAATGAATATTTTTCATTAAATACGTAAATATTTTCATATCTATTTACATCCGTGTAATGAAAAACAAATAAATTCATAGATTTAGAAGTTATAATGTTATATGTACTTTATGAATCTGCACAATCCAAGAACATCACTTTTCAGAGTAACCGGGGTTTATTCTTTTCTTCAAGTTTCCACACGATTGTTCGGTTATCGTACTTCGTATGAATTCCAATCCCGGGATCTTATCGAGATACTCGGACTTTTTACAGGATTAAATTGGAAGACTTCGTTCCAATTTCGTGTTCAGCTCGCAGGTAACCAAGTTCGTCAATTTATTATACGGCCACTAAGCCAAATTTAAAATTAACAAGGAGAATGTGGCAGCAACAGTAATTCAAATAGTCAAAGGCCTATTTTCGAACGTAAAATAATGTGTGACCTTCTGCTATAGTACGTACTGTAAGTCCCAGGATTCAGCTATGATAAAAAGAGATAAACTCTTAGATCTGGTCCCAGGACCTTAAGACTGAAAGACCTTATCGACTTAAGACTGAAAGACATTGTAAGAGAAATCAACTTTGTTCAAGTTAACTTTTTAACAGTCGTTTAGATCCTTTCAGATAAATCTTAGCTGACCATTTTATATTTGGTCTCTCGACCCCAAGAAAGTCGTAAAATAGTCGTCTTACCACTAAGGAAGCGAAAATAGTTTCGCCTTCTTCATGTAGGCTATAAACTGCGGAACTACCCTTAAAGTTTGTATCCTTGCAACATTTTTATCACCCGACCAGAGCCGAGTTTAAAAACATTCACATTAATTACTTATTTTATTCGGATGATCGGGTTCCTCTACATCCCTAATCGGGACATAGTCAAATTTTATATCTCCGATTAAAATTCATTTCACGTTATCCCATTTTTAATCCATTTAAACGTAAAACAGTCGTCAAAATGGACAGTGCGAGACGAATTATTCCGAAATAAAATAAATTCCATTTCTTCCTTTTTGTCCTTTTCTTATTTTATCATTCAATTTAACTTTGAGATATTTCACGAAGAGGATTTTGAATGGAATCGGCAACATAAAAACAATAAAGAAATGTCCTTATATTATTCGAGCAGAAGAAATAAGATAGACCCAGAGACCGTGTTATAATCTTCTCGTCCACCTACATAAAGTTGACAGTATAATTAATTGAAACTGTACCTTTTTTCGACTGAAATTACAATTTGTAATTTCCTTCGTGTCCGTTAAACATCCTGAAATTGAGTTTATGTAGATTTTTGAAAGAAGTTTTTGTTTCTTGCTTGTGACCGTTTTTGTTGTATAGTTCGGATAAATATAAACAAATTGCCAAATGTCGAGATGTACTAATAACTTTATTTTTACATAGACATAGTCAACTTTTTCTTAAAAAATTTATTTTACTTACAAGTGAACACTCCCAAGAGTCCCACGCATATTTTGAATACTTTCATATATGTTGTAGAACTAGAGATGGGCAAAGTAGTTCCTTTTGGCGAGTGAGTTAACTCTGATTAACTCACTTGAAGGAACTAGTTCCAGTTCCTTTTGAAGTCTCTGAAAAATCATTCAAAGTTGATGTAATTCATCGGAGAAGTTGTAATTTTTCACGATTTAAATTAAAGTAAAAATCAATTCCACTTACCAATGTGGGTAAATTTTTTTCCCACGGATAGATGTCCCATACAAAGGTCATGAAATTATGAGGACTTACTTAAAATCAGAGTCCTTAAAAATGCAAACTCAAATCATGAGTGTAAAAAGCTAGCAAGCTCAAATTGGAAATGCTTGAGCTATCGATAAAAATAGGGGTTGGGTGTATTAATGAGTGATTAAACGCCTGTGAGTAGATTCTATACAAAAAGTCCTTAATAAACAAGGTTAAGCCCTGTTCATAACTTCTTCAAAATATGATAATGTAGTGCACAAAGCTCAACGGAAAGATTTCAAAATACCAGCCATTGTTAAAAAGCTTCTGAAAAGCCGAGCACTATATGGGGATTCCCAATTTTATTTAGTTCAGCGGAAATGGAAGTTAAGTTTTTCTTTTAGTTTTGTTGTATACTTTTTCATGAATTCCACCATGTTTCTCAGGTCTGATCAGATATCGAATATCTTTTTACTTCCCCAGGTTTGTTTAATAATAACCTATTTTTAAGTTTTGTTTTTTCAACCTCTAGACCGCATCCCGGAATATGACCCAATTATTTAATTCATATGTTACACCCTTTTCTAACCGCTTCCCGAACTTTTTGTTAGGTTTTCAGTCACATAGTAACATACACCGCATCCCCGAATTGAACGCGTTCTGAACTTCTGCCGGAAAAATAATACAGTTGCGCCCAGACTGTTGGCAGATTTTTTTTAATAATAAAGTATTGATTAAATTTCAACGACTGTTATCCGTTTCATATTCAATTTAAAAGTTATTTTATTTCCACATGTCTTTTGCACCAGTTCATATATGACACATGTCTCGTTTAGCTCTCAAGAACATTCCAGATTATGTCTTTTGGTCCTTTTAAGAGATTTCAGTCCAGAATCATATTCCTGCAAAAAGTTGTCGGTTTCGTCGGTAAATTTGTTTAACAAGTTGTTAGAAGTTATTCAGATAAATTTTCTGCTTTATGTAACTTGAATTCCTGGATTTGCCAGCTCGGAAGAAAATCAAATAGCATCCTGTAAATGGAGTACAAGGAACTTAAATAAAGCCGCCCCAAAGGAAGAAGGGAAGCCGGGCGTTGCCGCTGGAATATTAAAATCATTTTTCCGGGACACTTTTTCCCTGTTAAAATGAGCCAAAAATATTGATGTATTTACAAGGAAGCGGAATTTTCATGTGGTTGGTACCTCAAAGCCTCACATGTGAGGAAATCCTTACACGTAAAGGTACACACCACTCGGTCCCTCAAACCTCGTCGTAGAACAACAAATTGAAGATTGTTTAGGGAACACGTTGTATGACATCTCGACAATAAACCGACGACTTTCTTCCCTCGGGAATAATTTACTTTTATTTTTTTTTCATTTTGCAATCGAGGAGCAGTGTAATTTTCTTCGCGGGATTCCATTAAGGATAAGCCGCTGTATGCTCGTGGAATAGGACCGACATGGATTATGCATGAGACACCGGTAATGCAAATTGTTTTGAATTATATTACCATGTGGCGAGTGCAAATTAAAACACTACGTAATTGAAATTAAGTTCTTACGAAGATACTTCCATATGTCAGTGCAGTGCACCAAGCGGACTTCAGAATTGAATAAATAATTCGAGTGCTGCACTGTAACATTTACGTACAATCTTCACTATTGACCGCGCACTTGAAAAATTACTTAACACAGATACTTAACATTTTGCATAAAATAAAGTAGGGAAACTTTAAATGATGCTTCAAGTGAAAAAAATGAGATGTTTTCTTTTCATTGAATCAACTTATCGAAGTGGAAGGACTTGCAAAGTTAAAGGCTTACTCAGTATGATTCTGGTCCTTTTCTACATTTCCGTGAGAGCGTCTTAGCCGTTCTGTTGCGATAGCCTAATTTTGATTTATATGCTATTTATACATATAATAATAAACAATGGCGCAACAGCCCAAATTGGGCATAGGCTTTGAAGTAATGCTAGAGTTACTTCATTACGAGACCAATGGAACACTAGGAGGTGAATTGGTCCGCTACACCGATCGTCCGTGATTATTACTCCGATTTTATCTCAGGTACTCATTTACAGCTGAGTGAACTGGAACTCCGGCGCCCAATCCCATTCTCAACAGTTACTTGTCGCCAAGCAGCTTCGAACCAGGTGCACCGAAGGTTAGTGCTCTAGTCACTAAGCCACCCAGAATACTAATGCTATATACAGTGGCGAGCACATGTGGATACATGTTAATCAAATTTGACTTAAAATACTTGTAAAATCCTTAAAAATACATTAATCGGTTTGAAATTTTTGCAGTTGAATTCTTTATTAATATTTATATGAAAAAAATAATAAACAAAATTATAACTTAAAAGCTCAGTCTAAGTTTTAAGACAAATAATCGAAATGGGCAATGTATCCACTTTTGCACGTTTCATTTCTTCTAAGTTGCAACACTGATCTGTGAATCGAAACAAAACGTTAAAACGGGATTCACAGCAATTGGAGTGTAAACGTTGTGGGAAATACTGTTTTACGCGGAAAAGCATAAAAGTTCGATAATCAGTCACGTGTTTTTACTTTTTCTGTGAGTATTTCAATTTTGAAGCAAAAATGAAGAAAATACCGGAATACTTAGAAAATCAAATTGTGGAAATGACGAAAAACAATGAATCAGCACGTAAAATAGCTAAATCGCTGGGTATTTGCCACCGAACCGTGCTTCAAGTAAGAAAGAGACGCAATGTTAGTGCACCTGAAATTAATAAATCGCGACCACGATTGCTAACTAATAGAGATGCTCGAGCTATGGAGCGCCTCATGACCACCAAACCGAAGACAACACCAAAAGAGGCTGCAGTTGCCATTAACAAACCCGTAAGTGAGTGGACAGCACGGAGAGCGCTTCACAGGATCGGACTAACAGCGGCAGTTAAGCAAAAAAAACCAGCACTATCAGAGAAAAATGTTGCAGCACGTCTCAAATTTTGCCAGGAGCACAAGGATTGGAGCGTAGATAATTGGAAGAGGGTAATTTGGTCCGACGAGACCAAAATAAACCGATTTCAGTCCGATGGTAAGGAGTATTACTGGCACCGCCCAAACGAAAAGTTGAAAAAGCATCAAGTCAAAGAAACTATGAAGCATGGAGGAGGCGGCTTGATGGTGTGGGGCTGCTTCACTTGGTGGAACATAGGTCCTTTGGCTAAAATCGATGGTATTATGAAAAAGGAACAATATCTTCATATTTTGGAGTCTAATCTACCAGACTTCGTAGACGAATGTGCTTATCCAGAATATGAAGTCATTTTTCAGCAGGATGGAGACCCAAAGCACACGGCGAAAATCGTTAAGGAGTGGCTCATCAGGCAACGTTTTAAAAAAATGCAGTGGCCTGCTCAAAGCCCAGACCTGAACCCGATCGAAAATTTATGGGCTTTGCTGAAAAAACGACTAGCTCGGTACGACACCCCACCGAAGAGATTGGACGAGCTTTGGTGTCGAGTTCAGACGGAGTGGAGTAATATTCCACACGAACTAATTGAAAAATTAGTGGAGAGCATGCCTAAGCGTATGCTCGCCGTTATTAAAGCCAAAGGTCTCTGGACTAAATATTAAAAAATTTTGTTTAGCTTCTTTTTCATAAACGTGCAAAAGTGGATACATTGCCCATTTCGATTATTTGTTTTAAAACCTAGACTGAGCTTATAAGTTATAATTTTGTTTATTATTTTTTTCATATAAATATTAATAAAGAACTGCAAAAATTTCAAACCAATTAATGTATTTTTAAGGATTTTACAAGTATTTTAAGTCAAATTTGATAAACATGTATCCACATGTGCTCGCCACTGTATATACTCTCTAATTAAATTCGTCAGATGTCATAAAACGACTTATGCACAACCACAATCTAGTATGGACAGTAAGATTTTTAGCTTGACGTCATAAACAGGTAACTGCACCTAGTCGTAGACAGGTTCTTGATAAAAGAAAACTTCTTATCCTCTATCTCGTCCGTAGCTCAATGCACCACTAAAATCAATTTTCATTTTTGGAAGCATTGTACGAGTGTAAAGCGGTTCTCAGAATCGGTGTTGGTGTTGTCAGTAGATATTAACTCACAGCAATTTTTATTCCCATGGACTACTTGCTTTATTCCATTATTGGTGACCCCGAACTCCTCCACCCCTTGCTTTCACGCTGCCGACTACAGGTTCAGCCTCATTAAAAAAATGAATTTATAATTACATCAGGCTCGACAATTGCAATTAACATTCCCTTGTGGCTATTCCACTGCAATCTATCCCAATATCAAAATTTGGATTTGGTATCTCGAAAGGTTCAAATTTATTCACAGGGTGAACAGCAATTTTGTTTTTTTTATGAAATCAGTTAGTCATTTTATTATTTATTTATTTATTTTAAAGAAGTGTCCCAATCATACTATGAGAGGGCCCATCATCGCATTTCGGTCAAACCCTGAGGGTACATGGTACATCGAGTACATTCAGTTAATCAATAAAATAGCATCAGAATCAGGAAAATAAAACAACAATTCAGAACATAAATTAAATTAAAAATAAATAAATTGAAAAATATATTATGAAGTTAATTAAAGAAACATAAACTAGGTGTCAAACAAAAGAATTAGAAAAAACCTATGGTTCAATGGTTCTCTCCATGAAAAATTTCATTCTTATAAAAATTGGTAGCAAAAAAATATAATTGCTGTTGGCGGTATTCGAACCGGCGCTTTTAGCGTTGAATTTTATGTATCCGGGCGAACAACCAAAAGTTCTACTAAATTGGTTGAAATATTGGGTGATCTTCATTACCACCTACCTTAAGGCCCGTTCCTACGATCGTCAGTTACATTTGAGCCAGAACTTTAACTGCAAGTTTTGTATGAAAATCTGTCAGTTAAAGTTCCAGTTAGAACGTTAC
This sequence comes from Beris chalybata, assembly GCA_949128065.1. Classification (NCBI taxonomy): domain Eukaryota; kingdom Metazoa; phylum Arthropoda; class Insecta; order Diptera; family Stratiomyidae; genus Beris; species Beris chalybata. The sequence continues at coordinate 133,271,810 of OX421894.1, forward strand.
TGACGATCGTAGGAACGGGCCTTAGTATAAGAATGCGGTGGCAAGAATTTCGCTCCAATATAATTAGCAGATTATAAAATATGTTTCGGTATCACTTTATAGAATAATCCTCAGCAATACTATAAGGGTGTTACTGATAGTAGGCATGATACACCCTCTGACGAGTCTATACCATCCGATGACAAAACAGCTCCTTCGGACCTAGTCCAACATAGTCTTATAAACTGCCCTATCCAGTGAAGGTTTTCCTACTCTCATGTCCTAAAGGACAGCGATTAATCAACAGTCGGGGATTTCCTGTTGGGGTTACACTCCCCTGACACCGGAAAACAACAAATATTTCTTCAAATTTGCTTCTATGGTAAGTTATCATGAAAAAATTCAATTAGTATTAAACTTCATTTACGAGTCGTCAACATGATGTAGAAACGTTTCACTTCACCTTCTCCAATGTGAGTACTATGTACTCTTTCTGTCCTTAGCCATTTGTTTTTGACAAAATTTAGTTTGTTTTATAGTTTTTTAATAATAAAGTATTGTGATCCAAGTTTAAAAAAATTCGCTACCTCACAATTCACAAAAAAAAAACCCAAAAAAATAAAAACTTAAAAAAAAATGTCCGTCTGTCTAACGTACGGAAAAGCATTTGTAGACGTGTAGCTCACAAACCAGTTGGGGCATTGAGTTCAAAAATTTGGCTTCTTGATATCAAGATCCGTTTATACTAGAAAGCTGTAACATGGAACTTAAGGAAATGAATGCATTTTCTAAAAATGGTAATGTGGTTTGAGGAGTGTAGGAGCAGGGGTAGGATGGGAACAATGCATCATTCAAAAATCTATAACTACTGAACAGTTGATGGTAAAAGGTTGAAACTTTGTGGTTGTCTCAAGAGATACTATGAGCCCTTACAATAACTAAAGTTATAAAAAAGAACTAAATTTTACTGCAGTTAGGTCCAGTAGACTTAAAGGAAGGGAAAAAATGGTGGGGGTGCTGCAGCTGAAGGGGTGGAAAAAAAAGAGCTTTGATTTATTTCTTAAAAACCGCAAACCATAGAAAGGTAAAAATTTACGACTATATAGAGCCACTGTTGAAAAATAAAATCTTTGATACGGTGAGCAAAAATAAAAATAGCTTATGTTAGAAAGTTGAAACTTAGTAGATGTAAATACATAGGTATATACAGTGAAACCTGTCTAAGACAGAACCTCAAAGGACTGGGAAATGTTTCCGTCTTAAACAAGTTTCCGTCTTACAAGGGTTTACGCCCTCAACCGATTTCGATCAAATTTTCAAGGAACATGTAGAATAGTCCCAGGATGGTTCCTGTGAAGTTTGGTCCCGATCGTATGAAAAATAATGGTTTTTCTTATGACATTTTTCAAATTTTTCCGTGGTTTTAGTGACTTGGTTCTCTATTTCTTTGCTTGTTTGTCACTTACGCTTCCTTTAGTATTTATCCGACTATATAGCAACGGGATCAACGGAAACAACGGAAACAACGGAAGTAACGGGAGAAATTGAAGCAACGGAAGTAACGGGAGAAATTGAAGCAACGGGAGTAACGGGAGCAACGGGAGAAATGGGAGCAACAGGATCAACGGCATCGACAGAAGGAACGGGAGCGACGGAGCAACTCAAGCAATGCGAGAAATAGAAGCAACTGGTGAAATGGAAGCAACGGGAGTAACGATAGTAACAATATAGCACCAAGCAATCGTGAGCGTAGCGAGGGCTAGTAAAAGTAATAAAAATTGTTTCCAAACAGTTTCACGCTCACTGCTTTCATGCAGAAGTAATTTTCAGCGCAATTGCAATTATGTCTGCCCCCGGCCTTTCGTCAAAAATTTACTGAAATTGAAATCCATAATACTGAAAATGCAAATATCGAAATAATCAGCTTACAAAAGTTTCCAATTCGCTATCGTAAATTTACGTAATAAGATTACATTGTGATGCCGAAGAATAGAAACAACATCAACACCACCGGGTCCTCCCACACTATTCCCTAAAAAAAACCTAGGGAAATCCCCGATAGGTGGGTTGATGTCGGAAAAGGTACGGGATCGATGTCACTGTACAATCGAAATGGATTTCAAATTCAATTTGAATTTCATGTTTGTTTCGATTTGCATATACTGAAAATTTTCCCGGGGAACCGAGGCACCAATAGTTCAGAGCAGTCTTTCGAAATGAATTTGTCTGTTCGAAATTCAAATTTCGATCCTTTTGGAGTATCCCTCGAGAGAACTGACACAGACACATCGCCAGAACTATGAAGTATTTGCCATCGACCGCAATTTTATCGTGGCAAGGATAACGACTTTCAGGTGGTGTCTTAAAGCCAGATTGACAATATGACTGCTTCGGAAGTTCGATGAAGTCCTGGTGAGTCCTTTCGGGTTGCTTAGTCCCCATTCATTCTTATGAACTACTACAGACTCGGGGGAGGCACTGGAAATCCGAAAAGGTAGTAGTACAAACAAAACTACCCCCCCCCCCCCCCCCGTTCTCGATGTCAACCCTTTGTGCGAGCCTAAAATTCCCATTGTTCTCGGAACAAGCTCTGATATCGAAAAACGAGCAAACACAAAAGCCTTGCAAATGATTTTCCGGGACGGAATTTCCGTTCTATTTCGAATCGGCCAGCAATACGCTAAACGCTGTTTACTTTATTATTCGGAGGAAAAATCGCAATTTTTCCCCGTGGTAAATTCACGACCGATTCAAACAATTTTCTTTATTAGGTCGATGATTTTTTAGAATTTTTATTCCGGCGAAATTGACTGTACCCTTTCATGGAACTTGGAGCCAAAAAATTCCTCAACTATGACTTGTTAATATCATTCGGAACTTGGCATTCGTCCTGTTTGCTCCGATTAAAATCTATGAACACGTGCCCCGAGGAAATTAAAGTACATTACTCTTGTGTAGGGGAGATTGGGGTATTATGGTCGAAACCGTCATAATAAAAGCCGGAACGATTTTCAAACTTTCTCGAACAACTATTCACCTACTTCCTATGAAAAATTCGATAAAAAAAAATTGGAAAAAAATATTACCATCATCATGAAGTTTTTTTGGGGTGTTGATGGGTTGTTGGTCTCATGTTGATGTACTCATTAGTCCTTATGAGATGTAAAGTTGTTCAGATTTTTATAGTGGATTAGGGAGCCACTTTGAATGGTGATATTTTAGGTGGTGGGAGTCCTTACCGCATTAAGGGTTAGGTTACGTGGGTATTGGCAGAAGTAGGGGCAGAGATAGCTAGCACAATAGACCGCTGCCTGGGTCCATTGTGACACCATGACAATCTGTACTGCTCTGGCCACGATTTTTTTAACATACTTGAAACTTAAATGTAAAGTTCATCCTTTTGAATAAAACGAAACTGTGCTGCAGCTACTAAAATACTAGAGGAGCTAAGCAGGAGGCTAAGCTATAATTTACCTCAATAGCGCCGATAATCAAAAGATTCTGATTCTCAAATCTCATGAATACTTTGAGCTAGACCAAACCAAACAGAATGAGATTGAGTGAAAGCGGACCGTATTTGATAAGCAGCGCCATTGGTTTTCTCAGTTGACTATTACTTAAACTGTATGGAGTGAATCTACACTAGATTAGATTAGATTGGAAAAAAATGGTTGGCATGGTTCAATAAAGCCTAGTGTTCTGTCACTGCAGCTACAGTTGGGCCTTTTGTGGCGTTCCTCTGGATTGACTATGATTCCTCTTCAATACCTGCGCTTGAAATAAAGCCTAGTGTTTTGCGAAGAGAAATGGTCAGGCATTTCGATTGGTCTAGTTAACCCTGACCGAAGTGACGAGAGTCTTTTGTGAGCTAAATGCACAGAATCACAAAGGATATGCTCTGGTGTTTCGTCTTCGTCATTGCATATTCTGCAAATTTTAGTCTCAGAGAGACCAATCCTATTGAGATACTTTCTCATGTGACAATGGCCAGTCATAGCTTCCACTAGGGTTCGGATCTGATATCTGCTTAATTTTAGATAATCAGATGTTCTTTTTTTTCCGAATGCTTTGGCATAAAAAGCTTTGAGTGCCTGTTGTCCGGTGTCACGTCCCAGCGGAAGACACTTTGCGATTTTTGCCACATGCACTAAGTTAAGTTGTTTCATTGGGAAATTGAAATCAAAGGCCTTCTCGTACGGAACCGAAAAGCAAACAGAATGAGTCAAACAATTTGTTTAGTAGACGCCCGAGACTGTAGAGGTGCTAAGACTTGATACAGTTTTTTTATTCAGCTCTTATGGGCGCTTCGTCTTTATCTCTGTTCCTTTTGGACGAAACTTTGCTCACTGCATATGCCTAAGGGTGCATTAAATCAAAATTAGGGAGCATTGGCGTACAGAAGAGGTGGGTACATTTTATGTACGCTATTCATAGCTGACGAAATCATGGAAAGAGTCGACTTAACTTCCTATTATATATTGCCCTAAAAAGGACATAATTTGGTTGTTTCTATTGAATTTCCATGGAAATTTATATACAACTTTCCTAACGCACTTTTAGTAGAGTTATAATAAAGATGTATTTATAGTTTTTAATTTATAATATTGAAGTGTAAAAAAGGTGGGGAGAAAAGGCTTTATTTTCGAAAATTTTGAGAATAAAATTAAAATTTGTTAACCTGCTCTGTTTAAAAAAAAATCATTTTTAATCCATTTTTTACTTGAAATTTCCAGTATTTTTCATTTTTTTTAAGTACACACATTCAGCCACATTTTAATCACTTCTACATGAAATTACTGGTATTAGCAAATAGTTCATGTACTTTTCAACTGAACCGTGAAATTTACATGAAAAGGCTAACAAAGTTACGCAATATTTCGTGTAAGATTAACTATACTTATAGATGAATTTAAAATTACATTCTTTGTCGTGTAATTCTACTTGCCTATTTGAATTTTACAATGAAAACATGTAATATGTGAAACCACCACGATTTTATTTTATACTGACAACAACTTCTGTGGCTTAAGAAGAGTTAATTGCTGGTTTGATTCTTACCTACTACCAAGGGTCTTATTAATCTTATTAAGAGTAAATAAGAGAGAAATGATATTTGAAGTAGAAAAAAGTGTGTCTTAAGAAGTGGTAATAATCCAGTGAATTTTTTACTTTTGAAGTTGAAATTTACTGATTTCAAATTGTAATTTGCTGATTGCATATATAAATCTACTGACCGAAAATTGAAATTTTTTTTTTATTGACTATTACATCCTAATGTAAATTTTCTACTATTCAAAAGATGTAAATTTCAAAAGTTGGTTTTTTACTGTGTGATTTTTTGTATTTTTACGTTTTCGAGGTGAGTGATTTCTATAAAAACTTTTTCAGTCGGTACATACACTAAGTGGTCCTCCACTCTAATCTGAAAGCATTGGGATACATTCGTTAAGACGGATAACAATATTTTTGTCCGTTTTTATAGATCCATAAGTTTTATGTTGTCGACGATGTAGAGGTGCTTTAAAAAAATGCAAGTAGAATTAAACGATTTGATACAACCCCGATTTCCGCTACATGCCGGAAAAATTTATTTCCTTTGTTTTCGGGCGGAAAGCTGGTTATAAAGTTCAGGCTAAAAATCAATTTTCCTGGAGTCAGTATAATTGAGTGAAATGTAGTCGTTCTGTCGCTGTGCTATTGTGTTTGTCGTCGGTGACTATTATGGTGATGTGATCGTCTGTAATATTTGCAGTAATAAGCCTTGCAAAGTGAATTCACAGGTTCGACTATAATTACACTAAATCACGATATTAAGGATATAAAGGTAGACGTTTCAATAGTCAAAGTTGAATTAGTTGGCATATTCATAGCACAACGGGGCCTTTCACCTGACTGGAAAGTGCGGCATTAGCACCTGTTCGTACTCACATGTGGCTTACAAGAGTGTCGCATGATGATGATGGTGCCGTCACCCATTCTATTCCAGAAATTTATTGTCCTCCGGGTTTTTGCTATTATGAATGAATAAGGCTTAGTATATTCCGGGCTTTTCCTGGCGGTTCGACTGAAAAGGGATCGGGCATTTAATATCTTCAAGGAGAGTAGAGTGACTATAAAACTTCAGTACAGAACGGAATTTATGTTAATTCTGGGCTTTGTGTAGGACAACTAGAGGTTCAGCTTGTTCCTTTTAAAATGGCTGAAAGTAAAGTATGAGATGTATATCAAATTTTATTTGTAGATTTTATCAGGAGACCACGTGAATAAGGTCTGAAGTGCGGTAAAGAAAGATGCTACACGAATAGTGTAATTAGGGTAGGTTGAATTAAAGTAATACACTCGTAAGTTCCACTAGACTTATTCAGAGTTGTTCGCATATAGTCGACATTTTGCTATCGATTCGAGTATTTACAGATGGTAGCGATATCTCGTTTAACCATCCAAGGATTGTATAATCTAAGAGGACCTAAGAAATATATCGGAATTCGTGAAAATGAACACAGCTGCTATGCACTCCTTTACCGGTTCGATTTCGAAAAATTTGGTAAACGCTTCTAGGCGCTAATATACCGATCTCGAAGAAGTAAAATTAATTTGATAACTTGACCTGCCTGAAATATATAACGAAATTCGTGATCATGTGGAAAAAACCGTTTTCGCGAATATTAGTAGTGTGGATACACCGTTTCTGACAATGGGGGAGGAGAAGAGGAAGCTTTTGTATGGATGACGTCATAGATTTCTAAGGAATTCACTCCCTTGGAGGAGCTTTTGTATGACGACGTCATACACATTTATGAATCTGATAAGGAATTTACTCCGCTAGAGCTTTTTGACAACTGTAAAAAACGGCCCAATTTTGTGCAACAAACCGCTGAACTTTATGCACCGGGAAAAAATACTTAAAAACCGCCAAAAAAAAGCTCCTCCATCACCTTCGACGGAGTAAATTCCTTACCAACCCCATACAAGTCATATTATTTTTATTCCACTTTTGAACCCTAATAAAAATCCCAAATTTTGTTCAGTCTAATTATTTCCGTAGTAATGTATTACTTTAGGGGAATAGCCTAAGGTTCCCTTATATGACGATCCTCTTTGCATTTTTGAAAAAAAAAAATAGTCACACTTTTTTCGTATGTTAAAATTTTTCTTCATCTTTGACGAATTTTTGTGAAGCCATTCAACATTCAATTTTACTTCAACTTTGGTGAACATTCTCCAAAGGGTTTGCTGAATTTCATTCCTTGTGGTTGATTCTGTTTATCGCCCATTGGACGCAAAGTGCTGTCTGTGTTTCTATCCTTATTCTTTTTTCTCCGACAATCTATGATTGAAAAGCCAAGGAAACTCAAACTAATTAACATCCTCCGCCAGCTACTACTACAACCAACTTAAGTGCGTAGAACCACTCGATTCAAGCACAATTCGCACTTTCCACCTTATCAGTTCGATTGAAAATAAATCACTTAAATTGCTTCCTTGTTTGCACTTGGTGTTGACACTTAAAAATCTCAGCGATTTCAACGCCTTCTGGAAAATATTAACGTATCCATCATTCTATCCTTGAAGGCCATCGAGACGTACTTTAGCACATCGATCACTTCTCGCTCGATTTCGTGCTGATTTTCACCCGATAAGGGCGATATGATTTGAAATTGATTTTAACGCTTCTTCGAAACTTTTAATAATTTGCTACTTAATTCCTTTTTCGCAAGTTTATGAGTTGACAAAAGTGGTATCAACCTTTGAATCGATTTAGTGATTCATTTGCGATTCATAAATCACTCAGCTTCGCTAAAGACAACAGGCTGTCATGGATATGATAAAAGTTTTCGACGTACTCACGAATAATGGAACAAAAGGATATAATTAAGTTGTCTCTTTCGAAACTTTCAAGAATTTTTGATCGATTAATCATGAGATTAAAATTGGGTGGAACTTCAAGTCGTGAGGGTGTGCCTACGCAACGTGTAGGTGGATTTTCGTTTTTTTATAGGAAAAAAGGAGTCCTGCGGTATTACAAGTCGAACATATGAAAAGATCCTTCATGTATTTTAGATTACCTTTGGATTACAGAGCGTAGGGATGTTTCGAGTACGAGATGAATAAGTAATCCGGCGAAGAAAAGTTGCATGTACTTGTTGTTGGTGTTGTTCTTATATTGAAGTTTGTAATTTGCACTGCTAGCTGCTGGTGAAGTCCTGGAGCGCTATCTTCTCGCACGCTTGGGATTCCGCTAAGGGTTTCGCTAGCAGATATAAATTGCCAACAATTTCGAATTCTTTTTTCGATATGATTTCGAGGGTTGAAAAAGGGCAGGTGTGTACGACTAAAAAAAAGTGGACCTGAAAAAGGTTCAAAATTTATAGCAATTATACAATCGAAGAAAATTTTATTCGTTGGAAGGGTTCATTTCAAAGGGATCTTGCAGTAATATTTATGCAGTATCTCTGCAAACCCAGCTGAAGCTTAGACTTCTTCGGCAATCTTGAGGCAAAAGCCAATGCTAATTAGATTCCTTTTTTTAGGTATTGCAATCCAAAAACAATTTGTAGGATGTTTGATACATCGATGTACAACTATTGTTAAGAGATAATAGCAATCGGATAATAAAGGGCGATCGCAATAGACTCAGACTAGATATGGACTGTAAAGCATTAGAAGATCATTAGTCTCCTTAGTTGTTATTCAAAAAATTTTCAACTTTATAGTATAAGCCATTATGAAAATTTACAAGTAAAAGATTTTCCACCTAAGCCGTCCCCATTTCAACACTTAAGCCCCAAAACATAAATTTACCACAATTAAAACATTTATTGAGAAATTTGGAGGCTTATATCTTAAACCATACCTTTTAATTTTCATTATGGACAAGCTATGATACTTCTCCACTAGTTTTCTGCATGAATTGTCTAATGTACTTTTAGCAACCTACTAATTTTTTCGAAAACTTAAATAGAAATTTTATTTACAAACTTCAATTTATACGTAACCCTCTAATTATCTCTATCTAACCTATATACTTACTCATACTTATCATTATATCATCTTTAAATTTAGTTTTACAGGCCTATTCAGGACCGAGTCACAAGTCACAAAGTAGGTCGACAGTCACAATTCTGTATTAATTTTGAATTAATTGTGACTTTCCACCTACTTTGTGATTTGTGACTCTGATCCTGAATAGGCCTGTTAGTTTAATTATTTTATCATTTTATTTTGTCCTGTTAATTCCGTGTTCAGTTCTCCGATGGTTTTTCTTAACCATTTTTCCTTCAAGCCAATCTAATTAAGTTCATTTCAATACAGCCATTGTTAGTTTTAAGTTTCCAACCATTGTTGTAGAGGCACAAGCCTGATCACAAACTATTACTACTAAATGTACATGTAATCATATGGTTCACGACATAGTAGATTTGAATTTAACTTTTTAATTTAATTTATTTAGGGCACATTTTAGTTATACGACTTTTCTTCCATTTATAAAAATTTATTTAAATAACGGCGTGACTTCAAAGTTATTTAAGCGACTGTTTGACATGACTTACTATATGAGGGGACCACAATGATCTCTCGTGATGGATTGTAACACAATGGTCCCCTATCCACTCTTCTAAACCCAACCTAATCTAATATCTATGACTAAGAAGTTATTAAGATGACTGTTTAGTAATATACATGACTTGGACGACTGTTTGGCTGTATATTTTTAATATATAGAAAAATTGCTTGCAAATGTTGAGTGTAGTGCTGGTATAAGGGGGTGTAAGGGTGTGTAATATTTTAGACAAGAAGTGTTGAGATCTACCTATATCTTAGGAACCGCTTACTATAGGAGACTGGAATTTAAAACTTGTGTATACAACTACGATAGTGAACCCATTTTCAAAAAAGGTGAATAGATAGGTTGAAAGACGTGAGAGTAGAGAAGTCCAAAACGGTTGAAAGCTGCGATCTAATCATTCTAAAATCTATTTATCTTTTACCACGTTTCCACTACACCTTAATCTCGCGATTAAGGGAACTAGATTAAGCACGCAGGGACGTTATTTGTGGGGTGAGGGGGGCGATAGGTAGGGCATTTGCCACATTTGTTATATATAATAAATGAAAATACCAAATTTCCCCCTCCCCCCACAAATGACGTCCCTGAGTGCTGAGAGATTACGAGGCAGTGGAAACATGGCATTAAACGGTTGATGTCAGATGGTTAATTCAGTGTGGTTGTCTTAAGGGATAAAGGGATACTTGGAGCCTAGAACTAAAATTTGGAAGAGGGCGGATTTGGGTGCAGGAAAACAACTTTGGATTGATATCTTTTGATGGCGTGGCGTTCATTGAAGCAATGAAAGGCATTGCATCCCTCACATTTAGCTAAGAAATACTTAAAATGTATTTTATCCAATCGAGCAAAAAATGGTAAAATCATAAATTAAAGATTCAATTTCATAATAAATGTACTGTCTTAACATAAATTTTACTGATTCGATAACGAATGAATGTACAAATATTGAAAAAACATTTGGCTGATTTTACGTAGTCACGTAGAATGAAATGATGAAATGAATTCACGCGGATTTGCTTATTCTATGGAGTAATATTAAACAGTACTTAAAGTAAAATTACACTAAGCCTGAATTTACTTTATTAATGAGGTAATATAATCATGACGTCTAAATTTACTCTTTTTACAGTCCAATATAAATGTATTTGTCCAGCTTATTGTGTAATACCTCCTACCTATTTCCACGCTAAAAAACGGTTAAACGTCAATAATACGTACAATTACATAGATTATGCTCTTCTGCACATATTTTTGATTTAAAGACAGAGGATTTTTACAAACTGTTTTTAGAGTGCAGTCTCATACGTTTTCTCCAACTTCGACAAGTCTTAAATCTGACGACAATAAGTTTGTTAAAAAAGAGTTAAAGTCTCTGTGAACTTGAAACTTTTTCCATCAAGTGGTGAGTTACATTTCTGCTCTTTGTTTTCCACCAATAAGGTTGTGAGGTGTTCCCACCATGCATGATGGCGAATTTTGTGTATTCACCACGACTGCAGCTGACGTGAAACAGAAATTAAAATCCAAAGCTTTTTTATTACATTTTGATAAATTTAGTTTTAATAACATAAATGTGAAAAATTATTTTCTGACTTCTGACGCTGAATGGGACGCCTAATTTCATTTAAATTGATTTCATAAAACTTACAGTGCCGCCCATAATTTTTGCGATAAGATCTCCGAGTTGACGGTATATACTGTAATGTATCAAGGGTGGTAATCATGTTTGCATCGTAATGACGTTATTTTTTAGGGTAATCATCATTTTCTAAGTACGTTGAAGTGTACGTGTACGTTTAAGTACACAGAGTTTTATCCTATTGATTTTTGGATTACTAAGTGCTTGTTGGTTTGTCACAAGGAATTCGAGATTATTACTTTGCACTGATATAACACAATACATCATGAATATTTCTGTTGTATGGTTCCAGACATACCTGTAGAAATAATGTAGGCACGCAGCTTATAATCGATAAGTTTTTTTTTTTTTTTGATATTTGCAGAGTTGATTGGGTGGGTGCGAAATTGATGAAAGGCGTTTTCATTACCCTGCCATTGTTTTATTAATTCTCGAATCGCCCGTTTGAGTTAGTGTTTGGCTAGGCTAATCGATTCAATTACGGTGGCCACGTTCTGTCTAGACTGCTCCATATTTCGATAGTACGAGTATCTTTAGTTGAAGGCCTTAACGCCGTATTTCAGTAAGAAACTGTGGATTGTGTGACTAAATTTTCTTTTAAACAGCAAAAAAGTTGCGATTGAGTTTCGAAAATAACGAAATAAAAAATGAAAAAAAGAATATTCATCTCACTACTACTACTTTTTTTTATTCTGTTCCTTTTTTCTTACACATTACTTACATTAGTTTCACTTTCCGCTCGTTACGCGCTATTATTCATCTACTACAAATTATATATTTTTATAGAGCTAAAGTTTTATTCTGAAAAAACATCGATCAACGGCGGTGGATTCGAACCTGGGTCCTCTGAAAAGATTTTCGTACACGTACAAGTCGCAATGCGTTAGCCCGTTGCGCCACCTTGGTAATTTTTAAAATCTTTCCTTAATATATTTACAAAAAAATTAAATCCACTTTGCAGTACAGCGGTGTAACTCTGCAATTCCCGACAGGTTTAAAAGGTGGTTGTGGACGTTTTCACGAGTTCCAAACATTTTTTTTAGAGCTGATTAGATATTGAATAAATTGCAGGTGAAAATTTTTTATTAATAAGTTATGCGTTGAGTGGTAATTGAACCCACGACATCGCCAAAGCAATGTAATTGTTGACCTAAGAGCTGTCGCTACAGAGAAATGGTTGTAAATACAGAAGATTGGTTGTAACAACTATTCTTCTGTTAAAATACGAATTCCTTCCATTTTGATCAAAATAACCGCAACTAAAACTCTGTAAAAATGGAAAATTAAGGGCCGGTTTCACAGTCGAAGTTTAAACCAAAAATTTGATTTAAACTTAGGAATTTGTTCGTAAGATCCTAAGTTTAAACCAAATTTTTGATTTAAACATCGACTGTGAAAGCGGCCCTAAGTCATACAGATAGTTGATTATTTTGCCCTCTGTGCCAACGGGTGAGCAACTCTTAGTTCTAACCTTTCGGTTATCGTGACTTTTTTATCCATTGTGATGGTTGGCACAACATTATGACAGCAATTAAAGTTCTGCGATGGAAAAAGAAGTTGTTTTGTGTTACTTGGGGAGCAGGACTCAGGACTCCCTTTTAAAGGAACAGCAAATTCTGGAAGATATTAAAAGTAGAGCTTCAAGATCAAGAACATAATGTTCTGAGATCGAGCTCTAAAGTTTGATACAAAAAAATTCAACACAGATTTTGATCTTAAGCTTAATTTTAATTTTAGGTTAATTCTTGTTAAATTTCTGTTTCTTTTTTCAGTTAAAAACCGGAAATATTACAAGACGGAGGAAAAAACGTCCGAAACGAACGAAGAAGAATGGATGAAGAATTGGACAAAACAATATGAAACTGAATGGGGCTTTAAAGCCCCACAGAGCCGATTCAAACTGTTGGAATGACTCTTTTGGTGGCCATTATTACAACAACAACAACAACCAATTCAACAAGCCGAATCAACAGTACCAACAAAACACCAACCGCAATAACCAATCATTCAACAATAGCAACAATAACAAACAAAAACCAACAATATGCAAGCGAACTCCCATGGATCTTTTCCGGTGCGTATGCAAACGACTAGCGAAAAATACTAGAAGCGCCATAACTAGTCTGAAAATGATGCGAATTCAACAATCACCGCCATCGAAATCGCCTTTTTTATTTTCATCGCGTCGAAACTTCCATTATTCGGCCTTACGATCGATTTTACTAGTCCTTTGGGTTTTTACCAATCGTGTTTTATGCGATGACAACGAAAACGGTTTCTTCGTCAATGGCTATAGTTTGGGACCAGAAAGTACCACGGCGGAATTCGGTAAGTAGACACGGTTTTAGTTCGGTCATTTTTCACCAACACTGTTTTTCGTTTGTCGGAGCTGAGAGCTTGGAGGTGGAGATGGGTAGTTCCGGAGTGAACTGTTCCAAAAGAGCTCTTCGTTGAAGTGATTGAGTGAACTAACTCACTCCTTTTGGTGAACTTCAGTTCCATTCGCCACATGCAGGCCCGAGCGCACGTGGGGTTTTGGGATTCAACCCCCCCCCCCCCCCCCCCCCCATTTGCATTGAGAAGTGAGGACCTTATTTTCAGGTCATCACAGTATTGGTGGAACTTGATAATTTATTATGAACCCCCCTTCATACAATCCTGCACACAGGCCTGGCCACATGACAACCCCGCCGGACGACCTTTTTTTTGGTCAACACACACACACACCGCATGACCTTTTTTTTGTCACCACTATCACGGAGCAACGAAGTGAACTGGAACTAGTTCACTGAACTAGTTTCTTTTAGTGAATTAGTTAACTCCGACTCACTCAGTAAAAGGATTCGCTTTGGCCATCTCTACTCGGAGTTGAAACGACAGGCCGCTTTAAATAAAACGCTCCAATTTAAAATAGAATTTTTTTTTGAATTCATGTCAAGGATTCATTTTGATGCTTTCAGCTAAAGGCCGAAAATAATATTTCATATGTGAAATGAGAAAAGGCTTTTCGGTTGACTATCCCGACGAATGAATTAAATTTTTAATTTTCATTTTCAGTTGGTAAACACTTAGTTGTCTGGTCGGTTGTCACTGGTTTCTGTGTGATAGACTTGTACTGAATTTAAGAAAAAAAGTGTAGGAATATTTAATTTTAATTTTGAATCTGAGAATAATATCTTTTGAACGATAGTCGGTTCATCTTTTATGGCCTCAAGTCAAAGATTAATTTGTATATTTTCTTGGCGCATAATAACCCCTGTAGATTGAGATCCAGAATATATCAACAACCAATTCAGTATGTCTTAAAAGCCGGTTGTTTCGATAAGTCTGTTACTCAGGTTTGGAGCTGGGGATAGTCGACTGGGTAGCTGGTACTGGGTCCCTGGACATTTATAAAACATCCCGTACTCAACCTGGACAAAATGTTGTACTAGCTTTCTCACTGAAAATTGATATCATTGGACTGTGCAGGTTGACAGGGTACATGTAACAATATACAGCAAGCAATGGGGCAATAAGCGAACATGCGTTACTAAGACGTTTACTCTTATAATAAAACTAGAAATCAGAAAAGTTCTTCCAATGGAAATTATTAGATTTTTTGGAAAATTTATTAAATAAAAATAATTCAAAAAGAAATTTTTAGCCGATTACACATTGGAAAAGTTATTTTAGACTATTCGAATTTGGGTATAGACAATTTCATAACAAGTAACTTGATAAATTATGAGACACGAGGGATTTTGAAAAATTTGTGAAGGAAACCCTTCATACCTGCTTGGTTCTTCAAATTCGAAAAATCATGAAATTGGTTGTTAGGTCATTACATCAAATGCCGTAATAGTCATATTTAAAATCTGAACAGAACTAAGTGATGGAGAAAATTGGGTAAACCTAAGCAAACCCTTGGGGGTTGAATATCGAATAATTAAGAAATGGGTTTGTAGGCGATTATATAAAAAGTATGTGGAAGTGAAAAGCCATCTAATTTCATATCAGACCTAAGAAATATGTCGATGCTTTGAAAAGAATTCAACCACCTTACACACCCCTTGGGATTGGATATCTAAAAATACTGAAATTGTCTTTTTAGCGGTTATAAAAAATGAATTCATGACATTTAAGCAATATGCAAGAATCTGTGTAAGCATTCCATATAGGGTCGTACAATTGACCCAGAGGTTAATCAGTGCTGGCTCTCAAGGCTTGGCAGCCAACACAGCCGTGGTACAGAGCTGGCACGCTAGTCTCGGCAAAAGTTCGCTAGCCAACGCTGGCGGCCAACGATGGCCCAGAAGTTAACCAGTGATGGATCCCAAAACTTGGCAGCCAACACTTGGCCCAAGCAATGGCCCTGTATTAAGTGGTGGGGAACCCTATATGGGATATGCAACCTCCTTACACCCACTTGGGGTCGAATATCCAAAAATCCTGAGAGGAGCTGCTAAATAAATATGAAGGCAGCACGAGAAAGTAGAAACGAATTAAATTTCTTATCACTTCTAAAAGATATGACGAAATTCGTGAAAACGTGTGGAACCCTCTATACGCTACTCTCTCCGAGGCTGATAAAAATAAAAACTTTAAAACAGGTATTAGGCGATTATCACGCAAGCACATGAAAGTGCAGAGATATTCGATATCTAATCAGACCTGGGGATGTGATGGAATTCGTGAGAAAAAAAACATACAACCACTTTACACCCCCTTAGGAGTTGAATTTCAAAAAATCCTGAAATTACTTTTTAGGTATTTATATGAAGAAGACGTAGACTATAAATGAATTCAATATTTGGGAAGACCCAATAGATATGACGAAAATCGTGAAAATATATGCATTCCATTTTCACTAATAATTTTTTTTCGCCTCCTTCCCTTCTGCCAATGGATATTTGTAATTTTTTTTCATCTAAATTACTTTTCTTGTTGAATTACATACACATATAAGATTTCAACTTTCTATCATAAGCCGTTCTCTAGATACAGACATACATACATATCCCTACCACGTACCCGACTACCCCTATAAAAAATTATATTTTTCCAACATACTACTACCACATGTCTATCCAAATATAGTCATTATGGTTTCTCGAGATATAAAAATCTGAGCTTTATTCTTTTCACTCCTTCATCACCCTCATCCACTGCACCCTGTTAGCGGTCTGTTAGGTCTACTTCTAGTAGGTATTTAGTTTACACTGTTCTTGAGATATGAAACTTGATTTTTTAGGAAAATTCTTATCTTCTCCACTTCCATGCACCACCTCCCTCTTAAGAAATTTTTTCTTTTATCAAACTTTATTTGTCAACCTTTATACATAAACCGAATTTTGTACTTCGAAATTTTACATCCCCCAATCCCCGCACGCTACTGTTCCTACGCAAAACTTTGCTTCCGGTCTATTCTCCTAGTATATCTAGATATGTTTCGTAAGTTTAAACTGCCTGACAGTAACCGCTCAGGAGATATAAATTTTCGAATGCCACAATCAGGGCTTTTTTGTATTTCGGACGCATTATATTCCCTTCCACTCCTTCACCCACATCAGCAATTTTGCAAATGGGTCTGCTATTGAAGTTCGATACAAATTCCCAGTTTCAGCTTAGTAGAATCAGTTGTTGCTGAGATCAAGAAACCAAAAATGTCCGTATAAAACGCTTCCCCCACCTCCCCTCTCACACTCCGCCTCTCAGAATTTGGTCACTTCAAGCACCCTGGACCACTCTACCTACGAAAAAATTCAACTAAATAGCTCAAAGGGTTTGATTGGTACGAGCCTTCAAGCAATTTTGCGTACACCGGTCAACGTACGGCGGACAGACGGACTGAAATTTTTTTTTGCTTTATTCGTGTCTACAAGTGATGAAACATGAAAATAAAATTTTTCAGGGTATCAAATTTTTTTTTTTAAATCGAGTAATAAAGTAAAATTTCAGTATGAGTGTCCTTAAGGGAGTGTTGTGTGACTATCAAAGAAAACTGTTTTGGAAGTGGTAGTTCCTATCTTAAAATATACCCTTAAATATTTAAATTCCCGGAAATGCCTAATTCAGGGGTTGTATGCAATACTGCATCAGTACAGAGCCAAGAAAATAATTTCGATGCGGATTTTTTTTACTGTGACCACTCAGCAACACGATTTTCCTTTTCAAGACGTCGAAGCGTGGCATCAGGTTTTGTGGAAGAAAACTGAAGCGGAAATTTTCGAATTTGCACAGACCATTAGCTCAGCGCAAGAGAAAACAAGAACCGCCCCTGATGGTGAATCCTGAATGTCGTCGACATACCCTTGGGCTTAGTGAGATAATTTCACAGATATTTTATGAACAAATTGTGTTTTTTTTCTTAAGAAAAAACATCATCGTCTCTACAATCTAAGTGTTTTTTTAAATAGCCTTAAATTGCCCCCAGGAAATCTTACGTCTTTACCAAGTTGATGAATAGGGTTTGTAAATTTTCCGAGAAAAAAGAAAAACCCTACCAAAGGCTTAATTTTCTTGATGAATAAATAGCAATTCGGATGAAATTAATTGTGTATACCCGCAAAGACTCCATTTCTGTCCTCGTTACGAACCATTAAATTCGCTCAACCTTACCACCCCACCCCAGCATTTTTTTTTTAAACCAACTTGTAATGACTTTCATAGCACGTCGTCGTCTATTTAAAGCCTTACCGAAAATTACTACTGGAACTGTTCCAAGTATCGAATCGAACCTTGGATGCTTCCGAAGTCATTTTTCAGCGAAATAAAACAGATGATGCCGTAAAAATGTGAAATTTCTTAGATATAACGTTTTTGAACGTGATGGCATATGGTTTTTATAGGAAGCCAGGCAAAAGAGGGTGGCGAAGGAGCGACTGAAGAGCCTCGATGGAAAGGAAATCGCAAGCAGTTAGTACACCTCTTTCTAATTCACCGCATGAATTGTTACATGCTATCAAAAATAATCAACCAATCGATAGATAGCTTAATGTTTGGAATTTATTTTCGAAGCGTAGAAAATGGGGAATAAAAACCACCATAATGCCGAATTTGAAAATTCTATTATAGAGATTATGGCAACAGCATCTGCCTTAATTCTACTTCTTGTACTTCGGCACTCTACCCGTATCCCAGATTAGATATTTTCCCCTTCCAGTGGTGATACAAGCAAATCTTCAGCGGAACATTTGTAATAGTGACTAAATTCTGCTAAAATTGATTCCTTCAGTACTGAAAAGGGCTGATTCCCAGCTTTATAAGCTTAAACGATAGTTTTTAAGTAAAAAAAAGCACATTTTTTTTTTCAAAGAAAATAAAAACAAATTTATTCGAAGTACTCACCCTCGCTAGTTACACATTTCTTCCATCTCTAGTGGTAGTCAAAAGGGGTAGGTCTGGTGAATAAGCGGGATGGGGTAGCACCTTCCAGTTTTGGCGTGTGCGGTAGTGCGTTGTCGCGGAGGAAAATCACCTTGTCATGTCTTTGTTGATAACCGAAGTGCTGCTCAGCCAGCCAGTGGCTCATCGAAAAAAACTAGTGGTAGGCAGAAGGGGTAGGTCTGGTGAATAAGCGGGATGGGGTAGCACCTTCCAGTTTTGGCGTGTGCGATGGTGCGTTGTCGCGGAGGAAAATCACCTTGTCATGTCTTTGTTGATATTCCGGCCTTTTTTCACGCAAAGCACGGTGCAATTTGATCAATTATTGGTGGTAGCGGTGGGCATCGACAGTTCCATCAGGTTGTAAGAGCTCAAAGTAGACAATACCCTGCTATACCGATTTTCGCCGTCTTTGAATCGACGAAACCAATTCCTGCACATTGATTCCGCTTAAACATTGTTATAATAGGCCTCCACAAGCATTTGATACGATTCAGCAGCCGTTTTCTTCAAATGGAAGCATAAGAGCAGAGCTTCCCGCATATGCTCTCTCAAAAAATTAGACATGATCAGCACAGGACAAACGTATGTATGATGTTGAATGAAATTTGTGACTATGTGCACTGATAAATGTTAACAACTAACCCTTAAAAAAAATGGCATTCCTATGTTGCTTAACACGCCCACTAACGCCATCTATGTGTCAATGATTGTTTTAAGCATATATTGTACATCTGGTAGATACTGCATTAGTGGTGTCATTTTATAAGATTAGGGTAAAATGTTCTTAATCTAGTTTAAATCTGCGTGTTTGTTTTCTTTTCTATGTCTTAATTTCTCTCTACACAACAATTTCTCTCTATACACCTGTTAATAAATAAATTTTCATACAGAAGGATTTTAGCCGAGAACCAAATCATAATAATGATATTAAATTTGATATTAAATTTGTCTGAAATATAAACGTCATTTCAAATCGGGATCTTTTAGTTCCGTCTACGTACAAATCTGGATATTCATTTAAACAAACCAAAATTACTTAATTGCTCTGAAGATTACTACAGCCCTTCCAGATTTATTAGCAAGTTTCACTTTAGGGGTGGCCACCTGACTCTTATTCGTTCTAACAAAAACGCTTGCATAGTACACTTCTTAGTAGTAGTATCGTTTGTGATCCTCCCTTTATTAATGACGTGACTTATTCAAGTCTTTTCCAAGGAAAGCCACTACACACGACAAACAAATTAATTTCTCTTACTTGACATTTGTCTTGTTTCGTCCTTTGCCGGTTTAGTTATCCTTTTCACCTTCATCGCGTCTTAAAGACTTGTGTATATATTGTGATAAGCTAATAAGTCAACTTGACGAAGTCGCTTTTGTGCTGAAGCACTTTCGTAATGTTCTTTAGATAAGATATATTCGTTTGATGTACGAACAAAATAATTCCGTACTAAGTGAAATTGTTGGCAAAGGATAATTCAAGGGACTGTAATTAAACAGGAAGAATATGCAGCGGTTTCCGTCCGAATACAAGGTGAAGTCTCTTAGATATTGCTTCTTGTTTTTTAATTAATTCACAGCGAGTGTAAACAGTTCAACGTGATTTCGAAATAATTTCATTTTGACTCAGTGTCAATGTACTATTCGGCTGATACAAATAATATCCAGCTAATAATAGCATATGCCCATGCCCTGAATATTGTGATTGGATTAATGCCATATACTAAGTACTAATGAGAACCTTGCTGAAATTGGAATCAATCGATTAAGAAATCAAGTTTAAGGATCAATGTATGCATACACTTATGGAATTTGAATTAAAAAGCTGCCATCGAACAGACTTTGCGAGACTGTGTTAAAAAGGAGGCATTAGGAATTGGCGCCTCTCATAAGCCTTCTGAGACTTGCATAAGGCTTCTTAGGCTCTCATAAGTTTTCTGAGGCTCTCATAGGACTTCGGAGAATACGATACAATAGAGAATAGTATGCCATCTTCGATAATTCAGAAATATCGATCCTCATAAAATTCAAGATGCTACACTGGGATATTTATGTGGAGCGGGTTGATGACGGAAGAATCTCCAAACTCACACTAAAGAGAAAAGTTAATGGACAAAGACCATAGTTGGAAGAACACAGAAGCGCTGAGAGGATTCTATTGACGTAGTCTGCAAATAACTGCTAAGATTCACACACTGGAAGACGCGGTCACAGAACCGAGATGGCTGAAGGCGGCATATACAAGAGACCAAGGTCCGATTTGGACTGTAGCGCCATCGTAAGTAAGTAAATAAGTAAGAGTGGCGATCAGAAGTAATCCCAGGTACCTACTCTTTAGATAGAATAGTTTTGAAGATGAAGCCAATACCATGGATACACTATTTGCATACAAAAGTAATTTGTAATCAAGTCGTGATATGCGATACAATATGGAATTAAACACAGCCCAAACATGTTATACTTTGACATTTAGCTGTGAAAGAAAAAATTTCAAGCGTCTATCAATCATAGCATTGTGTTTATATTGTGACATTTTAAAATTAATACGAATTCAACGCAACAACTTTTAATTAATATCTGTCAGCTAAGAGTATATTCCGAAATTTTGGCTGTGCCAAACGTCGCATAGTATAACGTTCCGGCGAACAGCTATTAAAAAAATGTAGAAATCGGTCACATCACACATAAAAATTAAAACACGCTAAAACAATTTTAACTGACGGAAGAATATAAAAATTCACAACTGTCATCAATTGCAATTTCAGTTGATTTCAGTAAGAGATGGCGCTGATGGTAGTTAATAGAAGGCTATATCAGCTAAAATCATCGAATTTATAAACAAGGAAAGTGGTTGAATAGTGTAGGGTATCCTTGTGGTTGATGGATCCTTTCTATTTATTTTTGTTTATTATCTTTATCAATCAATCCATCAATATTTATTAGTTTAGTTTATATACTCATGTTTAACATCTTATAATTTATGATTTAGAGAACATATAATTCAATATCTTAACAGCTAAATTAAACCTAGTTAGCACAGCAAAGCAATACATTTATGACAATTTTAGTTACATAAATTCAAGGAAAAATGTGTACAAAAAACCTTGTGTAGTGGCCTTAAATCTAACTTACTAACTAACTTATATTAAAGAGAAATCAAAAGATAAAGTAAAATAGTAAATTAAAACTTAATACAGTCAAAACCAGATATAACGACATCGCTTTTAACGACGGATCGGTTATTACGACTAAATGGCATGGTCCTGGTCGAATCTCCATACAAAGGAATGTATCTAAATTGCATATTGCTTATAATGACTATTGGATATAGCGCCGAGTTTAGAGGGTCCCTTCAATGTCATTATATCCGGTTTTGACTGTAATAATATTTGACTCCAAAATATGCCCAGTGATATTACAGGACCTTTCTATTTATATTCACCTTAATAAGCGAGTTATAGTGAAGCAATTTCAATATAGGAACGTAGAAGATCGAATGTAAGTTCTTAATTAAACGCATCAATTAATCAAAGCGAATGTGATATGAAGCTCTTTTATTTTGTATCTTCTTTGTTCATACTCAACTAATATTAATTTTAGTTATTCAAAAACTTAAACAATTT
The DNA here is from genome assembly GCA_949128065.1 of Beris chalybata. Classification (NCBI taxonomy): domain Eukaryota; kingdom Metazoa; phylum Arthropoda; class Insecta; order Diptera; family Stratiomyidae; genus Beris; species Beris chalybata. Next base: position 133,293,984 of record OX421894.1, read on the forward strand.
AAATAAATAAAATTTTTTGAACACAATAACACATTCAATTAATTCGTTAATTAAAATAATCCGAATTCAATTCATTTGAGCAGATCAAATGATTAAACAAATTGATATTTTTTTATTAATGTGAATTAAATTAAATTTGATTATTATTTTATTGTTTTATAAATGATGCGATTCAGTTAAGATGCAATATCCGACTGAGAAAAAAAAATTAATTTTTTACTGAATGAATTATTAGCGACTCCGATTGAATCAAAAAAATTCGTCAAAGTCGTATAAACTCCCAGTTGTATTGATAGTGGGAAAAAAATAAATTGATCAAAGTGAAAAATTTCGCCGAATAAAACATGCCACTATAATAGTACGTAGATACTATATGCACATTATTGGGTGACACACTGGTGATATTGACGATATTATGATTTGTATAGGAGTTGTGTATTCATGGTCTTAGCTTCATCTTCAAAATTTTCTTTACTAAAGAAATTAGTTTTTAAAAATTACAGAATCCTTTTTCTTTGAAGTGTGGATTAGACGAACTAAGTAGAAAACGTTTACAAACGATTCTAAGTCTTTCTATGTTTCTGATTCTTAAGGCCCCATGAGTCCGGTGCGACAATTTTTTAACCCATTTCGATTTTTCTTTGTTTAAAGGATTTTAATTGATTGAAATCGTTTTTCGTTCGTGTAATTTGGCGTGGACAATACGTCTGCATCGTTCGCTGTCTATCAGCGAACTTATTTTCAATTTGCAGAATAAATAGTGTTATATGCCTTCAAATTATTTGAAACGAATAACTATTAAGAATCAATAATTTTTTCATTGATTTATCTTCTAGATATACCAACTAATTATACGATCTATAATACTTTTCAATGAAATGCGGTCTTCTTATGTAATTCTTGCCATGAAAGTCGTACAAAATTGCTTTACTTTGACTTCATATATTATTAACAAAAATGAAAATTTTTTTAAATTTGATCTATGGAGGACCGTCATTAAGATTTTTTCTAGCGTTATATTATTGAAAATGACATGTTAAATATTCAAGAAATAGGTTATATGCGTTTAAAAAACTCGTATTTACTCATTTTAAAAAATGTTCAAGGGTTGTTGTTCTAATAGCATTTTTTCCAAATACATTTTTGAATTTTTTCTCTATACACGATCTAGTTTAAATACCAGCTAATAAAATGGTGTAATTTTATTTTGTGTTTTTGTTGCCATTAACGTGAAAAATTGGCATGAAAACAGTAATAATTCAACAAAATCGCATTTAACGTGCACATGGAGCCTTAAATCAATAGCCTTTAAATGCTACTTACATAAGACCGTTAGATGGAAAATATTTGAGGTTTTTAATAAAATGCTGTGTTAGATATAGTTTAAAGTAACGAGATAGTCTGTTCATAGCTAATTTTAGAAAATTAGAAATAACGAATGTTGGTTCGCTAGCATTTACATAGTTAATATATTAAAAGCAGGATAGAGGGCTTAATTATTTTTCGTGGTGTTATAAAAGCACCTTCAGTCACCTTCCATTTTCAGATTACTTCATCTCACTATCTGAACTCTGCTTTAGAAGCTATATTTAACTCAAACCATTTCTTTACTATTAATTAGCCTATGGTAGTTCTTTTTTTCATAAAGAGTATAAAATATTTTTTTCATATATCTTTTCCAAAAGGTTTTTTTTTTTCAGTAGAACTAAACTTGAAGATGAAGTGATCTAAGCAGTGGGACCAGTAAGATATCAGCAGCAAGGGTGCTCTTTATCCATTGGCTGTAGAATTTTTCTTTCTTTGCTGCTCTTTAAAAAAAAAAGAATTGGTCAATTATGAAAATGATGTAGAGCAAGGGTGAATAGCTTCTTGTTTAGCTTGAGTAATAGGCAAGAAAATAGGCTGTTGAAAATTTAGGGGGAAAAAATTAGTTAAATTGCCTGAAGAAAAATTTTTCCTTTGGATGGGTTTTCGGTTACGCCAAATAGAGAAGCATTTCCAAACTTAGCGACTCCTTTCAAAACGAGATGACTGTTCTGATTAACGACTTTCTCAGTCGGGTATGCGCTCACTTGTATCAGAAAAAATTTTCACGAAAAATTTGTTGGGCTTCGATGAAAGTTTCTTCATAAAAAAAATCCTTGACAAATAATCATGAATTTAAAAAAAATGTTGTTGGGTCTCTCTCTCTCTCGAATTTTCCGATTATTTCAGCTCAATAAAGAAACAAATTCTATGATTTGAGTACAAAAGTTTGTAAGGGCATTTCAATAGTTCCATGAAGCGTCCTCCACTCTGCCCTACAAAGCAAAAGTTTTGCAATTAGGTATTACAGTCTTTTGATTGGATACTGGTTTTGGATTGGATACTCCAGCTATGAGACGAATCGGCTAACGTATTCCCTCAGTCGTAGTAAACTACTCGTATACCGAAAAAGAAACCCTACTAAAAGTCTAGATAGTAGTATCCTTCGCTGTTCTTATCTATCGTGAAAAATGGCTTAACTAAAAACTGAATTTCCGATGAAGAAACAAATTGGCGAACGTCTTACTTAAGTTATTTACAGCTTTCCACATTGCAAATAAATTAACTAAACTTTCTTATCTCGTAAATTTCATCGTTTTCAGAACCACTCCAGTGCACACTAGGCCGTGCGAATTTCGGCAGAATCTCACTTAATTGCGAAACTCCATCCGGCGACAAACTCATAATTTAAGTGCAACTAAAAGGACAACGGTTGTAACCTCTCTTATCCGCAATCAAACCACCCACCCGCACCGAAAGGCGAGAACGAAAATCAGATGACCATCCAAAGATTTTCACTTCGATATTGATTTGTTTTCCACCCTCCAAGGAGTAAGGAGGCAGCGAATATAGAGTCAGAAACATTTACATATTAAGAAGGAGATCTTGTGTCACCGCAATTATCCGAACTAATTAACTCGGTCCAAAGACGTGTAGGCTTTGACCGAATCTCCGGCTTTTAGAGGACTTAGCACTTCCTTTGGATCCTTCAAGTGGAAACTTATTAACCTGCATAGAAAGCTAGCAAGCAGAAAGGCACTAGAACTACGCTACAGCTTATGTCCTTTATTAAACCCATTTTCGAAGAATATGTCGTACCGACACAAGACGATTTGCATAACTTTACCCTTTGGCGTTCATATCGGAATTATCCTAACGATGATTTCCTTTTGTCTTCTAAAGGATATTTCGAACCTGGTCCGTTCACTGCATCCTTCGTGATGCATGGGCGGTAGTAGTGTCCTAGATTTTGTATCCAACCCCAACGAACAATATGTCCATCATGTGCACAGTATGCGCCTGTATATATGCAAAAAGATGAGTAAACTGTGCACGGCGTAGTCTTTGAAATAGGTGAAGTGGATTCGTTTTTATAAACCACTTTTGCGGGCTACACGGCTCTTCATTTCCTTCGTCGCAGTTACGATACTTTTCAGAAGTGTAGCTGTAGTGTGACTGCTCCAGTTTTGATCATTAATTTTTGTCATCGTTAATCCTTAAGCCGATTTTTTTTGTTGTATTTTGAAGGATTTCTTTTTTTTGCAACCAGTGCAAATGATGCTCTAAATGAAAACGGGAAACACCAGACGGAAGCCTGAGAGAACAATTTTTTTTTTTGGAATTATGGCTGAATAATCTGCGTTCGCAATGAATTGCTATTCATCCATTTTCACAATGGACTTTTTCATTTCATACTTTCACAGATAGGTAGCGTTCATCAAGGCCTACGGCGAGAAGATGGTGTTGTGTGAGTTTCGAGATATTAATACCTCACAAGCTTCTAGGTGAAATGGTTTTGAAGCTAGACGGTTTGTTGCATAAATTAATACTTTGAGGTTCGTTAATTAATCTTACAGGATTTAAAATCTTCATCCTTACTACAAAACGGAGCTACGCCCGTCTCGAGACTATTTAGCCAACTATAGCGATTTGCTACGCCCAAGCGAGTTGTTGTAATCCTCACAGACAGCCAAGCCGCAATCAAGACATTAGATTCGAGTACCACCTCCTCTAAACTGATCCTTGAACAGTGCCGAGAGGAGCTAGCCTACTTAGGAATAGGAAGGGTCAGAGTTTCTCCGCTCTGGGTTCCAGCTCACAGCAAAATAGAGGGTAACGAATGAGCGGACGAATTAGCTAGGCAAGGTTTTCTTTTCAGGGCTCTCTTGTGGAACCAATTCAAGTTCTACTAGAAACTGTTAAGCGCCAAATATCATTCCATTATCTTACAGTCGCAAACTCCAGATAAAGAGGACTGACCAACTGAAATCTAGGAACAAGTGACCATGATACTGCCGGAGAAGAACAGCCGAACTCTTGAGCAGGAGCCATGTAGACGTCTCCAAAGCCACGGCGCGGTCAGCATGGGTCACTGGCCAATCGGCGACCAATCGGCTTGACTAGGTATTCCGTTGAAAGGCAATTGCTGCAGTTGCGGAGATGCAAACAACTGTCCACCTTCTTTGCGAGTGTCCAGCCCTTGCTAGAGCCAGCCATCGTGCATAAGGAAACCTTTCTGAGATCTAGAAAAATAAGATTGGAAAAAGGAAAAAAAGATTGGAGAACTGATTATCTTTTTGAACTGCTCCGGATGTATATGATGATCCACTCTATAGGTCTCTGTATCTACTTCATCAGCCCTCAACGACCAGGTTAAGTGAGTATGGTATCAGAACGGTGCTAATATGCTAATTGGGCTCTGTTTCGACTGATGAAGCTAGCCACCATGTTCTTTCATAATGGATCATAGATTTCAACATTTACATGCGCCAGAACTTGGAGAACTCTTGGAGTATTCTTCTTTATTGTTCAGCTCTCTATGTTTTTTCTTGGTCGATCCACCGAAAGTTTTCCTTAAAGATTTGCATCCAAAGCCTGTTTGAAGATGACTTCCTCAAGGATAAACCTCTGAAGATCGTTGTTGGATGTTAAGTCTGGTCAGAATATTATCGATATTTCTTCTCCCACATTTGTCTATGTACCATCACGATCCAAACATTACTTGGAAGTTCTCCTCTTGGTATCCCTGTCTGGACTCCAAGAATTATTTCAAATAGACATACTTGTTTCTCATCTACCTAACTCTAAACCTATTACAGATGTTGATAGTCCATCAATTTCGAATGCTTCCACTCATTACATTACTTGGAAGTTCTCCTCTTGGTATCCCTGTCTGGACTCCAAGAATTATTTCAAATAGACATACTTGTTTCTCATCTACCTAACTCTAAACCTATTACAGATGTTGATAGTCCATCAATTTCGAATGCTTCCACATGAGTTTGAACCTCCGACTACACCTTGTTCCCACCTTGTGTGACCATGACCCTAATGTTATTAACCTAGTCTGAAACCATTCCGGTGTCACAACATACATTTGACAATTTTTCCCCGGTCGACCCAATTTATCACTGTATTCTTCAACATAAAACTAAAATTAGTCGAAAAATTTAAAATAAAATGTCTGAATTGGTGGACATGGTGGACAATTTGTTTCGAAACCGACGAACATTTCAAATGTCTCGGGAAGGACAATAAATTGGCATGATAAATTTTAAAGTTGGTAGTCACTACTTGCTTCGTATGTCATTCAACGAATTGCAGTGTAGGAGTTGTTGTTGCAAGCGGCACACCACGTAAACCCCTAAGTGCTATTCGCTATTTTCATTGAAGTTGGTCGGTACTTGTACTACTTAATGGATACCGATGGCAGGCCAGAAACCTTATGGCAAGAAAGTTACGTAATTTGTGGCATTATTTGCATGTAAGTATGTACTTAGAAAGAGAATTAAATGTCGTTGAAGTACTTGTAGTGGATTAAAGAAATGTTATTAGAAAGAACTTAAAGAAGATGAACCCAAAGTGTTTATTGTAACAACTTTAATATTTACGGAATATTTACATAAATGCCTAGAAAACGTTTTCCATTTTTTTTTTTTTAAATTCGATCCCCAAGGGAATGTTATGGACTAGTCAACATTTTCACGAATTCTGCTATATCCCTGATCTAGCTTTGATTAGATGAAGCGTAACTTTTCACTTTAACGGCCTTGTTTTATAATCGTCTAAAACCTGTTTTCAAGTTTTTTTCCTTTTTCAACCCTTAAGGGACTCGCTGCAAAAAATATTATTTATTTTTCTACACTCAATTCTGCACATCACACAAAAGACCGTACGTTTGTGGGTTTGTGGGATAACAGGAAGTGCCTCAAATTTTGCTCTGAAGTGGGGCGAAGTCGAATAAGTCACTGCAAGATATGTTTACTTTTTTGGCTCTCCTGAAAAGTAGTGCTTTTTTAACTTTCGGTACACGTTCCTCAGTAACCACACATCGTAGCGTCTTAATTTTTTTTTTCATTTTTTCGTGGCAATATTGACTTGCTTCTTACGTGAGCAAATTAAAATATCTCATCTAAAACTATCATTTTTTCAAATATGAATGAAGAAAAACGTTAAAAAAAATAGTTTCATTCCTTTTTTCTTAAATATCTCCATTTTTATCAAAATTTTTTTTAAATTACTCACGTAATAGGCTTTTAAATACACTAAACAATAAGTGTAAAAAATTTGACTGTTGTGAGTTAAGTGGAAGCTGAGATTCAGGTACCGAAAGAAAACGTGTTTCGCCATACAAAATGTATGGGGGCTTGAGATTTGCAACCAGCCTCTTAAGCGAGTATAAAAGGGTGGAACACGTATTAACGAATTCCGTCATATCTATTAGTGATTATAAGACATATAGTTGTTTTCTTCCTCGGGATTTATTTATATTTATCTAAGAACTTCTTTCAGACGTAAAGGTGGTTGCACACGTTTTCGCTTTTTTCGTCATATCTCTTATGTTTCTACAGAATTTTTATAAAATAGCATATAGGGATTTCTGGATTTCTGATATTTAACCCCAAGGCCGTGTAAATGGGTTACATATTTTTTCTACATACATTTTTCTTAGATCTGATGAGATATCTAATTGATTTTTACTTAGTTTTAAAAAGGCGCGAGGCGCTGAGCCACCGCTCACACTAGGCACCAAAAGGTCCTATAGCGATCCCTTCAGATCCTCGTAGGTCATCAAACATCCCCAAACAACCCAAATCCCTACAGAACTTGACTAGCTTATCCTGCCCCATCGACATCAGGTCCTCCAAATTGTCAAAGAAAAGACTGTTCAACCACCTCAGTCGCCTCCTTGGAACCGCCTGACTTTCAGACAAAATGTGTGTGATGTCCTCCTCGGTATATAGGGCAAGGCAATGCCTAAACACGTCAGAGTCAGCGATCCCCATACGAATTGCATGCTTTGCTAGCAAGAAGAGACCTGTCAACAAGTAGCCGCCGACTACCCCTACTCCATGTCAATATCTCCCTAGTCACTGGTCTGTCCAATCCTGACTAGAATGCCCTAGAAATTCTACAGCTCTTTAGCGCCTCCAATATGTGTTCAATTACGACTTTATCCAGTGTAGAGTATGTTGGTGACACAAGATAATGACAATAAAGCGGGCAGACATCTGTGTAAAGCACACATGTGACACAGTCAATCTTAATGAGTTTTGAGAGCAATGTGACACCATAAAAAAAAGTGATCATTACTGTTTTATTCGAGGTAGTTACAACATAAAATTCCTTAAATATCACAACACAATAAAGTTGAAACGCCATCCAGATTTGATAGATGTATGTATATGGTAAAATCTGCTGTTCTCCTCTGCACATTCTTTAACACAAGGCAGCACACCTAGCCTTGCAGATGCTATTCTCGCTTAGCGCTTTGTTGGTAACCTCCTCTATACTAGATGAGGGAGTAAAAAAAGCACCTCTTTACTCAGCAGAGCAGGTTACCAATAAAGCCCAAAGCGAGAAGAGCAGCCACATCACTACTGGAGTAATTATTTCGGCCAATGATAAGTACAAAAGCTCAGAACTCCTACTCTGCTCTGGATAATCTGCTCTAAACTGGAAACCGAAATACCGCAGCTAGGAATGTTAGTTCCCCGTATTTTTTTATTTATTGCGACATTTCAACAATGAATTAAATTATCATTATCATTAATTGATTCTAAAGTATGGTAGTTAAAAGAAATTAATAAGTTGGACGTATTTGAGGCTTCGTCTATGACTAGGTCTATGTTCAGGTCACATATGTGTACTACTTAACACGTTGAATGCCATGGGGATCACCGGTGACCGGCACAGAAATTTTGACCCTTTATAGTATTGTCAAAATTTTTGACAAAAAGTGTGGCACGCAAAGTGTTTAGATAAAGCAGGGCAAACCATTACCTTCTTAGATCATGATTTAAAATTGGTGAAAAGGCTAGATTCTCCCAAATTTCTGCAATGGTTGCGTGGAAACCCTGCTTAAAAAACTTCGTTATATTTACTGTAATAATATGAACTCCAGTTCTAGTTCATTCAATGCAAAATAGTAAGTCTATTCTCTCCTTAACTTCGCCATCTATTTTAAGACCATTGAATACAAGCCAAGACACCAACCAAAATTTAATTGGGATACGAACCGCCTAGGCCTGGCGTCATAAACTGTTGTAATTAGAAGTAAACGTAGACGAAGCAAACTATTTTGGAACACCCAAAAGTAGGTACTCTTCGGCTTTAATACGACTCCTGCAACCAACTCCTGATTTTTCATGTCAATTGAACGTTTTTTTTATATCTTCCTCAGCTTATTATAATCGTATTCTCCGGTGAACTTAAGTTGATGTTCAGCCCTTATCCAAAATAATTTTGCTGTCAACAAGATCTACAAGTTTTTCCAACAGAAAACATTTTCTGAAGCCTACACAAACTTTTAAACCAATTTTCCCACCGATTCATTCATAGCATTTTCTTCGTCCTTTTGGGCTCGGCATAAAAGCGAAAGAAAAAAAAATGATTAACGACCTCCAAGTCCTCGAAATCTAATGTTCCGTAAAATTATCCCCGGGCAAGTAAACCTTCCTCTTGAACTAAAACCGGCAATTATTCACAAGTGGACAGGACATAAAGTCCGCCATTATTTTATGAATGTCATAAATTTGTTCGCGTCTATTCACTTAACTAGGCACTTTACTCGGTACGATTTAATCCTTTTCGAGTGCATCCCTTATTCGACGCGAACCGTTTTTATTGTTTGCAAGATCATGAAAATGTTTTAATACATCCCAAGGGTTGCGATAGGATCTATCGAAAATCGATACTATAAGGACATAAAGTGTTATTTCAATCGACAGAGGGGTATCACTCCCATACTAAGTAACCGGGAAGTATCGGGTAGCTGTACAGTGTAATCCGGTAGTCGGTACGTATACCGACCCATTCCGCAATAGAACCGAAAGATTGATCGATTCTAAGGATAAGGATCTGAATTGAAAATATGTAAAGTGCCTCAGCACTACGAAGTCTTGACTTCCTCGTGATTACTTTCGATTAAATTCATTTCGTAATTAAACGAATAATTGTAGCTCTCATCGATGAAGCGTTTTATTAGTCGGGTACGTAGGTTGATGCGGTGTGCAATTATTTTCACAAGTGCTCGGTTACATAAAAGCCACTAAATTTGAATAAATGGATAGTCAGTTGGTCAGTTGGATTTACATTTTATTATGCTACTATTTATTTAATGCTAGTGTTTTACCAAATTGATATATGAAGTGGTGTACAGAGTAGTGTACAAAGTAGTGTATTCACCTCATGTGGTGTAAAAAGTAATATATTCACCTCAAATGGGTGTGGTATGATAATTTCAACATTCAACAGTAAGTGGTGAATAAGTTTTAATCAAATTTTTGATGAGCCCCAAATTTCATTTTGCACCAATTTAAATTTTCTTAAAGTAAATTCTCGGTACCATCTATCGTCTGCATAACTCATGTGTGTAGTTATATGTTTGTTTTTTTTTCAAGAATCTGTTGAAGGGTATGTTGTTCTTCCGGTCCATAAATGAAATCTCATATGTTGTTGATCCCACGATGCAAAACTCCCCCGCATACACAATAAACCAAAGGACAGAAAAAACAACAACAAAATCCCGAATAGATCTACTCGAAATATATTCGTGTCCAGTCCTTGACTGTCTACAACTACCCTTAACAGAGAGCTTGGGTCTTAATTCTGTTATACCCCCGGGGGGCAGGTACCCTTCGATGCTGATAACTTTTTCATATGATACGAAATTGAGTGAATACCCTGGGTGATGGGGATGGTGTTTGTTGTTTTTATTGCTTTAAAAGGTAAAAAAGGCTTGAAACACAGGAACTCCGAAAAAGGATGTGGTGAAATATCAGAGACTTTGGTTCGAATGTTGGGTCAACGTTCATTAAACGATGGGCAGTCAGGGACCTATTTATTTATTTGATGGGACAACCAGGTCGCCGTATCTACTATGGAAACTTGGTTTTTTTTTTATTAAAAGGTTTTTTATCGGTCAGACGAAGCTGAATTTTTAATGATTCCAGTTGTAACGAAACTTTTTTAATGTAATTTAATCGTTTTCGACACAGTGAAAATTTTCGGGATTAAGTTGTCCTATTAAATTATAATGAGGTTGTATACTGCATAATGGAGCTGGTTAAGAATTAATGTGCTAATGTAATGAAGACGGTTACTTGGCGTTCATCAGGTCGTTCATTAGCACTTCTAGACAAACAAACACTCACAAAAGTTGAAATCCGCTCTTCATACTTTAAATACAATTCAACGTACCCAGTTCGGTAACGAAATTGAGTCCGAGAGGTCTTAAGCCCAATTGTACGCATCTATTATCCAATATTTTCATATTGTAACAAGCTAAAATTCTTTTAATTTGGCTTACCTTATCGTAGATGTAGATTCTGTGGAGTACCGTTAAGTAAATTCAAAATGAAAATCCGAATGTGGCAAAACTCGCTAAGTGCCATTCACTGGGACTCGACATCGGGCATTAGACAAAGCTCAAAGCTTATTACGCAAAAGCATTCGGAAAAAATAATATCTGAGCTTTGAAATTAAGAAGACACCAGACCTGAACCCAAGTGGGAGCTCCGACTGGACATTGGTACATGAGGAAGCATCTCCATAAGATTGGTCTCTCTAAAACTAAGGTTGCAGAATTTGAGATGACGAAGACGAAACTCCAGAACACGTCCTCTGTGAATGTGAATGTTAATGTGTTCACAAAACTTGACACAGAACATGGAATAAAAACGGGATTAAGACTAAAATTAAGTAAGCACCCTCACAAAAATATATAGTCAAGGGAAACACTGAGAAGTCATCTAGGTGGACAGGGATGAAGTCTGCAAAGAAGGCTAGCAAAGTTGCACTTCCTCTTCTAGCAAAATTGGAAACTGTGAAGTACCAAGAAGTAAATCTACCTTCCAAAACTGCTGCTTACCTGCATTCTCAGAGGACATGAAAGCGAGAAAAATAGTAAAACAGTGGTTCTCAACTTCTGATAACTATGATCCAATATTTCTTATAACTGATTGAATCTCGCGGCAAATGCAACTACTAAGTTGCATTTATTAGCAAGCTGCTCAGAATACCATGAAGTTCTGTAATGGGAATAATATCTTAATTCCTTTCGATATCTCCCATACCAACGTAGTTCTCAACGTTCAGAGCAATGCCTGCATTATTTTGAATAAAATTATTTTGCAAAACTCTTCTCGCTACTAAAATTAAAGTTGGAGAAATTTTTTCCCCATCATTCGAGATGTTTCCTTTGGCATGTCTTTGAGAAATCAGTACATCCATCGAATGCACGACAGTCTTAAAACGCTTGACGATAACCAGGGGTGTCTATTGGCACATGACGCGTTTCGAGGACCCTGTTTGCCTAGTCAACGGGTTCGAAAATTTAATTGAATTAAATTCAGCCACAAAACTTAGTAGTGCATTGTACAGAGCCTGGGATGAAACAATTTTAAAATTATTTTTAAATAATATAATTGTCTTCTTATTAAAAAAAAATCATTTCTGCCTTAAGCTTTTCATAAACGAAAAACTAGAAATAAATTTTCGTTCCTCCGATTAGTGCACTTTGAGACCAAACTACTTTAATGCCTCAAAACCCAGGACTTCTTTTGCAAGCCCAGCAATTTTCACTTTGGGTAGTCTAGTTGACAAATATTGTACTATTTTTTGTAGTACGATGGTGGTATGTTTAGAAAGCTCCCTTCTAATGGCCAGAAAAATATTCCGTAAAACTGTATTCAAACTTTAATTGATCAATATAAACTTTCAGTACTGAATACTCGCCACATAAGGCTACTGAGGCTGAGCCTCACTATTTTACAGAGTAAAAACTCATCAAGTTACCAGTGGTATTTTGTTATGAAAATGTGTTATTAAGTAGGTATTCCTTTCCACTGTAAACCGACGTCTTTACTCATAGAGTTTTAGTCCAACAAAGTCGTGTTTTATTATTCCAATTCCGCCTCACCTGCTAGAAAGGCACGATCCGCCACTGCGGAATAGAATCCGACAGAAACCTTTATATCGGAATTAATTTTGTATGTCTTTACAGAGGGTTATTTGCTCACTCAAAATTACATCAGCATTTACCAAGCTAGTTTTGAATCAATTCAGTTTTTCAGTACCGAAACAGAGCTGTAAACAGTGATACTAAATTCTTGAGAAATCAGTACAATAGCATAGCTTGAGGGGTCTTGGAATTCATAACGTTTAGGAGTCTATCACAATTTTATGCTGCAGATAATTTCCTATTTAATAGATATCAAACCACTACTGTTCAGTACTGATTAAATTAAGTTTCAATAAATTTATTCAGAACTTAAAAAGAGTAAATTGTTAGATTTTTAATAAAAAATATAGAATTCCCATTTTATCAAGGCTAATCTTACTTAACTTACTTTAACCATTAAACTTAGTGCAACTAATTATCAGACCCACTTGCCAACAACCTTTTACTCTTCAAGAACAGAACAGAAAAAAAGGTCCCTACTCATGATGAGCAAATCGAAATTAACCTGAATTTCAAAGAGAGCATCCTTAACTGCTAAAGAAATTGATGACCAATGGGCCAAACTAATGCAATTCCAGTGTGTTGTCTAGCGCCGTCTGAAAACGTTAACGATGATAAACATTATTTCATATCACCTACTGTTTTCTACGCACAACGAATTAATGACACTCGACCTAGGCAATCAACTCACCCCTCCCTGCCAGCCCCAAATAATCACTTCTAAACATGATTACGAAAAGCTTTCACAACTTACTTTTCACTTCATTCGAGTGAAAAACAAAAACACGTTAACACTATCATTAATAACATCTAAACTTTTCACATTGTTCCTGTGTATCCTTTTATTTGATTTTCCCCGTTTTTTTCTTTTTCGTGCCATTTCAGACTATGCCAGCCGGGGTTCGAAGAAGTTCGGTGATAAATGTGAATCGACGTTGGAATGTGGATTTCCCGGATCGATATGTGATCCAAGGAAGAAATCCTGCCAATGTACCGAAGATTTACCAGTCACGAATCACATCGACAAGTGCGGTAAAGGTAAGTAGTACAGAGTAGAAATGTAGTGATGCTGCAATCAGTCAGTCTGTGAAGGCTAACTTACTATCGAACCAATCTTCGGAATTATCACAACTGTTCAATCTTGAGTGACGCATTGGTTGGTCAGCTTGTTAAGTAGGGCAAATCTGAGACGCCACTAATTGGAGTCGTAAATCTGAAGTAAATTGACTGAAGTTGCCTAAGGGTCCATAAAATCCCTTAACTCAAGTTTTCACTAGAGCAAAACTTCAAAGAATCCAAAAGCGACCGTGAAGCTTTTGATGTGAATGAAATTCTGTTTCCCGTGAAAGCTTGCACCATGTGGTCCTGTCGGACTACCGCCCTAAATATTTGTGGCTACAAATCAGACTTTAATAATATATACATATATCTGCAGGCTAAGATTTATTACTAGGGTAAACCGCACTATTACAATCATTAAACGTAATAGTCCCCTTCCATACAATGTTCATGATATAAAACAGTTCCGTTTAAATAAATTGAGCACGAAAGTAATATTCGTTCTTCATCTTCAACCCGACATTATAATTATTTATACGAATGAATTTATTAAATTCGCTCTACCGGGAATGTTATATTTTTGATGATATCCCACCAGATTTCGTGATATCCTGTCGTACATAAGGAAAAGGACTTCAGTCGAGAGGTTAAAGTTCACCATTCAAACGCTGAACTAGGAGTAAAATTCAGTTGGATTCTTTCTTATATGCAAAGTAGTCTTCGAGTTAAACACTATAAAGACAAAATAAATAAAAAGACAGAAAACCACCGCAGGGAGAAAGGGTGGAAAATTTTTCAGGGGCGTGATGGCATTCAGCCAAATGCGAAAGTTGAATTTTCTTTAGAAGAGTTTAATTTTCTTTTGATTTAAAAGAAAAATTGCACTACAAGTAGATCATCTTTGGATGGCTCGTTTATGGAGCCAATGTAGCAGGACAAGATGAAGGAGAATCTGCCGGGGAAATAAGGACGAATTTTCATGACTTATTTGCTACTATAATGCGCTCCTTTCTATTAAAATGAATGAGGCTCCGCTAATGGCATCTATTAGTAATCTTCAGAGTGAGCGCTTAACGAGCGAGTAATAGCAACGTTTTGTGCTTTCTGCGACAGGACATTTGCGAGTCTGTATACTGGGAAAAAGGACGCGTTTAATACGGGCAAATTTCTTTTTTAATGTTTCGTTTAGTACGTTACGAAGAATTCGATTTACGAACGCGATAAAATTCGCGTGACTAGAACATCGGATCCGAAGTGTAAAGGACTGATGTAGTCCGTTTGGGTGGGTCAATTTGCTCAATTGACCATAAAGCAATTGGACGATTTTTTTCAAATAACATGGGAATTAATTTCGAGCTGGTGCTCGATTGTTGATCAATTTGTGATTGTAGGCTCGTTAGTTACAGTAATTGTCAGGCTTGAGGATAGGATATCCTAAAACAGTTTATTTTGGCTTGAAGCGGAACTACTTATCTTCGAAAGCAGAAAAGTATATAGAAATGTGATATTGGAGCCATTTGTAATATTTGCATTTGGCTAGAAGGTGGCAGGAAGGAACAAAGTCACTAGAGAGTTCATAAGCTGGATACAACGTTCTCATTTTATTCGAAACGGTTCACCCCAGAAAGTTGAAACTTTGTCATTATATAGGGTACGAAGAGAGCATACAAGCGGCATGTAACCTGAAGTCGATAGAGCACATCACAAGTCCATGCGGACAGGGTGTGATTTTATTAAAAACGAAAACGTTATATCACGAAACAATTATAGTTGGAAGTTGAAACTTGATTTACTGAAATAGCTGAGTGAATAAAGTACACAGAATACAAGCATTTGGAGATTATAATCAAAAGTTTGTAACGCATTCAACCGAACTTCGGACGAAAAAATTTTATAAAATATTTTGATCAATTAATGAATTTTTTCATTATAAGCTACCATAGAAGCAAATTTGAAGAAGTTTTTTGCTGTTTTCGTGCGTTTAGTGGAGTGAAACAACAACACAAAATCCTCAACTGGTGATCGGACCTAGTCCAACACTGTCTGAAGATTTTCCAATTGTCATAATCTCATCAGCGATTAAACAATGGTCGGGGATTTCGTGTTGGGATTTCACTCCACTGACGTCGGAAAACAACAAATAATGTCTTTATATTTTGATCATTTGAGGCTAAAAACCCAAAATCCACTTCCTGATTCTTGATCTGCCCGTTCGGCTGTCTGTACTTACGCACGCAAACTCAAAAACTCTTTGGCCTAGAATGTTGAAATTTTGAAACTGGATGTTTGATCAAATTTGCAACGCTTTATTGATTCATGGGCGTGAATCACATCTTCAGGTAGCTGCCATACAAAAAATTCTAAAGGGACATTTTCAAGAACACTGCTCAAGAAACGTTCCAGATATGATCTTAAAATTTTTTCGGAAGTAAGGCCTAGTAGACTATAATGGAAAGAACGCTAAATATTTATGACTGTACAGAGCCACTATTGAGGCATTCCAGAAAAATAAAATTGTTAATACGTACGGACGGGTCAATGATTGACTGTATCTAAGAAACGACTTATTCTAAAAAATTGAAACTTACTATATATACAGAAATGAACCACTGGAGTAATTAAATTAATAAAAAGTTCGTTTTCATTGGCCAACTCTGTGCGCCAGCGTATAAAATTTGTCCATGAAAATGATTTTCTTCACATTTTCACGAATTTCGTTATATCTTTTAGCCATGTCGAGCTATCAAATTAATTATGCTTCCGTGAGATCTTTTTTTTTAAAAAAAAAAGGACACGCAGACGTCTAGCGTCTAGAATCATTTAACAAAAATTTTCCGATATCGAATCTCTAAGGGGGTGGAAAAGTGCTTGCGTACATTTTCACGAATTCCGATATATTTATATCTTAGGTCTAATGAGAAATTGAATTCGATTTCATTTCGAAAAATCTTAAATAGATTGGTGCAGAAAAACTGTATGAAACATTTTTCGATAGTTGGGTGTAAAAAGTATTGCTTAAGTTTCACGAATTCCGACAAATTTTTTGGGTTTGTTGGGATCGAATTCGCGTTCACTTCTATTAGCTTTATATATGGCTTTACAGGCCTATTCAGGATCAGAGTCACAAGTCACGAAGTAGATGGAAAGTCACAATTAATTCAAAATTCATACAAAATTGTGACTCTCGACCTACTTTGAGACTTGTGACTCGGACCTGAATAGGCCTGTTAGTTTCAGTTTTAGAAAGGGACGAAGCGCTGAGCCACTGCGCACACTAGGTACCAAAAGAGCCCATAGCGATCCCTTCTGAACCTCGTAGGTCACTGAACATCCCCTAAACAACCCATATCCTTAAAGAACTTAACTATCGACCTCAGGTGCTCCAAACTGTCAAAGAAAAGACTGAACAGAAGGCGTATAGCGTGAATTTTCATAAGGCTAGCGCAACGATACGATCGCAAGATTTCGTGAAATGTTTTAAGTACTTCCTGGACTCTTGCAATCAAAATTTTATTTCTGAATGAAAATTACGAGTTTATACATATGTAGCTATAGAATTCATAGAGTTTGATGATCATATTATTGCGCTAGTCCTATGAAGTTTTTCGCTATGCGACTGCTACCCAGCCACCTCAGTAGCCTCCTTGCAAAGCCTTATCTGTAATGAACTAAAAACTGTAATTACTTCAGGGTTTTGCGATATTCAACCCCTAAGAAGGTTTTAACTGCTTGTATACGCATTTACGATTTCCGACATATCTCTTTGGCCTGATGAGACATCAAATTGTTATATACTTTAATGGGCTTCCTGTATAGCTTCTGGTCGCTGAAAACGAATATGACATTAAAAAATTGCCAACAGTCTAGGCGCAACTTTACTATTTTTTGGGTAGAAGTTCGGTGTAGATTGTGACTATGTGACTAAAAATCTACTAAAATTGAGTTTCAAATAGCCTCCTGACTATTCTTTAGATTGTTCGTCGAAAGTTAGATTCTCCCCTGGAAGGATTTACGCTTTGAAACTTATTCACCCAAAGGAAGAAATTTTTACCCGGACTAAGTTCACGTTTATGAATCCTTCACTTTTCGCGAAGTAAACATAAAAGTGCTCTTATGAGAATGCCCAGATTTGTTAGCTCTTTTCTTCTCAAGAATTTTGATAAGATCTGTCAGTTCAAGTGGAATTATTCCTTTTCTAGAGCCTGATGGAATCAGGAATATTTTTGACTTTAGCTCAAGAGTTCATTATGCCGTTTAGTTATTTGTTAATGTCCAGCATTGGATATATTTACGCCAGGTTAAGTACTGTAGAGTTGAAGTCCGACTCTCTCCATTAGAACAAATTAGCTTCTTCATTTACAAGTTAGTCGTAGGTCCTTGTAATCCTTTGAACATTAGGAAAAGATTTGGGTCACTGGTCAATACTATCGAAAGTAATAATTCCTGGAAATAATTCACTTTCAGACCACTCAATTCAGCCGTCTTTGCTCTATTGCTTTCCAATACATTACCAGAGACTCATTCATTAACATTCTCGTCCTGCCACCACATTTTCATCAATCTCGCAAGAATTATTGATAAAACTGCTCAATCATGAGCCAGATTCCAGACGATTCTGGATTCAGAGCTAAAGGAGTTCTTTTGGTATTTTCACGTCGTGGTTTATGTAACGGACGACTATTCGCTGCATTTGAATTACAAATGTCCCTTTGGTGTGATGAAATCCTGGTCCATCGAGGCTTTTCGTTCTATCGAGGAAACAAACCGAACCGAATAACCATCAAATCGATTCAGTGGTTCTCCGTAAGGCATGATAAGCTCGTTTGTGCCAGCTCCCTAGGGAAGGTCCTTGCTAGATATGGGAACGAGTGGAATTTTCGATGTGTTGGGGTTTGGGGTTGCATTTAGTTAGAACTTTATGGAGCTTATGTGGAATTATGTATGGTCATGCGAATACAAATCATACCACAGCTTATAATAGGATTTTTTTTTCCTGCGGTGTTCACTAATATCCTTCGTTTAGCTTCTCGAAAAGTAGATGTCGAATCTTCACGGAAACGTTTCAAACAAGGAGGAACTTTCTAGTCAAACAAGCTTATGCTTTTGGCAAAGAGCATTCTTCCTTAAACGTTCTTACAATAAAATCAGACGTCTGAAAAAAAAATAGTCCTAGACTCCAGCTCCTGCAATGCAATCAATTTTGTCGGCGTCACAAGACCTTGTCGCATTGAAAATCACGTGGAGTTTTAGCATTAGCCGGGATTCGAATTACAACCATAGGGAAAACTATTAACTCTGCGTGCACTTCACGACAACTGCAAATATTTGCTATCGTGCTGGTCGACGAAGAACCTTACTCCTCCGCGTTATTATTTCAAATCTAGGACACAGCATATTGGGTTTCATGTTTTTCGACTGGGTCGCTCGAAACGCAACTCATTTCAAACGAATCGACGGGAGAGTTTCGTAAAAGAAAAAATTATTTTCACCTACGAATTCAGGACAGCGTCATTTAAATATTAACACTTCTCAACCAACCCCCCCCCCCCTCGCACCGTTGAAAATAGAAAATTTGCATTGAAACCTAATACTCGCAGGTGCTCGTTAATTTCACCAACACCATGCGAAAACTTTTCAAATTATGGCCATCACGGGTAATAAACCTAATGGATTTGGGTGTAGGAGTTATATTCATGTGTCTGGTGAAATTATGGTTAAGCCTTTGCAAGGATCAAGCGAAAGGATGGCGAAGTTTCTACTAAATTAGTTCTTTAAAGTGGTTCATTGAGAATAATTCAGTTGCGCGTTTCTCATCCTCTCGAGTGGATTTTGTTTAACGAAAGTGTGGTATAATTTATTTTGTAAATATTTTGATGGAATGTGCAATTTTCCTCTCCAGTGATGTTTTTCTCAATTTTTAACGACTTTTTTCATCTAAATTAATTGCGTTTGGGATAAAACTTTTTAATGAAGTTCAAGAATGAATCATTTATTATAATTTTGGGGATTCCAACTGTATTGCTGGGTAAATAAGATTAATAAGATCAAGACATTCTGTTCTAAGCCTTATAAAATCTAAAACTAAAAATCTAACTAAAATAAGTTTATTCATTGATTTGTCAGATGTCACGTAGGCAATTACTATATTGTTTAATTATGCCACATTGAAAGGGATAACCATGATAATGATGCATAAGGTCTTAGTACTTTTTGCAAATTTCTATAGAAACAGCTTTACACATTTACTCCTAAAGAATAAAGAAAGGATAACGTTCCAATTAGCCGCCTTGTTATTCTTTAGGTTGTCTGTCGTATAGTAACTTACACCGCATCCCAGCAATAAGCGTGTACTGGACTTCTACCCAAAAAATGTAAAGTTGCACCCAGATTGTTGGAAGATTTTTCATTTAACTACCTTTTTTCAATCACAAAATTGACATAAGGGATGAAATATCGTCATGAAAACAACCTCCCCCTACCTATCATAAAAGATTAATATCAAAAAATAATTAAACGGATTCTTAGCCAATTATATAGGTACATAAAAACCGATAAAATAACAATTGGATATCTCATCAGACCCAAGTGATGTTCGTAAATTTGAACGTACCTATATTATTTTATTACATCCTCGTAAGGGTTGAACATCGCAAATTCCTGAAATTAATTTTTAAATTATTATGTATAAAATCCATAGAAGTTAAAGCAAATTCGATCTCATCAAACCCAAAAGATTTGTCGGAATTCGTGAAAACTTGAACAATACCTTTCACCGCCTATGGCTACATGTTTAAATCGAAGTTTTTCTAGTGTTTAAAACCATAAGAAGTCAAAGGGATTTCCATATATATTCTTAGACCTAATAAATTTAATATATCGGAGTTCGTGAAAATTTACACAACCACTTTACACTTCCTTAAAGATTGGTTCTCGAAAAATTTGGAAAAGTTTCTAGGCGTTTACATGAAGAGACCTCAGTAGTACTATCTATTAATTACATAATTCAAATACCTCCACGGCTCCGATATGACTACACCTCTGAACCTCTTAAATTAATTTTGATTAAAATAAAAATGTGATAACTCGACAAATACATATATAACGGAATTCGTGAAAATGCTATTGTTATTGTATCTTTGCACGTCAATGAAAGTTTTAACTTCTTTTGTGCTTTAATTACTCCTGAAGGAGATCTAAATACGTACTACGTTTAACTTTCTATCATAAGCCGTTTCAGATATATAAAAAAGACAACCCACTCAGTTTGTTGCTTCTTGTATTAAAAATGTTATAATATTTTCTGGGATGCCTTTTAGTAGCTCTACAGAGCTGTGCTTAAGCTTTCTATTCATGACGGCTTTCGAGTAATAAAAATTGATTTCCTTTTCACTCCCACCTACCATTACCCCAGGATTCTAAAGTTGGCTTTAAGTTAAAGCTGACGTTAGTGCCATATCAATAATACGATACTAAAGTCTGCTTTAACTTAAAGCCAACTGTATGACGATTGTGAATAGCGGCCATTGTCTCTGCCAGAAGGTAACTATTGAGAACCACTGTTGTTCTAAGATTTCTTTGACTCCGATCTTTTTGAAAATTCAAGTTAATTTTTTAAATAAAAAATTTTCAAAATACAAAAAACCTAGAAAAACCCATTTTGAGTTATTTAAGAATGAAGGACAAAATCGTTATCCTTGAAGAAAACTTTCAAGTATAATTTTTATTCGTATTTTTTATATTACAACATAACAGTTTTTAAACAACAATATTTAAAATAATTATTCATGGGATAAAAGTCGTTTACACACCACCACTCGATTCAAAAATTTTAGCTTTTTATTAATCTCCTATTATTCCTTAAGATAACTACCGCGTTTCAATCTTCTGTCACCCACCGTTCAAGAGATATATATTTTAGAATGTATCAACCCCAGCTTTCATGCACTTCGAACATATTGCTTTCCCCTCCGCCACTGTCATAGTTCTACATAAGTTCCAAGTTTCAGCCACCTCGCATTAGTGGTGTCTGAGATCTAAAAACCAAATTAAATACATATGTATAATTAAAGTATTTAAGTAGTCTGGGTGGCTTAGTGGCTACAGCACTTGCCTTCGGTGCACCTGGTACCAGGTTCGAACCTGCTTGGCGACAAGTAATTTTCGAAAATTGGATTGGGTGCCGGACTACCAGTTCACTCAGCTGTAAAAGAGTACCTGAGTTAAAATCGGGGCTATAATCACGGACGAGCGTGTAGCTGACCACTTCACCTCCTAGTGTTCGGTTGGTCTCGCAATGAAGTAACTCTAGCATTACTTCAAGGCCTTGGCCCGATTTGGGCTGTTGCGCCATTGATTATTATTATTAATTAAAGTATTTACCAGCATTCAGTTCAAAGCTTTGTTCAAAATTCAGTTCCTATTCTTCTCAGGTAGCACTTATTTCTTATCAATTCTCTGCTTGCTGAAAGCTTCTCCGCTACAGCCAAGAATGTGTTCTACTATCCATGGAAGCAAATATCTTATTGCATCCACCGTCTCTTGTATGAAATTTTTTTTTCATAACGCCACTACTTACTGCGGAATGAAATAAACCCTCATAGAGGCTGCTTTCAAATTGCTTCCATGTGTCTTTTTCTTGTAGAGTAGTTTTTCGCGAACTTTTATTTAGACTGTGCCAAAGAAAATGTTTGAATGACATGACTTTGATTTTCTGCGCGATTTAGAAATCGCATCTTATATATTTTTCAATAAAATGCAAGAGAAGCTTCTCTTGCTTCCATGGACGCCATGCTACTGAATTGTAAGTTCCTCCTTCATCAGGATTAAGGAGGCTCATATGAGTAGACAATTATTGTATTTTCCAAATTTTGATTTCGCTCATCTTAAAGCTTATAGTCTTAAGAATGTTGTCTGTAAATTTCATATTGAAATTCTAATAATTGTGGAAGTTATGGGCAATTAACCGAGATGGGCCCTTTGTGAATTCTCTATATAGCACGTCATTCAAACGCGATTATCTCGAAACATACTTTTCAAAGGCGGTTCCTAAAATCTTCGGAAAACGGCTGAAACGATTACTTCCAAAATTTCACACATTATTCTTGAGTATATACTCCCTTTTGCTACGTAGGATTTATTTTTTTATCTTATTTGCTTTTTTTTATCAAGCAAGAAAGGTCGATAATTGAGGTTCAAAACTTAAAATAAAGTTCAATCGGCCGCCATTTTGTGAAAAAAATTTTGTAGCGAAGGGCATCATACTTTTCATTTTCAGAATCATTTTGAAATTTTTATTTTGGATCTACCGCCTGCATGTAATCGTGGGAGCCGTAGAGCGTGCGAGCGACGGACATTGTTTGTATCGACCCTGACATTAGCGCCCCTGGTTGATGTACATTTATAAAAAAAAATTAATAATTAAAATTATTAGCGTACCTTAACATATATACTTTACTTACTTTTTTGAGATAATAATTTCTAAAATTCACCTAATTTTTTAGTTTTCTACTACTACTGCACATATTAAGTTCCTTCACTTTCGAAAGGATAGATCCCAGATTTTGGATACATCATAAACAACTGCGAGTTCTTCACTACACAAGTTTGTTCGATTTCCTTCGAAAACCTAGAACTTTCACCCAACAGCAGCATGTTATATTCAAAATTCCTTCGTTAAAGTTCTAGAAGAAACCTGGTTCATCTACAATCTGGCAGAGTTATTAACACATTTTTAGAAGGTGCAACTCTAGTGCCAAAATAATTTTATCAATTATATTTCTTGCCTTGTAAAAAAAAATATTAACATAGTTCGACTTTGACTGTGTTCTGGACTATGACCGAAATTTGTATGTGATATTTTAAGGGTATAAGTAACTTCAGGTCTTTTGACGCACTTCAGTTTTAAAATATTCCCGGATTTGGTCAAAAAAATAATAAAGTTGATCTCAAACTGTTGGCTTATTCATTTTAATTTTTTATTACTAAAATATTTTCAATCACCCGAAAACCATTTCTCAGATCTTATATTTGGTTCCCTAAGCCTCTGCATGTCTATTTTCAAATTTCAGAAGTGGTCCCAGAGTACGCGCATACTATTTTTGCTTTCACCATTTTATTTAAAAAATAGTGCACACGTTCCAAATTTTTCCCCAAATGGCTTTAGAGTTATCCGGTCACCCATGAGAGGGACCAAAATCGATTCGAATCCGTGAAAAGTATTTACACATGAATGGTTTAATACCGGTCGTCGCCCAATGGAGGAATGAAATTGATTGAATTTAATCGATTGCTTGAAATCGGATTGATGAAAATTTTCGATAATTTTATTAATCATCAGATCCTTAACTCGTATAATTTTCATTTCAGAAGCGGCAATCAACGAAACATGCTTCTTTAACGAACAATGCGAAGCGTTCCATTTTCAAACTGAATGTCGCGATAGTCGTTGCATTTGTCGATTTGAAATGTCACCGATCGTCAACAAGGATGGAAATATCGAATGTAAAGGTGAGTCCCTTAATTAAAGTCCAACCTAACGAACTGTCGAAATAAAGCAAAAAGTTTTTAATTGAACTATCTGCACAGGTAAACAGATGAATCATGAAGTCGAACGATATGTTGACCCGGCTATGATTGGTGTTCTTGTTGGTATGGCTCTCATGTTCATAATCATTTGTGTCGTCCTTCGTCTTTTTAGTCGGTAAGTAAACAGTTTATTATTAAACCTCCGTTCCTTTAATATACAAAATCACCCAAGAGGTTTTCTGCAGAAGGTGTAGTCGTGGAGAGTTGTAGGTGTGAATGAAACATGCCTAACTTCTTTCTATAATGAGTTTTTTTTAAGGGTAGAATATTTTGCCTGAAAGGGTTCTTTCTGTTTCGATTCAACGTAGCATAGTCAGTGTCCTTCAAAGAATATTATTTTCTGGGGTTCTTGAAGCTAATGGAGTTAATAGAAATAGTCATTTGGTCTCACCAAATATTTAAAGGTTGACATTACAAACGAGTTATTTAAACAAAAGAGGTTAATTTCTTTTAACGGGGTTGTACTTACTACTAATGCACACCATGTACAGTCTAGGCAAATGGCAGTGAATGTTGTGCCTAAATTGTTGCATGTCGTAACTTCTAATTATTATTAATTAAGAAGTAAGCTACCGTCTCTTTACGTCACTTCAATCAAATTTCCACTGTCTTTTTAAGAATTATATAGTTTTCTTTATTCATTAAACTTAGTCACGCTAATTAATATAAAAAAAATTTATTTTTGTGACTTAATTAGAAAGTATAAAATGGCAACACAAAAATGCAATGATATAAAATAGTATTTTCTTATTTTATAAATTCATAACTTAATTATTAAGTAAACCTCTCGTACTATCACTAATTAAATTTGTAAAAATTAACAAAAAAAAAAAATACTTTAAACCTACTTTGTATGTTCTTTATCTTCTTTATAACTATTTTTCGCGTGATTTGTTAAAATCGCGGCTGTTGCTGGACCGGTTTGATCGACTAATTTCTTAAGGAAACCACCGGGTTTTTTAAGAAGTTCATATGCATGCGCGTATTCGACAACGCGTCCGGCATCCATTACAAGGACACGATCACTATCCATGACGGTATGAAGACGATGTGCTATCGTTAGTACGGTACACTCTGAGAATTGTGTACGTATTGTGGTCTGAATAAGTTTATCCGTTCTGAAAAAGATGGTAAAAAATTGTTTAAAAAAAACAGTTCTTAAAGGCTGTTACGACGCTATTATAAGGGGTATTTTAAGGGTTATTTTAAGGGCTGTTCGATTACGGTATGCTTTGGAAGCAAGAGGTTTTTGACAAATGAACGTTTAATAATGGAACTGGCGCAGTCGGTACTATCAAACATCAAAGGTGTGCCTAGATGTGTTACGCATTAGTATCTAGGCCTCTACCACCGCTTAAAACTGACTTAAGGGTGTCCAAAAATATATCAGAAATTTTTTTTTGTAATTACCTATGGTGGTTTAAAAAATCAAAAGGACGCACAAATATAGTGTCGGGACAAAGAAGAGGAACTGACGAAGTTGCTACTAACGGAAATCAAAGGTGCACCAAGATGGGGCTTGTACTACCGCTTAAAACTTACCTAAGGGAGTCCAACCAACCTGCATACAGACAGTGATTAATGTGGTTTAGTCCTGACTCAAATCTGAAGAGGAACAGGAAGAGGAACTGGCGCAGTCAGTACTAACGGAAATCAATGGTGTGAGATGGACTTCTATCATCACTTTAAACATGCCTAAGGGTGTCCATCCAAACTTGTATACAGACAGTAATTAAGGTGGCTTAGCAATGACTCAAATCTGAAGGTTCTACAAATATACCATCGGGAACAAAGAAAAGGAATTGGCGCAGTTGGTACTAACAGAAATGAAAGGTGTATCTAGATGAGACTACTACCACCCCTTAAATCTAAGTATGATCAACCACCCTGTATACAGACAGCAATTAAGGTGGTTTAGCCATGATTCAATTCTGAAGGTCCCACAAATATACAGTCGGGACAGAGAAAAGAAACTGGCGCAGCCGGTACTAACGGAAATCAAAGGTGTGCCTAGATGAGACTTCTACCACCACTTAAAACTGGCCTAAGGATGTTTAACCATCCTGTATACAGACTGTAATTAGGTGGTTTACCCATGACTCAAACCTGAAGGTCCCATGACTATACTGTCGGGACAACGAAGAGGAACTGGCGCAGTCGGTATTCACAGAAATCAAAGGCATGACTAAATGGGACTTCCACAGCCACTTAAAACTTACCTAAGGCTGTCGAACCAAACCTGTATACAGATAGTAATTAAGGTGGTTACAGTCGGGGACAAATATACAGGAACTGGCGCAGTCGGTACTAACGGAAATCAAAGTTGGTTTCGTTACGCATAAGAATCTAGGCTTCAACCACCTGAAGCTGACCTAAGGGCACCCATCTATCCAGACTACAGACAGTGATTTTTAAAAATACAAGGCTTTCAGTTAAAAATGGAAGTCCCAGTCCCAGATATTTAAAGGAAACTTACTCAGGATCAACATTAGCAGTAGCTTCATCCAAAACCAAAATCTTATTGTTTCTCAAAATAGCACGTGCCAGACACACCAGCTGCCTTTGGCCCATACTGAAATTAGCTCCACCATCGGACATCTTAAAGTCCAAGGCTCCGGGCAAAGCTCGACACACCAATTTCAATTCAACCTGAAAATTTAAATTGATAAAAACTCTATCGAAAACTTTTTTCCCATTTTCAAATCACCTGTTCCAGCGCCTTCCAAATTTCTTCATCAGTCTTTTGTTCGAACGGATCCAAATTATACCGCAAAGTGCCGGAGAAAATGATCGGATCCTGCGGTATGATGGAAATCCGATTTCGTAGATCGTGCAGTCCTAGCGTTCCGGTATCGATTCCATCAATTTCAATGGTTCCTTCGTTCTTGGCCAGTCGGAAAACAGCTTGGATAATCGACGATTTTCCGGCACCGGTACGTCCCACTATACCGATCTTGGCCTTAGGCTTGACCACAAAGTTCAGCTCCTTTAGAATCAGTTCGGACTTGTCCGAGTACCGCAGGGACAAGTTGTCGAATCTGATTCCACCGTATTGTGGCCAATCCGCTGGCGGTCTGTACTTATTTTCCGATTCCAATGGCGGTTCCGACTTCAAATTGGTGTACTCCACGACACGTTCGACCGACGTCATTTGATTCACTAATTCGGCAGTTTGTCGCATTCCCCATTGGCAAATGAAGATCAAATTGAAGCATTGAGTGATGGCCAGACCAACATTACCTCCACGACTATCCGTGGAGAATAGCAGGAAGCTGAAAATTACTGTCGCCGAATAGACTACACAGGTGACTTCGAGCCAGAGTGCGAAAGCCCGGGCTGTTGCCAAAAACAGATACCAGGCGGACGTATTCAAATCCTGATGGGCGTCGAATTCGCTCTTCAGGATGTCTTCAGCGCGGAACGCTCGAATTGTCGATAGTCCTTGGAGGGTTGCATTTGCATGCGAATATACAGGACTTCTGGCTGAAATTGAAAGGATTTTAATGTTTTGGTGTTTCCGAAAAAAAAACAGCAATAGTGAGACTTACTCAAGGCTTCCAAACGCTTTACACTGCGCGCCGTATTCACGTAGATATGCCGTAGAGCATAGAATATCAAGGACATCACGAATGTCGGTATGAGCAGCCAATAATTGACAATCGACACAAGCGTTACAATAGCAATCAGTTCCACCACAAACTGCAATACACAGATTTATCGATTAGAGTGTGCTGTAGTAAAGGAGCCCAGCTAACATATGTGAAAATTCCCGCACTTACCACAATACAATCCATAAGAGCCTGTGGAAGTGCCGTATCAACAGCACCGATATCCTTCGAGAATCGATTAAGGATTCTACCGGACGGATTCGTATTAAAGAAGTACATCGTAGCGCGAGTTATTCCACGGAAGAGCTGGTCGTGTAGATTAATCGAGGCACGAAGGCACATTTGAAAGAAACAGAATGTCCTTTGAAGGACCATAAAGAGTACTAGGAAAATTACAACGCTATACGTTTGAATGTAAAAAGTACGCTGCTCGACAGTGCTCTCGTCCTGAAGTGGTGTCCCGGATGCCGTAAGATTTGCCAGCCGCGAAATTAAGTCATCCTCGATTCCTCCCGTTGCATTCGACGGAATTAGTATGGTAGCATTGTTCGGCTGTTGCAATGCCTTACTTGCAGCAACAGCAACTGATTCTTCCCAGTTGACCCATTTCGCTACGAAATAATCCACGCTACTGATTGCCGTCTGGGCTGCTATGAAAAGAAACGCGACCACGAATATAAAAAGCCAACTACGCACCGCCTCCATGTATTGCTTGTACGTTTGAAAGCCTATGCTGCCAACAATTTGAGTTTCCTTTTCGTCCACTTGCTTTCCTTTTCGTAGCTGAAGTGGCTCTTTTCTTTCCTCAGGCTCGTCCTTCGGATCTACTTCTAAAGCCGATTCCAAGGCGCTGAAACTTTGCGAAGTCTTAATGTCAGCAAAAGTTCCTTGTGCTGCTATTTCGCCCCTTTCTAACATGACGACTTGCTTGCAATTCTTTAAGTATTGTAGTTGATGTGTAACTAGGACAACCACCTTGTTACATAGGTACTGTTTGACACACTGTTCAAAAATGTGCTTGCCAACGTGTGTGTCGACCGCCGATAATGGGTCATCGAGCAAGTAAATATCAGCATCCTTGTAAATAGCTCGGGCTAAATTAAGACGAGCCCGTTGTCCACCGCTCAAACTGACACCACGCTCTCCCACGATAGTAGCATCACCGTACGGGAACAGGTCAAAGTCGCGCTCCAAAGCGCAAACCTTGACTACCTCACGATAACGCCTCTCATCAAATCTATCGATGAAGGTGATGTTCTTTCGGACACTTCCTTCGAATAGCCATGGTTCCTGCCCGGCATAGCTGATACGACCATTGACCAGTAGACTTCCTGAATCCACTTCCAGTTCGCCCAAAATAACTTGAAGCAGAGTTGATTTCCCCGATCCAACTTGACCAGTGATGGCGCATAGACGTCCCGGTTGTACGTCGAGATTGATTCCTTGGATACCTGTAACAAGGACAAATTGTAATTCAAAGGTGTTAAGGCTTCCTTGGAATCCTT
Organism: Beris chalybata; assembly: GCA_949128065.1. Classification (NCBI taxonomy): domain Eukaryota; kingdom Metazoa; phylum Arthropoda; class Insecta; order Diptera; family Stratiomyidae; genus Beris; species Beris chalybata. The sequence continues at coordinate 133,323,227 of OX421894.1, forward strand.
ACCGATTTGCTTGGTGGTTTTTTCAATCACCCAATCCGCTGTTACGTTCTTGAACAAAATCGAAGCATGCTGGACATGACGATTGGCAATCCTTCGTGACATTACCGTCTCCTCCTTGCCATTGATTCCATTCTTATGGACGCCATTGGTCTCCTTTCGGTCTCCGTTCTTTAGTAACTTATCAGTCTCAACTGTTTCACCAGAACTATCCGTAATACTGTACTTTTGCTCGGGGATTAGCAAGAACTCTTCGACCCGCTTAACCGAAATATACAATTCGGCCAAGTACGTAATAGCCAGCGGCCAGAAATGCAACAAGGACGTGTACAGCGATGCGAAATAGGACGTCACAATGAACACCTTTCGAGCGGTGAAAATATTGCCGAAATACACGTATGTAACCAAACTGAGGAAAATCGACAATCTTGAGATCATATTAAAGGATATCAAAGTTCCGCGAATAAACAAGCTACCACGAATCGCGCGAATCTCCTTTCTGGAAGTGTAAAAGCCGGATTAGACCTATTAGAGGAAAAGATGGAGAAAAAACATCGATGTTACCTACGAATTTTGTCGATTATATTGGCGAAGGACTTCTCCCACGTGTACATTTTGATTACTTGGATTCCTTGGATGATTTCGTTCATGAAACGGACACGATTGTCGGTACGTTTTGCTGTACTAAGCCGGAAGTTTGCCGCCTTTTTACCCATGTACGCTGAAAATAATGGAGAAGGAGCAAGTGGATTAGTTAAAAACTATTAAATAACAATAATAATCAACAGCGCAACAGCCCAAATTAAGCCTGGGTGTTGCAGTAGTACTAGAGTTACTTTATTACTAACCCAACGGAACACTAGGAGGGAGGTGAAGTGGTCAGATACACGCTCGTCCGTGACTACTATCCCGGTTTGAACTCAGGTAGTCATTTACTGGTAATCCGGCACCCAATCCCATTCTCGAAAGTTACTTGTCGCCAAGCAGATTCGAACCTGGTACCAGTTGCACCAAAGGCAAGCGCTCCAGCCACTAAGCCACCTAGACTACTATTGAATACCACCAATTAATAACTGGTTTGTTGGTTTACGTGGTGACCAGATAGTCTAAACTGTGCGCAATTAGCCCATTAGTGCCGTTTTGATACCACAACTCGCTTAGCCTGGTCGTTGAGGACTGATGAACTAGATACAGAGTTTTACAGAGACCTGGGAAAGGACTATCACATCCATCCAGAGCTATTAAAAAAAAAATCAGTTCTCCAATCTTATTTTTCGAGATCTCATCAAGGTTATCAAGGAAAGGGTTGCCTAATGCACGAAGTCTGGGTCCAGCTAGGGCTGGACACTCGCAAAGAAAGTGGGCAACAGTTTCCCTCTTCTTTGTATCTCCGCAACTGCGGCAATTGATGTTAAGGGGAGTACCCATTTTGGCTGCGTTGTCGGCGATTGGCCAGTGACCCGTGCTGACCACCGTGATTTTGGAGACGTCTACGTGGCTCCTGCTCAAGAGTTCATCTGTTCTAATCATGCAGTACGATGGATCTCCCTAGATATGACGCATTTGGTCAGTCCTCTCCATCTGGAGCTCGCGATTGTAGTACACCAAATACATATTGGGCCAACCAATGCAAATCCACACAAGCGCCAATATGTGGACAGTCCACTTGTGTATGTTGACTAGTCTAAGGGTTGATACGCAACTCAACGACGAATCCAACTACTTCAGCCATCTCTCCAGTATCATATAGGTAGATGTCACCAGTCATGGCCTTCCCAACTCCAGTCGTATCGGAAAATGAACGTCCGATGATATCGTTTGAGTTACTTGCAGTTCGAGACTGGTCACCCTCCTCTCTCACCTTGACGTCTTAATGGCTAGGAAAGGTTCAGAAGCTGACATCACGGGACCATATTCAATGTATGGGATATCATTAAGCATAGCCAGAATGAACATCCGAATGTGACAAAAACCGCAAAGTTCCATTCCCTGGAACTCGGAGCTCTGACTGGACATTCTTACATGGGGAACCATCTCAAAAGGATTGGTCTCTCTGAGCCTAAAATTCGCAAAATATGCAACGACGAAGACGAAACACCAGAGCATATCCTCTGTGAATGTGAGGGTTTAGCTCACTTCGGTCAGTTTCATGGATCTATCGTAATTCCTTACCATTCCTCTTTGCAAAATACTAAAATACTAAAATACTTAATTAAAAGCGCCAGGCAGAGGAATCATAGTCCGGGGGGACGTTACAATAGGCCCAACTATAGCTGCAGTGAATGGTTAATCATGTCAACCCTTATTTCTAATCTATCTATCTATCTCCCCCCCCCCTTCCAGAAATTTGTACGTGTGACGATGACCAAAGGTCTGAAACAAGTTCATTCTCTTCTGACCGGAAAAAAAGGACCATGTAGTCCGGACTAAGATGTAGGAGGTTTTTTTACCAAATGAGATAAGTTCGATTTGGGCACTACCTTATATGACATTCGCGTCGATGGTGAATCAAAAGAACTTGAATTGAACACGATTGTACTACTTACACACTATACATTCGAGTGCTATGCGAATGTGAATGATACCCAAATGCGTTGGTGGAAACGCGACGTTAAGAGTAACTAAAGATAAATAAATGAGACACTACACACTGCCACTATGTCACACATTTTAGTATTCTGGCTGACAAATGCAGTCAGGAACCAAATTTTTGTTTTACACAATATTTTGAATTTCACCAATTTGACGAACAAATTTCACTGATAACTTTCATCAAAAATTTCCGTCAAATTTTTAGTCAAATTTTTCACTACAATGTATATTTAATACAACATTTAGAATTAAAAATTAAAATCTTTATAGCTCTCATTATTCTCAATATATCTTGTCAACAGATTTGTTATGCATTATCTAAAATCAATAATTGAATTACTTTTTTACATTTGAAAGAAAGGAAGAAAATAGAAAGTATATTTTTATTAGAAAATTATTCAAATATTAAAATTCTCTCTAGAAGTCAGTTCAAGGTTCCTTCTCTGGTTGAAAGTTATCTGCCTTATTCGAAAGCAATACTTAAGATATTTTCAGAGCCTACTGAAAAATCGTGAATAAGGACAAGGAAACTTTCTTCTTGTAAAAGCCTTGGCAACACGGTAACATGGCATCTTATTAGTTTAAGTGCGTTCACTAGTCCGCTTGCTAGGACAACACTATCTGCTCTTATTTTATACAAGACTTCAGGACGCCACAATGAACTCCTACTCACTTGTGGCCAACATCCTTGAAACCGGCATTAGACTCCTAGTCTAGCTCACCCAGACAAATCATAGACTTCATAGACTTCATCAATTTACTCGTACTATTGAAAGCTATAACTATTTTTTTGTAAATGGTTTGAAACGCCCATCTATTTTCGCAGAGATGGTGACGTCCTTAATAGACCCACCCCTTGCAATAATACAATTTATGTAATCGGAAGGGTGGATCGGATTACTTCGTAGCTATCTCATTTTTCATTGAGTGAAATCTGATAGATACTTGCATATATACATATATTGAGAAAGTACTTACTTTGTATCGGTATAAAGCTGAGCAAACATCCGATTCCAATTAGACCATAAAATCCAATTTCACGGTAAATAAAATAACCGAAAATGAACATTTCCAGAGGTCCCTTAAACATATCATTCACATATCCTGTGGAGAAATCAAAACGCGAAACATCGTTCGACATCAAATTGATGACCTGTCCGGCAATTCCATCCACCGAAATTGATTTCGTCAGTTTCAATGCCTGCCAAAAAAAAATTTCAATTATCAACTTAGTACAATCCAATGAGCCACCACCATCAACTACATCCATAAAATACACAATTTTCACATATCCTGGATTTCATTAAGTGGCAATACTAACCTTACTATAAATCAGCGAACAGGATGCCAGTCGAAGTTTCATACCAACTTGAAATCCATAAAATATAAACGGATGAAATACCAGAATTGGAATTAAGGAGCATAGAACAATTCCTAGACCGTAGAAGTATGCATCGCTCTTTAAGATTTCGGTTTGTCCTTCCGTGAAAAAGGATACTAAACGACCCAGAAATTGTGGCTGGAACACTCTTTGGAGGGATACAAAAAAATATTAGTATTTGTTTAAAATAGATACAAAAATAAACACGTCTGCCAGCAGTCTGAGTTATTTTGTGGACAAAGTTTGGGATACGGTTAAAGGACATAACAGATATTTTATTTCTATGCCTGGTCAGTATGCTATTAAATACTTCACAAAAAATCTCCCTCACTAGAAACGATAGTTATAATACTATCTTTATTCAAGTAATGACCTTTCTACCCTGTGCCCTAACTATAAAACTAAACCCTTCTGAAAATTTAAAGGTTTTACCTACAACATATTGTACTTATCGCCATTCTTCATAAGAATTCTTTCTACCAAATTTCAACTTTCTAGAGAAAATAATAGCTACCAGTTAAAATATCCTCAAGTTTTAATACAAATATTCTTTTAGCCATTTAAAATATTTTGATTCAAATTTATTGTCCAGAAAAAATCAGGAGACAGAAAAAGAGCACGAAAATTTTCCGTAACTAAAATTGAACTATAAAGAACGCAGCGGACGACTAGTAAAAAAATTATTTAACAGTTTTCGATTAAATTATTCTAGAAAAGTATGTGAAACTTCACTCAGTTTGACTTTAATTGCCATACAATATTTTGAGAAATTATATGATAAAATGAACATTAATTTAATTTAAAGTTAAAACACAAAATCTAAAACCTTATCCAGGAAAAATACCATGAAGAAATTCATGAGTCATAAAATCTGTATCAGTTTATTGCTAGAAGCAAGCTTTCTAAACTCTAAAAATTCATTCTGTGGGATACCATTAAGCACAGCCAGAATAAACATCCGAATATGGCAGAAATCGCAAAGTGCCATTCACTGGGACTTGGCACTGGGCACCGGGCAACAGTCACTTAAAGCTTTTCATGTCAAAACATTCGAAAAAAGAACATCTGATAATCTAAAATTAAGCAGATATCAGACCCGAACCTTAGTGAGGGTTTAGGTCACAAAAAACTTCGTCACTTCGGTCATGGTTTCATGGAACCATCATAATTCTTGACCATTCCTCTTCGTAAAATACTAGGCTTCATTGAAAGTGCAGGTATTGACGAGGAAAAGCATGTGCAACCCTAACACCTACTTGAGGGTTGAATATCCGAAAATCCTGAATTCAATTTTTAGATGATTACAAAAAAGTTCCAAAGAAATAAAATCCAATTCGATGTCTTATCACTTCTAAGAGATATGACGGAATTCGTGAAAATATTTACAACCATCTAGAGGCCTAAGAGATATGACGAAATTTGTAAAAACGCTTACAACCCTCGGAAGGTCTAAGAAGTAGAAATGGGAAAAAAATCCAGAAAACGATTTTTAGATGAATACATAAAAAGTCCATGAAAGTTAGAAGTTATTCAATATCTAATCAGACCTGAATGATATGGCAGAATTCGTGAAAATGCACACAACTCATTGACCCCATTTGGGTCGAAATTCAAAAATTCTGAAAACAGTTTCTAGATACTTATCGGAAGAACCTATAGAAAATGAAAATGAGTTTAATGTGTAGAAGGCCTAAAATATATATCGAAATTCGTGATAACACATGCACCCATTTACAGTGACAATTTTCTTTGGCCCACTTCCGCACGTCAATGGATATTTGAAATTTCTTTTTACTGTAATTTCTTTTCTAATACATCTACTGAGTAGCCCTGTTGAATAGCCATGTTGAATAACCCTATTGAATGACCCTGGGGTTATAACCCTACGGTTATTCAATAGGGAGATACAAATTTTGTTTTTAAATAAAACACAGAATAATTGAGATAATTTCCAAACGCTGTTTGATCATGAACTTCACCATAATAAACATGTAAGCCTTGACTGAAGTTTTGACTATAAACTATTAATTTCATAGAGGCGTATTGAAGTGGTTGGGAAGTTATTTATTTGACAACATCGAGGATCTGAGGTTGTTAGGTCTTGAAAAATTCGTCAAGTTTTGTAGGGACATTGGCTTGTTTGGAAGGAACAACTAAGTACCCATTATGTGCGTAGCGTTTCTTATCACTGCGTTCCTTTCTAAAGTATAAACTAAATTACCATTACCGACTAGTACAGTATAAGATAATTCAAAAATCTTAAGCTTTTAAATTCATTATTTTCCCTATCCAACACACTGTTCATTTGGGAAAACTAGACAAAGTTCTTTTCTTTTTTCGTCCTTACTGCGACCAATTGTCTTACAAATCTATTGGGATTTAATAGGGAATTTGATATCGGGAATTTATAGTCAGATGGGATATATGTATTACAGTGAAGAAACTTACTTTGCAAAAGTGTCGATGCAATTGTAGAATATCCCAAAGAGGACCAATCGCAATCCGAAAGCCTTGACCATACATTTCAAAAGACTCGGTTTTGGCTTCTTCGTTTCGTCCTTCCACAATGCACTGAACTTCTTCGATAGCGGTTTACTTTTGTGGTCCTCGGCCGTTGCATAGAGATCCTCCTGTTCGATTGGTTTCTTTAGACCAAGTTTGAAAAGACTTCGTAACCACCTGGAAAAAACGAGCATAAATAAATCAATCTTAACATTGGTTGCATGGATCCTTATACGTTAAAAAGTTTCGTTATAAAACCTACAAAAGGAGAAGAAGCTCCTTCATCCCGTAGGATAGAAAATTTACTAGATTATTTCCAACTATAAATTCTTTCCTTTCATCAGATTAACAAGTTTTTGTCATATTGTTTACTTGTTTGAGTTTCACATACCCGCAAAAAGTTTAGTCGGTACCTGAGGAGTTACCTGGAGATTGGCTACCCCCGGCTGGCTTAAATTCTGGGAAAGGATAACTTAGGACAATAAATTTTTTGCTCTGGGAACTAGCTGCGGTTAATTTCGAAAGTTTTCGTTCAGAAATAGCGTTTTTAAGCTACGAATTTTAGAAGTTGGGAACACTAGAAAACAAGGGATTTATAATGTCTTTTGATGAAAAAAATTTGGATTATAGAAAGAAGTATGAAGAAAAACGTGTATATATCAAATTAAGCACAAAGAGTTGAAGCTACTTATATTTGTAATTTTAGACAAGAAGACTTCTCATACTTCTTCAAGAGCTGCCAAACAAAAGCTCTTGTGCCTTGCGAACACAAAACTATTTTAAGAAGGTGATAAGATTTTAACTAAAAAAAATAAACTGGATTAATAAGATCCTTCCACTCCTTGACGTTTTTTTAAACAAATGCCCTGAAGACTTCTGATCAGTAAATTGTAATGAGAACTAGTGTAGGGCTATGCAGCTTAAGATTAGTTACAGTTATTTGTTATTTATCGTTATAACTGAGAACGTGTATTATGTGAGCTCATATTAAATAAACAGGTACTGAAATGCAGTACTGTAAACCGAAACGTAGCCAGAGTTGCTAGCCCTAACAGCCATCAGATAGAGTCCAAAAAATCAGTAGTGACCAGAAGAACTTAATATGGCTTTCGAAACTTGAAATTGTTTGGCATTAGTTTTGGTTTCTGTAAATCATAAGAGGATTAGCAACGATCAATTAAACATTTTAGTTTAATTTTGAAACGATCTTTCAGTTTTGTGCCATTACCCAATAAAACTATTGCTCTGACTCCTCTTCTAAATTTTCACACACCAGTTCAGTTGAAGTTCCTATTTTCGCAACTCGAATGTTTAATTTATTTATAAATTACTCAATAACTTGGCAATTATTGAAATCCTCTATTTTCTGTAATATTTCTTCATTCTAGTATAACTTCATGATCTGTACACAATTTGTTAAAAATTTAAAAATATTATTTATGGAGGAATTTTCTAAGCTATAACACAGCCTTGTTTTTCATTGTCGTATAGCCGGTGCTTTTGATTTATATTTTTAGCTATCTTATAAAAATGGGTATGTCTCTATTTACCAACAGTTTTAAGCAAAATATTTAATTTACCGAAATACTTGATTTTTCCTGGCAATTGAACGGGCACAAAGTAACAATAGCTTTTATAAATTGTTTATCGTTTCATATGTCTTTTGTAAGTTCCTAATCACTGCCTTCCTTCCAGTATTCTATCAGTTCTGAGTTTTTTGTTACAGTAAATAGAAGTAGGCTATCAGTATTTCAATATGCAAAGGTTGGCATGTAAAATAATTGGGATAATAAAAGAAATAGATATTTTTATAATTAAGGCTCCAATTGCACGTTAAATGCAATTTTGATGATTTATGACTGTTTTCTTACCAATATTTCACGTTAATGGTAACAAAAAAACAAAATAAAATTACACCACTTTATTAGCTGGGATGTAAACTAGGTCATCCATAGAGAAAAAATTCAAAACTGTATTTGGAAAAAATGCTATTAGAACAACAACCCTTGAACATTTTTTAAGATTCGTAAATTTCAGTTTTTTAAACGCATATAACCTATTTCTTGAATAATGAACATGTCATTTTCATTAATATAATGTTAGAAAAAAACTTAAAGAAGGTCCTCCATAGATCAAATTTTAAAAAATTTTCATATTCGTTAATAAATATATGAAGTCAAACTGAAGCAATTTTTCACGATTTTCATGGCAGGAATTACACAAGAAGACTGACTACATTTCATTGAAAAGTATCATAGATAGTATAATTAATTGGTATTTCTAGAAAATAAATCAATGAAAAAATTATTGATTTTTAATAGTTATGGGTTTCAAATAGTTTGAGAACCTATTACACTATTTTTTTCTGTAAAATCAAAATTAGCTCGCTGATAGACAGCGAACGATGCAGACGTATTGTCCACGCCAAATTACACGAACGAAAAACGATTTCAATCGATTAAAAGCCTCTCAAGAAAGAAAAATCAAACAGGGATAAAAAATTGTCGTACCGGACTCATGGGGCCTTAAGCCAATATGAATACGAAAATATAAAGGAAATAATTAAGAAAAATTCAGTACGAACAACATTTAGTTCGAAAAAGTTTTTTGTTGTTTTCCGGCGTCAGTGGAGAGATCAACACGAAATCCCTAACTGTTAATCGCTGTCCTTGAAGACATGACAATTGGAAAACCTTCACTGGATACGTCAGTTTATAAGACTGTGTTGGACTAGGTCCAAAGGAGCTGTTTTGTTATCGCATGGCAGAGGGTGTACCATGCCTACTATCCGACTCAGCCTTACAGCTGGTGGAATCGCTGAGGATAGATAATTCTATATAGTGATTTACAAATTTACTATCTGCGACGTATAAACTTAGCTCAAATTCTTGCCATCCCAACCTCATACTAAAGGTAGTTGGCACTGAAGATCACCTAATATTTTAACCAATTTGCTGGAATTTTTGGTTGTACGCCAGGATATATAAAGCTCAATGCTAAGAGCGCGACATCGAATCCCGCCAACAGCAATTTTATTTTTTTTCCTAATTTTAAGAATGGGATTTGTCATGGTACGTTTAGTTCACATAGTAGTTTTTGTTTTCATTTCAGTGACAGCACTCCTAAGCAATACTGAAATCGAGTACTTAAAAGGATCTCATTCAGACTTACTTATAAAAGAATCTCTTCCAGACTTACTTATACAAAATTCATACAATATCGAACTCAAATTTTAGGGAATTGCAGTACTGTATCGGAATTAGAGTTCAGAACCTAACTATACACGGAGTACCGAATGAATTACTATTTAATAAACTTATAAGTAACCAAAAATTTTCGATAGGCTTCTGCAAGTTTCGAAACTCAACGGACGATGAATTCTGGTGTCCCCCTGTACGTTTTAGATAGTAGATTTCGACAAAATAAAAATTAATTAAATAAAAGCAGCATTCTCAAGTGAACAATTGAATTAAAGTTAGCTATTTTTTAGTTGTAATTTTTGTCAATTTGGTGAGTTCAAATTATTTTACTTGTAGTTATGGCACATGCGTTTGAATGGAAACTATAACTATTCGCTTCCTAGTGCTTTGTGATACTCCTCTTTCACTTTCTATGAGAGTAAATCAGAGCATTCTCAAGTTATCGTGCTTTTGGACAGATATTCAGATCGAAACTGAGTTCAAATTTAAAATAGATCATCTAAACCATCCGCCATTCGATTAAAATAATATTGCAAAGTGCGCATTTTTTGTATTTGTATAGTTAATTTTTTTTAGTAAGATCTGTTCAAAAATTTCTTATATCGCAAAAAAAACTTGAATGTAAACTCGGCTATCACCAAAAATTTAACGCTCATTTTTGAATTTAAGCCAAAAGTGTACCTCTACAATAATTGTGCACTACTCCATACTATCTACAGATTTTTTCTAAAGGCAAATATACAAGAATTTAAGACTACATGTTTTCTTTTTTATTACGTCTAACTGATGCCTTATTTTTAGAATGTCTATGTAATATTATTAAAATGAAAATAAGGCAAAACGTTTAATTAAAAACATTCTGTTTACCATCGCTCCTCCAACCTATTATCTCACAAAAATATTGGGCGTGTGAAAAGACCATAGTTCCAAGTTCACATTACGTAATTTTAATTTTCATAAAATTGAGAGAAATTGCCACTTGTTTGAGGCGTGTTAACGATTTGCGTATAAAAACCAATTAAACAAATAATTTAGTACAGAGAAAAAAAAATTCAAAATGAAATCAACATTTTTAGACAAGCTGGCGTCTTATACAGATTGGCTATGTACTTTATTCATGCAACAAGAAGAAATAAAAGTAAACCGCTATCAAATAAATTATTAAACTGAAGCATTTTAATGCATACAATCGGCTTGAGACGGCAGCTGACGGAATGTATTCCGTATCAACTTTATTTTTATAGTCAGTGACTTTGCTGATAATTTTCAAACAACAATGTAGGAATTCATGTTCTTTCTATTCAGATGAGTGTAACGAGTTTTCACCAAGCGTATGAATAAGAAATTTTGGTGTTCCATTAAGCGGAAGTTTTTTTAAGATATATTTAAAAAAATACACCCCTTTCTCATCAATCCAGTTAGTGTTTTACATAGTGCACAAAAAACAATAAGTTATTTTTAATGGTTCTACTATTTCTGGGTAGTATAAAGCTAACCAAATTATAGACCCTTCCTTACAATTACAGGGTGACCTTGTAAGGGATTATTCCTTGATATGTTTGGAGAAAAAATTGTTCTAAAGGGTGGGTCAATTTTCAATATCAGTAGAGATACACGGTGTTTAAGAAAGGTGTTTTTTACCGGTACTCTGACTCACTTAAAACGTTATTAACTCTTTTAGGGAATCGAATTACCTTTCATTTGATGTAACAGTCTAAATAGTAACTGCACCCAATCTTGAGATATTTTCTCGAAAACACAAACTATAAATTCAGTGATCAATTTAGTTTTTCTCAGAACAGCCCATTATTAAAATGTCATCTTAATTTTTTTTATTATCTACCAAAGTTGCATACATATGTATGAGCTATGATTATCATTATGGAAGCACCCTGTAGATTATTCTAAGTAGGTACTCTAACGATATAAGCAATTAGTAATCAGTTAAATACCATACTCACAAAGATTGCACATATAACGACCAACATTGATTTTTCTAATTCAAAACTGTGAAAAAATCAGTTCTGACCCGGTATCGAAAAATTGCTTTAATACAGTATTAAATTTCAGTACTGGAGCAACACCTACCCACCTGGAGCATTTCTTCCTGCTTAAAGTATCCAGTCAGAATTGGGTATGTCTCTAGGGTTACTGTATAAGTACTTACCCCAAAACAGCCTCTAAAAGGAGTTTGGCAGATGCGTACCAAGGTGAAAAACCAGTAAATCTAAATTTTTTTTTATGTTTATGGAATTTTGCTTCATAAAAATTCGAAATGATTAACTTTTCGCTACAAAATTGTACATTTCCATAAAAGAAATGAAAGCAGTACCTAAATTTTCTAGATTTTCTAATTTGCTAGAGTTTTGCATGTTTCAGTACTGGAAGGGGAAATGATTTCCGCTCGTATTCCTCTATAGTACCGATTTATTGTACGGGCTCTCCTGAAATCTCTCTTGGTATGTAAGAGACTCATGGAATTAGTTAGTTTTAGTTATCGGAAGGGGCGAATCGCTAAGCCACCGTGCACTCTAGGCACCAAAAAGGGCCTCGTAGGTCACTAAACATCCCCTAAATAACCCAGATCCCTAAAGAACTTGACTAGATTAGCATGCTCTATCGACCTCACGTCATCCGAATTGTCAAAGAAAAGACTGCCCAACCACTTCAGTCGCCTCCTTGCAATCGCCTGACACTCACACAAAATGTGGGTGATATCCTCTTCGGCATATATGTACATAGGTCAAGAGGTTCAGGAAACAACTCTCAACGCAACGGAAAGTTATTTTGTAAAAGTTACCAGAAACGATAAAAAAATTTAATTCCTCCCGATTAAAATCAAACAATTTTTGCATATCTTCAATAGGCCACTGTACACCGCCGTCTTGAATTAACACACAATACCTACCTCACTATCAAAACATTATATTAAATCATTAATACTTATTAACTTTCCATGGCATTGCAATAAGTTCACCTACAAGAATACCCTGAACTTCAAAAAACATTAACAATATCCAACTCGAATATATACGTAAAATTTTAAATGTTATATTCTTTAGAATGAAACCCGAAATTTTAAAACTGTTCAAACTATACAACAGGTCATATTAATTTAAAATTGATAGACCTATTAAATTTTGAACAAAACAAGTTTCATAACGCGGTTCTTTGCTTAATAAATGAGTTAAGTTATGCAAGTTGAACGATGGTCGAATGGATGAAAACTCGTTTTCTCACTAAATCTTTCATTAAATTTTAAATATTATTAAGTTCGAGAATCGTGACAGTTTCTTTACCGTATAATGCCCTTGTTTGTTCAGCAATTAAAGAAGGCTTTTTAGTTTACTGATACTCGTTTTCTTGCACCATCCATATTCAAACAAAAGGAAATTAGTCTTCTTAGAGCGCAGAACAAACAAAGCTACACATTAAAACAGTAGTCACGACAAGCAGCATATTGCCCAATCCAGATTAAATATTAAATCGTTATTTTAATTCTAATTGACTATAAGATACCGAGGAAACTTATCTTAATAATTAACCGCATTTAGTTTTATGTTCGTAGCTTAACGCACTTTCAAATTAACGTTGGTTCAATCAAACAATGGCCATCCTATTAAATATATGGAAATATATTAAATATATTTTTAAAAGGTGGAGAAAAGTGTTAATTTTTAAATATATATTCTATTCTCATAATAAGAATAACCACGTTTTATTAGCATATTTTTAAGGCTGCTAACCTCGTTTTATAACAACATTTTAATGCAGTTTATTAGACAAAATTTGTTCATTAATCAATTGAATCGTCTGTTTTTGAATAAGTATGATCACACAAAATTTGAGAGAATCTAAATTTTTCAGGACATTTGTTTGATAGCTATTCCAACTATACAGGTTTTCAGTTGATCTAGCAGTGTGAAATCAATGATTGAAGGGACCAACATGATTGGGGAACCATTCAAATTTTTTAAGAACTTTTGTATTCACACGGTAAAAAAGTTCAGTAAAAGTATTATTTTTTATAGTAATTTTTACTGTAGGGCTAATGTAATTTTACAATTAAAACGTAAATTTAAGGAACTAATGTGCTTATTTGCTATAAAATACGTAAATGTTGTAATTTCTGTAAAAATTACATAAAAATATGGAAGTTTAAATGGAGTTGTGCAGAATTCAATGGCATTCTGCAATTTCATACATATTATTATGTATTTATTACTCTGAATAAAGTTTCTAGATGAAACAAAAGCAAGTTCAACGCCATGCTGTTGACGACGATAAAAGTCAGTTTACCTGATATGTGATAGTTTATGCTAGTGCTTTGGTCGGTAAGAGTTCATAATGATTTTATGCAAAATATGCTTTATCTAGTTTCAAGATGTGTATCTGATTATAATAAGGCATATTTATCTGTAGCAAATTACACACTAGTGTGTAGCGTTCTGAATCCAATGTAATTTTACATGATTTTCGTACATCTGTACAACTACAGAGAAGCATGTAATATCCATACATTTTTATCTGTAACGAATTACACATTATTGTGTATCGTATACAATGCAGTGTAATTTTACTACAATTCAAATTGGCATCTCATCGCCTACTTTTAAAGTAGTACAATTTAATTTAGTAGTACAATTTAATATAGTGTACCTTCAGCTGAATGAACGTATATATAAAATTAAGTTGACGTGTTCTTAATCAGCTAAATTTGTGAACACATCTTTAAGAGACTTTTGTATGGCACGTGCCCGACTATTATTTCCCATCTATGAACTTTGTCCTGCAATTTTGATCAAAACATCCAAATTACAAATTTTAACACTCTTGGAGAAAAGGTTTTTTGAGTACAGTGCGTTCAAATAGACAAACACTATTCGGATGTAAGGTTTTAAATACAACTAAACCTAAAACAATATTGTTTGCTATAATACAATCGAACAAAAATCTTCTAAAAACAAAAAACTTCTAAAATTTACTTACCAAAATGTTGCTTTTGAAAACAACGTGGCTCTATCGTAAGGATTAACCTTATCGGAACAATCTACAGTACTTTTATTCATGTTGAAAGTTTATTTTTTTATTTTAATTTAATTTTAATTTTAACTAAAAATTTATCACGTTTTAACACTTTCCACAAAACTAAACTCTTCAAGAGGTTTTTAAAGTTTCTTGGAATTTCATAAAATGTTCACTAATTGATTTATAGAAAAACATTTGTTACACTTTTAGTTGACTTTTCACAGGACTCTGAAATGAAAGAAGATAAATGTTTTTATTAGTATTATTTATAAAAGTGGGGAAAAATAAAAAATAATTTCTTAACACAATCATTTATTATAAGTTGGGGAAAAGTATGGTAAAGAATCAGGAAGTTACTTACATTAAAAAAAATCGGTATTAGTTGACAAATTGACACACAGGTGGCTAAGACAAACAAAGCCTATTTTCAACTTGACTTTTCATTTAAAGTTTTTCACACCTCCAATAAAACTGTTTTGTCTCAAGTCGAATAGCGTCTTTCTTCAAGTTTTCTCAAATAGCAAATAACAACATGTATAGTGTTTTATTAATATTTTTTAATTTTAGAATTTCGATCTATGAATTATATCAGAATGAAATTTTTCATCGTAATACAATTTTTTTTTTCCATGATGGTGGATCACTCTGCACAAAATAAGCTGGAGGTGAACCCCTAAAATGGTCTAATCATATACCTAAGCCTAGTGGTAGAGCTTGAAATATATTGCAATCAGAAATCACCAACTGCAAATCAATTAAAAAATTCCTCACCATTAGAAATTAATGGTTCAGTGAATGTGTTCATAATGTTTGGTTAGGTCATAAATGGAATCTAATTTAGGTTCAATTGCTGTACCGTCAGACGACATTCTGATGTATCGTGGCGTGTGTTTGCATCACAAACATTTTATGAACATCCATAATCCTCTGACAAGTCATAAATTTGCTGTTCTTGTTGGATCAACTTAAGATTACCATTTGATTGTTATGGAGCATTTTATTTAATGCATCGCCTTAGAGAAGTCTTTTTAGAAAAATACAGCATACGAGTATAGGGGCGTATGTAGACGGTTAAATAGCTTCTTGCTGTTGAGACTGCAAGCTGCTCGAATTGATCAAAAGAATAATTAAAATCGTAGACTCATCTATTGTATTTGTTTAGATTTTTTACAACAATAGAAAATAACCGGAACCAGAATCGACTCCAGTAGATTGGTCTATACAATTTTATTAAAGACGTTAAATCCAATGCCTATTCGGCTTTATTAGGGTTTTATGAACAGTTGAAGTAATTTTTCCGCGACTCCTTAAGATGCTCGATGTACACGAGCAATTTGTCAAGCAAATAATTGCCCGACAACTATTGCCAAAACTAGTGGGGTGATTAATGGAGCAATACAGAGCAATATCATGCTAGTTGCGGCAATATTTCGGCAATGTAGCAACGCTTACACAGATTGCTGGTATTGTTCGCCCTATAGTTGCTATATTTTCACTGACTTGGCAGATTCCGAGCAATTTTCCTTGTTCGGTGATTCAATAGTCAAGTTTTGTTTTAAATTTAGCATTTATTTTTCAAGTTTCGTATTGTAGTAGCTTAGAATTCAAATATTTCCATGTTTTATTTGAAGTTCTAGATTTTTTTTGTCAAATTTGCTTAAGTGTTGTTCAATCCAGGGAATGTCACAATAGGCGCAACTTGACTTCAGTGACAGAGGTTAACCATACCAACCCCTATTTCTAATTTAATCTAATGTAATTTAGTGTTGTTCATAGACTGTATTGTTCGTGTTAGCCCTTATTGCTGAGTTGCTGGTCAATATCGCTCATCGCAATTCAGGAACGAGTTGATGAAAAGTTTATCCATATCGCCTGTTGCTATTATTGCGGTGTGTTGCTTCATATTTCCCTGACGTCAAAACTGAGCAATTTTCATTAAATGCATTAAACGCATATGGCAAAATTACTTTCAACATTTCCACGGCAATAATGGCCATGTCAATTTTGAGAACAATATTGTCAAAAAACGCATTCAACATAATGGAAATATTGCCATTCGCATTGCCAGATAAATTTTGCAGTGTAGACGCAGGTTTAGATACTAAAAAAAAACGTTCACATATGTTGAAACAAAATCTAGTCCTAAGTCGTAAAGAAACGGTTTACTCGAATGTATAAAAAAATCCTCCTTGCAGTCATTTCAATAGACTATAAATAATTTTTGTTTACCCTTGATATTACCCTTATATTACTGCCTACTACTTCCATTATGTGCTTAAACTTTCAGACACTTTTTATGTTGATTTTGGCGTACCTGGTACTACATTCCTTTGGCTGTGTAAATTTCAGGGACTTGTCTGTAGCCTTTATAATGAGTTGTTTTATGCTCAATGCCGAATTTTATATCCTGTTAAGTGCGCAGAATTTTGTATGACTAACAGATTTTTAGCAGAAGATTAAGACACAACCATAAGGAAAGCTAATTTTATGGTTTATTCAGGTAAAACTGGATGGTTTTTTTTCATCAAAGATAAAATAAGCTATTGCTACTTTTACTAGCAAACCTATCATCCTTAAATATTATCCTACTATTGAAGCCCTTATTTTAATGAGCGTCCAGCTCATTTTTAAAAAACATGAAAAGTCTTGAGTTTACTGAGCTCTAACTGCTTTCGGAGGAAATTCAGCTGATGTAGTTAGCCCTTTATGATTTAATATTATCCTTAGTAGCTTAAATAAAACAGAAAAAAATTCGATAAAATAATTTTAATCTAGAAAAATAAGATTTCCCATGTGGTTGGAAAAACGAATTGAGCCCTTATTCCGTCAAGGGCCTCGATTGATCTTTTCAATATTTGATAGATGTACGCCACTGTTGTCTTTCTCTACCCGGTAATATGTACCTACCCAGTTTCAACTTTGTAGCATGAGCTGATTGAGATTTAACACGAGACAATTTCTTTTTAAGCCCGACGCAAACTACATACACAAACTGAATTATCACTTTCTGGTATAATTGCTTCGAAAGACATTTTTGATCAAAATTTTCAACATCACCCCTACCCACCTCTACTCTTACGAGCAATTTTTAACTTAATATGCCTACAAACACTCAGAAGGCTTCAACCCTCAGAAATGAATTGTTCAGACGATTTTAGAATATCTCGAACCCAGTTCTTGGGTTTAGTTTTCGTGCGCACAGTTTCACACCCGTCCCCTTTCACTCACTACATCTCTGAACCTAGATCGATCATTTTGCAATCTATCACAGCTTTGTTGAAATTTCAGTCTATTACCATAAGCAGTTCCCAATCAAAAGTTCATAATTTTCCGTCAAAACGCTCCACCCAGCCCTCTTACACCACTAAAGTCACCACTTGATGGGGTTCACCCAATCAACCTTCCTAATAAATTTGAACTTAATGTCTTAACGGCTTTGTCAGCTAAATGCGACTTTAAACACGTTTGCATACGTCGTTTACGGCGGACAGACGGACATTTTTTCGTACGCTGCTTACTAGTCCTAAAACTTGAAAATTTTAGGATAGCAAATATTTTTTAAGTTTCAGTTAAAAAAAATACTTTATTTTAAAAAGAAAACATAAAATTAAGATATGAGAATCAAAATCCAGCTCATTTTCAAAATTTAAAGTACGGAAAAAATGTATAAATCAAAAAAAAAATTTCATCATCAAAAAACTCGAAAGAACTACGAACTCACAAAACCGAACATCATCAGTTTAGGCAATCCCTAATCAATCATAATGCCGATATTGATAACGAAAGTGAGAGAATAATCAATAATATAATACTCGAAATCAAAACAATATAATTAACCTTGAGACAGTTAATAAGTTAATAATCACGTTTATTCTAGAAGTAGCAATTCTCTTTGCTGACTGGGCTTAGAGCTATCTGTTGTGTATTTCAAAAGCCAATTAATTGTGAAACAAATAAACAATAAATACTTTAAAACAAATAGAAGGGACTAAATGGCAATAGCCTTTACTCAATGTCCAAGAGATTCAATAGATTGATTGGTGTCAATTGAAAACTAATTAATTTGGAGAATTATGTAACCGTGACATAGATTTGTTTGTAAATGATGTAAGTCTGAAAGAAGCTTTTCCTTCTGGATTGTTTTAAGTTCAATAGAGTCCCAAAAATGAAAAAAAGGAAAAGCAACACCCACAATTCCCTTGTGTAATTTCCATACAAGAGTCCTAGAAAAATGTGAACAGTCATAAGCATTAAATTACTTAAAAATATTGTTCAGTCACAAAGTTGGAAATCTTATACGAATTGAGTTTCCAGTAAAAAGTATGATTCAATTCGTTCTGGTATCCCCGCCACAAAAGTTGCAGGAAAATAGATAAAATTAAAGTTCGCCTTCGAGTATCTTCCATACAAAATTCGTGCTTTGTTCCGTCGAATCTGATGTACAAACTTCGTCACGTGAATCACAATAACAACAAATATATCCAAAACTAATTTTTCTTGTTTATCATCAGTATTTTTTCCGAAAAAACAACAAGTTCCGCAAATAACAACCAGTTCCGCAAATAACAACAAGTTCCGCAATAATTTTTTTGAACTTTAGACTCTTTATTTTGACTTTAACTCTTTAATTCCATTCAAAATTCGACCACTTAACTTTTATAATAATTTACACTTGATGAATCATAGTGCAACCCGTTCCGAAAGCTTTAGTATACATTTCCGAAGAAGAAAAAAAATTAAAAGAGTAGAAAATAATTTGAATTCCACGGAATAAAAATCACAAATGTAAATATCAACATTTAACATCGTTTTCTGACGTGATATTGTTAAATATTAGCAATAATGATGTATTCCATAATTGATTCGATGCATACCAATTAGAACCTATTTGAATTTTGCAACATTGTATCTAATTCAGTAAGTTTCTTGTCGGTTGTATTATGGAATAATAATTGAGATAAAAAATACAGTAGTCAGCGTAACTTTATTATTTTTAAGAATTAATAAAGTAATGGAAATTTTAACTAAAATCCTTTAATATCTTTTCACTTAAAAAGTATTTTTAACGAAAATTTTCTAACACAAAATTACATTTATCTAAAAAAAATATTCGTCCTCCTGCAAACTACGCCTTGCAAACATGTTTGGCACATTACTAATGCCAGTATTACACTATACGCCATGCTGTCAAATATTTGCATAAGAAAATTTGACGGAATGTTAAGTTAAACTTTTTTGTCAAAATAGAGTAAAAAAAATAGAAAGTGTCAAACAAAAATTTGATTACTCTATCGGAGTGCATTATAAAGTTGTATCTTTATTAAGTTCGTCAAAAACAATTCCCAAAAAAAAAACCTAAAAAAGGGCAGTCACACGGAACGACCCCCTTAAGTTTATATGCCACTCTGTCAAACATTTGAATATACCACCTTGATCAAAAAGTTCCCGGAATTTATTAAGAAAATTAAAAATACAAGTTTATTCATCTAAATCTATATTGTCCCCTTCAAAGTAATCCCCATCGACTGCAACCCACTTATGCCAGCGACTGATCCAATACTCTTAACATTTTTTATATTCGGTTTTCGGTATGACCATCAGTGCTCCCTGCGATTTGGCTACGTAACTTTTGCAAATGTCAAGCTATGATGCTAAGATTTAGAGAGAATGTCAACAACAGTTGTACCAACTTAACAAAAAAAAAAACTGAACTCAAATCGGAACAATAAAAGCGCTACACGGTGGTTATTCCTTTTTGATCAAGGTGGTATATTCAAATGTTTGACAGAGTGGCATATGAACTTAAGGGGGTCGTTCCGTGTGACTGCCCTTTTTTTACGTTTTTTTTTTGGGAATTGTTTTTGACGAACTTAATAAAGATACAACTTTACAATTTTTACCACACATTCATGCACATTTTGAGCATACTTCACAATTTTTTCAGCCCGAAATTCTCGCTCATTGCTTAGGTATACGGCCACTTCGCCATTCATTTTCAAAAAACCTTGCTTACGGTAGACACGATTGCAGGCTTTCTGCTTATCTCAAATAAAAGAACCAAACGACATTTTAGTCTGTGAAGTTTGAACTAGTTTCGGAACTAGGATTATCAAAAAATAGTGAACAGTTAATTTTTGGCAACTTGTTGAACTTTTTATCGTCAATTTTGGTGTGTTGTTACGACTTCCTTGTCTCTGTTCGCCTGATATGCTTTGCTTGGCTTGTCTTTTGTTCAGCTTGGATCTGCTCTTTTTGAATTATGATAAGCTAATAAATTTATTTCCATTACATATAACAACAGCCACAAGAGTATGTAGGATTTTTTTCGATATTTTGATTTTCAGCCAAATAGCGCTCTTCTAAAGTGAAAAGTGTGAACTATGCAATGTAAAAAATACTAGGTACTCTGATGGACTATATTGTTTTAAAGATATATCCAAAATTTCAAGTGAATCGGTTGAAAATTGTCTGAGTTATGTTTCCGGCCAGCTTGAAAAATGTAGATTGGAGATAAACGCGTTTGAAGTTTTCAGTATGTAGAAAACCATGAGTAATTTTGCAATATGCCTTGTATTAAATTTCAAAAACCGTGTTCTTAGAGATTTTTTTCGGACATAATCTTTTGGGACAGTATTTTTGAGGTCCTAGAGGACAATTTAAAATAATCAAAAAAATCGATTTCTCCAAAGCTCTAGAGTGGCATAACCCCTTAAGCTTTTCAAGAGCAACTGTAAGTCCACGGAACTTGGGAACTTGGGAACTGATTAGTGCCGGTTGTCCTGTTAGTACGTTGTTCTCTTCGAGACTGTGAGTCACAGGTCGAATCGATCGCTTAGTAATCAACGTTGCTACAAGAGGAACTGTAAGTCCACAATATCTTATTAGGCCACTAATTATTGTCTACTGACCCCCTTCTCGTCGTTCGATGGTGCTTATATATTAGCGGGAACATTTACCATCCGCGAATCATTTCGGGAGCACTTACAGTTTACCTTTTTCTTTATTCCTTTATGTCTTTGGTGTTCTATGTTGAATGTTGTTTGTTTCTTAGTTTTAAAAGTCGATTCCGTGTTAAATGTTTCAAATCAATGTTTGAGTGTGGAAATTTATGGCGCAAATCACCCTCCTCACAACATTACTGGTAACATTACCCAATTTCTTATACTCGATCGTTGTCTACCAATCAAACTCCTTTACAAATACTTTCGCGCAGAAACTGATCGTCGTCTCGCCGAAGATATGCAGGGTAGCAGTATAAAACAGAAAACTAAAACACTCCTTCTAGAGGCTACCACAAAAATGTCCTTAAACAATCAGCACTTCTACTCGATCGAATGACCTTCTTATCAGAAAGAACACCCAGTCCATAACTACAATATTCGGAGTTCATTATTTCAACTACTATTTCACTATTAACTGCTATACATTATTTTTTCGAAATAAGAATCACCCTGTATATTTTCTCCAGACACAGAGAAATTGTAAAGATAAACACATTTCTTTTAAGGTAAACAACTTAAAATTGAAGATAACCTGGGTACATTTACACTCGAAAAGTTAAGATACTAAACTTAAATGTAGCAATCTAATTTCACTTACGCGCTTTAATAATCTTGAAGTAATCTCACTTAACACGTGATGACCATGCACAGTAGGTAGGTCTAAACTACCTTAATTTATAGATATTTTCCTACGAGTTATAGCTCCACTTGTCACTGGACACACTATACTATTGAACTATAAACACTTTTCATTTAAGAACTACCGAAAAAAAAAATCGAAGATTATCTACGGAATTTTTTATCTGTTAATCTGCTTAATTCAGGCAGGTAGTGATCGCGTTGTAAGATCTCGTATATTTCGATTCCAAGAAGCTTAGTGTGATATTATTGCATAACACGCGGCCAGTTTGTAGTTTACGTTGCTTCTACTCTGAACTCTATTTCAAAATCGGTTTTTTTTTCAACTCTGGACTAAACCAGTGATCGTGAACTTATACCGGTTACCTGAAGACACTCTTCGACAACACTTCAACTAAAGATCAAGCGATCGCAAGAAGTTGTACGACTACGAAGTACGCACCTATTTAAATGTGAAGTTATCAGAATCAAGCTTGAAAGTCGAGATAGTGACAAAAAATCGATTATCACCTGGGCTACCCATGCAAGATTAATTTTTTTTTCGTTTAGTTTGTTGATAAAATTTTATTAAAAGCTTGAATCTTAGTGATGTAGGCTTTTTTTCGACCCTGACTTCTTTTTTATTTAAGAATCTGATTGATATATTAGGTGGGAATTGGAGTTAGATAATGCCTATTTTTTTGTGCTGCATAGTTCAACGATAATGAGTTGCTAAGAGTATAAACCCACTATAGATACTAGATACTATTTAACAGATGCTAATAAAATAAGAATTTTATTAGTAATTTAAGTGTGCAATTTTCGTTTCAACAAAGTCCGACGTCTCTTATCGCAAATGCTTTTAGAAAATGATTTCAAGTTCAATGAAACTTTTAAGGTCATATGATAAATAATAATTAAGAGGAGCAAATATTTGTTTTTGGCATGTAACAAAATTTGACTTTGTATTCTTGTTAATTTCGAACAAAACAGAAAACACTAATTTTGTACTAAGTACAACTCTACACACAAATTTTATCAACTTAAAAATTACGATGAACATAGTAGTTTCGAAATTGATACAAGCGTTGTTATTTGTTTGTTGTTGTTTTTTAAGTTAAGCAATCAAGTAATTGAACCATACAATTTTTTTAAGTAAAATTGAGTCATATATACACGTCTTTTAAGAAAGATCAAATTTGACGAAATCAGTTTGATATTCGGCAAATTGCTATACAAAAATATGGTAGTTACTAGAAGCATGGAATGCATATGTATCATCAATATAGCTCTTTAGTTATAGTATTTAGGTAATAGTCTACAAATTTAAGCCGGCTACAGACTTCTTCTGCTTTTCTTGTTATTCACATTTCTCGAGTTTTTCGTCTGGTTTCACGAAACACATGAAACTCGCGAGAAAGTCACGACAAAATAGTCTCGCAAATTTTTCGTCACTGTCTCGTTAAGCAAAACCCTTTGATGTCGTCAAGAAACCGCCTCCAGCAGAGAAAACTCACAAATCGCGAAACGTGAATAATGAAACGCGAGAAACCCATGAAAAACATTTACACACTATTCACGAGAAAGACGCGAATAACGCGAAATAGATGAAACGCGTAGTCTGTAACTCATGAAACTCTTTTCTAATAGATCGTCTGTCTTCGAACTACGAATACTTAACACTGAACTCTCCTGAAGTAATGAACTATGAACTAAAAGAACGTACAGTTCGCGAGGGATCGGGCAATGGAAATAACCGCTCACTAGGGTGAACTATAAAGCGAAAGCCTAGTGTATAGACCCCCTATAGGGCAATTTTAGAAAATATTTTGATAGGAGAAGCTTATGCTACGAAGTTGAAACCTGGTATGTACATGTAGATGTAAAGAAGAAATTTAAACAAAGTAAAGGATCATTTTTGCTTAGTGTAAAGAGGTTCATTTTCACGAATTTCGTCATATCTATTAGGTCTGTCCAGGTATAGAGTTAATTTTACTTCTTCGGGCGGTTGAAATAAGCAGCTAGAAAGCATTTTCCAAATTTTTTTATATTCAACTCCTAAAAGGGTGTAAATTGACTTTGTTGGTTTTCACGCATTCACGATAAATTTCTTAGAGATGTTCTAATGAATTCCTATCCCAAAAGCGATGATAATAAAATAATAATCAATGGCGCAACAGCCCAAATTGGGCCTAGGCCTTGAAGTAATGATAGAGTTACTTTATTACGAGACCAACGGAATACTAGGAAGTGAAGTGGTTAGCTGCCCGCTCGTCCGTGAATATTATCCCGATTTTAACTCAGGTACTTATTTACAACTGAGTGAACTGGTAGTCCGGCACCCAATCCCATTCTCGAAAATTACTTGTCGCCAACCGATCCGTACCAGGTGCACCGAAGGCAAGTGCTCTAGCTACTAAGCCGCCCAGACTACTGCGATGATACCGGTGCAAAAAAAAAAAACTTTAAAAAACATTACAATCCCAACGATTTGACATTCTATGAGTTTTTTAAACGGATTAGTGTACCGAGTTTTTTAAACGGATTAGTGTACTGAGTTTTGTACCTGAAGGCTCCTAGCTTCCTCACTATCAGATATCCACATAAATAAATTACAATTTTCAACTTCCTAGGTTTCCAAGGAGAAAAAGGAAAATAATTGAAGAAAAAAAAAATTGGTTCCAATCCAAGTCCTCTATATAATTTTTTTAATGCGGCTCGACGGATCAAAAAATCACCGAGACAATAATATCATGGAGAAATTTAATTTGTTACAGTCGTTTAATATTTTTCACCTGGGGTTCTTTTTGAAATCCTAAATCTTACATGATTTAAGCTAGCTTAAACCTAAATCGAAGTTGGTAGGTATGCCAGACTATATTATCAATTTGCGAATTTTCATTTTAATTAATTAAAAGTCTATTGCCAGGGAAAAAATTAATCTATACAAACCCGTGTCAGTAATCTCCCTGACAAGCGATTAATATGCATAATCAAAACTAAATTCAAATAAAAGTAAACTCGATTAAATTCTTCAAGACTTTTTTTTTATAAGTACATACTACAGGAAACTGCACTAATTGATTTACAAGACGTAATCTTCTACGATTGTGACTAATCATAAGTTTAAAACGAGCATAAATAAAATTTGAACGACCCCATATTTAGGCCTATTTCAAACATTCTCAATCTTAATTTCAGACTTTCATATTGACTGATTTTACTTTATTGTCGATAAATTACAAAGATAATTTTTATTTCGCCATTAGCGTGTTATTCTTATCGCTCACAATCCGGCTAGCCGAATAGTCTATTAAGTTGCTATTCATTTTTTTTGAGATAACTGAAAGCTTATAAAGAAATAATTACAATTAATTTTTGCAATAAATAAATATTTACAAGCTTTGTTTAGACTTAATTCATACTGTTGACAAAATAATTCGCTTCCCGATATCATTAAAACATTATTAAAAAATTCTAGGGGTTAAAAAAACAAGTTTGCCTGTGGTGTACAGGGGTGGGTAGCCAAAATCGACTGATTTTCACATTTCTCCAAAATTTAATAGTAGCAATTCGCACTCCTTCACTTCCTGCTTTCAAAACAGATACGATATGTCAAGAATAGACTACACTAAAAAAGACCATTAGAATAGCAGGTGCACTGCTTAGCTACGATACCCTACCAGCGTAACCCATGCAAAGAAAATATCTAGCCAAGCATAATACGTAGTGTGGTTACCCTACTCCTGAGCACGTGGTGAGTACGTGAGTTGGAAACGTACATCGGTAGCCTGCGCTTACACTGCCAATTTATCTGGCAATGACAATGGCAATATTGCCATTGAGTTAAATGTCAAATCGCAATGAGAGGGTATTTGATTGCCAGGCAACTTTCATTTGAACTTGTGAGTTCGAAGTGTCAAGTTTGAGTTTGCTTGATTTCTGTGACGTCAAATGTTGTTAGTGCAGAAAAGTGTAGAAAGTGTAGAAAGCCTGTGCGAAAGAGCAAACCTAATATTATCGTCAAAATTGCCATATTACACCAATTTGTGTATGGCAATAATGTCGTTGCTATTGCCAGATAAATTGTCAGTGTAGACGCAGGGTAAGGTTGGTAAGTACTAGGCTTGTGTAGTTCGTGAACGAACTAGTTCGGAAGATCGCTCCCAGAAGTGAAATGAACGAACTAGTTCGCAGTGACTTCCGGTCCTAGTTCGTTTGTTTGAAAGTAGTTGGTTTTTGTAGGTGATCCGAACTTGAAAGGAACTAGTAGGGCTGGGGACGGACCTTACATTCAATCTGAACTTGAAAGGAAGTAGTGGCTTCCGGCCTGGCGACCTTTTTTTGTTTTTAGGTCCTCACATTCAATCCCAACTTCAAACGAACTAGTTCCTTTTTTTTGGTGAACGATGAACTACAACAACGAACTAGTTCGCGAAGACTAAGGAACTAGTTCGTTCGCGGTCACTAAGGTGAACTACAATGCGCAAGCCTAGTAAGTACGTTCGATGGCTACAAATTACAGGTGAGGCATAGGACCTCACCTCCATGGTTCATTGTGTTGAGTACCGCTTTCTCTTGTGCAGCCGAACGTGTTAATAATGTTTGGTTTTTGCAATCGACTCTACAACTACCATACTTTTAGAGCTATGTTTTTTCATTAAACTCTTGACTTTAGAGAAGTAGTGCTCGATATTATTTACTTACAAATCATATCGTTATAGTAAATATATACCCGCACACAACATGGAACAAAAGGAAACTAAACCGAATCAAGCGCTTAATTGCTAGGTTGGGAGCTTGGATCATACTCGTACCATACGTGCATACCCTACCTTTCTGGGTCACAAATTTTACATATAGTTCCGGTATATTGACAAACTTTTCGATTTGATACTCCACCCACGAAGGTTGACTATTTAAGTAAGGGTTTTTTCTAGATACTTCAATATCCCATACGCCCCCTCAGTGATGGTAGACATGTGCATCTCTTTGAATATCACGAAACTGAGTTATATCGTGGAATTGATTTAGTGGACAAAGATAAGTGAACCGGAAAGTTTTTGGAGATCTAATTGAACATATGCGATAATATAACACAACGACAACGTATAACTCTCTTAATATTCATCACTCGCACATCTTATCCCCTTTCTTTCCGTTGCATCTAAATTGGGAATTTCAACAACACGAACTGATAAATTACAAAAAAATCTGTATATCTATCCAAAAGTGTTTTTAGGAAAAAAAAAAAAAACTCACAATATCACACTGCGGCAATAGCTTCCAGTATCAAGAACAAAAACCTATTAAGAATATATCACAACTTAAGAGAAATACAATTTTACTTTATTATATTTTAATAGATAATAAAGTTTCTTTTTCTTTAAATATTGAACCCGAACAAAGTATCGCACTATTATCAACCGCATGCAAGAAACCAAGCGATGATATCACAACGCGATATTTTTGAACACTGAATTATACCAGAAGCGTCGATCTTACTTTACTACTAAGCAAGGACGGCTATTTTTTGCTCGATTACTAGCAGCTAGCCGGCTAAGAACAACAACTCGAAACTCACTGAAATTTTGTGAAAACTTTACTCCCGCAGTGCAGCTTTTAACCCGAAATGGGGCTTTCAGCGGATTTCTCTTATCAAAATTTCGAAGAAAATTTGTTGCCTATCAAAAAATTTTTTTTGGGCGCTTTTATTTCTGTTGCGTCTTTTATCACTAAAGATTTCATCCGCGACTTATGATACAGATGAGGTAGACCGTACTCTGTTCGCCGATAAGCGAACAAGCAACCTTAACTAACCTTCATGCGATTCCAAAATCAATCTAAACGCGGAAATGGTTACAATTTTCGAATCACTATACCTACATACTGGAATCTCTGGTTAGACAGGTATTCTCTCGCACCTTTCGATTGCCCACCAACAGTGTGTCTAACCTCGATCTTGGCTCACATCTCCCTAACAAGGTCGCTACGCTTTACGGTCTAGAACTTACAAGTACTACCGCCAAATACTTAGCCACACTATCAAGTACCGTCTCAACCGCAGCTTAAACTGCTAAAAAAATTATGATTTATGCTAGCTTGCTAGCTAGCGTCTATAAAGCTGTCCGTCGGTTTCTTGTAGAGTATGGCCTTTAAGTTAGCCCCGTCTTAACTTGAACGATAAGATGCGTCTAGCGAGAGTGGTAAACTTAAGCTAGGCGGTGGACTCCGATTCGAGATTCAGCAATCGATAAAACTCCATCGATGTACGTATTTTCATCTTCATATTCCGTGACTAGCATATCATAGTACCCTGACCGTACTAATATGTGACAAGTGTGCGGAACGTAAAGACGGAACGCGGAACATGCTGCATGAACGAAGGCAGTTTTAAGCTGTTTTCGCCGGATCTGAGTGTGGATACGAGCAACAAATTAATTAAACTTTTATTGTTTGGGGCCTATGCAATACTATGACTCTGTGACCATTGACCATAGCGTATAATCGCGTATCTTGAAAGAAACTGAGACGGTATCGAATTGACATAATAATCGCGTAATGTAATAAAACCGGCAAACCGGCCAATGTAGATTAATTTGTGATATTTTTTTCGGCCTCGACACACTTTTAGATCAGTTTTTACATATTGGTGGATTGCGGCTAGACCTTATCTCCAAGGACGATCCTTGAAGGACGTCGTGACAATGAAATCCAAAAATCTAAATTATCATAGCAACACAGTCTCTGGATTCTATTCCGCAATGAAGACGTGGACAACTGCGAATCCAGAGAGCAACCTACACAGTCCAATATTTCTCTGTATGCTCCTAGTTCAGCAAGCGCAATTAAGCTAAATGACAAAATGGTTAGGTCAAATCATAGTGGTCCTGTATATCAAGGACCACTATGATTTGACCTATCAAAACACCTATACTAAGTTTCAACTTTTTAGTGAAAGTAGCTCTTCAAATATATGAGACTGATTATGACTTAAAATTGCAATATATATAAATGCACAAAATTGGGTTAAAACCCTAATAAAATAATCTAATCTGAAGTATCACCAAGTTTCAACCTTGCGACATAAACCAATCAGAAGATATTGATTTTAGAATCCCTAGATCCCAGCTAATGATCGTGTCGAACATATTTCCATCCACTCCGTACCCCTTATCTTATATCGACAATTTTGGAAAGTGGTCCACTCTCATAACTCTATATAAATTCCAAGTTTCAACTTCCAAGTATAAGCGAGACATGGAAACAAAAAAATTTTCTGCATTCTCCACGAAGCAGCTAATCTGGCGGAGCTCCAACATTTTCTTCATTTACTTCGTTTAAGTAGTTGTGAAGTTGTGCGAACTACTGCGGATAACCTTAAGAATACTTCTCGCTGCTAAGTCCGTGTGTGGTTTGCACAACCCTACCAACTTCTTATATTTTTAAGTTTTGGTAGAATATCAACCAATAGTGGACACTGGACAGTGACTAAATTTTTTTTAGTTTTGACGTGGTACTCAGTACAACCTGGGAACTAGCCTGCCTAAGTAGCAATACATAACTATTTAGAAGCATTACACTTCTAGTTAGTAGTGTATTGCTACTTAATAGGACACCATATTTTTTAGATTGAAGTTCACATCTTATTTATGTATTTTTATTTGTATTTAATAAGCCACAACAAAACAAATAGGTATTCTCTCAATCTCTGCGTGCTCTCGACTCGCATGTGTATGATTTAAGATCGGTACTCTATTTTACTATAAAGTTCGCAGATTATCCGTAAATGGTTCGAAGAACTACATGCACTTCACTCAAAACCAAATGGTCATTCTGTTTAGTCGTAGGTGGTATGTGTTACTAAGCCCGCACTAAGAAATTGGTTGTGACAACTATCATATCAACGTTCTCACAACTACTCTCGAAAGTAAACATTACTATATAGTGATATGATATAGTTAGCAGAACGTTTGTACTACTCCTACACGTCTATTGGTGCTACTTGGGCTACTACTGGACTCCCGGAAAGAATACCGTACCGTACCGAATACCGTATCGAAATATATGAACAATTCTTTGAAGTTATCAGTACCAAAAATCGAGACTCCGAGTATCGACATCGGAAATTTGCATCCATGAAACTAGTTTCATGAAAGAGATGGATATGCCCCACGTTGGGGGCAATATTCCAAGACAGGGTAGAATGGTTTGATTCAGGCACGAACGCAGGGGTGGTTTTGGGGGTTCAAACCCCCCCCCCCCCCCCCCCGAAATGATGTAGTTACATACGCAAAACTAAATGTAACTTGCACTCAACGAGTAAATTTGTATAAACCCCCCCCCCCCCCCCGAAATATTTTTCTGCGTTCGCGTCTGGTTTGATTACTAGGTTGCAACTTGCTTTTGGCCTTTTTGTTGTACTACAGCCTTGATTTATTGATTGGATACAGAACCGTTCGATAGGCTTCTGATCCTTGAAGAAGATCTTCTCCTGAAATGTCCTAAACGGCAGCCTAAGCAACCTAAATTGGAATAAAATGCTGTAGAGATCGATGCCAAAGCCGCCCCAGTCAAGCTGTGTTTAACATTTAATCGATTTTTATAGTCCTTTTTTCAGCATTCAATTCAAAAAATTTACCAACGGATCTAGTTTTTTTTCAAAGAACCTACCACATCGAAAAATACATTTAACAAAAGTACAAAAATGGGTTTAAAGTCTTCTTTGATATCTTCATATAGCACTGAATTATATTAGCCTTCACAAAATGTATCGTTATCTTTTTAACGTAACATCTAAGTATCTCTTCTATAGATATGATACGTTCGGCATATTTCTTGTAAACAATTCTTCGGAAAGCATATTAAAAATTCCAAATTTTTTTATTAGTCATTCGTTTAGTATGCAATTTATTTTAGAGCATATAAAAAAGCTGATTGATAAGTTGGCTAAACATAACAAAAACATAATAATCAGTATCTATTCTCTTTTGCATATTATAAGGCTACTTTTCTTGTAACTTACCATACATACTCATTTAAAACCAAAAGAAAAGCAATTTTGTTTCAATTTTAAACCAAAACACGCACTATTGAGACTGTTCATATCAGCGAAATGTTGTTAGCTATATTCAACCTTTTTTTGACATTGCCATTTTTAAACGTATAGGGGTCTTGACGAGACATTGTTATTGTGGGGAGAAGGCATGGAGAAAGACTGGGAATACTCATGGCTGATCTGTCTCGCTATGTGGAACAAACACATCTACTGCGTGGTTGGGAAAGTCTGGCACATAGCAGATATCAATACTTGGGAAAATTCTTCTTGACCGATCTAACAGAACTTGAGGGTGGCTTGATAAGTCAGTGACTTTTTGAACAAAAGTATTTTTTTTCGGCAAATAAGCGTTCTTAAGTTTTAAGCTATATTTTATTCTATGTTAAATTTTATGTTTACAGTTTTCTGTTAATAGTTTCTGCTTATGACGAATGGTCAGAACGTACTGCACTGCAATCAGTAAGAATTTCACCGCTCCTTTTATAGTCGGCCGTAGTGTCTTTTGGTGGGGGTTACACTGATGTTGATTGCAAATAGGACGGCTCGATACAGAGACCCTCAGTTGTGATGTAACATTAGTTGTCATGTAACATTAGTTGTCATGTAACAGCGTTTTATTTCACAACATAGTCTCCTTTTAGCTCGATACATTTAGTCCATCCTTTTTCTAATTTTATTTTTTTCTTTCAAATAATAGGTTTTCTCAAGCTCCTCAAAATAGTCGTTTGTTTCAGTGTTAACCTCTTCATTCGACCCAAATCTCTTACCGGCCAGCCATTTCTTCAGTTTAGGAAACAGGAAATAGTCACAAATCTGGAGAATATGCTGGATGAAGTAGTAGCAGTTCGTAGCCCAATTTATGGATTTTTGCCACGTTGACTACACACGTGTGAACCCATGCATGGTCTTGATGGAACAGCACTTTACCAAATGCGGTCGTTTCGGTTTAAAATCAATATCGTATCTGTCCAAAAGCTTTGAATAATATTCGCAGAATCCCCACAGTATTTATCAAGCATTTCCTTAGTTTCGGTGGTGGTTTTTTTTACGCAAAAAATTCTGTTTAATCAACACAGAAAATTCGCTTTTTTCCATTTTCGTTAAAATTCACGAGGTAGTCTGCTTTCAATGGCTGTCAAACACAAACTAAATGGCGCAGCTTGCTCAAAATTGTACAGTAGTCTATTAATAGATGACAGTTAATGCCAGCAGTATTGCATTTAAAGTTACTGCGCTGAAAATTCAAAAAGTTACTGACTTATTTAGCCACCCTTGTACCTTTACGGAGAAGCAGAGTAATATTTGGAATCAATAGTTAAGAGTCCAGTCTGTATACAAGGGGAACACAGGGATCCACATTGATCTCTCGTCATCGGCTGTGGCACAGTGCTACATTTCACGCTTATTGACCTAACCTAATCTAGTTATTGCTACTCTTGGAAGGGAAGGAAGCGTAAACGTGAAATATTAGTTTTTTTTAGGTAAGAGCAAGTAAGTTAGATTAAAAAATGTAAAAAAAGGTGTCGGGTCCAACAAAAAGTGATGATATTCACAGAATCGGCTTTCTTTCTATTAAATACTTCCACTTACGTTTGTATACAAATTTGTGATATTCACTTTCTCAAGAAACTCGACAATCGCTCGTCGTATGGCAAAATGTTGATGTGCAAAGTTTACTTTTTGGTTGCGTTTAATCTCGAAAATTTGGAGGGTGATATTTCTCAATATCACAAATTTGTATACAAACGTAAGTGGAAATATTTAATAGAAAGAAAGCCGACTCTGTGAATATCATCACTTTTTGTTGGACCCGACACATTTTTTTACATTTTTTTTTTTTTTTTTGATATCATGTCTTTTTGTTGCCCTTTTAACTACTGCGATTAAAAAGTTCATATATTATTATCACATATTACATATTTACTTCGCAGAAGCACATCCTACGAATTGCGCAGCGGGATATGTTAATACAGTCATTTTTGCCGGTCTAAATATACAAATTTTTATGAAAACTTGCATATATGAAATTTAGACATTTCAAAATTAAACAAAATTACTTTAACTTTTGGAATTGCCCAAATGTGCTGATTTCGTTAATTTCTAAAAACCATGATCTCATAATCGATATAATAAACCGATGCAATGGCAACTTTGGACTGAAGAAATAAGTCATTGCGACTGTAATTGTTTCATTGTCGGCATTGAAAAGAAACCGCTTTGAAATGAATTAACTAAAACCAAATTTAAATTAATTTACATATAAAATTACATTTGTCCTTGGCAATCGAACAATGTCTTAGATACCCTCGTGCCATAAGCTCTAAATCCCTATCCCAGTGCTGGATTTGAGGAAAAACCAAAAACAGGAATTATTTTCAAAATACCATTCCACAAATACCAAGAGTGACATACATATTTGCAAATCTTGTAACGAACAGCAAACTTTTTTCGAATTCCGATGTGGCCATTGATCAGCATCGATTTACTACGATTATTCATTCTCATGCGCGTGTACTTGAGACAATTTTTTGTTCCTGGATTTAGCTATCGAAGAAATAGTTTTTCAAAACCAAATTACATCAATGCTACATGCGGCATAGAGAAACAAACATTTCAACTTACATAGTAACAAACCAAATGTAGACCACCATCCTCGCACGTATTACTTAAGCAAATATCGCTTAATTCATTTCGAATTAAAACAAATTGATATCCTTCGAGATTTCGAATAACACTTAACAATAATATTGCCACTTTAAAAATTGTGGACATTTTTATATATTTTATGAATAGCTTTTCAATTGACTTTTCAAAATTGACGTTGACGTACGTTCTGCATAAGTCTCAACTACTGTGATTTTGAAGTAAGCTTAAAGCTTAATAGTCGGAAGAACTGAATTTACATAAAAATCATTGAGCTTTTTCCCAGTTTTTTGATGTATTTTCGTGAAAATGTATGGCGAGCTCTTAGAAAGCTCTTATGCACACACCATACAGATAAAGCCACCGTGTCCGTGTGAGATCCGTACAGTAAAGGTACGTAGTCGGTGCTGGGGGTTTTGAACCCGACATGCACTTTCGACCGAACGTCCTGATCCGGTCCTTTTTCTATACTACCCATTTTCACTTCTAAACTGCTTCCATACAAGTATATTGAATTGTAGCTGTAAAATAAGATTTACATAATTAGTATCAGCTTTGTTTCGTAATCCATCTCTCGTTTTCAGCTCAGTGTGAATGTTCTATAAACCAGCACAGCTAATTTAAGTAATCGAGAGTATGACAGAAGAAAAACTCATCTGAAATATCGTACATAACTTGAATATTTATTAGCTGTCCCTTGAACTTTATGCGGATTAGTGTGTATATGAACAACTAATTATCTACTGTTAACAATTAATCTATCAAACAATGTTTCACAACGTCTGCATAATCCGGTTTAATGATATTTGCATATCGAGTTAACAATTAAATTCCAATGATAGGTAGGTACACACACGAAGTGAACCGTCAGCAATTCAGCATGTAAGCTAAACCTGATAATATCTGACCCAAATAAACATTGAGCTCCCCATTACATTTCCATTGCATGTCCTTACATGAACCCGATTTAAAATTAAAATACACAAACCTACCGATTTAGTACGCGACAAGCGACAAGTCAAATTCGTCCGGTAGAGCACTGAACTAGGAAGCTGTTAAGGGAGTTCAAAAACCCACCCCCAACCCCCATCCTAATACTTCCGTATTTACCGGTGTAACCGCAAAAACCCATAAATTTAATGTCCATGTTAAAATCGAAAAAAAATCAAAAATTGCAAAAACAAAACATCCACCGACGCCACTCACATAAAAATTTCTCTAATTTACGATTGCAGGGCACGATGGCGTGAGAACCGAACAATTTTCAATACGCCAAATCCCCGACTAATGAACGTCTCGTTATTGCGTGACAATAAACTTCTACACGGACAGGAACGACGAGGCTCCAGGATGTCGGTTCGGGCACCATCGCGACAACCCAGCATGGCATCGTTGCGGCCTCACTCGCCCAATCCATCGTTAGGTAAGGCAGGTTTGTATACAATTTTTTTTTTTTGTCCTTAAACCGAAAATTTATCATGCTTTCCATTTTTTGTTCGAAAACTTCGTGCACTCACTGTAATGGTAATTTAAATCGAATAATAAGTTCCTTCTTCATTTCAAAGCTTACATTTGTTTTTGTTTTTTATTTATTCAATTGAAGTCCTCTTATTTCCCAAACAGGTCCTTTATTATCTCGAAATTCCTTATTAATTTCGCAGCAGGAAAGTGCTTTATTCGCTTTTCATGCCATTGTCATTTTAGGGTGTAGCTTACATCGGATTCGACTGAACGATTAGGATAATAACAAAAAGAATACTTAGATTCACTATAAAATAAATGCTTAGTTCTTCCGGTTTCATAGGCTGCTGAATCACATCCGGATCGACGGACCGAAATTTGTTCGATTCCTCACAAAAAAGCTTTATTATTTATTTTTTTTAATTGAGAATTTAACTATTACAAGAATGCCCAAGTGACAATTGTATAAAATCATTCCAAAGTGAAGCTTTAGTAAGTAGAAAGTGAAGTGCTGCCAGCTTTACCTCATAAACTTTATAATTACAATAAAATAAATAGTATAAAATTTAAGCTCTTGATGTTCATAAGCCGGTACCTACGATCGTCAGTTACGTTCTAACTGGACCTTTAACCGACATATTTTCATGCAAAACTTGCAGTTAAAGTTCCGGTTAGAATTTAACTGACGATTGTAGGAACGTGCCATAATGTATCATGTAATATGGTTACTCTGGTTAATATTTAGATATTCCAAAGCTGAAAGCATTTCTAAGTTTTACTTTAGATTAAGGAAAAAAAAATTCTTCTTTCAGTACGTAGATGGCGTTCAAACCATCTAAAGTTCAAGTTTTCAACCTCGATTTCGATAAAACTCTTTCCGCCATCTTGAAAATGCTATATATTTTTTCTTAAAATCGGCTTCTTTTAGGTCTAGAAAGCGTATTTTTTATCGGACTTCGACGTAAAAAGATTTAAATTGAAAGTATTTTTATTCTCAACAGCTTTCATTTCGTACATTTTTCTAGAAATTATCACCGGTAAAAAGTCTTAAGAGAAAAAGCGAAGAAAATAATGAAGTCATTCATAGGGTTGTATATACCTAGAGGTGTATGAAAAAAAATTAGCAAGCCCTCTGAATTCTTCTACCCAAGAAATTTCAATGTAAATATCTGCTGCCTTGCTTTTTCAGGACATTCAGGTGTTCGTTTCGATAGTATAGGTATTTAGGCGGTTATTTCACCACAGTGGCGACTCGCCGCGAAAAGCTAGGTGTGCAGTGCTTTTAGCTTGTGTTACACTGTATGATCAATGAGAGCTTTCTACAAGCTCGACATACATTTCACGAAAATATATGCAAAAAACTGATAAAAAGCGAACAGTGTAACACAAGCTTAAATCACTGCACACCTAACTTTTTGCGGCGAGTCACCACTGTTTCACCACTATTGATGGAGTGAGATGCAAATGGTACGTCCTTCTGAATTGAGAGTATTTTAACTGTCAGATTCTTTCACTGGAATATTTAATTTCCAATTTTTAAATTTTTTACAGAATTTTAAAATGTTTAACAAATTGTAGGAGCTCATCATCATTGTAAAATATTAAAAAGCACTTCGTTATAAAACTGTCAACAGATAATTAAGATGGTTCATTCATAGAAAAAAGCAGCTTTAATGACCCAAAAATTCATTCGATACTAAATTTTTTTTTGCTCTAAATAATATTTATTTATTTTTTTCAAATAATTTCATAATTACATTATGAAATAAAATATAACAAACCTTATTTTATTTCCAGTTTAGAATAGTTTCTCTGTTAAAAAAAAATCATTATTTCTTTTCAAACAAGAAGATAAAACTTTTCTTATAGATGAAGTGATGTACTTGATTTAACTTTAGCAACTATCTGCTCAATTCTTCTTTACAATCATTAGTAAATTGAAAAAAAAAATGAAAAATGTAAGCAAGGGTTAAAATTTAGCATGTAGAACAATAAAATGTCTTTGATAGCACAAATCTATTAAAACGTAACATTGGCAAAACAATTTTAGACTTTAAAGTCTAAAATCAACATTCACAATTAAGGGATTTTTCAGTGAACACTCTAAGAAGTGAAAAGGGTTAAAAATAGGTTCACGAATTATTCTTCAACATCTTTAATGTGGTAAGATATGAAATTGGTTTTTGATTCTCAAGAGAACTATTTAAAATAACGCCTAAAAAAATTTCATTCTCATTAACGCCTAAAAACATTTTGATTTTATTGATTTTCGGTCACCAATGAGTGAAACAGGGGAAAGGGTTGTAGGAAGGGGTTAATTAATATGTTTTTACGAATTCTGCAACATCTCTTAGATCCCTTGAAATACCGAATTAGTGATTTAGTAAATGTTTTTACAGAACGAACATTTACTGAATTAGTATTTAATATAAAAATTTAAACAAACAAAGCCTAAACTTGATCATGCCTTGATAATGTCAAACGCGTAATCGTATTCGTTTTTATTTTGAACAGTATTTGAACAGTGATTAATACATACATACCTTTTTTTGTTCTCTATTGCCAAGAGGGCGAAAAGAGGTTAAACAATATTTAACGAATTCCTTGGTATTTCTTTGGCAATAATAGCTTTTTTCATAATAGGTAGGTATATATTTTTTCTGAAAAATATATTTTTTGTGATAGTCCCAGAATTTATAAAATTGATTTTTTTTTAATAATAAATAACTTCAGATTAAACTATAAAAAAAAATATAGAATCATTTACTGATTTTATACTAGCTAACTAGATATTTATGCAAAAGGAATTGCAAAGGAATTGAAAGATTTTAATACAGTACAGAACAGTAGGTACCTACTTGTAAAATTATATTAATATCTTACGAACTTAACATTAAACGATAAAAAACGTTAACGATTTGTGCTATTCGGGATATAAATGTTAAAACCAGTGATTTGCTAGAATAGAAACTTTACTGCTGCAGAACATAAAAAAATTTGAATATTTTGCAACAACTACACACAAGCTATGTAGTTTCCGAACTTTTATTTTAAATTTATTATTTTATAAATTTATTATTATATAAATTTGTTATATTTAATACAAAAATTAATTTTTAAATTATTTCTTATACTGTTGCTTATTAAGTTAAGCTTCTTGAAACCTAAGTTTAAACCGAAAAAAAGAGAGAAATCATAAACCAAAAATACAACCATATTCATTTAGGTAACGAACGAAATGAACGTAACGAACGTAGAATGCCGCGATCAAAAAGTACCACAAAATCGAATGAATCGCGAAATAGCGGCGAACATTCGTTTCGAAACAGCGAACATTTGGCGAATCATGTTCGAATCAATGAGACCAATAATCCTACTACTTCTGGTGCCGTAACTACCGTAACACATCATAATAGTGTTAAAACAAATAAATTTTAAAAAGAAATCAAAAAGGTGTGATATTTTTTTATGAGAAAAAAA
Organism: Beris chalybata; assembly: GCA_949128065.1. NCBI lineage: Eukaryota > Metazoa > Arthropoda > Insecta > Diptera > Stratiomyidae > Beris > Beris chalybata. The sequence continues at coordinate 133,362,188 of OX421894.1, forward strand.
AATGTAGTTTTAGATGATAATATTCGAATTGTTTTAGTGTAGTAAAACAATAATAATGGATTTTGTTATTATTGGGTTGTGATGTTATAGTATTGTTGTCCGTCGACAAATACCTTCTTAGCGAAAATAGTTCGATTTGTCTTTGGTGAAAAACTGTCTTTTTGAGTAGTGTTATTTTTTCTGAGAATTGGAACTGAAAAATTATTGGTAAGAGTTTGGAATATGAAATATTAAAAATTTGGGTAAATCAAATATTTTGATCATTGTGTTAGAAATCGACAGAATATTTGGGAAACTGAACCACAACGAGTTTTGCGGCTTGGTAGAACAAGTTTAATGTACAAAAATAATTAGACAACTGAAAATTTGTCGTTCCCACCACTTCCTAATAGTTTTTAACAAATTTCTACTAGAAAAGCAAATAGATATAACAATTGATAGTCTTTCCTTTTTAGCTTACTGGTCTATGAATAATGTACAACAGGAATAATGCTGTGGTAGTGTGCTAGGTCTTGTAAACATTGCTTCGGCGATGTCGTGGGTGGGAATTGAACCCACGACATCGCCGAAGCAATGTTTACAAGATAAATTGTTGCTTCGGCGATGTCGCGGGTGGGAATTGAACCCACGACATCCCCGAAGCAATGTTTACAAGACCTAGTACCACTACCACTAGACTATACCTGTAACCTTTTCAGCATAAATTATTTAGAATCTTTCAGTTGCTATTGTCTTTGAAACTATTATTATAAACAGTGAACTGCGCGGAATGTTTAATAGGATCCACTACTAAAGGATTCAACACTGCGAACTCGAGTTCTGTTTCCATTCTTATTTCGGTATCCTTAAAAACATAGTGAGCTAGAAAGAAACGTTTCATTTTTGGTTCATGTTGGCAATGCAACAAACTTTCCAAAATTAACGGAACTAAGATTTGAGCTTCATAATATTGATTGCATTTATTTTTGAAATTTATTTCTTATACAATTTAAAATATGAATACAAATTTCAACTTTCTACAATATTGCTATGAAAATAAAATGCTTTCTTTAGACTCTCGGTCAAAACTAAAAAGGATATAATAAAGCTACAATTACTTTAGAGAACTAACCAACATTTTAATTTTTTTTTCCGGAGTTATGATCGAACAGAAAAGAAATTGAAGCCCTTGGTGGAATAAACTCGTTTTTGAAAAACATGAAAAGGCTTTACTTTTCTGACCTCTAACTGCTTTCAGAGTAAATTCATCTGATGCAGTTAGCTCCTTGTGATTTTATGTTATCCTTAATAGTTTTAATATAATCATAAAAAAAATCGAATAAAATAATTTTAATCCAATAAGGCTTCAAGAAAATCAAATTTCGCATGTTGTTCAAAAAACGAGTTGACCCCTTATTCCACCAAAGGTCTTCAATTCAACTATTTACCACAATTCAATACCAAACATCGTTCAGACTTCAATTCATATTCACTTATTTCTTATCAGATCTATGCTTGCTGAAAGCTTCACCGCTGCAGGCAAGAATATGTTCTACTACGCGGAAGCACATTCTATGTTGCTTCCACTTTAAGCTTTTAGTGGGTTTACCACGGAACGAAATAAACGCTCATAGATGCAACTATCAAATTGCTTCCATATGTCTTCTTCTTGGTTTCTTTTTGCTTGCCCTTTTCGTGGTGTTGCCAAATCGCCGATATTCTCGTATATACCTCTACTTGCTTGCGAACTTTTATTTAGACTGTGTCAAAGAAAATATTTGAAACATGATGTTTTTTCGGGATTTTTCTGCGCAATTTAGAAAAGGTATTTTGATTATAATTTTCAGATAATATTTTTCAATAAAATGTAAGGAAGGCAATGCTTCCATAGATGCCACGTCACTGTAGCTGCCCAATAATATTCTCAAATACTAAAATAATTTGCTCGCACCCTCCTAAGGTATTTTCTGTGGTTAAAAGTATTACTGGTTTCTTTTTATTATATTGCCATTAATTTTGTAATATTTATTAACCATCTTTGCTATTTTCGTAAAAAAGTTCAAAGTCTAATCGTGCCAAACGCGTTACGAAACTATAAAATTTTAAAAAAATCTATGTGACGCGATTAGAGCGATGCGATACTTCTATACCACAAATCGAACCAAGAAAAAACTTTTAAAAAAATAGTAATTATAGAAATTTTATATTTCATATTCCAAAATGAAAATTTAAAAACAGTAGTTTAGTTAGAACTAGTATTTGTTTGATTTCCTTGTTTTAATAGAAAACCCCACTTTTCTGTACACACATTTTTTTCCCCACTATCTTCGAAATGGTCATCGCTTTTTCTTCAATTCATCGTGTCATGACAAAAATTTAAAAGTAATAGTAGACATCTTTAAGTCTCAAATTTTATTTTCAGTACAAATAAAAATTGTTAAAAAATGACTCAATGAACATCAAAATCTTCAACATAAACTTCTGTCCTCTTCTACGAACTAAAAACATAAATTTTTCTTCCTTTAAGTACCAATCTTCAAAACGAACTGTCTTTAGAGTTTCATACAAACCTACGATATATTCTACAATTATTATTAATTTCTTAGCAAACATTTTGTTTGTTTAGTTGCATTTCGTTAATAATAATTTACTTTTTGTTTCACAGTTTTTTGCACCAAATATTTTAATTGTTGGTTTTTTTTTGGCAATGCGTTGTTTTATTTTTATTTAGTGAAATTTAGCAAAGTGTTTTCAGTGTATAGTTAGTTATAATTTTGTGTGTATTACGAATGGTTTTCGTGTGGAAATATTTTTGTCAAATTTAGTTTTTTTAGATGTTTGGACAGTGGTCGGCAAATATTTAGAAAACTACTATTTCGCTTTAAATTTTTTACGGTAGCGTTTGTCTCAGACTCGGACTACATATTCCCATTTTTTTTTTCGAAACCGACGAGTATCGGCTCTGTTTTCCGTGGCAAATAACAAAATTAAATTTTTATAGGTTCAGATTGGCTCTACCTTCCATAAAGGATACTAAATCCATGTTGAATAAAAATATTTACTTTCAAAAATGACCAGAATCCGATTTTTTCGTGTCCAGATTGATTTGGCCCTTTCTTCCGTAATGGATGTAAGCCATGCCACAATTCCAATGGATCCGAATTCAGTTCCTTTCGGATCCACATTGGTTTGGCCGTGTCTTCCATGACGAATGCATACCACATTCAAGAGAATATGCTGTCGGATAAGGAACGTTCCGTATAGAAACTTAATCGAAAATCAGACTAAGTAGTCAGAGTTATACCATGAATACACAGATAGTATAACATACAAACCATGTTATTGAAACTAGGTGCACATGATACACTACACATATGGTATGATTTGACAGTATCTAGTATAAACAAAGAAATTTAGTTGCGATACTCGACACACAATTGGGAAACGGCACAACTAGCAGTAAAATGCATGGTATACTAGGTAAAATTATCGAATTTGTATACCATTAAACAGGTTCAATATTAGATATATACCGGTTCGTTTGTCTCGTATACGCTTAGTAATGGGTGATACACTGCTGGTACTAATGATACTATGATATCAATACCAGCAGTGTATCTATGGTATTACAGAGACTAGTTTACTTAAAAAATAGTACTGAAAGAGTCCCCTTTCAAGTGTCAAGTTCCCAAGTGTCGCACGCTGATTTTAAAAATGGTCATATACATATGTTGTAGAACTTCAAAATCTAAGGGACACGTATTTTTTTTAGCGACAGTCTTAAGCATTTAAGGGTGTCCCCAATTTTCTTCACCTCCAAAATTTGGGCGTATAATCGATTGAAATTTCAATTTCCGCAGAAGTACTCAATGTATTTCAATGATACTTTGCAAGAATATTGTTTGTATTCAAAAGAAATATATTCCGGCAAGAGTGCACTCTCACAAAGGGTAAGCTACCCTTAATTTTCTCAAATTATTTATTTAAATCAAGCTATTCGTTCACAAAAAAATTATAATAATAACTATACAAAAATTACAGGTGGTTTACCCCTTGCACTCTTGTCAGACTATATTTCTTAATATATATATATTATAGCGAAGTATCATTGAAATACACAGAGTACTTCTACAGAAATCGTAAATTCGATCGATCATCCACCCTACTTTGGGGGGGGGGGTTGTGTTTCGCCTCTTAAAGGCTCAAGACTGTCGATAAAAAAAAATACATGACCTTTAAAGTTCCGAGTTCTACAACATATATGAAAATTTTCAAAATCGACGTGGGAGTAATACATAACAATAGAATCAAATTCGAAAATTGAGCCTTTTATTTTAAAAGTGGTGCAAGTCTATTTTTTTAAAAAATTGAGATAATGATAATAATAGATAAAACTTACCATGATCTTTCTATCTGTAAGTAATTTGGAGTCAAGAAAAAAATGGACTTGCACCACTTTCAAAATAAATGGCTCAATTGTAGAAGTTTCCTGGAAAGTGAATTATCCGTTGCAATATTCTATTTAAGGCCAGCGCTTCATTAAGATTGTTTTTTCAGTAATGATCGGGATATCGTCTACATTAAATCCGTCCCGAGTCTCTCTATTGTTTCCGGGACAGTTGTTCTCCTATTCTTAAGCCCAATTTTCGAGACTCAGGATCTGCACCAACTAACAAAATCGACTATCCAAACTGCACTTCAATTTGATGAAATATTTCCGCCATTACACTGATTATTGTTGTAATACTAAAAAACCGGTAAAATACAACTTTCAAAAGTATTTATAAACAATTTTTGATAGCAAGTTCACGACCCGAATCTCGAGGTAGCAGTGATGCATCCGCAACATCAACACGGTCACAACGAAGTAATTCAGCAATAGCTGCACATACAACAGCAGCACCAACTAACACCAGCAATCATCATCAACATCAACACCAACATCATCATCATCATCATCACCAACAACATAACAATTCTGTCAATAATATTGAAACGAAACCGGAAAATTCGAATACGAACGCGCATAATAAATCCCTAATTGTTACCAACATTACGGAAAATCCGGCTGTAGATAGCGTTACAGTCGAAATAATCGAACCGAAAGATTCATAAATATATATGACGAAACCGCATCGAAACAATTTGGAAACAACTCTGCATGATTCAATTGAAATAAGATAAAGGACTTTATTTAATTATAAAGAAAAAGAAACAAACAAAAAACGGGATGTAACTATGTTTGAAAAGAAAATGATTAAGAAAATAGTAACGAACTTTTGGTTTGGCAATAAGCAATATTAAAATGCCTATATATTAGATTATAATTACAAAAATATTAGGGACACTTATTACAAAAATTCCAAATCCCGACTTTATTTTTAAAAAAAACTGTTTTTTTTCACTATTATTTAATATTCTAAAAATGATGTATTCTGGCACCCATATTGTGCCCAAACTGTAGGTTGTAAAGCAAATCAGCATGCCAGTACACCTCTCTTAAAGCTGAAGCCTCGAAAAGAGTGTTACTTAAAAAAAAATTATAAAAAAAAAACGCTACAAAAATAGTAACAAAAAAAAAACTAACACTAGCAATTATTTTCGCGCAACTTTCTAGGGACCATATTTTTCGCAAAAATATGCGTTTCAAAACAACTTTTTTAAAACCAAAAAAAAAATTAAACATTAATTATAATAAATAGAAGATTTACATAGCGAAAACAAAAAATTATGTAATGTAAAATATAGTAGAAATAGTTTTGAAATTAATCAAAATTTTCATTTTCAATTAAAATTAAACCAAACATTAAAATGGTAGTAGGCTTTCTTTTCAAACTTAGCAAAAAACGACAAGAAAAACTATAATAATATACTTAAATAAAAGTAAAAAACAATTTAGATGTAGTTTTGTTTAATAAATTTCTTTCTCATTTTTAATTAATCTTGTAGCTTATCATTTTTTTGTTTCAAATAAAATATATATGTCAAGTAAAACCAGAATAAAATTTAATAACAATTTTGATTTATCGTTTGGACGTCAAAAGCAAACGTGATATTTTACAAAATAAACAAATATTATATAATAAATAAAATGAAGGCAATTTATAAAAATATTTATAAAGAAAATTAAATCAAATCAAATATAATTGAAATAAACAGTAAAAAACGCATTAAGGCTGTATGTTGAATATTGAGATCTAATCGAATGTGCAAAACGAACAACAAAATATGTTCTCAATGGCAACATACGGAAATTATTGAATAGCAAAAAAATATAGAGAAATTTGCACATCTGTTTTTTTCCCAAATCTTTTACAATCACGGCAGTCAAATGCACGAACACTTTCTTTTAAATATCCAACTTAACAATTAATTCCTAATCATTAAAACCCTTATAAAGTGCATTCCGCTATAATTCACCTAATATTCATCAATTTCCTGATAGCACGGCAAAATATTAATTTAATATTTAAGTTTTTAGTTAAGTTCAAAAACCTATCTGCAAACAGATAATTAATAAGATAATTTTATTATAATGAAAAATAAAAAAATATTTATATGTAATAATAATATAATTGCCTGAAAATCGAAACTTTGTACATAAATATATGCATTTAACATAGAGTCGAATAAAATATCGTAAAAGTTTTCATGTAGAGCTTGAGTGAAATAATAAAAAATAATTAAAAAAAAGCATAGAAATATATTTCACTATACTTCCTTTTTAATAAAAATACATTATTGCCAATATAACATGAAAATCCTTTCAACGGAGCTTAATATTTTTCAATTATTGATGAAATAAACAACATAAACTAGTCTTTATTAATAATAAATATAACTTTAATTCAAACAAAAAATAAATATGTAGCGATAGGATAAATTTTCAATAAATAACCCATTTCAATTAATATTCGTACTTTTTTAAATATATTTCAGAAAATAGGGGAAGATTTTCTGAAAAATATTTAGGAATTTAATAATAGAAAAAAATGCATTATTCGAACGAAATGAAAATAATTTAACATTGAATTAGGATAAACAACGCGTCCTAAGTTCATTGCTTTTATTTATAATCACAATATATATAAAATATATAGTTATAAGGAATAAATTACATTTAAAGGAAATTATTAAATATTAAGTATAAAACAATTATTAAAATTGCTTTGTTTGTGCTCAATCAATAAAGCTAAACTGTGAACTAAAAGCAACAACAACAAAACAAACTAGAAAATTAAAAAAAAATAAGAAAAAAAAAAAAAAAAAAAATGAATTTAGTAAGCACAAAAATATAAAACGCGAGTACATAACAATACATAAAAATAAAATTAATCTAGATAATAAATTTATAATAATTAATTCAATTCAATATACTACTTTAAATAAAATCTGTTTTCTAAATATTAAAAATGATCGTTATTAACAATCGCATCAACGAATCAAATTAAATTTTAATTTTTTTTTTAATTTTCTTCATAATTTAAAGCAATGAAAACGAACTAATTTTGGAATTTGGGGAAGAATTTCAAATTTATTACGTTTTAAAAACAAAAAGTCAAGTCATAAGTTATTAGCATTTAGACTATTCAAACTTGTTTTATTTCTTCAGATCTAAACAAACAAAAAAAACGATTTAAAATTAAAAATAATATTTCTACGCCGAAATATCTAATATAATAACAACAATAGAATAAAAATAGTTATTAAAATTCAGCAAAAAAACAAAAAAATAAACTTAATAAATAGCACCCGATTTATATACACTTTATACGCATGTATTTCGAAATAAATAATAACAACAACAAAAAAATAAACAAACACGTCCGTATATTTATCTCTATACACACACAAACGAAAAAGAAAAAATAAATCAAAACAAAAAAACTGAAATCAATAATACAATAAACAATTTAAATATTATTCTATTCTAGTAATAAAACTAAATATTATCATAACTAAACTAATCAATTATTTAGTTTCTCAATTACCTTATATACACATTATATTATATAATTCATTTAGGCAAATCAAAAGTAATAAATAATATTATTAATAACTGAATATTCGCAAGCAAAAAATAAATAAATTAAAGAACAACTGAAGAATATTATTGCGAAGAAAAGACGGCGAGAAAGAAGAAAAATATATTAAAACAAATATAGTTAAAATGTAACAGATGAATAACTAAAATAAAACTTAACGAAACAATGGCAACACTGTATCACTTTACAAATAATTATATTATTATTATATATTTGAAAAATTTTAATAAATATACTATCATTAACTTGAAACTAAAAACAACAAAATGGAATGCATTTTTTTTTACTATTATACCGAAGAGTGTTTCAGCAATGAAGTACACAGTAACAGTATTCTAGGATGCAATGAGGTTTTTTCAGAGTTTCCTGTTTTCTGTTTTTATGGACCCAAAACGCCCGAAAACTTCATAATTAAAAAAAAAAACACCTAGTGATATACAACCTATTCAAACCTTCTAGAATATTTTACATTTCACAGCAGGATAAGAAACCCATCCACGAAATTCATTTGAACCTCTATTATCCGAATTGTAAAAATGTCGATCAAGTGTTTCAGTGGTGAAGAGTTCGTTATGTAGAATATTCGAGTTATAGAGACTTGATTATAATATTGCAGGTTATTTGCAAAAATTGCCATTCGGTAATAAAATTGGGCTTAGAGGTAAACTTTTAACTTAACAAACAAAATGAGAAAAAGGGCAAAGGCCACTACAATCAACAATAAATGCCTGCAATTCCTTGGGACTAGATTAACGTGCTTTTTTATTTCGTTCCAAAAAGTGAGCCATAAATTCAGATCGAAAAAAATTTCAACAATCAATTGACAGTGCTTCAATTGGAATTTTTAGAAATGAGTAATAAAGAAACTAATTAAAACTAGAACCTTAAATTCTTTCTACCTACTGAAATTATATCTGCTCTGGTTTTTATACTCTAGATGAAATCATATAGGACACTATAAGTTTAATCCAGCCCAAAAGTTTGTAACTCATTGAACCAAGCCTCGGACGAAAGATGTTATATATTTTTTTTTTTGTTTAATTGTAACAAAAACCTCAAATCCGCTTGACTGTCCGACCTCCGCCCGTCTGTCCGTGGTAACTCGGTAGTACGGTAAGTCAAGAACGCCTTCACCTAAGATCTTGAAATTTCGAATCTGGAGGTTTGGTTAAATTTGTAAGGCTAAGTTCGTTAGCGGGCAAAATCGTCCTACTCCTTCGCGTAGCTGCCATACAAAAGGTCCTTAAAACACGTGTTCAAGAATATTGGTCAAATTTGAAATTTCGTTCGTATCCTCCAAAGTACTTTTGAGCACAAAGGCTGAGATTTTTACAAGTAACACGTAAATTAAATTTAAAACTAAATTTAAATCCGCAAACAGATTTAAAACAGAAAATTTGAGCTCATTAGAGCGGAATTTGATTGGGGAGGTACGCGGGGGATACAGTCGTACCCTCCACGTATCTTCCAACGTACTTATGAGCACACAGGCTCAGATTTTTACAAATGGCCACTTAAATTAAATTTAAAATTAAATTCAAATCAGCAAATAAATTTTAAATAAAAAATTTGAGCCGAGGAAAGCGAAAGTTGTTTGGTGGGTTACGTCGGGTGGAACGTTCTTACTCCCCCCACGTATCCTCCAACGTACGTATGAGCATATAGACTGAGATTTTTACAAGTGATAACATAAATTAAATTTAAAATTAAATTCAAATCCACGTATCCCCCTAGGATAAATATTTTAACATACTAAAACTAAAAGAAATGAGATAGAAACAAAAAATTAAAATAATTTTTTTTTTCACTAATTCTTCAAGTACATAAATTTTCAAAAGAATCGGCAATGGTAAGGTACAAAATTTTGTCATTTTTGGCGATTCTTGATGGAACTACCCCGATAACATTAGGCACTCAGTTCAAAATTCACCAGTCAGAATTTTCACCAAGAAAAAAAAGAATTAGAAAATATATTAGCTATAAAAGATGTATAGTAACATAAACCTTTCTTATCACATTTTCTTTAATCTTTCCAATTGGAAAAAATTTTATTTAGGATTATTAGCATATCAAATTTAGAGATGCGAAGCAGTAAAACTTAAAGTTAGATTTGTAGACCACGCAACTTTTTAGCTTAAAAAGAAAATCGACTTTTTGTTAAAAGAAACAAGCAAATGATAGACTACATCATAGCCGGGTGTAGTCCAGTGATAGCGTAAGCCTTGTAAACGCGATGTCGTGGGTTCACTTCCCACTCTACGCAAAAATTATTTATAAGAATTTTTCATTTGCTATTGGCTTTGAAATTGTTAATATAAATTGTGAACAGTGCTGAATGTTTAATAGAATCACTACTAAAGAATTTAACACTGAGCAGATGAGTTCTGTTAACATTCTTATCAGATTCACTAACACCATCAGAGATACCAGACAGTTGTTGATATGTATAGGCAACATTGCTGTTCTGGTAGATCACATCATAGCCTAATAGCATTAAAAAATTATTAACACCAATTAGTACACTGCCATACCCGGCCTGATTTCTGACCTCCCATTCCTAAGCTGACTGGATTGTTCACTCTACAGTGTATTAAAGGCTAACCACCTAAGTCCAGTTCAGTATCCTTAAAAAAAATAGTGTGGATTCTAATTAATTCCAAGTTAACTACATAATTGAAACTGTAGATGAAAAAATGGTTTGGTAAAACTATTTCTATTTGCCATATTTAAATACAACATCAAATTAAATCAATTAAACCCTGAAAAATATATCAAATAAAACTAATATTTTACTTTTCATAGTTTTTTATTAAATAAATCGATTTAAAAAATATTCTTTGATTTTTAAGTAATTCCATATATAGGATATTTCATAAATCGCGAACATTATTTCATTCCGCGATAATTCGGCTTGTAGAAGTTCAAATTAATGAATGATTACTTTGAAAATGTTTAGTAATCTACATTTAGATTTCCATATTGGAAAATTTCAATATAAGTATTAAAAAGAATTCTCCAGGTTTGAAGAAAGCCGACTGCTTTGAAATGTATATTAAATCAAACTTTTACAACTAATTAATTTTCATAGAAATTATACTATTTTCCAGTCATTTGTGATTCTGCTTTTTATAACAACTATCACATCATTATAAGATTCTAGGAATACCAAAACTTAGAAATAATAATACTGTTTAAATAAATAACAGAGTGCTTAGCATCACTTCAAAACTATAAGTCCATATAGTTTTCTAATAATAAGTTACATATACATATAAAATATAAATTTATATACGAATTCAAACTATTTCCTATCCATTAATACATCGGCAGTATTTGATCCAGTTCGATCTACAAGTTTTCTTAAGTAGCCATTGTTACGCTGCAATAGTTCACACGGACGTCCCATTTCGACGATACGTCCGGCATCGATGGCCACAATTTTATCGCTGTCCATCACAGTATGCAGTCGATGGGCAATAGTCAGCACCGTACAGTCTTTAAAATTGCTTCGAATTGTCTTCTGAATTAGTTGATCAGTCCTGGAAAGAAGCATCAAAAAAACCAAAATTAGTCCTAGATCAAAAGCAATTGGCGCGAATTTCAAACTTACTCTGGATCTACATTAGCGGTAGCTTCGTCCAGAATTAAGATCTTATTGTTCCGTAGGATCGCACGTGCTAAACAGACCAACTGGCGTTGACCCATGCTGAAATTTCCACCCCCATCGGACATCATACACTCCAATCCACCAACTAGCGAATTGACATGCGATTTCAGTTCGACCGCTTGTAACGCTTGCCAAATTTCCAAATCGGATTTTTCCTCGAACGGATCCAAGTTGTAGCGCAACGTTCCGGAAAAGAGAATCGGATCTTGCGGAATAATTGAGATCTTACTGCGAAGATCGTGAAGCCCTAGGCTACTTGTGTCCACGCCATCGATTTCGATCACCCCTTCGCTCACAGCTAAGCGGAAAATCGACTGTATCATTGACGATTTTCCAGCGCCTGTTCGTCCAACAATCCCGATCTTTTCCTTCGGTTCGATTGTAAAGTTCAAGTCCTGCAAGGCCCAGTCACTCTTCTCCGAATACTTCAGTCCAACGTTGGTGAACTTAATTCGGCCATCGTGTGGCCAATTTTTCGGTGGCTTGTACATTTCACGCGTTTCAAGAGCTGGTTCCGACGGCAACTCAGAATATTCGATCACCCGTTCAACGCTAGTCATTTGATTCTCAAGTTCGGCCGTTTGACGAATACCAAACTGGCATAGTCCGGTCAAACGAAGGCACTGCATGATCACCAATCCGACATTTCCACTCTCGAAATCACTGCCCAAAACCATGAAGCTCAGGGTTACTATCGCGGTGAAAAGGACACAGATCACATCAAGCCAAATAGCAAAGGCACGCGTTGCATTGATGAACAGGTACCACGCGGAAGAGTTGGTATTTTGAAAGCTATGGAACTCCTTTTCGAGAATCGGTTCGGCGTTACACGCTCGAATTGTTGAGAGTCCTTGGAAAGTTTGATTGGTGTGCGAATAAACAGGACTTCTTGCTGCAAAATTAATAAAACTTGAAATTTATTTTAAGATCTAAGAAAATTAAATTTTACCCATTGATTCGATTCTCTTTAGGCACCGACTTGAGCTCACATAAACTATACGAAACACATAAAACAGTATTCCGATTGCAAAGGCCGGAAGTAGTAGCAAATAGTTAGACATGCCAACTATGGTCAAAACGGAAATAACGTCCAATGCGAACTAGAAGAAATTAAATTATTTAAATTTAACCGCCAAAATTACTCGAATATTATTTCAAATTGAATGGAAACTGTGCGGAGTTGTTGAGTTCAAAATTCGTTTCTCGCTCAGTCTACATTCAGAATTCAAGGTGCTAGCTATCGCTATTCAGTCATGGTAGGATTTAAAAAAAAATAAAGTGGCGTAGGTAGAAGTACTTCCCACCAAAGGCTGGAGCCAGACGATAAAAAAGACGGCCTAGTGATCAATGAACAAAAAACCAAACTAAAGACATATAAAAGTAAAAACTGCGACTGGTAACGATGGGAGACTAAAGTACTAAACAGAAGACGAACTTTGACTTCAATTTTGCCTACCTTGTGGCGGTCGCAGGCCATTTGCCTACATTACCGAAGTCGCAGGCGACGTTAAGCGCCAAAAACCCGCCCACTTTCTAACAAACGCGAACTCCAGATAAAGAGGACTGATCAACTGCGTAATATCTATGAAGATATGGCAGTAGGACACTGCCGGAGAAGAACAGATGAACTCCTGAGCAGGAGCCGTGTGGACGGCTCCAGAGTCAAACAGTACCACTGGCCGATCGGTGACCACGCGGCCAGACTGGATATTCCCTTTAACGTCAATTGCCGCAGCTGTGGGGAGGTTAACAAGAGGGAAACTTTAATATACCTTCTTTGCAAGTGTCCAGCCCTAGCTAGAGCCAGAATTCGCGTACTAGCCAAAACTTTCTTTAATAACCTTGACGAGATCTTCGAAGAACAACATTGGAGAACTGATCACCTTCCTGAACAGCTCCAGATGTATATGATAATCCATTGGAGCTACAAGTCTCTGTTAAACCGTGTGTCCTCTTCATCAACCCTCAACGACCAGGTCAAACGAGTTGTGGTATCAAAACGGCGCTTCCTGTGCTAATTGCGTCCAGTATTCGGCAGGCGGGCCGCCACGTAAACCATAAAACCAACCAAAACAAAAAGTACTAGGTCTCAAAAGAAGTAGACTCAGTAGACCTGTTTAATGCCGAGAGATGGATGAATACGTAGAAAAGTGCAACAAAATGGCGACCTTCGAAAAAAAAACCTTTTCTCGAATAACCATAATGACAAATCAGGGAACGAATTAGCCGATGAGCTGGCCAGATTGGAATCAGCGTCAGCCGAAATACAATAGTTGAAGAAGTAGAAGAAGTTAGCCCAACGCTAAGCGACACTCAGCGCTTATTAGGGAACACATGCCAGGGATGCAGCGAACTCAGGGTGGGAGCATCTGACGAGATGTAGGATCTCTAGGGAACTCTGATCAAGGCTGGGTAGACTAAAGTCTAGGGAAAAATTGACATGGAATAGGGAAAGATTGCGGTCACTCATCGGAATACTGACGGAGCACTGCTTGCTAAGGAAGCAAGGCGGATGGTGATAGCTGACTTTAACATGTGTACATAGTGCAACCACTTCAAGCCCCTCTTAGCGATATTCACACAAAATGTGGGTAATATCCTCCTCAGCATATAGGTCAAAGCAGGACCTACACACGTCAGAGTCAGCTATCCCCATCCCCATAGCTTCCTTATCAAGCAGTCATTCCTTCGACAATTTGGAAGATCTGAAGTTGATAGGGCATGGCAATTTGGTCAAATTTATAAGGGATCTAGGGTCTTTGGGTAATGATTAGTTTCACGATATTTCCGACAAGGGATCGCTATGGGCTCTTTTGGTGCCTAGTATACGCCGTGGTTCAGCGTGGAGCCTTTCCTAAAACTGAAACTATCAGGCTTATTCAGGACCGAGTCACAAGTCACAAAGTAGGTCAAGAGTCTCAATTTTGTATGAATTTTAAATTAATTAAGAGTTTTTTGATATGAGACCCTAATCCTGAATATGCCTGTATGACAAGAAATAGGTGTTTCGAAAAGAAATCAATTATCAATAATCCGGGAATACTATGCGACCTATCTCCAAGTCCCTTTGGGAGACACGGAGAAATACTAGGAATATCCATGACTGATCTGTGTCGCTGTGGTTATGAAAATGTTGAACTGACATTGGAGAGTCTATTGTGTGAATGCGAAAGTCTCTGGCATGTACCAGGTGACCGATCTATCAGAAGTTGCGATGATTCCTTTACTGAAAACTACTCTCTTCGTAAAGAAGGAAGAAAGGAAGAGCAATATTTGGAATCAGTAATCTAGAGCCAGGTTTTATACTAGGGGTCCACAATGGATCCGCAGTGATCTTATACGTGATGAACTGTGGCACAATGCTTTAGTCCAACCATCTCAACCAAACCTAACCTATTTCCATGACATATATAAACATATTCCTGCACAGCAGATGATAAGCGGAATACATATCGGGATGAGAAGCCCTACATCTTTGACATCAACTGAATTGGAGAAATGACATCGAAGAGGCCAGGTTCTACTATAGAACAAAAAATGAATTCCAGAACCAATAAATCAAGGATAACCTTCGGGTTTAAAATTTTTGTGGACAATAACAAAATTAAGTACCAACGAAGAAAAAACTATAGTACTACTTACCATCGCACATATGAACATCGAATTTGGCAATGTTGTATCAATAATATGAATATCACGTGAAAATCGATTCAATATCCTTCCCGATGGATTCATATTAAAGAACCACATAGTCGCTCGTGTAACACCTCGAAAAAGTTTATCGTGCAATTTCGACGATATCCTCAAGCACATGGCGAAAAATGCGAAAACCCTTGCCAAAAAGAAAACGAAGGCAGTTCCTAAAAGAATCGAATACGTGATAACATGAACTTGTCGTTCCTGATGAACTGCTTTTGCGTATTCTGTTAAAATATCAGAAGTCTCATTATGCTCCGAAAAATGGACAACAAACTCAACATTTTCCTCCCAAGTAGCCCTGGAAATTTACAAAAGAAAAACAATATCTGCTATTTTGTTCATTAAAGGATGATGTTGATCTTACCATCTCGACAAGAATATATCCAGGGCAGACAATAAGATCCGAACAATTATAAAAAGCATAATAGTTGTCGAAAGAAAGCAGACACTATCTAGAGATTGAAAATATGATTTATATATTCTCATACCAACCGATCCTGTTATTAAATGTTCCTTGCGATCGTCATCTTCTTCTTCGGTTTCGTCCTTTTTCTTTACCGAGATCCATTTTGAAAGTGTCCGAACAGTTTGTACACTCTCGAGGGATTCATTTGCCAATTCGCCCAGATATTCTAATCCTTCGGATCCCCGAAGATCGTCATACGATCCTTGTGCGTCAATATAACCGGAATTCACGAAAATTATATGACCAACATCCTTGAGAATTTGAAGCTGATGCGTGACAAGTATGCGAATCTTTCCACTCAAGTACTCCTTGATGCATTTATCGAAAATATGCTGGCAAACTTCCGAATCAACAGCCGATAGAGGATCATCAAGAAGATAGATATCCGCCTTCTTGTAGATCGCTCGTGCCAAATTGATTCGGGCTTTTTGTCCGCCACTTAGACTTATTCCACGTTCACCTACTATTGTCATATCGCCGTCTGGAAGCAGTTCCAAATCTCTTTCAAGCGCACATACGTACATAACATCACGATATCGTTTCTCGTCGAAGTCTTCCACAAAAACGATATTGTCGCGGACTGATCCTTCGAAGAGCCAAACGTCTTGGCATGCGTAGCTTATGGAGCCGTTGATTATAGCGTAACCTTCGTCCAACTCGAGTTCACCAAGCAATACATTGAGGAGTGACGATTTTCCCGACCCCACTGGTCCTATAACTGCAACAAGTTCATCATCGGTGATGTTCATGTTGAATCCTTTAACAACGTAACTATTGTAGTTCCCCGTGAGACTCCACGAGGCCGATGCGTTCTGCAGGATAACGCCCTTCTTTTCCGATTCCGGCATAAAAAGTCTTCGAACTTTCTTCACAGTTGTAGTGGACAAGTCACTTTGAAACGATTTCCTACTCTCCATCATATCCATATCTTTAAGAAGAGTTGTTCGATTAGAATCATCCTTGCCTTCGGTTTCCAACAGAAATGCTTCGACACGATTGGCCGATACAAGAGCCTCGGCCGTACAAATCAGTCCTCGTGACCACAACCTCACCATCGATTCGTTCAAGGCATTGAAATAGGATGTCACAACGAAAACCTTACTGGCCGTTAGGATTTCACCGAAGTAGACATAGGAAACTAAGCTAAGGAAGAGCGCCATCTTGGTCACCATCGAAATCGACTGTAGACCAGCCTGAATGAAATTCGTACCACGTACAGCATTGATCTCTCTCCGTCTTGCCTTGAAAATAACCGAAGCAAAAGATTTCTCCCACGCGTACATCTTGATCACTTGAATTCCTTGAATCACTTCGTTCATTAGTTTCACCCGAAAGTCAGTCCTTTTTGCGGTTTGCTGTCGATAATGCGACGATCTCTTTCCTGCCCACGATTGTACTGGCAGGAAGCTTAGCATGAACACAACCCCGATTACAGCCGAGATTCCAATCTCGCGATACATTAGATAGCAAAAAACCACTGCTTCTAGGGGGCCTTTGTATAAATCGTGTAAGAACTGCAAAGCTTGATCGAATTTATCGACATCGGTGGACATAATGTTAATTGCTCGGCCACTGATTCCATCGTTCGCTGCTGTTTTCGATAGCTTCAAGATCTTTCGATAGATCAAACCAGACGCTGATAGCCTGATCCGAATTCCTACGTAATAGCCGTACAAAACAAACGCATGAAACATTATTGAGGTAAGGAGCGAAGATATAATAATTCCAGAGGCATAAAACCAGGCTTCCCTCCTACTAATACTTGTTTGTCCTTTCGCAAAGTATGATACAAGTCCGCCCAGGCATAATGGTTGCACGACTCTAAGGATTTATTCAGAAAATCAATATATATTTTTATTTTATTTTTTAACATGATTTTTACCTTAATGTGATAATTGCAATAGTATAAAATAACCCTATGATAAACACTGTTATTCCGTAGGCCTTACAAATTGTTCTAAGAAAACTAGGATGCTTCCGTCTCTTCTCCTCGTTCCAGTACGCTTCCAGCTTATTTGTTAGAAATTCACTATCTAGAGTTGATACGTTTTGGTACAAATCATCTGCGGTTAGCGGACGTTTCAAGCCTTTTCTAAATATCTCCTTTAACCACCTGCAAAAGAAAATGAAGCGAAATATATTAATAATAGTAAACCAGAAGAATTATTTACCTATTCTTCTAATAAAAATATTGTCTAAAATTTAAGAACCTAATTTTAGGAACAGCAACCATATTTTTACCCTGGACTGTACTGCACCTCGGCAGTAAACTACGGCACTGACTGTGCTTTGTCAAAACACCGAAATGTCAAGCTAAAAAAGTTTATAAAAGGCTCATGCTTCATGAGACGAAGCGGAAGCTTAGTGTATTCGGATAAAGACAAGAAAAAGAAACTAATAAAAGATCAGAAATCTTCAAGGCGTTCGAGTCGAAACTATTGTAGCCTAATGCTATGTTCAGTCTATGCGTATTAAACACATTTAAGTAGGCAAAATTAACGTCTTAAAAAAGTAGTGTTCACACTAGGCAACTCGTTTTATTTTGATACCTGACAGCTTGACGTGATTTTTACTGACAAGTAGAGCTGTGTTTGACAAGTAGAGCTGTGTTTCATTGCCAAATTTATGGTGTCTAAATTGTTTAAAACAAACGTGTTTGCGTAGCAGTAATAAAAAGTGAATTTATTAGCTAATGCAGTCTTTGCACAAGTACAAAATTGAGTCGCAGTGCATGTTTTCGGTTAAACGCGTCGTAGCTACGTGTTTTCGTAAGCCCCTTCGGAAAGTGTTTTCAGCGCATTTAACTCGATTTAAACGCGTCAATCTCGTGGTCTGAACATAGCATAACCCGGAGTGAAGGCGTGTTTCAAAAGAATTCTTTTACGTACAATCAAGTATAGGGTCTACCAACAGGGGCGATAGGATTTTTATAGCTCTTGGCGGCCATATTTAAACTTCAAAATTTGAGATCTTCTGTTAGCTGTCATCAGTAAGGCTTGCCATTTCATCATGAAGCTTTTCACGTTGCCCCATCGTTTCGAAATTGTTCCAATATTCTATCAAAATTCGAGAGGTTTTGTTGCTACTCAAAAAACATGTCGTGCAAGATATATGGTCGTCATTCTGCTCCTTCAGATAGAATGGTGACTCACCATTTGTAAGCGCTATCGTGCCAAGCTGAATAATTTTTTTTTTTCCCCAAATTGAAGAAATTAGTGAGGATGATACTCATTTCCAACTTGACATACAGCGGGCGTTACGATGGCGTTATTACGTAAACAATTTGGTGAATCATTTAACGAAATGGTCCTCCCCACAGGCCACCAAGATCTTCTGATTTCACACTACTAGAATATTTTCTATGAGGCTAGGTTAGGTGGCACCCATGCAAACTATGGATCGACTCACTTAGACCGTTCGGTTGGTCCATTGGGATAAGGTTAGGTTAGGTTAGAAAATGTTAAATCACAGGTTTACAGCAACAAACCTAAGAATCTTGATGAGCTCGAAGCCAACATTGGCAGCACAATAGCGGCGATACCATCCAAAATTCAGCACAGGGTCATCGAAAATTTTCGTCACCGCATCAATCAGTGCAAGAAAAGTCGTGGTAGTCATTTAAACAACATACTGCTTAAATAAATGGCGTAACATGTGCCATCTAATAAAACCATTCGGCAACTTTTTTTGGTCAAATTTACTGTGTTTTATTTCAATTTTATATCCTATCGTTCTTATTGGTCCATCCTATAGCTACCATACTTGAGAATTATGCCACCGATCTGGACTATTCCCCATAATAACAATATTTTGTGTGTAACCCTGACTCTAGAAATCATAGTGTATCTTCAATTTCAATAGCGGCTAGATATTCCACACACTTTTGAAGATGACATACAGAAATACAAGGTTGGAATCCCATTGTGTCGCTAAGAAACCGGCTTCCTTATCTGATTCGTATATGTAATCTCATAGTTATATATAAAACCCAAATATCCTGCAAAAAACAATCAGTTGTTCATCTCTCGACCCTCGAACGAAAAGATAATGAAATTCATTGCCCTGCCTGCGTAATTTTATCAAATCATAAGCAACGTTCATCGACCCTTAAGACCTTTATCTTTTTAGATTTGTACAAGTTAATTCATAAAATCATCTCTGTACCGATTTAATAATCAAGGTTCAAGTATACCTGTTTTAAATTCAAAAGATAACTAGGGATTTGCCAGCTCATTTTTTTTAAACACCTCGTAATGCGTTTATTAGCTATGAGATCGCAGTAATTCCATAGACAATTAATTAACACAATGCATGCTTTTACAACACTTTTTAATCAAAAATATTTTGTTTTTTGGAATTCACTCATATCCTGTATTTACTCTATGAAATGCAACTAATGAGTCAAATAATGCGACAGTGTAAAAAGATGCCTTTCAGCCATTCTGTAGTAGCCCAATGGATCATTTAAGCGTTTTGTGGGATTTAAAAAAAAAGAGTTACACTCAATTTTGAAGTTATTTTAAACAATCCATGTGCAGTCGTAACACCAAGCAAATACAACCATTTGGTCATTTACTTCCAGTCGGGATGTCGTTGGTTCGACGACTTCGTTTATTTTGTTATAACTCGATTTAAACCTAACAGACGAAACTTCTACTTTTTTGACTGAAACGTAATTAAATCTTCTCCGTCAAAAAGAAACGTCATGTCGACTTACGAGTATGTATTATCTTTGTAGAACATAAATTTAAATTAATTTTAAGACAGGAACAATTTCAAATTTCAAACACTACACAAATGTAAATTTAAGTTTTAAGCGAGCTTATTTGGAACACAACCGCATCGCTATAATATTTATTTGATCAACATTCTACATAAATAGTTGTAAATATTACTGACGTTATTTGAGTGACTTTTCTATTACATATTTAATTTAGAAGTTATTTGAAAGACTTCTTGTTTAAAAACATGACTAAATAAAGAAGTGCGCGACTTCTTGGTTACACATATGACTCAAAAATTTTACTTAGAAATACGACTAAGGACCCATTCCAATTTTCAGCTTTGTTTGCATCTGCTGCTACGTTATCAACACGTAGACATATTAGACATTATTATAATTGTTGACCATCCAAGCAGTCAGCTTCTTGTTGCATGAAGTCAATGTCAAAGTGGAAAATATAATAATTTAAATCTTCTTTTTTTAAGTCGCCTTAAAAAATATAATCGTCAGCCCAGAAATATTTAAGTTATGTATTTTTTTTAGTAATAAAAATTGTTTAACTGTCCTCTCTCGTTGACTTAAACTAAAAAAACTAAAACTAGTCTAAAATTTAATCGGGATATTTTTTTTTTTTTCAAATTCAAATTCAAGTTTATTGTAAATTACTCTTTTTTGTATAAACACAGAACTACTTAATTTACAGAACAATCAAATCTGAACAACTATAATCCTTAATTGTAAGCATCGGCTGATAATATTAAGAGTTTTGAGGTACTAATTAATGCAAGGGAAAATAATTTTCTTATATTTGATGCCTTTAAGTTTTATAACTAGACTTATGTAGACGATGTTGACAATTGGAACATTTCCTTAGCCTTATGCCCGTTCCTACGATCGTCAGTAACGTTCTAACTGAAACTTTAACTGACAGATGCTCCAACGAAACTTACAGTCAAAGTTGTGGTTAACTGCTGAAACACAATGCGACGCTGCCGCTGTAGCTGCCGCTGCATCTCAATGTGTCAAAAAGTCGAAAACCATAAAATCAAGGGCTGTGATTACAATGCACCGCTGCATCTGCCGCTGTAGCTGCAGCTGTAGTACAGAGTTGGCAACATTGACGTTTAGTTCTGTACGATTTATGAAATGGCGGACGTCGGAAAATTTCTAGAGATCGTGAAAGTGAATCCGATTTTATGGGATTTATTTCTTAAGGATTACAAAAATGTAAAAAAAAGGGAAGGTTTGGAACGACATCGCAAAGGTGTGTGGACTAAGTGGTAAGTACGAAATTATTCTTCAAAATCTTGTGAGGTTATCCTACGTATTTGTTTTCAGTTGACGAATGCAAAAAAAAAATGGAAGGGCCTTTTGAGGGATGCCAGTAAGAAAAAAAAAAAGATCTGGTCAAGCAGTCGATGAGCCCGATGATGGCTGGCGGTATGCTGTACAATTGGAGTTTTTACGAGGCCAGATACGTCCCAGAAAGTAAGTTCTTTTTTGCGCTTTATTGAAGTTTTGGGTGTTGATTTTTAATTGCAGAATGCTGTCGAACTATGGTGTGCATGGCGCGGATGGAGATGCGACAGGTGAAATTTTCCGGGACACAACTATCGATATCGAGGAGATCTTCGACGGCTGCAGTGTTTCGCCTTCGGTTGCTTCAACTGGAACCGCAGCGTTTTCTCCGACTGGAATCTCACCGATTGCGACAAACGAAACACCATCAATTTCGGCGGCTGTAGACGCAACAATATCGTTGGATGGAACTCTACCGCTTGGAAAAATTCCAAAAGGTCGGAAGCGAGGCAAACCCGATAATTTCGAAAAAATGATGCTCGAAACAATTTCCTCAATGGAGGATCATAAGACTGTATGAACTACGAAACGTTATCTTCGTACATCAAAGTCAATACAAGCCTGCGCTCTGGAGCAATCGGTTTTCTGATGGAAGACTTCCGTAAACTATTTTCAACTAAATTCAAAAGCAAATCATACTGCATTCTTGTCATTCGAGTTGCTTTTAAAAATAGATCGAGATCCTCATTCTTCATTTTTTGGAATGTTGTTTCAAAAAATCCATATTTTTTTCTCTGTTGATATAGTGGTCTTACCCACCATCTCCTTCGTTTCTTCGATTTTAGATATTTATACACCAAAACGTACAATCTTAAAGCCTTTAAACGTAAATTAAATACTTCTTCCTCGTCCATTTCTCAAAATATTAATTCCCTTTTCCCTTGACAGCTGATAACCTTTTGACAGTAAACTCACGGAACTACAGCGTCACATTATGTTCCCGTCGGCGCCACGACGCGATGCAAATGTTAGCTTCGCAGCAAGATATAGCGGCAGCGTCGCATTGTGGTTCAGCAGTAACTTTTAACTGAAGGTCATAATAACAGCCCTTAGAAGTTATTTTGGAAATATTTATTCATACTTCGTTTTGAAATTTCGGTTTTGATAAAATTTGATTTTATAAAACTAAAACTTTCAATTTTTTATTATAATATATCAAACAAAAATATTTTTTACATAATTTTGAAAACAAAAAAAAAATGAGTTTATAAATAGAAACTGATTAAATCAAATTCCTGATATATAAAGGCATTAGCGAATGTTTACTGTAAATGTCAATGATATGCATTTGCAACAAATTTATCTAAAGAAAAGTAATTAAATAACTGATTGGTCATTTAGATCGTATTCGAATTCTTTATAACAGTTAGCAAAGCTGTGTCTAAACTCCTTTTCGGTTCGTGGCTTAACTACTTTTAAGAGAGCTCAGCTATCAATCAATCTTAGCAAATTTAAAAAAACTCTAATTTTTCTATAGAATTTAATTGAATTTTTGATTTATGAAGTGTCAAATAAGCATCAGCTGAGCAATGTTGACGGTTTAGCTAAGCTTTTTTTCCTAAACTGTTATAATCGCAAGCCTATGCTGTGACTCCAATCCGTAGACGAAGCAAAGTATTCGAATATGACCTTAAAAGATCAAACAGTTTCAAAAACTTTAAACTTCTTTCAACAAGTCGAATAGAAATCAACTTAGTATCATTGTAGTCGTGGCGACTAAACATCTCTGCAGTCGTGGTAACTAAGTATCTTTGTAGTCGTGGCGACTAAATTATGGTCGACTTGACGTCGGGCCGACCATAACTTAGTCGTCACGACGTTGGTGTGATGTTGTCGACCGACCAATAGTCATACCGACGTTGGAATGACTGTTAATTCGGACCAGAGCCAAAATCATGACTTAAGAAAAGATAAACTTACCAAAAAGTCCATTTCGATACGAAATTTGCATCAACCGATGGATTTACAGCACGCCTTGCACTTTCCTTACTTCGATTCATGGTTCCTTTAAACAGCCACTTTTTTCATTGATTTTTAAAACTGCGAAGTTAAGATTTCAAAATTGTTGTTTTTTTTTAAATTTTCACAAGAGGATTTTCAATTTTCTTTAAGAAATTTTTGCAATAATAGTTCGATTTTTTTCCGTTAATTGCAACAAAAATAAAGAAAATTATTTGATTTATTTATCGCCTAATAAAAATCAATTTTTAAAACTCGAAAGCACCCAATCCGGTACAACTGCGACAACTGTATTCCACCGACTGTGAGAATTTTCCGTTTTAAGCCATCATTTACATATCCCAATTTATAAGAAGATATGTAAACGACTTATCTTTTTTTTATGTAGGGAAACTACGCATTCCTTTTAAAAATTATTTTTTAAGATTAAAAAAAAATAAAAGATTAGTACAATAAAACCATTATTTTTGAAAGAAATTATTTGAAGGCTACACAAAAAAATGCCCAAATTTGTTTGGAAGCCGCCCGGCAACATAAAGATTTATTTCTCAAAGAGATAGATGAATCTTGTAAATATCAATACGTACGTAATAAGAGCAGCTGCTATCTCAGCATATAAATTAAAATGTGAAAGGATGCAAACTAATAAACGATAAGATACCCCATTTCTTTGCAAAAATTCTAGTAGCAGGTGTGTTTCGTGCGAACTAGTTCTTTTTAAACAAATCTTTAAATTATTGTTCATATCTGTACTAAGATTAAACATAGTCAAACACGAGCATAAAATGCAAAATCTTTATGCAACATGCAGATAAGAACATATCAAAATAAACCTCGACCGTCATTTTCATTTCAAATATTTTGGAAAATTGTTTTTATTTATAAAAAAAAAATTAAAATATAGTCCGATGTACTGAACGATGATTTTAAAGTTCATATCCTGGACCGATTCATACAATTTTATTATCTTATTTCTTTCAGTTCGCTTTAATTCTCTCTTTCTTTTTTAGTTTTTTAGTCAAATTTATTTACTTACAAATATTTACAATTTAATAAAGTGAAGGTGTGCTACCGTAAATACTCTAAAAGAAAACCTCTTTTTTATCGCCAGTTAAACACTTCTAATTATACAGGAAAATTCGGTAGAAATTAAAATTTAGCGAGCTTTATTTATTAGACAAGTGTGACTGGATTTAGAACTGTAATAAAGTAAATGGTAGTAGTTAATTCCAGTTAATTAAATATTCACTTATACATGTGGGACTTGTCCAAAATGTTACAAGGCCGCACTTATTATAAATATAGTGAAAAAATAAGATATTGTAATGAAAAACTATTGCGAAGGTTTTTTTTATACTCATATGTACACATTATTACAATTTTCTATTTTAATAAACTAACATCTTATTTTAGCTATTATCTTTTTAGTTCTTAGTGATATTAGATTTCGAAAGTGTTACTTATCCTTGATTTTTTGAACAATATTATTTATTTATTAGTTTGAGATTGTACATGGAAGCCTCTCGATCTTCGACCTGAGTGTTCCTCAGCCCACAGCTATAAGATTCTTAGGGCCATATTTGGTTCTAGCGATCCACATTATAATTTTGGAACCGATTTTCATTCTGCTTAGTTTTTTGAGTAGCTGTTTGTCTCACCTTTCTTTTGATATGAGATACATATGTGCCTATTCGAGAAAACAGTTTTTTCAGAAAATTCAATTTGTCACAAAAAATGGGAAAAAACTTCCAGGGGTGGCAAATTTTCTGAAAAAATGCTGAAAACTCGAAAATCATTGAATTTTCTGGTTCTAAAATTTTCTGGGTCCAACGTCCATATTTTTCACCCCATTTTCATTCTGTTTCATTTTTTGATTAGTTCGTAATATCAGTTTTCATTTGATTAACGATACGTGATTATTCGAGAAAACCGTGTTTCGAAAAATGTTTTTTTTTTCGCTTGCCAACTTTTCCGAAAAAAATGCTAAAACGCGAAATTCATTAAATTAAGCAAGAAAATCCAAAGAAGATTGTTTTTTGAAAAACTGCATAGACGGGCATGTTATCGATAGACTGTTTGCTTAAAGTGCAAACATGCACAGTTCGGGTGATTATGAAATTTATTGTTAATCTTTTAACTATTTTTTTGTAATTAGCTTTATAGTAGTTTTGTGATTTTAATACATAAAACGAACTTACCAAAATGTCCATTTTGATAAAAGATTGGTTTCAACTGATGGATTAATTTTCCTCGGAATACTTTTTTTACTTCGATTCATTATTGATAGGTTCAGTTATTTTATTTCTTTCTTTTTTATTTATATTCACTTCATTAGATTCGACTTTAAACTTTATAAAACTCTTATTATATACATAAACTACAAATTTCCAATTTTAAACATCATCAATAAAAATTAATTAACTATATATATATTTCATGTTTGATTGACCGAACGCGAACTCTCCGCTAATAAATTTTATGCCTAACAGTGAAATAATGCTATAATCGACTATTTGTTGTAATTCGTTTTTAATCCAATGTCTGTTAATCAAAGAAATACATTCGTAAACTTAACACTTAATACAATAAATGAAAATAGAACGAAAAAATAATTTTTAACTTAATTCGATATTCAACGTATGGATTAGCACAGCTGCACGAAACATGGGTTCCGACTACCATTTATTTAACACTGTTAAAATTTTGTTTCTATTTTGGCTAATAAATATGTTGAGATTAACCACTAAGTAAACTAATGATTCAGTTCAGGCACCATAAATTAGTAAATTATTTGATGAAAATTTATCAATAATTTAAAAACAGAACAAATATTTCTTTACATAGCTTTATAAAATATTCCGGATGATCGACTTTCTAAAAACATGTAGTAAATAAAAATAAGATGGTATTGATTTTTTTAACTTTTTCTTAGCTTGTGTATAATTTTTTTTTAATAAGAAGCCATCTGAATTAACTAGAAACTGTTACGGCAATGATCACGCTGAATAAACAGTAGATTGTTATTTTAATTTCAAAAATAAGATACGGTAAGTACTGGAAGTATTAGCTAACTCTTCTGCAGCTGTTCCCACTAGATCATTTATTTATTTTACTAGCTGCAAAATTGCAAAAAATCACAATTTAAATAAAATTACTTTATTATTTTAATAATAATGAAATAAGTTAACTTTATTGAAAAATAAATAAAAAAATCTGCCAACAATCTGGGCGTAACTTTATTATTTTTCCGGCAGAAGATAGGAACGCGTTCAATTCTGAAATGCGGTGTAGGCTACTATGTGACTGAAAACCTATCAAAAAGAACAAGATCATGCAAGTGAAAATCTGATTGGATCTGAGAGATATGGAATAGTTTATGAAAAAGTACACCATCACTTTACACAACCTTAGGGGTCAATTTTCAGAAAATCTTGAAAACACTTTCTTGGTATTCATATGGAGAATACATATAAATAATAAAATTAAATTCATTATTTGGGACGATGTAGTAGATATGTCGAAAATCGTGGGAAAATATGCATTCTATTTTCACAGATAATTTTTTTTGCCCCCCTTCTGAACGCCAATAGATATTCGTTTTTTTTATTCAAAATTATTTTTCTAGTTTATTTAGATATACACACCGAGTTTCAACATTGTAGCTTAAGTCGTTCTATATATAGGAAAAACAACCCCACTTTTACCACACTACCCTTAGGGGTCGAATTTCAAAAAACCTTGAAAACACTTTCTAGGTATTCATACGAAGAATCCGTAGAATAAAAATGAATTCAATATTTGGAAAGACCTAGTAGATATGACGAAAATCGTGAAAATATATGCATTTCATATTTATTATATTTAGAAATTTTTTTTTTTGCCCCCCCCCCCTTCTGAACGCCAATGAATATTCAAATTTTTTTTTATCACAATTACTTTCCTAGTTGATTTACACATACACACCGAGTTTCAACATTGTAGCTTAAGTCGTTCCATATATAGGAAAAACAACCCCACTTGTACCACACTACCCTTAGGGGTCGAATTTCAAAAAACCTTGAAAACACTTTTTAGGTATTCATACGAAGAATCCGTAGAATAAAAATGAATTCAATATTTGGAAAGACCTAGTAGATATGACGAAAATCGTGAAAATATATGCATTTTATATTTATTATATTTACAAATAATTTTTTTTGCCCCCCTTTCTAAACGCCAATGAATATTTAAATTTTTTCTTATCACAATTACTTTTGTAGTTGATTTACATATAGACACCGAGTTTCAACTTTCTAGCATGAACCGTTTAATAGTTAGGAAAAACACCCCCTACCCCCGTAGCATACTACCCCTAAAAAAAAATATATTTTTCCAACATTCCACTACTATAGTTCTATCTAAATACCAAGTTTAAGGCTTATACCATTACAGGTTCTCAAGATATAAGCATCAGAACTTTTTTCCTTTTCACCCTCCCCCTCTACACCCTCAACCCCAAAACTTTTCTCCCTACTAGAGTTTAATTAGCGCTACTTCTGGTAAAAATTCTAAGCATCTATCTTAAACTGTTCTTGAGATATGAAATGTGTTTGATTTGAAAAATTCTCATCCCCTCCACTTCTATGCTCCACCTCCCACTTAAAAAATTTAACTTTGATCAACCCTTATTTGTCAACCTTTATACCCAAACCAAATTTTATTTTTCTAGAGCAATTGGTTCATGAGATATCGTAATCTTAAGTTTTTCACCCCCCACCCCCATACACAACTTCCCCCACCTAAAATTTTTCTTCATTCTGTTTTCCTAGTATAACTACAAATATTTCTTAAGTTTGAATAGTGTGCCATTAACGGTTTAGGAGATATGGATTTTAGAATGTGTCTATCTCGCCTTTTTTGGGTTTCGGACGCATTACATTTCCCCCCACTCCCACACCCCTTGATCAATATTGACAATTTTTCTGCAAATGAGTCTACTATCAGAGCTCTATAGAAATTCCAAGTTTCAGCTTCCTAACATTAGTGGTTACTGAGATCTGGAAACCAAAATTTTCGGTCTAAAACACTTCCCCCTCCTTCCCCCTCACACCCCCACCCCTAAAAATTTGGTCACTTCAAGGCGCCTACCCCGTCTATTCGTTAAAAAAATTTCAATTTAATATCTCAAAGCGTTTGGCAGCTACGAGCCTCCAAACGATCTTGCGTACGGCGGACGCCGTACGGCGTACGGTGGACAGATGGACTGAAAATTTTTATTGCTTTTTTCGCGTCTACTAGTTATGAAACGTGAAAATAAAAATTTTGAGGGTAGAAAATTTTTTTTTTTAAAAAATCAATTACATTAATTAATTATTAAAATAATAAAGTAAAACGGCAACGACAGTTTTAACATCTAAATCTCCCTTTCAGGCGTACACTGAAATTTAATTTCTTCTTCAGTACTTGAATATTATTCTAACTTATTTCCGAAGCTGCTACAACTCTCAGAAGTTGAAGTAAATCGTCGTCACTATGCGTTGAGAGTCTGTACCTTCAAAGTATTACTGACCTTTTTTCTCCACCTTTTTTCCATTCTTGAATTTTTGGATTAGAGTTTATCGGTGTCAAAGCAGTGTGAAAACTGCTACACGCAATCCTCGGCTTGAGTATCACACCACTAGAACCAGTGTTTGTCTAAACAAACCTAGGCAATTAAGAGTATAACACGTGAAAAAATTTCGTTGGAACAGGTCAGTAGAGAGAACAGGACTGATGGAAACCTAGGTTCAGTTGAAAATAAGATCGAATATCAGCTATGGTATTTTATATTTGTTAATAGCACATCTACGATTAGGTATCGTAAGGGCTTTTCTTTAACTTACATTTTTTGTAATTAGATACTTTTAACGGTCGGTAAATTAAGTACCGTTTCGCTCGCTACTAAAAATAAATTCAGCTCGATTCCCCAATTTTTACTTGAGATTTCCAATATACATATTTCATTTTTTCAAGTAAAAGTACACATTTCAACGAATTTTACACGTATTGTGGTACTAGTAAATTGTTCATGTACTTTTCAACTGAACCCGCCAATTATCTTGAAAAAGCTGACAAAATTACTTAACATTTCGTATTAAATTATGTATGGGGTATTTATGTATAAATTAAAAATGACGTTCTTTTACGTTTAATTCTTACCTATCCATTTGAATTTTACGACGAAAAACATGCATGAAACCAAGAAGTTTCGCTTCGTTCGATTTTGTTTTTTGCTGAAATGAAAATGAAACGCCTTTGGTGGAGCAGTGGCTACTCGGGACAAATCTACGCAGTAAAACCAAAATTGGTTGCTGGTTCGATTCCTACCTACAGCCAAGAGTATTAAGAGTAAGTACCTACGTAAATAATAATATTAGAAGTAGAAATAAGTTCATCATAGCGAGTGAATAATATCTAATGAATTTTCAGCTTTTGAAGTTGAAAATTACTATGTAATTGCAAATAGAAATTTACTTATTGAAAATTGAAAACTACATTCAATGTAAATTTGCTTGGAAGATGTGTCATATTTGCCTACTAACCAAAAGATGTAAAACTCAATGGATTTTATACTGTGTAGATTTAGTCGATCTGGACTCTAGAGTATGGCTGTCACGTAAGGGGAAATAATAAAAGCTCAAAAAGAACTGCTTAGTGATATAAAGGATTTTTATCTCTTCGCACTAAGATGCTTTCTCACAGTTTCCGCCATACTTTACCATCAATAGAGATCTAAAATTTCAATAAATTAACGCCAAACATCTACTTTATACTAAATTTAATACAATTTCTAATGTTTACAGAATTAAAATACTTTTTTAAGTCACTCACAGGAATACTTCCGCACAATTTTCAGAAAAACACACAAAATTTAAACAATACTTCTTCTAATCAATTTTCTTCGAAACGACTTTCTTTGCTTCGAAAGAACTTTTGGCAATTTCATTTAAAGCTAATGCAGTATCATTTCCCGTTTTAGCAACAAGTTTGCTTAAAAACCCATCAGGATTTTTTAGTAGTTCATAAGGACAACCGAATTCTACAGCACTTCCACTGTCCATAACTAGAATCCTGTCGTTATCCATGACAGTATGTAGCCGATGAGCTATTGTCAGCACTGTACATTTCGAAAATTTTGTTCGAATTGCGTTCTGAATTAATTGATCAGTGCTGAAAATATAGAAAATGAAATAGATAAGTATCCAAAAAACCTTTTAAAAAAAATTTAAGTAAATAGCTTCAACAGAGAGGTATCGCTAAAGCATCCATTATAATGAAAACATTGTGAGTGAATTACTTTAAAAGAACAGTTCATTGAAGTGAGTAAGTGTGCATACGAAATTTAAAGATTTCTACTAGAGATGGTATGTTCACTAGTGACCTACTTTAAAAGAACACTTCATTGAAGTGAGTATGTGAAGTAACTCAGTCATGTTGGTGAACTGCAGTTCAGAAAGGTTAATAAAAAAATTTATACGAATGAAGGGAGAACGACGATTAACAGAGTGAACTGTATGAACAAGGTAAGAAGAGAGCCAAGCAATCAATCAATCTTCTTGTTTCGTTCGTCTCCGTGTACCTCAGGAACACAACTTAATTCATCACAAAGTAACAGCTCTTCTCTCTCAGTGGTTTCTTACAAATATATAGGCGGAAGAATACAATGACCTTTCATTATAAGAAAGGATAGCTCTATATTGCTATTCATCCAATTTCCCAACCCATCTACAAGTACAACTGAACTGACTGACTAGTGAACGACTGTTAGAGAAACTAACCCACTCACACGAGAACAATTGAACGACTGACTGGGTAGCAACTGACGACTGAATGGCTAGTTACAAAAGGGAATACAATGAGTACACAGTTAAATTAAAGGAGTTGTGGCATGTGACTAGTGACTACTGAACACCTGGTTAGAGTAAGGAAAAGATGAAATCAACAGTTCAATTGAAGTACTGAAATAACTCTTGAAAGTGAATGACTACTTGTGAAGTATTTCAAACAAATGAACCTTTTTGCCCATCAATCGAGGGACTAAAAATGTCTATGCGAATGGTTATCTCGGAAGGTTGGAAAAATGTTAATGGTATTGATAAAAGTCATCAAATTTTAGAATTCGGCCTACAATGGAGAATCCTACGATTCTTCACATGTGACCCAAAGTCAAACTGAATACATAAGAACACTATGCAAGAAGAATAGTTCCTAAAATAAGCACTGCAACTTTATACTTTTCCCCGAATATATGTACTTACTCCGGATCCACATTAGCAGTAGCCTCATCCATTATCAAAATTCGATTATTCCTTAAAATAGCTCGTGCCAAACAAACCAATTGTCGTTGACCCATACTGAAATTCGAACCACTCTCGGACATCATAGTGTTCAAGCCACCTTCTATTTTCGAGACGTAAGCCTTAAGCTCAACATCTTCCAGAGCCTTCCAAATGTCCGAATCACTTGCAAGACCAAAAGGATCCAAGTTGTAACGAAGTTGTCCGGAAAACACCACTGGATCCTGTGGGATTATCGAGATGGCGTTCCTCAAGTCATGTAGTCCCAAATTATCGATATCGATACCATCGATTTCAATGACACCTTCGTTTATCGCCAAGCGGAACATGGCTTGGATGATTGATGACTTACCAGCTCCTGTCCTTCCCACAATTCCGACTTTCTCGCCCGCAACTATTTCGAAGTTCAGGTCTTTAAGGATGCAATCCTTGTTTGTGGCATACTTCATTCCGACATTGATCAATTTTACAGCGCCTTGTTCGGGCCATTCTTCCGAAGGTTTGTACATTTTGGGCGTCTCCAGGGATGCTTCCGATGGTTCCCTAATGTATTCCACGACTCGTTCGACTGAGGTCATTTGATTCTCGAACTCGGCCATTTGTCGCAAGCCCCACTGACACATTCCCACCATATTGATGCAATTCATTAAAGCCAAACCTACATCCCCACTTTCGAATTGATTCTCCATCAGAAGGAAGCTGAAGGTTACTACACTGATGTAAAGTATGCAGATAATGTCTAGCCAGAGTGCTAGAGCTCGATTGGCCGATAGGAACAAACACCACGCTGAAGTGTTAAGATTCTGGTACGTGTGAAACTCATGCTCCAGAATGTCCTGTGCATTAAATGCCCGTACCGTTGTAAGACCCTGTAACGTTTGGTTCGTATGCGAGTAGACAGGACTTCGTGCTGCAAAGGAGATAAAGGTTTAATGTCAACTTTGATTAACTGCCCCCCCCCCCGGCAAGGACTTACTCATGGACTCAACTCGCTTCAAGCTCCGACTAGTTTTCACGTATATCTTACGAACTATGAAGAAAATAATTAAGATGATAAAAGTTGGAATGAAGAGCCAATAATTGGTTATTCCAACTATTACTAAAATCGCTGTGATGTCCATAACGAACTAAAAGACAACAAAAGCGCATAGAATTAAAACTCCTTTTCGGCATATCGAATCTATGGCTTACTGTAACACAAATCAACATGGCCATCGGTAAGGCTGTGTCCACTGAGTATATGTCACGCGAGAATCGATTCAGAATCCGACCCGATGAATTGATATTGAAAAACTGCATTGTTGCTCTGGTTATACTCCGGAATAGTTGGTCATGGAGTCGCAAGGACATTCGAAGGCACATAAAAAAGAAGCCATACGTTCTGCTCAGGAACAAGACAAATCCGATTCCCAGAAGTACCGAATAAATCTCTAAAAATTGAAATCTCTCCCTTTGGAACTCCTCTTCAGACAGGTCTAATTTATTTTCCGATGTATTATTGCATGAACTGCATTGTGTCTCCGTTGAACTCCCAATTGACACTTGTTGTTCCCAGTTTACCCTAAAAGAAATTAAAATTTAGATCGAATGGTATCAACATAATTCAAAAACTATAATTAAAGCTTGCTATACTCCAACTTTGTTGTCGCACCCGCATCGTCCCAAAATCTTGGATGGGATTTTTTTTACAAGAAGCATCAAAATTATAGAAAGAAGGCTTTCACAACTTTTGTACTGGTATATTTCATCAAATGATAATTTTTTCAGGGAGGACCATATCTACTGACGTAAAACAGAATACCAAAATGAATGGGCTTTTTCAGACAATCTAGCAGCCAACTAACTCCTAAAACAACCTAAGTCCAGATTGGTACATATTCCCATTGTTAGTCTGAATCCAAGAAGATGTCGCTGCAATTTGTATCTAGATTCTAGATACATTTGCGTCGATGCTATGATATAGCAGGAATTAAGGACGCTAACTCGTTCATATGGATAGAGCAAAATAGTATTTCGTGATCTTAATTCTGGTACAAGTTCTAGGCTATGAAGTGAGCGAACTTCATGAGATTCAGGATGTCATAGATCCAGACTAAAGTTGTGGAATTTTATTGAGAGCTGGATGCCACTTGGGCTCCAGAGTATTTCTTACAGTTTCCATGCTTTCTCAAGAACTTACCTTTATATCCTGTATTAAGGAGGTTTGTAGCACATTCTTACAACTTGAGAACATACTCAAAATCTGAACCTATTCACGAATAGCGTTTGACTAGAATCGAATCCAATTGCAGAACGCCAAAGGAAAATTTTCTACAAAACAAAGTGCTTCAAAAATTCCGACATAGCCGGTCCCAAGCCTGTTTGAGAAAGGAGGAGGGAACATGGAGTGCCCTGAATGGCCAGAAACACTAGCGAATAAGATACAACCATGAGTTGTATTAACTCTTCTGGATCTGAAGGACGCGGTCTTTGGATCCAAACGATTGGAGGCTTCAGGAGGCCAAGGACTGTCTCACCATTGATGATTAAAACTCTTCAAAGGACCTCGTTTCCAGAGTTGCAACGGTGGCTAATTTTTTTTCTTTGTGATTATCAAGCTATTAGGTTAGGTTAGGTGGGTAGCTATTTGCACAGAAAGCTAACACAGAGACCGCTATAGATGGGTCCGTTGTGATCCCACTGCACCATAGCTATTGAAACCAAAGATTTTGGAAACGGAAAATTTTGAAAATTATCAAATTCCACAAAGTGATGCTTCCATAAAAAATCGTTAAGAAAAAAAAATGTGTTTTATTACAAACATACTCACCATCGCGAAAGGAAATAGTCTACGCCCGAAAGAACAGTTCGTGATGTAAGAAATAAAAACGAAATAATGAAGAGTATATAAAATCCATCCATGGATTTGAAGTAGGCTTTATAAACATCGAATCCAATCGCTCCTTCTGCCTGGTGCTCATCACGCTCTTCACCTTTATCTTCGGATTTCTCCTTCCAACATTCATCGTCGATTGATGCTTCAATATCGTCAGTTTTTCCTTGAACATTATCGCCATGTCCACAAGCCTCTTCCAAAAATTGTAGCTCTTCCATATTTTCCAGATCCCGAAATCTTCCTCGTTCCTCAATTTCGCCATTGCTTAGAACAATCACTTTTTCAACATCCTTCAAGAACTGCACCTGATGTGTTACCAGAACACAGATTTTCTTCTGCAAATAGTCCTTGATACATTTATCGAAAATGTGTCTACCAACGTGCGTATCAACTGCTGACAAAGGATCATCCAAAAGATAGATGTCAGCCTTCCGATAAATTGCCCGAGCCAAATTAACCCTGGCCTTCTGTCCACCACTCAAACTGATTCCACGCTCACCCACTATCGTTAGGTCGCCGTAGGGAAGTAGTTGAAAGTCCTTCTCAAGCGCACATACTTGTATCACTTTCTTGTAGCGTTCCTCGTCAAAGTCTTCAACGAAGAGGATGTTATCCCGAATCGTTCCTTCGAAAACCCACGCTTCCTGACAGGCATAGCTCACCGTACCGTTCACAATCACGAATCCTTTGTCTGGTTCTAGTTCACCTATAATAGCACTCAGCAAGGACGATTTTCCAGAACCTACTGCTCCTACCACTGCCAGTAGTTCTCCCTCATTGACGGTAATGTT
This sequence comes from Beris chalybata, assembly GCA_949128065.1. NCBI lineage: Eukaryota > Metazoa > Arthropoda > Insecta > Diptera > Stratiomyidae > Beris > Beris chalybata. Next base: position 133,398,066 of record OX421894.1, read on the forward strand.
AACATCCTTGAAAGCAACATTGGCTCCAACATCTTTCTTAGAAGTCCAATAGGCAGTAGCACTATCGAAAATTATCGATTTCTTTTCTGTATTTGTGTTGAAAATCCGTCGCTCGAACGGCTTATCGGTATTTGCAGCTCCATTACCTCCATCTTCCAACAAAAAGTCCCGGAGTCTTTTCGTCGTTATGTAAACTTCCGCCATAAAAGTGAGTCCTTGAGGCCACAAATACACAAACGAGTCACAGAGTGCATTGAAGAATGACGATACCATAAATACCTTCTTGGCTGTAAGTCGATCACCTAAAAGGACATACGATACCAAGCTTAAGAACACTGAAATTCCCGAAATCATAAAAATAGATCTCAGAGCTGCCTGGATGTAAATGGTACCGCGAATGGCGACTAACTCCTTCTGTCGTACTTTCGCAACAACCGCAGCAAACGACTTCTCCCAAGCGTACATTTTGATAACTTGAATTCCTTGAATTATTTCGTTCATAAGTTTCACCCGAATGTCGGTCCTTTCGGCCGTACGAAGTCTGTAGAAGGCCGTCTTTTTGGCAGCCCAAGCCTGGACGGGCATGAAGAGGAGCATGAATCCAACACCTATTACTGCCGAGATTCCAATCTGCATATACATCAACCATCCATACAGAATGGTCTCTACAGGACCTCGAAACACTTCAGCGACATACGTTAGGGCTGAGTCAAGCTTTGCCAAATCATTCGACAGGATGTTAATAGCACGTCCACTTAGTCCTTCATTTGCCGATACTTTCGACAGTCGCAGTATTTTCCGATAGACCAATCCGCAACATCCTATCCTCACACGGTTTCCAATGAAAAGTGCCCATAGCATGTACTGATTGTAGATGAAGCATCGGACAAACGTTGGCACCACAATTCCAGCTCCAAAAATCCAGGCCATATTCCGACTAATTTCCGTTTGGCCAGGCACAAAATACGAAACTAATCCGCCCAAGCTGAATATCTGGACAACTCTGCAAATACACGAAAACAATTTATTGAGAAATTTTAACGATCCACGTAGAACAACGTCCTTCTTTACTTATATCCTGTTTCAAATATACAAAACAGAATTGCAAATATAAGCAACTCGGGTCCATATGCGCGATAAATTACACTCAGCATACTGGGATTTATCGAATTTACCTCATCGTTCCAGAGCTTGACGAATTTCCCGGTCAATTTTGCACTGTCCATGGACGGGATGGTTTCGTACATATCATTGGCGAATAAAGGACGCCGGTATCCCTTTTTGAATATATCACGCAGCCACCTGGAAAAAGAATCAGAAAAGTTCCCGTAAAGGATTACCACTTTAACAACTTAAATGGAAGATGAAGGCATCTGTTCCAAGAAGGCACTCGATAGATTCCAAGATTTTTTTCGTATCCTTAAAAGGAAAGAAATGAAAGTTCTTGGACTATGCCTGAAGAAATGTATCGGATCGCATAATTTAAATTAAGCCGTTGAAGTGAAAGAGAACTAAATCAGACGGTATGAGAAGAACCTTGAGCTAAAATTATTTATTCAAAGAATCCTTTTCAAGCTCCTTACCATGTTCCCAAAATCTGGAAGCAAGGCAGAAAAATCTAAAAACAAATCTATGTCTATAGAATCAAAGAATCTCGTTTCAAGCTACATTGCTGTGAATTATCTTTTTAGATCCATTTCCCATTTCCTTGAAGCATTTAAATACGACAATTTAAAATAAGTTCAAGTTCCATCTAAGGATTCAAATATATTTGACCAACTCTCAAAAGCTATATATCAAATATTCCTCTATTAGACCTACATGCATGATGGAGCAGAATAGAAATTGTAACATCAACCCCACCAATACACCAAGTCTTATAATCAACGTGATGGAGCAGAACAGATATTATACCATCAACCCCACCACTGCACCAAGTCTTATAATCAACGGCTATATAAGGAGACATAATTAAGACCCAAATGGGCATTCTTTTGTAAGCGCTGAAGCATGAAACAATAAAACTTAAACTATAAAACTTGAATGTTGCTATAATGCATATGCATTACTATGTTTCAACTTTAGCCCAAAAGCCATTCGTGAGATGGTGAGGAAAGGTTTTTTGAACATCCTCCCTGGTAGGTCACTGATCCTTCAAAAATTCGAGACATGAGAACCCAAATCTTGAGAAATAGTGATTGGTCACACTACGAGAAATAATGTTAGGTCCACACTCTCGTACCTACTATTATAATAATGTAATATTTTGCTAAAAAAATATCAATACCAATTGGAAAATTTTAAAATATTTCGTATTTTACTTTTTTTAATAATAAATTCATAATAGGCTCAAAATTGAAGAAATAAATTTCAATTTAAAATTTTTTTGATGGATAGATTTGGCGATCTCCTTTTAGTGGAGGTATTAAGAGATGTGGCAGTGCATGTAAAGGGGAAGAAGGGGTTCGAGCTTTAGACAACAATTTTTGATTTCTAGATCTCAGGAACTGTTTATACTAGGTGGCTCATTTTATATAGAGTTTTGGTAGTGGACCAATTTGCAATAAATGATTGATATGGATATAGAGGAGTGTGAAAGTGTGAGGTTCTCTCCAATGCATCCGAAACGAGGCATTCTAATGTCCATATCTCCTGAACAGCTCATGACAAAAGGTTTTAATCTTTGCGAATAATTCTGGCACCGTAGATAAGGACTAATATATTAAAGAGTGAAGGTTTCCTACTAAATGTACAGTTTCATATATTTGCTAAAAAATTTAGAGTTTCAGTAGACCTCTGGGTATAAAAGGTGGAGAAAAGGTTGAAAAAAGTTCAAATTTTTACTTGTCGTTACTTGAGATCACAACGGATCCATTGACGGTCTATATGTCTGCCGTGGTCTGGTCGCTCTATGCGGCCACCTAGCCTAACCTACTTGTCAAAAATAACTTAGGATGAACATTGTAGAAAACAAATTATTTCGAAAAGAGCTTATTCCAGATAGTTGAAACTTGCCATGAATATGTAGATGCTCTGCAGAAGTAATTTAAGCCAATAAAAAATTAAGATTCGCATTGGAGTACGGAGATGACACAAAAAAAATGATTGTGAAAATAATTTTTTTCTCTATATTTTTCGTAATTTCGTCATATCTTTCAAATCTGTTGAGATATGAAATTAGTTTAATTTCCCCGAACTCTTTATATATAAACGCCTAGAAAACGTTATCCAAATTTGTTAATATACTTCGAAATAGTTGTGTGCGTATTCACAAATTCCGATACATTCCTTAGGTCCGATGAGATATCGAATTTGCTTTAATTCTTAATGAATTTCAATAATAATCGTCCAATCATTTTTTGATATTCAACACCCAGGGAGGTGTAAGGTGGTTTGTGTATGTTTTAAACATAATCCCGAAAAAATTAATTTCATTATTTTTCATATTCGAGCCTTGAGCTCTAACGCTCTACGGGTTAAAGTAAATGTGTAAGTTTTTACGAATTCCGAAATACCTCTTAGGTCTGATAAGACATCGAGTTATTTTTTCACATTAACGGACTTTCTTAAAGAGGTGGTTCGGTGATATATATTTTGAGGAAAGAAATGTTGTACAGGGTGGGTATAATATCTGCCGAGACCAACATTGACGTAAACTGTTATATCTTGAAACGCTATATACGCTCAGTCAAACTCACGATTTCGTTTATTACTACAATTTGACAACTAGGTCAAACAGTGTAATACTAGCGTCATAATTTCCTATCTGGATGAATAAATTTAAAAAAGCCACACTTTTATAGTGACTCAAGTAGGCATTTTTATTGGATCTTGTCTTAAATTAATCTATTTAAAATTGCGATGTCAGAGAGATAACATTCTAGATAACCTTTTTTTACAAAATCTTCAGAGTAAAACTGATGTTTGATTGAAAATATCTCTGGAACTCCTTAACGGTGCAAATAAATGTTTCTGCCCAGAACCACAATAAACTCCTTATTCATTCATACCCTTTCCGTGTCATGTGTGTAAAACACCCTGTATATTTTTTTTAAGGATACTGAACAGAACTTAGGTGGTTAGTTAGCCTTAAATGTACTTCTACATTTTAACTTTGTGGCATCAGCGGTTCCCCGAGATATTACTACCTCCTCTCTTAAACACTAAACCACAAAAAAGTGTATTGGTGAGAGTAAAGTATTTCAAATAAATAAGCAAAAGAAAATATTAATTTTCAACAATAAATACCTATTTAAAAAAAACCTCGAGTTCAAACTAAAACCGATTAAAATAATTTAATTAAAATATTTCCATAAATAAAATCCTATTTAGCACTTGTACCTACTTCTACACTTATTGTTTATTAATAGTAAAGGAGCTATTAATGATCATGTGATCCGTACTACATTTTCTTGTTGAGTTAGGTTAGGCCCACACATCGTATAACTTTTATTTTCTTTGTACCTCTCTCTCCAAAATTTATACGTTTAACTCACCAAAATGAAATTTTCGATAATAAGTTTGCTCCAACCATAGGATTCGGAATCCTTTCTACACTCTTCTTACTTCGATTCATTTTAAATTATTTTTCACTCAAAATCACAAAATTTAGCAAATAAAAGAATACTTAAAAAAGACCCCATTCAACGAAATCTCAAATATGAGAACTTAACAAAGGCACTTCGAACATCTAATTGTATTGTTCGCACGAAAGATTAAGATTCCACTCCAAACAACTTTATTATCTTCACCTATTAAGTACACAATTTACCAAAAAAAAAATTGTTTTTAATTTATGATTTCATTTATCAGCAAAAGCTTTAGATGCAATCAACATAAAATTAAACTTCGTGTAAGTCCAAGTGGGAGCAGTTAGTAATATAATAGTCTCCTGATGATCGTTTAATGAATCATGTTGCGCGTTAGTCTTTTCTTGTATTAGTTTAATTGTTTTATTATGAATTGCTAGTTGCTATACCAGAGCAATTGATGACAATACATGTGTCCACATCTTTGATTACTTCATCAATGAATTTACTCTTAGAAATAAAACAAAATGATTGGCTACGAGTCAATCGATGCCACTCTGCATTGCTCAAGGCGACTGGATTAAAAGATGTGGACAATTTTATTCAGAAATTACCGGATTTTAGAGCACAGTTTTAATTGAGAGGAAACTGTATTTTATAGTGCGACCAAAATAATTGAGATTTTTCGATCATCGAAGCGAACAGGTTTTTAGAAATAAAAGCATCAAAAGCCAAAGTTAGTGTTATATGCAATACCAACTTCAGGTCTGCACTAGTAACCACTGCATGTCGTTCGAAATTATAAAATTTTCTGGAATACTTATTATACTTATTCGCAGTCAGAATTTTCAAGAAAAAAAAATATAAATGTATATTTAAGTATATTCACAGAAAGTTTCATGTCAATCCGACAAATATTCTCGAAGTTACACATTAGTAAAGACGTTTCGGTGCTTTTGAACGAGTTTTTGAAAATTTGAAAGCGTTTTTTCTCAATAAGCAGGATTTCTCAGAAACGGCAAAACCGATCGGTCTCAAATTTTTACTCAAGCTTTATAAATGTATTCTTTAGTGATTAATCGAAGGTTTTTCCTCGCCGATAAATATTTTTCATTTTATAATAAATTTAAGGCCGAAATTGTTATCAAATATCGAATTTTTTTTTTTTTTGAGAATTCACCATTTTGTTAAAAATGAATATATTGCGTATTCTTGTGACTAAGTTCTAGATAAGTTATTATACTATCGAAATCTTTTTTGTTTTTTATTTTAGATGATCCTATCTAGAGATATCGTGCTCACCGCAAAACCCTTTTTTTATAGGAGTTTTCGGTAAACAGCTTAAGCAGTTTTAAACATCATTATTCTTACGAATAAAAAATACCAGAATAAAGTTAAAAGTTATCATAATATATACAATAAATTTTCACGTTAATAAATGTCTTTATGTCTTTCTTAATAATACGACACTAAGGTCAGCTTTAACTTAAAGCCACCATTATGACGACTGTGAATAGCCTTACATGTTTTTTGTCATGGTCGATAGCTCAGTCAGTTTTCAATATTTTTCAACTTTTTTTTCTAAATTTTATAACTTTTACTTTATTATTTATAATACAGCATTGTTATTGATTTTCAAAAAAAAAAATTTGCTGCCCTTAAAATTTTTTTGTGTACATTTCATGACTAGTAGACACGAAAAAAGCAATAAAAATTTTCACTCCGTCTGTCCGCCGTAAGCCGTACGTCAACCGCCAAAATCCTTTGAAAGCTGGCTCGTAGCTCTCAAACCAGTGGAGCTATTAAATTAAAATTTTTTCTAGGAATAGACTGGGTAGTCCCCTTGAATTGACATTATTTTCAGGGGTGGGGGTGTGAGGGGGAAGGTGGGGGAAGCGTTTTAGACGAAAAATTTTGGTTTCTAGATCTCAGCAACCGCTTATGTTAGGAGACTGAAACTTGGAATTTCTATAGAACTTTGATAGTGGACTCATTTGCAAAAAAATTGATGATATGGGCGAAGGGGTGTGGGAGTGGAGGGGGAAGCAATGCGTCCGAAACGCAAAGAAGCCGAGATTGACACATTCTAAAATCCATATCTCCTAAACCGTTAATAACAAGCAATTAAAACTTAACAAATATCTGTAGTTATACTAGGAGAGTAGATTCAAACAAAATTTTTGGGTGGTGGTAGTGGCCCCCCGTACGCCACTACCACCACCCAAAAATTTTGGGGGTTGAAATACTTAACATTACGTCTCCCAAACCAGTGGCACCAGAAAAACAAAATTCGGTTTGGATATAGAGCTTGATAAATAAAAATTGCTCAAAGTAAAATCTTTGAAGGGGGCTGGGGAGTACGTAAGTAGAGGGGATAAGAATTTTTCAATAATAACACGTTTCATATCTCAATAACAGTGCAAGATGGATGATTCAAATTTTTACCAGAAAAAGGCCTAATAGAACCCTAGTAGGGAAAAAAAGTTTGGGGGTGTGGGTGTAGAGGGTGAGGGTGGGGAAGGGTGAGAAAGAAAAAGTTCCGATGCTTATATCTTAAGAATCTATATTGATAGGAAGCTGAAACTTGGTATTTAGATAGATCTATAGTAGTAGCATGGTGGAAAAATAAAATTTTTTTTAGGGGTAGTATGGTACGGTGGTGGGGGGTGTTTTTCCTAACTTTAGAACGGCTTATGCTACGAAGTTGAAACTCGGTACGTATATGTTAATTAACTAGAAAAGTAATTCTGATAAAAAAAAATTTGAATATTCATTGGTGTTCAGAAGGGGGGGGCAAAAAAAAAATATCAGTTTATATAAAATGCATATATTTTCACGATTTTCGTCATATCTACTAGGTCTTTCGAAATATTGAATTCATTTTTATTCTACGGTTTTTTCATATGAATACCTAGAATGTGTTTTCAAGATTTTTTGAAATTCGACCCCTAAGAGGGTGTAAACTGGTTGTAAACTTTTTCATGAATTCCACCATGTTTCTCAGGTCTGATCAGATATCGAATATCTTTTCACTTCCCCAGGTTTGTTTAATAATCACCTATTTTTAAGTTTTGTTTTTTTCAACCTCTAGACCACATCCCGGAATATGACCCAATTATTTTATTCATATGTTACACCCTTTTCTAGCCGCTTCCCGAACTTTTTGTTAGGTTTTCAGTCACATAGTAACATACACCGCATCCCCGAATTGAACGCGTTCTGAACTTCTGCCGGAAAAATAATACAGTTGCGCCCAGACTGTTGGCAGATTTTTTTCTCTATAGTCTGACGTGAGTCCAAGTCCTCTTTGAGAATTCGTTTATCTGTTAAGTTTTATCATAGAATAATAAAATAGGACTTAATTTAAAAGGGAAGGTTGTCGCAAAATAATAAAAATACCAATCAAATTTATCCTTAAAAATGTTTTGTAAGGATAACGATTTTGTCCTTTATCCTTGAATATCTCAAAAAGCCAAAAAAAAATTTCTTTTTATATTTTGTGTATTATTGTGTTTTTAAAACATATCAAAAAATCAACTTGGGATCTCAAGGGGATCTGCGTAAAAAAAATCTAAGAACATTAGTTGAATAGTTAATAAGATAAGTGAACTCAACAATTAAATTTTTTTTCATCATTATAACCTTTATAATAATTTTTCAAATTTACTCGGTGTTCAGCGCGTGCAGGGGTATGTGAGCCCATAAATTACATATATTACATTAATTAATAAATATTTTTTCACCAAAAAAAATCTGAAATGTTTGGTACAAACATATGTTTTAATCAGAGCATTATGTCTTTGTTTCGCTTTAAACAAAAAATCGTAAAAAATACCATTTTTGCATCCTTAAGTGGGCTCTACGCTTTAAAATATCATTGAAAAGCAATAACTCGTTCTGCTAAATCCATGTTTTGCTTTACCTAATGCCAATTGATTTCTTAAAAAAATCAAAACGCAACTATTTAATTGAGGATTTTAACGGTCAAATTTTTGAAAAGGTCAATCAATCGTTCATGCGTTTTCAATAATTGAGAATTTTGTAAATCACAGTACACATATTTTGTTAATAGTAATGTAATAAAATTTGTACATATTTTTCTAAATAGTTAATAGAATTTTTGAAATAAAATTGACATTTTTTGGTTTGTTAGGATATTCGATCCGAAATAGTGCTTGTACCGCTCAACAAACTCATATTTTTCATATATTAAATTTAAAGCATAGCTCGCCTGGAAGGCTACTATTAACAGTCAGAGTCATATTCAATATTAATGTTTCAGACTTGGCATTTTGCTAACCACAAAAAATAAGTAACTAACGATTGGTATATTTTCCCAATTTGCTCAAGTTAGGGTTACAAGCATTTTATGCATTTATGAGTTACCGTTAAAGTTTTGTAGAATCAAATAATCTATATAAAATAATTTAAAATTTAACGAATTTTATTTCAAATTATATTTCAATATTAGTTTTGTGATTTTTCCTAAAAACAATTTATGATATATCTATTATTTTTAATTAACTGAAATAAAAGTCGTAACCTATAACGTTATCTTAATACTCATGTATTCTACTTGCCAAATTTCTAAAAATATTCAATGCTTACCAACATTCTTCTGCTTACAAGATTAAATTTATAAAAAACTGTTTCAAATGAGTATAAATCAGAATATATTTTTTTCCAGTCGTCCGTCGCAAGATTGCTCTAAAGTTACCGACATTTTTGTCAGCTTTTCTTACATTTATTTTGTTTTCGTTCAAGACTAATTTTAGCAATATCTACTAGAGTTGCTGATGTAACGCTACCAGTTTTATCTACCAAACTCCTTAAGTATCCATCAGACTGACTAAGTAGCTCGTATGGATGTCCTATTTCCACAGCACGACCATCATCCATTACTAGAATTCTGTCGCTATCCATTACTGTGTTTAATCGATGAGCAATTGTAAGCACTGTACAGTTTTCAAACTTTGTTCGAATTGTGTTCTGGATCAATTGATCAGTTCTGTTGAAATAGAAAAATTAAAGTTATTAACAAAAACACATGAAATGAAAAGGATGTAACAATAAAAATAAATAATATTAAAAATAAAACAAGCCCAGTAAAACCACAGTTAAATGAAAAATTATAAAAGGATTAATGATTAATAAAATCGTTTTTCAGTAAGAAAGCCACTCTTCCCAACATCCAACAGGACAACTTCTGGAATACTCTTCTTAACGCTCTCTCCTTGCATGGTTTCCGCATCTCTCGAATAATCCACACAAAGGGAAAGAGAAAGCTCTCGACTTAACATATGCAGTATATAAGCATGACAGAGTTTGCAGCCAACACAGCTTTCACTACGGTGAACCAAGTGGTTTTGATTGAAAGCAGCGATCAAGCAGTGAGCAAGTAGTATATAAATTCAGGCAGCTTTGCCGCTAGTGCGATTGTTTAATGCGAATAAGAAAGTATTGCTTCTATATTTCTTAAACGAATCGTGTTTTACTTGAAACCCCGACTAATCACTAGCTCGCAACAATATAATCCACGCAACTGAAACGATTTTTGTTCGGTCTGATTCGTAAGAATCGGCTAAGAGCAAAGAGAAAACTCTCGAAAAAATGTCTGGTGGCGCATTCTGAGTATCAATCTACTAACTTTCAGGGACACAAGAGCTTAGTACTTAAGAGTATTTGAAGCATCAGCATTTTTTTTCATTTCGTTTTCGATGGATAATAATAGCGATGAATGAAAAGCAATGAAAAGATACTACTATTACGTTCTACAATACAAATGATAATGAAAACAAAAGTAATACAAACTACATACTCAGGATCCACATTCGCAGTAGCCTCATCCAAAATCAAAATGCGATTATTCCTTAAAATAGCTCGAGCCAAACACACTAGCTGCCGTTGACCAACACTCAAATTTGAGCCTCCATCGGACATTAGATAATCCAATCCGCCATTTAAGCTCGAAACATACAACTTCAGCTGAACTTCATCCAGTGCCTTCCAAACATCCAAATCACTTACAATCCCAAAAGGATCTAAGTTGTAACGAAGTGTATCGGAAAATACTACTGGATCCTGCGGTATTATCGAGATGGCGTTCCTCAAGTCGTGTAGTCCCAAATTATCGATATCGATACCATCGATTTCGATGACACCTTCGTTTATCGCCAAGCGGAACAGGGCTTGGATGATTGATGACTTGCCAGCTCCAGTCCTCCCCACAATTCCAATTTTTTCGCCCGGCGCAATTTCGAAATTCAGGTCTTTAAGGATGCAATCCTTGTTTGAGGCATACCTCATTCCAACGTTGATGAATTTTACGAGGCCATGTTCGGGCCATTTTTCCGACGGTTTGTACATTTCAGGTGTCTCCAAGGATGCTTCCGATGGTTCCTTGATGTATTCCACGACTCGCTCGACCGAGGTCATTTGATTCTCGAACTCGGCCGTCTGTCGCATTCCCCACTGACACATTCCCACCATATTAATGCAGTTCATGATAGCGAGCCCTACATCCCCGCTTTCGTATTGATTTTCCATCAGGAGGAAACTAAAGGTTACTGCACTTATATAAAGTATGCACACAATGTCCAACCAGAGAGCTAAAGCTCGATTTGCCGCTGAAAACACGTACCACGCCGATGTGTTAATATTCTGGTGCATATGGAACTCCTGTTCCAGAATATCCTGGGCGTCAAGTGCCCGAATCGTTGTTAATCCCTGGAATGTTTGGTTCGTATGGGAATAGAGTGGGCTTCGAGCTGCCACAAGGCGAAAAGAGAACATGGTTTATAACTTCATTCCAGATTAACTTATCGTTGCCGTTTGCATACTCACTCATTGATTCGATCCTCTTCAAGCTGCGGCTCGTATTTACGTAAACATTTCGAATTGCGATAAAAATTATTAAAATAATTACAGCTGGAATTAATAACCAATAATTTGCAATCGCTACAATTAAAATAATTGCTGTTATATCCAAGAAAAACTGAAATGTGAAAAAACAAATTATTACTTTATAAACAGTTCACTGTGTGCTGCCTAGATGATACTGTGTTCACTCTAGCATCTCATAGATGGCGTTTTTATGTGAATTTAAATTACCGAAACACAAGTTAACATCGAATTTGGCAAACTGCCATCAATTGCGAAAATATCGCGAGAAAAACGATTCAAAATCCGTCCGGATGAGTTTGTATTGAAAAATCGCATTGTAGCTCGCGTAATACTGCGAAATAATTGGTCGTGCAGTTTTATTGAAATACGAAGGCACATCATGAAGAAGCCATAGGTCCTTGCGAGAAATAAAATAAATCCCACACCGAGTAGCGAAGAGTAAATTATCACGAAATTTTCCCGGTCATCTTCAGCTTTTGTTGATTTGTCAGGAAGAGATGGCGTTGTAGACGTAGAATTTTGCACAGGAGCATCTTGTTCCCAATCAACCCTGTAAAATAAAATTATTTGCATTAGTTGTTTAAAAGTTACTACAGAGGTCCAGGGAATCTTCCTCCTAAATACATTGTACTTAAAAAGATCTTGGAGATATTAAGCTCGACTAATTTAATTAAACTTTATTTGAAAAAAGAACTAAACTATTAAATAAATGTTTTTAATAATATGAAGATAACTTCTAAAATAATTAAGCTAGCATTATATGCTCACTGTAAAATTAAAAGTGGATAAATATGCTTTTATTAAATCAAAAAAAAAAAATTACCATCAAGTTAAACCAAAAAAGTCTACTGTCTACTCTTTTTGAAAGCTTAAAGTATTTCTCGAGTAGGCGTTATTTACGTACGGCAGAAAGGTGTACAAATAAGTACTGCCTAACAACGCGAGAAAATACAAAAAACCACGAGAAAATATAAAAAACAACGCGAAAATACAAACAACTACGCGAAAATAATACAAAATAACAAAGCTAAAATACAAAAAAAACACTTAAATATAAAAAAATGAGAAAATACAACAATCAACGCGGAACTACAAGAAACAAAACACAAATATAAAATATAAACCAGATCGCGAAAATGCAAAAAACTACGCGAAAATACAAAAAAAAACTCGATAATACAAAAACAATGAGAAAATACAACAACAAAAATAACGTGAAAATATAAAAAGGGACTTGATAATTCAAAAAACAATGGAAAAATATAAAAAAACATCGCAAAAATCCAAAAAAACCACGCAACAAATACAAAAAACAACACAAAAATAAAAAAGCTAATGTAAAAAAACAACAAAACAAAAAAAATACAAAAAACAATGAGAAAATACAACAAACAAGGAAAAAATACAAAAAGCAACGCGAAAATACAAAAAATAACTCGACAATACAAAAAAAAAATTGAAAAAATAACGGGAAAATACAAAAATCAACGCGAAAATACAAAAACGTCAATGTACAAAAAACAACGTACATATACCAAAATAATGAGGCAATATAAAAAACAACTCAAAAATACAAAAAACAACCCGAAAATAAAAAAAGCAACGCAAAAATACCAAAAACAACGCGATAATGCAAAAAACATCGCGAAAATACAAAAAGCAATTAGAAAATACAGAAAATAACGCAAAAATACAAAAAACAACGTGAAAATACAAACATTTTAAGTTAACTAATTTTTTTTAAATTTCAAAAAACATACATTTAGTATATGAAATAAAAAAGGTACAATTTTATTCATTTCTACAAGAAAAACCAACTTACCATCGTGACAAAAAGTAATCCACGCCAGAGAGCATTAAACGCGCACCAATAAACAAACTGAATATCACAATTAATATAAAACATCCATTCATGAATTTTAAATATGATTTATAAACATCAACTCCAACAGATCCTTCAGCTTGTTGCTCCTTTCTGTTGTCGCAATTTTCCTCGAGTTTTTCCTGAAGCGGACTTTCAATCGAATCTTCTCGATCGTCCTGATCAAAACTATCTACAACTCCTCCGGCCAACTCGTCCTGACTTTCGCCCAAGAAACTAAGACCTTCGGTATTTTGTAAGTCACGAAAACTACCCTCTGCCTCAATTTCGCCACCATTTATAAAAATCACATGCTGAACATTCTTTAAGAATTGAAGCTGATGTGTAACGAGAATACAGATTTTATCCTTTAAAAATTCACTAATACATCGTTCGAAAATATGGCGCCCAACGTGAGTATCAACTGCGGATAGTGGATCGTCCAGGAGATAGATGTCGGCCTTCTTGTAAATTGCTCGAGCCAAGTTAACCCTGGCCTTCTGACCGCCACTTAAGCTGATGCCGCGCTCACCTGCTATGGTCTGATCGCCATGGGGTAGCAGTTGGAAATCTCTTTCCAAGGCACACACTTCTATCACTTTCTTGTAGCGTTCTTCGTCGAAATCTTCGATGAAAACAATGTTGTCTCGAATGGTGCCTTCAAAGACCCACGTTTCCTGACTTGCATAGCTTAGACTGCCATTAATTGCAACGTATCCTTTTTGGAGTTCTAATTCTCCGATAATTACATTCAATAGGGATGATTTCCCGGCTCCTACGGGACCTACAAGTGCCACCAATTCGCCATCATGAACCTCAAAGTTAAAATTCTTAATTGCAACATTTTCCCTCTTTTCCTTGGCACTCCAATAGGCGGTAGCATCTTCAAAACTAATTGACTTCTTTTCCGCACTTTTGTTCTGGATCCTTCGAAGTAGTATGCCCTTCTTCTGCGATTTCCCAGCCTTGACCGAAACCATATCGTCATCCTCCAGTAAAAATTCTCCAACTCGCTTAGCAGAAACGTAGGATTCAGCCCAGAAGGTTAGAGCAACTGGCCATAGCTGGACAAATGAATCACTTAGCGCATTGAAAAAGGTCGATACTGTGAAAACCTTCTTCGCAGTCAACCAATCCCCAAAGTAGACATACGAAACCAGACTCAAAAACACCGATATTCTTGAAATCATAAAAATCGAGTTCAGAGCCGCTTGAATATAAACCGATCCTCGAAAAGCTGATATCTCCTTCTTCCTTATTTTTTCCACAACAGAAGCAAAGGACCTCTCCCACGCGTACATTTTAATAACTTGAATTCCCTGGATAATCTCGTTCATTAGTTTAACTCGTAAATCAGTCCGTTCGGCAGCACGTTGCCTAAAATAGGCTGTCTTTTTCGCAGCCCAGGCTTGAACCGGAAGAAACAATAGCATAAATCCAACCCCAATTACAGCAGAGACTCCAATCTCCAAGTACATAAGATAGCCGAACAGGATCGCTTCTAATGGACCTCTGTACAAATCATGAATAAACGTCACGGCCGGATCAAACATGGACAAATCATTCGAAAGGATGTTTATAGCACGTCCACTTAATCCATCATTGGTAGTTTTCTTCGAAAGACGTAAAATTTTCCGATAGATAAGTCCTGAACATCCAAGCCTCATTTTTGTTCCAATAAAAAACGAGTACAGCATATAGGGATGAAAAACAACCACTCGTAAAAGGGTTGGTACTACTATTCCTGCCGCATACATCCATGCCATATTTTTAGTAATTGCGTTTTGGCCAGGTGTAAAATAAGTAACCAGTCCGCCGAGACTTAATGTCTGCACGACTCTGAAAATACACAAGCCAACAATTAATTCAGTGTCAAAGCGGATGATAGATGAAGCAGCCATTTCTTACAAGATGACGCTAGTTCAGCATCACTCCTGTTTCGATATAACCACTAAGGCTCTATCATAAAAAGCTTGTAACCTAATTCTTACTTTGTTCCGGTTTCTAGTACACAGTACAGAAATCCAAGGATAATTGATAAGACGCCATAAGCACGAAAAAGGACTCGCAAGATATTTGGATTTTTATTTTTCAATTCATCGTCCCATAATTTAACGAATTTGTTAGTCAACGCTTGACTGTTCAGCGTTGGTTTATTTTCGTATATGTCATCTTCTGTTAGGGGATTTGAATATCCTTTACGGAATAGACCCTTCATCCACCTGGAAAAAAAAATAAAAAAATTAAAAAAATAAAAAACTGCATGGGTCCATTTTAAGCAATCTTCTTATCTTCGTCCACGTCAGACTTGATTTATAGCAATAGGTCTCCACTAGCAATTTATCTGGCAATGGCAATATTGCATTAAATAAAAAATCGCAATGATTGGGCAATTTATTGCCAAGCAATTTTCATTTGATCGAGTGAATTCAAAGTATCCAGTTGTAAAGCAACACAAAATTATAGACATTCTTGCAAACAAATAATTATTTAAGTGCCTAGAAGAATTGGAAGCCTTGAAAGAACTTTTCAAATACCAACAATATTCTAAAGGATTTTTTTGCGACGAAAAGCTGTATAGAAATTTAAAACAAATAATTTGACATGGCAATGTTCAGATCAAAATTACCATATGTGTTTGATGTGTCTTCAGTGTTAATTTATGTACAGCAATATTGCCATTGCCAGATAAATTGCCAGCGTATAGGAAGGGTTAGCTTTAAGGAACGTTGAAATATATCCTAATGACATCTTAGTAAGTCTTAATGCCCAAAGAAGTAAATCTCTCTATAGTTTCCAAGATTATATGAAGCTGACAAACAAAAGTAATAGGAAGTTAAGGCTTTCCAAGGAGAATAAACTACTTATTTACAAGACGGTAATGCAAGCCTTCCTTATATATGGCGTTCCAGTATGGAATTTTTGCGCCAAGGTACATAAAAAACGACTCCAGATAGTCCAGAACAAGTGTCTCAAGATCATCCTGAATCAACCCTGGGATTTTTGTACTCGATCGCTACACCAATTAGCCGAGACACCGCTAATAGAACCATTTGCCAAAAAACACGAAGAAAAACTTCATTGCAAGGTGTGCACACTCAGTAAATCTAATAATCTACAGTATATGAGTTTACATCCTAGTTAATTTAGTTTAGTTTTAGCCTAGTTTTAAGTAAGTTTAAGGCATCAATAAGGTTTTTGTTTTTCCAATTTTCCTTATGAAAATTAAATACCAAACACAAACAGTTTTATTAATTTATGCACAAAAGAAAAACATTGAATTACTATGGCTGAAAAGATATGCGATCTGAGCATCAACTCAACAGAAACATTGTGCCTACAATTACTTCTATAAATATTTATTTGGAACGAAATAAACATCTATCTGTCTATCTCAAACAAAAGCCCTTAAAAAATTCTACAGTCATGCAAAGGACTGAAGAAAGTTTAAGAGCAATCAGAGCAATTTTAACCCTTACAAAACACCCATACAAGAGTTACCTCCTAAAACTATTCAAAATTCAGATACTCCAGCGATAAGATAGCTGCCATACAAATTAGTAAGTAAATGGTTACTTGCATATGTCGAACCTTACAATGATGCGATTTACTTGTAAGCTAATAAGGGAAATTTTAATAAGACATTCCTCTGTGTAATTAGAAAAAGTCCTTTTACAAATTGAGGTACCTATAATTGTTTAATTATCATTAAAAGGCATAAATAAGCCGTTGTATTTGAAAGTTATATAAGTCAATTAATTCATACTTTGAGATATTTAAGGACTTACGTTTGTAATAATTTAAAAATATTGGCATGCGTTAATATAGTTCGGGTGATGTTTGAACACTATAAACTTGTTAAATTTTATTATGCAATAATCATTATTTTCATTTACTTTAAAAATAAAAAACGCCTCAAATCTTGTTTTCGATGCATTGAATTCAAATTGACTAAGAATAATAGGCATGTTTTATCTGGACTTCGATATTATTTGTTTATGTTCAAATTTTATTGTTTTCATTTTTAAAGGTTATATTTCACTTGTATTTTTTTTAATTCAGTCTCACTATTGCTGTGTAAGTAAAGTATTTAGTTTTTAGATTATAATTTTGTGTGTGTTATTGTTCTAGTTTTAACCATTTTAATCTAGAAATTTATTTAAATTAGTTTTAGTTAATTTTAAATTTTATTTAGATTTCTTTATTTATAAGTTTAATTTTATTTAATTTTTAGTTCCGTTTAATTCGAGATTTTTTACAATTATTTTTTACTTTATGATTTATTTAATTTTAAAGTTTAGTTTTTAAATTTTACATTTACTATGTATGACACTCTAGAGTTTACGAAAAATCCCAGGGCCTCCAAAAATGCTGTCCCAAAAGATTATGGCCGAAAAAAGTCTCTAAGAACTCGGTTTATTGCAAAATTACTCATGATTTTCTACAACTAAAAATTTCAAACGCGTTTATATCAAAACAACATTTTTCAAGCTGGCCGGAAACAATTTTTAACAGATTCTCTTGAAGTTTTGAATATATCTTTAGAACAATTTTGTCCATCAGAGTACGTAGGATGTTTTTTTATATTGCTTAGTTCATCAGTTATCAACAATTTTCTGACAATTTTTTAGGAAAATTTCACACTTTTCACTTTAGAAGTGCAAAAAATCAAAATATCGAAAAAAAAATCCTTCGTACTCTTGTGGCTGTTGCTATATGTAATCAAAATAAATTTATTAGTTTATCAAAAATTACAGGCCCTAGGTGTCCGGCCGTGGACCCCGAAAAAACGGTGACGTTATCGCAAAAACGCTGCATAGCCGTCATTTTAAAATTAATCGCTTAATAAAATTACTCTACATAGTCAATAACATGTGTTGTAAATATCCATTTTTATAATCTCGATTTATTTTGTAGTTTTTCTAAAAAAAAATCCCGAAAATGCCTATTCTTTCAGCTTCCCTTAAGTTTCTTTTTAAATTTATTTAATTTTAAGCGATATTTATTTAAAATGTTTAGGTTCAGTTTTTAATTATGTTTTAAATGTTTAGGATTTATTTCATTTTAGTTTTAATTTAGTCATTGTTTCTTTAAGTTACTATTTAATTAATTTGAATATACATAAATGAGATTTTAATTTTTATTTTCTTTTTATATATTTAAAGTATTAAATTCAATGGCCGCTATTCACAGTCATCATAAAGCTGGCTTTAAGTTAAAGCTGACTTTAGTGTCTTATTATAAATCTAAAGTCTTATACACTAAAGTCAGCTTTAACATAAAGCCAACCTTATAACGACTGTGAATAGCGGCCAATAAGTTTTATTTAGTCTCAAGGTAATTTTAATTTTTTTTCATTTTGGATGTGGTTCTGAATTTTTATGTTTAAATTAATTTTATTTATGTTTTATCCAATTTTTAGTTTTTGGGTTCACGCTGTAATTTTCCGAGATTTGGGTCTATGCTTTACATTTATTAAATTTTATTTTATTTTACCTTGTATAATGTTTCTAGAGAACAGCAGCATGCAAAATTAATAGTCTTCAGTTTTTATGAATTGAATCGAACATTTTTTAGTCCGTCGAGCTAGATTTAAAATTGACCCAAATAATCAAAAAAAAAAAGTGAGCAAAATTTTATAGCGAACATTGCTTTTAGATTTCATTCATTCAAGCTTTATTTAATTGTACGTTTAATTTAAATATGATTTTTATTTATTTTCAAGCTCCAAATTTTAACAGATTCGGGTATTATTAACTTTCTTTTTTTATACACATTTACTTATTTTTTAGGTCATAGTTTAAATGGCATTTCAATTTTATTTAGTTTTTAATTTCTAATTTAAAAGTTGTTAGTGTGATTTTTTTTTAATTTTCGAGCTAAAATTTTTAAAGGGTATTCACTCTTTTTGAATAGAACCTTAGTATTTCATCCTCAGTATTTCATCCTCAGTATTTCATCTAGTGTATCACACGAATGGCTGCTGTCTATCGCAATCAGTCTGTTTACAACGATAATAGTGACCACCCAACTTTAAACATTGAGATTTGTTTATACACTTTAGATAACAAATTAAGTAACCATTTACCAGATAGCCAGTAAAAAAATTATCTTGGATTCAGATACACAATAACTTTTAAAATTTAACGAATGTTATCACTCTTTAGTATTCTTATCCGATGGAACAGCTGTAGGTGTTCATCACACGGCACCAAATTCACACGAGACTTTTATATTTAATTATGGCGAACCACTTCAGATGCAGTTACTCCATTTTACTATTGTTTAGAAGCCAGTTCGGACATATTTTTTTGTACTTCGCCATTTTTAAGTTATCGGTAATATCAAGGTATACCAAGGACGCCATATTAATATTTGAGTGAATAAACAAGGACCTTATATTACTTAATGTATAGTAATGTATAGACTAAATTTTATAGCGAACAGTTCGAAGTAGGGTAAGGAACCCAGTTGCGAGCCCTGAGCCTATTCCGAGCATCGTCTTTAATTCCACAAATAGCTAAGAATTCATGACTATTTTTCCTTCACTACTAATTTAAGCCATTGCTGTTGTGACAATAGAAGTGGCTAAAATTGGTAGTGAAGGATAAACTGACATAAATTCTTAGCTATTTGTAGAATTAATGACGATGGCTCGGAATAGGCGCAGAGCTCACAACTGGGTTCTTTACCTTATAGTGTAAAGGAATCAGAGCCTACATAAACTTGATACTTCTGAATTTACACTTACCAAAACGTCCATTGAGAGAATATATTTGCACTATTCACTGGATTAGGCTTTCCTTTATAGTCCCAACTACCACGATTCATTGTAAGAAAAAAAAATTTTAAAATCCTTTCTCGAACTCTTTTGAATTAACACTGAGTCTTCTTACGTCTTCAACGAACTGTCCCAAAAAACATCACTCAAATTTGCACACTTTTTCAAAATTGCACTCCTTTCACAGTTGTCCGAACCTATGATTCAAATTATCGAAATTTATTTGATCAGCATTTGAATGTCTGATTTTCTTATCACCAGCCATTCACTACACTTAACTTATCTTAAGATCTGAAAAAGATACTAAACTTGTTTTCGGAATTCAATGTCTTGGATCAGTCTGGTCTGACTAGTAGCTACTTTAATTCACGTCTGTAAGCGAAAAATAGCTGACTATACCCCAAGTAGTACCGAATTATACTACAATTATTAATTTGATTTCCTAGTCTAGTCACGTAAATAAACGGACTCGGCTCTGGCTATTATCTGCTAATTTTACTGATACGGACGACACTAGAATAGAATCCGATAGGATTTACTTGGATTAAATTTTTTACGTAATTTTGAGATAATTGGGCGATCATTCAGGGATGTCTACATGTTTGCGATAGCGTAGGCAACATGCAACGGCTCCGATATCCTTCTTGGCATCAGTTCAGTCCATAAAGGTAATAAAAACACGGTTCATTATTTTTAAAATATTCAAAATATTACCATTTTATTTCGTTTCTGGTAGTGTGAAAAAAAACCACAAGTACTTAAGGATCACATTTTGAGGTAGTAGACTTTCGGTGCAATGGAAAAAAAATGGTACCGTGTCTTCTTTTTTATGTAACATAAGATACTTTATTATCACAAAAAATAATAAAGTAAAAATATTAAGCTTAAAAAATATTTTAAGTATCGTTCACTTAAATATTAATACTTTTGAGATTTTATAAAAAAACTAAGTCAATTAAGTAAAAAATAAGAAAAATTCGGTTTACTATTAAGTGTAACTACTCCTCATGTAAATTTACTGTATTATAATTATAATTTAATTTAGCAGTTTCCATCAGAATTGATGCTGTTGCCTGACCGGTTTTATTCACTAAATTTCTCAAATGACCATCCGATCGCTGTAGCAATTCATAGGGATGTCCAATTTCGACAGCCTGTCCGGCATCCATTACCAAAACTCGGTCACTGTCCATTACGGTATGTAGTCGATGTGCTATCGTTAGTACTGTACATTGGGCGAATTTCTGACGTATTGTCCGTTGAATTAGTTGATCAGTTCTTGAACGAAACGAAAAAATTTCAATGAATAATAGTTGAAAGGATATACAAAAACAAATTGAACTTACTCTGGATCAACGTTGGCAGTAGCTTCATCGAGTATTAAAATTTTATTGTTGCGAAGAATAGCACGGGCCAAGCAAACCAATTGACGCTGTCCCATACTGAAATTCGATCCACCATCCGACATTTTACAATTCAAACCGCCCGTCAACGTACTCACGTACGATTTAAGTTCTACTTCATCCAAAGCGTTCCACATTTCCGCATCGGTTTTTGCCTCGAACGGATCCAAATTGTAGCGAAGCGTACCGGAGAAGAGAATCGGATCTTGAGGAATAATCGAAATCTTGCTGCGTAAATCGTGCAGACCTAAATTCTCAATATCACTGCCGTCGATAATAATGGCACCTTCGTTGTTGGCCAATCGAAATATCGCTTGAATTATTGACGACTTTCCGGCTCCAGTTCGACCCACTATTCCGATTTTCTCCGATGGCTCAATAACGAATCGAAGATCTTTTAAAATTGGATCGGAATTCTCCGAGTATCGCATCACAAGGTTCTCGAATTTAATTTCGCCCTTTTCAGGCCAATTTTCCGACGGACGATATTTTTCGACGGTATCCAACGATGATTCGGACGGCTGTTCTGCATATTCGTTAACTCGTTCGACACAAATCATTTGATTTTCAAGTTCGGCCGTTTGTCGCATTCCCCACTGACACATTCCGATCATATTGATACATTGCATTATTGCCAAGCCGACATCGCCGCTTTGGAATTGATCTTCAAGTAACAGGAAGCTAAAGGTTACAGCGCCAATATAAACTACGCAAACCATATCAAGCCATAGGGCAAAGGCACGAGTTGTAGCCAGATACAGGAACCATGCCGATGTATTTGCATTTTGAAAATGGTGAAATTCTTTGCTGAGAATATCTTCAGCACCGAAGGCACGTATTGTCGTCAAGCCCTGGAAGGTTTGATTTGTGTGCGAGTAGATGGGACTTCGGGCTGAAAGTGAAAACAACAAATTGTATTACTAGTTCAAAAATTCTGATCAAAATTAGAAGCTCACTCATCGATTCAATACGTTTAACACTACGTCCGGCATTCACGTAAATAATTCGCATCAAATAGAAAAGAATTGAGACAATAACGGCCGGAATGAGTAGCCAGTAATTTACCAGCACAACTATAAATAAAACCGCTGTTATATCCATAAAGAACTGCAAAAGACACATCATTAAAAAAATAATCCAAATAGTCGCGAAAATTATCTTACCGTAAGGCAATCAATCATTGAATCGGGCAAACTCGTATCGATTGTATGCATATCTTTCGAAAAACGATTAAGTATCCTTCCAGACGGATTTGTATTGAAGAATCGCATTTTCGCACGGGTTATTCCGCGAAACAATTTGTCGTGCAGATTCAACGAAATTCTAAGGCACATTATGAAAAATCCATAGGTTCGTGTTAAGTACAGAATTAAAGCTGATGCCAATAGTATCGAGTACGTTATAATTAACATTTCGCGTTCCTGTTGAATCATAGGATCGGGTACTATCGACGATTCGGTACTATTGTCCGAAATGTTTGTGATATTAAATACACTGACAGTATCGTTCGATCCTAGTGTTGTTCTGTTTATTGAAACCGACTCCTCCCAAATCACCCTGCAAAAAGAAACACAAAGTTTTTAAAGTTATCTAAGAAAATCATTTCACTGCAATCTTACCATCGCGAAATGAAGTAGTCGACAGCAGCAAGGGTTCCTCTCGCCGCGATAAACAAGAAAAATACAATAAACATGAAGGAGTAGCCTCCCAGCGATTTAAAGTACGACATATAAGCCTTCAGACTAACAGATCCAACCGCTTGCATTTCCTTTCGTTCGTCGCTATCCTCTTCGGCGACTTTCCGATCAGTCGGTTTTGTCATTTTCTGAAACTCTTTATCGATTTTCTCCATATCGCCGCCCGATTCATCGTGAGTTTGAGCCAAAAACTTCAATTCGCTCAGCTTCTGAAGGCTTTGATAGCTTCCTTGTGCCTCGATCCGGCCACCATTAATAAATATCACATGTTCGACGTCTTTTAAGTACTGTAACTGATGCGTTACCAACAAACAGATTTTGCCTTTCAAGAATCCCTTGATGCATTTCTCGAAAATATGACGTCCGACTTGGGCATCGACTGCCGATAGCGGATCATCCAATAGATAAATGTCGGCCTTCTTGTAAATAGCTCGTGCCAAATTCACTCGTGCCTTCTGACCGCCACTTAAACTGATTCCACGTTCGCCGACCATCGTTTGATCGCCGTGCGGAAACAGTTCGAAATCACGCTCAAGCGCGCAAACATGAACGACTTCGTTGTAACGATTCTCGTCGAAGTCTTCGATGAAAACAATATTGTCTCTAATTGTTCCCTCGAATACCCACGGTTCTTGGCAGGCGTAACTTAAGTTGCCATTTATTGTGGCGTATCCTTTGTCCAATTCCAGTTCGCCGATGATAACATTAAGCAGAGACGACTTTCCCGATCCAACTGGACCAACTGCAGCAACCAGCGACGAATCCTTGATTTCAATATTAAAATCTTTAATAACATCATTAACCTTTTCGTCTGTGCTGTCCCAAGCAGTGGTGGCATCAAATATTAAAATTCCTTTCTGGTTTGAATTTAAATTGACCGTTCTCCTTTTGCTCGTTGTTTTTGTATCGTTAATTGAATTCATGTAGTTCACATCACCATTTCCATTCTGCTTAATATTTCCGTTCATTTCTTCTTTTGTTGGTTCTTGCTCGACAAGTCGATCCTTTCCTTCTTTCTCCAGTAAGAACTCCTTGACGCGACGAGTCGACACATACGCTTCGGCACAAAACGTTATAGCCAATGGCCAAAAATGAACCATCGAATCGTTTAGGACGTTGAAGAAGGACGATACAATGAAGACTTTTCGTGCCGTCACGGCATCACCCATATAAATATACGATACTAAACTTAAAAATATCGAAACTCTCGATATCATAGTGGTAGTATAAAGGCCAGCATGAATATACACCGTACCGCGAATTGCGTTGATCTCTTTCCGTCGAGCCTTGGCAATAACCGATGCAAATGATCCTTCCCAGGCATACATCTTTATCACTTGTATTCCCTGAATAATCTCGTTCATCAGTTTGACTCGAAAATCTGTTCGTTCGGCAGAACGTTGTCGATAGTAAGCCGCCTTCTTTGCTGCCCACGCTTGTAAGGGTATAAAACTAAGCATAAACGCCACGCCTATCACAGCCGGTATACCGATCTCCCTATACATAAAATACCCGAGCAAAATCGCTTCGATCGGTCCTTTCCATAAATCATGAACGAAACATAACGCTATATCAAATTTGCTCAAATCATTCGATAGGATGTTAATTGCACGTCCGCTAAGTCCATCATTGCTGGAGGCTTTCGAGATCCGTAAGATCTTGCTGTAGATTAAGCCGGCACAGCCTAGTCGAAGCTTCGTACCAATTTGAAATATGTACAGGATATAGGGATGAAAAACTAATACTGGAACCAGCGAGCAGAACACTATTCCCCCGGCATACAGATATGCTGTGTCTTTACTAATTTCGGTTTGTCCAGCGACAAAATAACCTACTAGACCACCAAGGCACAACGGTTGAGCGACTCTGTAAGACAAATTTTAAAGGATTTAATTAATCTCAAGAAAGCTGATCAAATTATTTCTTCACATACCTTACAGTTGTCTCCACAAGACAATGCAGGAGACCGAGCGCGATCACTACAACTCCATATGCACGAAATATTGCCCTTAATAGGCTAGGCTTCTTGCTTTTTAGCTCCTCGTTCCATAGAGCTTCTAATTTATTTGTGTTCTTCTCGCTATCCAACCATGGTTTATTTTCGTAGATTTCCTCTTCGGCTAGAGGTCGACTGAATCCTTTGCGGAATATATCACGTACCCACCTGAAAAAGAAAAGATGAATTAAGTTCTATTAAATAGTTTTTTGATTCAAAAAGGTATAATACAGCGAGATCACCGCTGGCGATACTTTCAGTGGCCAAATCCAAGAGTGGAAAGGATCTGGACAATAGCTCGATAGCAGAGAGTGATCGTACTTTAAGGTATCCTAAAGCCGGAATTCTTTAATTAATTATTAAAAAATTAATTAATAAATTCACAGCTCAGATATTTCAATCGGAAAAATATATTGCGTTTTAGGTACATGATAAAGAAGCCAGAAAGAAGTTGAGGTCACTAGATGCTCGTGATCCCAAAGGATTTCTGGTGGAAAATTCCTTTTGTATTTATTGCGCGGGTACAATGAGGGGATGGCGGGCGTCTCCACCCTCCGTCCAGTTAGAATACTTACGCCGCTCCCACATATAACATATGAATTACATAATTGGTCCATGCTAGTATCAGTTATTACGTGATTAGAAAGCCATTACATAAAAAGTCTGTGGAATTGAAAACCAATCTAAAATCTCATCAATCCAAAGAAATACGCAGTATGTCGAAAGCCTATTGGAGTTGAAAATCTAAAAATTCTGAAATAAAGGTTTGACGATTATGTGGGAAGTAAAAATGAATTCGATATCTCATCACATCTAAGAAATATGTACGAATTACGCAACCCGCTTGTACCCACTTAGCGATTGAATATCCAAAAATCCTGAAATAGGTTTTTTGGAGGTTTTAGGTTTTAGTATTAATGTAAAGAAAGCCCGAGGAAGTGAAAACCAATCCGATGTCTTATCACTCCTAAGATATATGACGGAATTCGTGAAAACGTGTTAAGCCCGATTATACCCATTTAGGGGTTGAAAAAAGAAAAAAAAAACTTGAAAACAAGCTTTAGATGGTTATTTAACAAGCCCGTGGAAGTAAAAAGTTATTCGATATCTAATCAAACCTGAGGCAAACGGTTGAATTTGTGAAAATGTGTACAGCACCATTACACCACCTTGGTGGTCGAATTTCAAAAATTCCTGAAAACACTTTTTAGGTATTTGTATGAAGAATCTGTAGAATTAAAATGAATTAAATTTTTGGGAAGACCTAATAGATATGACGAAAATCGTGCAAAATATATGCATTCCATTTTCTTAAATAATTTTTTTTGCCCTCCTTCCAAACACCAATGGATATTTGAATTTTTTTAAAATCAATATTACTTTCCTAGTTAATTTAAATATGCATACCAAGTTTCAACTTTCTAGCATAAGCCGTTTAATTGTAAGGAAAAACCACCTCCACGTCCGTACCATACTACCCCTATACAAAATTATATTTTTCCAACATGCTACTACTATAGCTCTTGGTAAATACCACGTTTCAACTTTATATCATTATAGGTTCTCGAGATAGAAACATTGTAACTTTTTCTTAACCCAACCTCCTCCCCCGCTATTCATTGGACTTCTCTTTCAAAGTCGTGGCCGTAGTAGAAAAGAAACTCTTGAGAGAGACGTAAAATTGTATGCTCAAAATACCAGGTTCAGAAAAAAATAAGTTTTATCGGGATGAAATGTTTTGCGGCTTCTACTTCTTAGTTCCACTTTATCAAAAAAAAAGGAATTGTTCATTTGGTGGTCGGTATTAAAGAAAGATAACTTCGAAAGTGATAAATAGAGATGGGTCATTCATGAGTGAACTGTTCCAAAAGATCAGTTTATTGAAGTGAGTAAGTTAACTAACTCACTCGTTTTGGTGAACTGTAGTTCGTTCGTTTAATCCGAACTTAAAAAAAATAGTTCCTTCATGAGTGAAGACCTTTTTATTTATTTTCTTTAGGTCCTCACATTCAATCCGAACTTGAAAAGAACTAGTTCCTTCGCCGGGTAATTGATCTTCAAAAGAAACTGGAAGTAGTTAACTGAACTAGTTCATTTCATTCAAAACAAGTAGTGAGTGAGGATCTTTTTTTTTATGTCCTCACATTCAATCTGAACTTGAAACCTCACCTTCGTGAGTGAGGACCTTTTTTTTCAATCCGAACTTGAAAAGAACTAGTTCCTTCGTAAGTGAAGACCTTTAGATTTTTTTTTTTTTAGGGCCTCACATTCAATCTGAACTTGAAAAGAACTAGTTCCTTCGCCGGGTAAGTTATCTTCAAAAGGAACTGGAACTAGTTCACTGAACTAGTTCATTTCGGAGTTCACTCACTCAAAAGGAATTGCTTTGCCCATCTCTAGTGCTAAAAGTAGAGTAATAAATGAATCCTCATGTGGAAGGTGATAAAAATGTCTTTTTAGATTCTAGGAAAACATTTTAGATCTGCCCCGTTTTTCAGTTTAGTGACCGTAAACAAAATGGTTTCTCTGGAATTTATTAAAAACGGCTACAAATCGACCATACCGTTTTAAGTAAGTGTTTTTACCTTAAACAGTGAAAAGAAGAAATGATATTAACGTAAGGAACGACATACATATCTCGAAAACAGTACGAAAACAAGCATACGTGTGCAAGGGTAGCTTACTAAGGTTTTTTAGCTTTAAAACATATGTCCATTCCTATAACTCTATAACAATACACCCTACATTAAAAATAATATATTTTGAGAAGGAACTCAGTCAGAGATAGAGACCTTGAATTTTTTACATCCAATAAGAAATTTAAATGTTTTCATGAATTTAACTAGTCTTTTTTTACTGATATTTATTTAGAAGCAGTCAGCTTTAACACCATACTTACACCATAAGCGCTTAATAATAATAAAATTTTCATTGCAGCACCTCGTCCTAACTTCTTTCATCCCTGGATAATACTTACATCCCCCAATCTTGTAGACGAAGACGCAATCTGTTTCGCTTGAATTTTGGTGCACTGAATTCAACTTAATATATTTTGATCTATTTTAAATAAGCCGAAAAACTTAAAGCGATTTAAGGACACGAAAAAGTCTTAGGCAAACGCAGAGCAAGGGACTAGCGGTTGAAATTGCACCTTCTCCGCCCAAAAAATTTATTCAATAGAAGATTTAGCGAGGTTTTCTCAGCGTATCATTTACATATTGTTACATGCATACCGTGAGAACAAAAACCGCAAAGTCATTCGTAGAATAAAATCAAGTTTTTTAAGGGCATGTATGTGTTTGGATTTGAATTTAAGTTTGAATCATCTTTTCAACCTAGTTATGTACAATTTTTTTTGCAAGTAAATTGAATAAATGTCGTAATACGAGTATTACTTCTATTTGTATTTTATCTGAAATCACAGCAAACCCTAGTCTACTAAAATATACAATAGTAATGCAGATCATCGCAAATATTGTAGTATCATAAAATATGACAACAAACAAAAAATGAGTTACAACTTTATTTATCATCCTCTATTAACATTTTCCATTTTATCTTAGACATGATAAGAGGGTTTAAGATCAAAATATTATTTTTATTTTTTTCGGTTACTAAGGCAACCTAATGTTGTGAAATACAGAAAAGATTGTTGTTGAGTTATAATCATTTGATAGGCGGACCAGCAATTAATAAGCAACGGTCGGCAATTTATAATATGGTTTAATTTTGCATTAGATTACGCCATTTATTCGCAGCTTTTATTGTTACAGTGTTCGAAGAGAATTTTATTTTATTAATTTGTTTTCCAATTGTTGAAGCTTTGTTTCAAATTATGATGAAATTCTGTAGTGATAAACTGGGAAAAGTAAGTTTTATCAATTATGAGAATATTTTTTATCAGTTGGTTCTTTCCGGCATCTCTTTTCAATAGAATTACTAATTTTGGTTTTGCCAATTTAAAATTTTTTTCATTGCTACGCTTAGCTAAACGACTTAGGGAGTTGATGCCCTACTGTCCTACAACCGCCCAATTAGAGATGGGCAAAACAGCTCCTTTGAGTGAATTACTTCACTTCGAACTTCAAGGAACCAGTTCAGTGAAGTAGTTCCATTGAACTGTTCGTTCCATCGTTCTTTCATGTTCGTTCCATCGTTCCTTCGTGTTCGTTCCATCGTTCGACCGCTTCGTTCTTTTCAGTTGATAGTTCATTACTTGAGGAGAGTTCAGTCATGAGTAGTCCGAAGACAGCAGAGCAATAAAAAAGTTCAGTACATCTTGAGTAGGTATATACAGTCAAAACCGGATATAACGACTTTGTTTTTAACGACGGATTTGTTATTACGACTGAATGGCATGGTCATGGTCGAATCTCTATACAAAGGAATGTATCTAAATTGCATGTTGCTTATAACGACTATTGGATATAGCGACGAGTTTAGAGGGTCCCTTCAATGTCGTTATATCCGGTTTTGACTGTAGTTCCCACTTTTTTTGTCACGTGTCCAATGGAACTGCAGTTCACCAAAAGGGTGCAGTTACTTCACCCACTCACTTAAAGGAAGTGTTCTTTTGGAATACTCCCGAGCAACCCATCTCTACGCCCAATGGATGGAAATATATGCTTCAAGAACCGTATAAGATAACACGAATGTAACGCATTCTTACGCAAGAAGTCGTCTATTCTACTGAAAACTATAGTTCAGAGAGAACGCACTATAAAAATCTATTATCTACCCTAAAATGTGGCTACTCGTATATAATATAAAATTTGAAGTCTCTACTACAAACCATTCTGATAAAAAAAAGCTTTGTGTCCAAGCTTAGCAACACGATTGACTTTTCCGAGGATGTGTTGTTAGCTTATCGCGAAACCCCCAACAGAAATGAACATTAATGAAAAGCTTTGGTTACTGCAAAAGCACAGAAATATCATTCAGCAGGATTCGAACCCATAACCCTTGGGTTGATACGACTAACACCCTTATACACCGACCACCAAGGTTGCTACGCGTAATATTCGACAATTCAACGTTGATTAAGACAAAACATGTTTCTTTAATATAATCATTTTGCAATTAAAATTCAATACACTTATGCGTTACCTTCAAATCAATCAGATTATAAAATAATCGGCGTGCGCCAAGTTGTACGCATGTCGCCTTATCGCAAAATTTGTTTCAATGAAAAACTCCTCTTAGATACTAGCGACTCATAGTTCTGTTTTTCTGATTTCATTAAAAAATAAAATAAATTACTAGTAAGATAATGGAATTAGCTGTGAATTTATTATATATTAATAAATAGATTGTGGCGGAAAAAAAAAGACACCGCATTGCACTTAGTTCATCGAGATATCATCGAGGATTATCAGGCTGAACACTGTTGACCTACATTATGAAATTACTGCAAACTATTTTTGTTATCAAATTGGCTTTAATTATTTCTTGAATTTTTCTATAAATAATACAAAGAAAATATAATAATTAATAACCTTGTCGACGAAAATGAAAAACACTTTATACAACGACCAATTCTTTTTCCAATTCTACGTAAAGGACAAAAGCAACATCATTTACAATGCCAAAACAAATGACTAGAAAGTTGGATTGTTACGTTTATCATTCGTCCTGTAAACGAATCCAACAACAGTTGTTTTTTTTTTCAATTCAACTACTCCACGCTGCCAATCAACACAGCAACTCGACAAACAATACTTAGATAAGAATAGCAGCATGGAATAACATGTGCAAGTGACCGAATGACGCACAACATGTTACATGAAGAAGTAGTGGGCTAAAAACTTTTTTCTATGGAAATAACAATGAAATGTGATAAATATAACTCTGGAAGTTTATCAAATATTTATTTATGTCATGAAATTGATGGAGCTGAGACAGTCATTCCACTTAATACCGACTTATTTAGTTATCATTCATTATTACAAATTTATATTGAAACCAATTCAAGTATAAATTGATTGAAACATGGTCAAAACGAATTGTTATGTAAACATTTAATTAAAACAGAAGTCGGAGTGAGTTAAGAACTGCAAGAAGAAAATTAAGCCAACAATCTATCAGTTACTATAATTTAAGATTTACTAGGTCATATACTTTAATAAACTCAGCAGAACACATTGTGGTATGAAGTAGTTATTGTCATTAATTTTACTAATTGCCAAACTTGAATTATATCCTTTAGGTCTAAGTAATGTGTATAGCTATTTCCAATATTTTCTAGGCAATTAGAAAGTTATCTATTCGCAACTGACAGGATTTGATCAAGAATAATGATATCATATTGCTTGAAATTGGAAATATTTATAGCATTTGTGGAGTAGGATATTTTGGTATTTTATTGATTGGATTAATGACACAATTTGGTTCAATCAATCTCGAGCTCTTCGGTACGAAAGTTCTTGAATTCCGATATGATCCATTTGGGGCATACCACAACTTTTGTGGCACTGTTACTGTTTCAAATATAATTTTCTTGTGTACAGATTTATCGAGTCATTAGTGGCGAATTAAGAAGCATCAATGGACAACTTTGGAGAATGCAGCGTCATTTGTCTTCGATTCGCAGGAAAACCTTGGAAAAAAATGGAAGGCAATTGAGTCCAAGCTACCCCATCGTGGCTTATGCCAAAAGAGTCGACAAGAATGAGTTTTTAGCTTTTCAGGAAGACATTTGGCGATGACAATGGACATGGAGAATACTATCTCCTATTTCTGTAGGTTACTCCGTGCTGCTATTCTACCTTCGGTCTGATTACTGTGTTGATTGGCAGGAAGTAGTTTTTGGATTGGATATTCTTAAGCTCGGCATTCATACTACTGTATTTAAAACTATATTCACTATACATTACTATTTTTTATTTTTTACATTTTGGACGATCAACTAACTATCTAAAGATAATAAGTACATAATGACTAGTTTTCAACAATTTTCTGCTTAGTGATTGCGTAACCTTCAATGGTCATTTTTTATTAATCTTTTTATAGCAACTGGCATGTATCTAACTATACACAGCCACAATCAAAACTATCTATCTAATTGAGAGTCTCAATGAAAAATACCAGCAAATTACAATAAAGAGAGAAAAGTGACAAAAGTCTTTTTTACCTATTAAAAGGTGAAGGATTTTTGATGAAGTTCATACTTTATATAGAGAGAAATCTTCAGCGTTTCTTACCGGCTTTTTGATAAATATCAACTATAATAGATGACTTGTAGATACAGACCGTTGAATTAATAATTATGTTGTAGATATTGGAAACGAATTACATTATGTATGAAAAAAAAATTGTTTTCACATTATTTGCACTTGATGTATGTGCAGTTAACCAAGATGAAGTGGAACTACAAAATAAAACCCATAGATCTCTGATTGAATTCTTTAGTATCGATTCGAGTATAACTTTTTTTTTTCAAGCGGAAAGGAACAATCAACTTGTTTAGATGATCGTATTTTTAATGAGAGGTTGAATGTTAACTATATATTTCGAATTGCTTCACGACTTCCTTTCTGTTTGGTATAATATTTTATCGGATGTAGAGAAACAACCGAGTTTTCAGTCTTCCATTATTAGATATTTCAAGATCTAAGCCTCAATAACATTAATCATTTGTTGCTTATAACATGAAAATTTATTGATGAAAAGGACCAATTTACCTCTTTAGCTCGCTTTTTCAGTGAAAGATTTTCACCTTGTTCTACCTTTTCTTCACAAATTGCTCTAATACCGAAAAACATGAAGACAAGCTCCTAAAGATGCTCTTACACAATTTGTCAAGTAATTAATTGCCCGACGACCGACGACTATAGCCAAAATCAGCAATTAAAGGAGCAATACAGGGCAATATCATGCTAGTTACGCCAATATTTCGGCAATGTGGCAATCTTTTCACAGATTGCTTTCGCTAGAATTCATCTCACAATAATTCTACACTATAACATTAATGGCTTTTATGGTAGCTTACCATGAAAACATCAATTAATTAAAATATTGGTAAAAAATATAAAATTGCTATTGCCAAGTCTCGATCCTGCGTTCGTGGCGTGGGGCTTTACATATCTTGGATTACAACCATAAAATACCATAAGATACCACCGAAATTGGTTAGTTGAAACATTAGATAATCTTCAATGCCATCACCTGTAGGTTTCGGTTGCATGACTAGAATTTTTCGCTAAGTTTATAATTCGCGATTGTAAATTAGTTTCAATATCGCTATACAGCATTTTCCTCAGCAATTCCACCAGCTGTCAGGGTGTTTCGGATAGTAGGCTAGAATACACCCTCTGAAGAGCCTATGCCTTCTGATGACGAAACAGCTCTTTCGGACCGAGTCCAACACAATCTTATAGAAAACTGGCCTCTCCAGTGAAGATTTTCCAATTGTCATGTCCTCTAGGACAGCGAATTATCTACAGTCGGGGATTTCGTGTTGGAAAGCTACAAACATTAAATATCAACTCTACACTATTATCGACTTCCAATAGCAGTATCGTCCGAAAATATAGCCATCGATGTGTTGTCATCGAGTGGTATGTCTCTGGTATAGAAGATAGAGTGTTGGACCAAGAACTCTGCCTTGAGGTACACCAGCTAAAGTTTCATTCGGATCCGAATATTCCTTTCCGTAACAGTACTCGAAAGTATCTGTCCGCTATATATCATTTGAGTATTTAAAAGTATTGTCTAGGTAAGACTCTGTGGAGTTTATACTGTAGTCCTCCATGCCACACTTTGTCAAAAGTCTGCGCAACATCCAAGAAGATTGCCAAGCATATATTTTTCTCCTCTAGTGCCTTCTCAACTATGTCCGTAATGCGATGTACCTGATCTATCATAAGATGTTTGTGTCTAAATTCGAATTGATGGTTAGGAATTAGACTTCTATTATCTATAATACAATTGAGTCTTTTCAAAAGCAATTTTTCAAAAATTTTCGACATCACAGGCAAGAGAGATAATGGCCGATATGATGTTACTTCTGTAAGCGATTTGCCTTGCTTTGGAATAACAATAACTTCAGCTATCTTTCAATGTCGAGAAACATGCTTCAGCTTAAAACAAGAATTTATTAAGTGTTGGAGTTTCAGCTAAGCCATGTCGAGTAGTTCTTTAATAATTTGTCCAGTAATGAGGTCATAACCTGACACCTTTTTTGAGGTTGTTCTTACACATGCTTTTTAGTTCCCTTAAAGTGATAGATGGGATTTCAACTTCGTCCACTTTACATATCAATGAAGGTTACATTTTCAAGATCTGTCTTCTGCGAAAACGTTTGAAAGACATTGGATAGGTGTACCGGGAAAAAATCGGCTTTCTGCTTTGGATTTCCAATCCATTTACCGTCAACTGTTTTTTTTTTTGCTGCTTTCCAAAGTGAGTAGGCTGTGTTTTTGTCTGCTAAGTGAAGAAGCCATTTTTCTTCTCCACTAGAAGTCTGCATGCAGAAGCAAAAGCGCAAACCGTCCACGAATTAGTTGCAAACAGACATTTATCCTCCTTTACAAGGCTGGAACTGGTTGATAATCCACTATTATTAGCACTCTTATAATATCCCCCTACTGGGCATGCTCTGGAGTCAAATATCGTTATTAAGTTTTAATTTTCCTTTTTACTATTTTCTTTTGATTTCTCTTTAATTTAAGTTACTTAGTAAGTTAGGTTTAAGGCCACTACACAAGGTTATTTGAAAACATTTTTCCTTGAATTTATGTAACTAAAATTGTCACAAATGTTTTGCTTTGCTGTGCTAACTAGGTTTAATACAGCTGTTAAAATTTTGAATTATCTGTTCTCTAAATTATAAATTATAAGATGTTAGACATACATAAGTGGATAAACTAATAAATATTGATTGATTGATTGAGGTTGTCAAGAAATTTACTGAAGGATTCGTTTTTAATTTCTGTGATACGCCTTTTCAGTTGATTACTCAGCCTATTAAATACAGTTTTATGACTAGGATATCTTGACAACTGCCATTTTCTTCGTACATGCCACTCTTTCAAGATCATTTCTCTAATTCCTTTCAAATAGTTTATTGACACTTGGGTTCTTTGTGTCTGCAGTTGGTATACTCTATTCTGCTGCCTGTTGTACATCCGCTACAATTTGTTCAACTTCAATGTCGATTTAATTCACAATTTCCAATGGAATTCTTAGATCAATGTATTGCTCGGGTTTTTCTCTGAATTCGTCCCAGTTGGTCCTTTTGTTGGTTAGTCTGGGCAGTCTCTCACTTTGTATAACAATTTAGCTTAGTGTCAATATCACAGGAGTATGATCTGATGAAAGATTGTTATTGCTTTCGGTGCCTGTGTAGTTTCTATTCATTCCTTTGGCAGCAAAAAAGTCAATCAGATCCGGAATCAGATCAGATGAGTTGGTCAATACGTTGGTGAAGTCCTTTGTAAGTCCTGTTTCGCATTAAAGTCACAATAAAATAAAAGGGAATTAATTTGTATCTGAACTCAGAAGTAGATTATACACAAGCAGAATAGAGAGGGATGAAGCGGTGTTGAATGGTAACAGGGACGTCCTCACCTACTCCCCACAAATGCCGTCCCTAAATGGTAAATAGGTCCTATCTAGAGGCGGTCTCACCCTCTATGACCGCTACTAATCTTACAAGTGGACATTACGGAATCGATTCTGTAATCATTACAATTCCTACTGGGAAGACTCGTGGAGATCGGTGATCTCTTTTTTAAAGGGGAATCACAGTCAGTTGGTGACGAACAAAAAGCATTGACTTTGCAATTTCCTAGAACTACAAGCTACGTTCGTCTTTCTTCCACAAATTAGCACAAAGAACTTCAATGCACATGATAGCAACAGCTTTTGCGAATGGTGGGTCACTATCAATTCCTTTATTCACCCAGTAGCTGATTTAACTTAATATAGACCGTCAAGTAAAATTTAAAGAAGAATTCCAATTCCACCCGCCACCTATCACGTCAGCTGTTTCAGCAGTTGCACGTGCCAGGCAATAAGCTCGCAGCATAACGATACAGATACAACACAAGGCCGAACACAGTGTCCGGGGGAACCCCCCTTTTTGCGGGTATTGATGGAAATTGGAAATCACATTGCAATGACGCAAATTTATGTCATGGCGTGATTGTCGTTGAAAAAAAAACCACTTAAACCGCTCGTGTTGAAAAAAAAACATAAAAAATCGAAGAAAAACTGCAACTCAGCAGACAGTACCAACAAGCTTGGATCGGACACCGAGGTCGGGGTCAGTCTCAATTCGCTTCGGGCAGAAATCGTCAAGTAAAACCGCTACTGTCCGGTAAGCGGTAAAATTTCATTTTATTCTAAAAGGTCAACCGTGAGAACTCACCAGAAGCTCCATTTCGATAGAACGTTCGCCTTGATAACGGGATTCGGATCATTTTTGCACTGACTTTTAGTCCGATTCATTTTCGATTTTTTTCTAAATTTATCACTTCACAATTCGCGAACACGTTTCCAATTTCGCGAAGCAAAAAAAAAAGCCACACGACTATACAAATTTCGACGCGGCCACTACATTCACAAATTTATGAAATTCTCAGAATTAAAAGTTCCACTCGCCCTCAATCGATACCGCCGGCACGATCTCCACAACTATAATCACACGACGAAGAAAAAATCCAATCACCTTGAAGGTGGTGCCCAGGTAAAAGGTAAAAAGAACGGGAATAAATCACTACACCAGCAAGACGAAGAACAAACACCGCACGAACTTCCTCTCGCGAAGAAACTCGTCAACTGACTGAAACGCGACTAGCGTCCGGACCGGAACGTTGTTAAATGCGAAAATTTCACAACGGGGGCAACGGCTCAGTCGATTGCGCAACTTTTTGTAAAGTTTTTCGGTCATAAATTAACCGGATATCAGAGAAAAAACAATCAGTTTTACGTACGTCCAGCAATTTCATCCACTCCTACGTCCTGCCCTGGAGCCTCCGCGACTTTACTTGGCGCCTGGCGTTTTCTTATTAGTTTTTTTTTCTTGTAACCCGACGAATTTGACGTCGAACAGCTGATTGATGCGGCTTTCGGGACAATGTACTGCTAATTCTTTGTACGACGTGACGACACACCAGCTGTACAAAAAGCTTTTGCTTTGTGGTAGTTTACAGTTTTTTTCTACTCGTAAATTCCCCCCTAGAAAGTTTATCGAGGAGATGAATCAGCTGTTTAATGTTTCCGTTCGAATTGTGAGGGGAAAATAAGCTCGACGATAAGAGCCATCTGTGAGTTAAGCGGAAAAGGTTTATTTGTAACAGCTCGTTCTTGGCGGATATTTTATCAAAGAAAATTTAGAAGGCCTTACTCAAGAATGGCCAGGCCGAAAATTGATAAGAGGAACTCTAGTGTTGTACCTTGGACTCTTTCCTAAGCAGCTACGTCGTCATAGTACATGAATCATCTTCCGCATATCTAAATTTCTAACCACATCGCTTTTTCACACAGTATTTTCCGCATTGTAAATAAACATACGAATACAAGTACATACAAGAGAATGCCGGCTTCAATTTCGTACACTAATCACATTAGTACTATCAAATGACATAATGACCAGAAATGCAATCGACTTACACTGTTTTGACCTAATGTTTACCGCCATAGCGTAACAAGGTCAGCGACTCAGCGTTATGGGTTAGAGAGAATAATTCTATCTCAGTTCACAGACTTTTCGTCCTAATTTTTTCCGGATGCTCGGTTCGGTTTTGATCAACGAAAATCCAAGTGAATCGTTTTTGAGCAATGTACTGTGGCTTCTGCACTTGATTTGGAAAGGACTAACGAGTCTATTCAGGATCAGAGTCACAAGTCACAAAATAGGTGGAAAGTCACAATTAATTCAAAATTCATACAAAACTGTGACTCGCTACTTTGTGACTTGTGACTCGGTCCTGAATAGGCCTGTAATTCTCGAGATCATCAAGTTCAACTGCTCAATTCTACTCTCCAGACGCTTGATTGATTTCCTAACTAGGTTAGTTAAGGTGGGTGCTCGCTAAGCAACCAAGTACATTAACCGCCAATGAGTCCGTTGTGATTCCACTTGTACGGGAAGAAGTACCCGTGTGCCCAAGACACATCTTAGGTGAACCTCACCGCTAACCTGACAAACTGCAACAGCTTGTCTAGCTTAATGTTTGCGAGTTCGTCAAGGTCCATGGCGAAGCGCATACCGACAGTACGTTCCCGCCTCAAAGCCCGACCACGACAT
The DNA here is from genome assembly GCA_949128065.1 of Beris chalybata. Classification (NCBI taxonomy): domain Eukaryota; kingdom Metazoa; phylum Arthropoda; class Insecta; order Diptera; family Stratiomyidae; genus Beris; species Beris chalybata. The sequence continues at coordinate 133,436,485 of OX421894.1, forward strand.
TCGCAAAGCATGTGGAAAATACTTTCCTTGGCATCGAGTTCACTACAGCTGCGGCACAGATATGCAACGTTCGCAGTACCTAGTCTTCTAGCGTGATGCTGGTCTATCAGGCAATGGCCCGTCAGCACACCAATTAGGATACGGGGAGTATTCCTATCTCCGAAAAGGAAAAACTTTGTCCTGCTCGCAGTTAGGGTCGGTCAGAGCTGCCAAGCCACGAGACACGATGTGAGAGTATATAAATATATACTCGAGATGATAAGCAGCGATTGAGTTGAAGGCGGACGTCATACCATTCACTTGCACGCAAAACAACAGCTAATTGACATATCGACCCTGTTTTGTCTCACTCTCTCCCTCACTAAAACACCAAGACTGCTCCTGCCTCGTCTCAACCGGCTTCAAAGAGATTTATACAAAACCGGTAGCTTGCCGTCTTCCGTAGCTCTCTGGGTCGGACCACCTCCTGTTAAACTCCGATTCCGCCGTCATATCGATAGCTTATTAAATGATGAAGACCTCAAAAATCAACTCCCCCACTTCTCCAATATACAACGAGCAGATTTTTGGCAAGAGGGGATCAACAAATTAGTCAATCGGTGGAACAGATCATTAATAATGATGAAGACTATATTATTAGGTCTGTTCTTTTTGTCGGGTTTAGTGTACACTGAGTACACTTTTTACACTAGCTCTCGAGCCAGTGCAGAAAAGTCTAAAAGGGAGTGGTGGGGGGTAACAAGCATACTCTTTGAGTTTGAGTTTGTGCCATTGATTTGACGTCAAATGTTGTTTAGAAAAGTTAGTGGAAAAAAGTGCAGAAATTTCATGCGAAAAGAGCAGACCTATTGATTAGTTTGTTTTTATAACTTTTATTTTATGTAATGAATCTTAAGCCTTGTTTCCATCTACCCTTAATGACGTACTTTTGAAAACAGACCACGATTTCTCATACAAAGTTGTAATTACAAAATGACAAGTTTTAATTTCAATTACGATACTAAACACGAAAACTTGTCAGTGTAAGCCCTGAAAATTTCAGTGCAGTGCAATTGTTCATGCGCGAAACGTCACATTCGGCAGCTGTTTGACAACAATTTTCGCCACCGCACAAATAGAAAAACGTAAGCGTGAGCATAGTGTAATGTATATGTATGTACTGTCTAGTTGCAATTATTTCCGGCATCAACTCCATTTTGCACTTTGTAGTCGTCGATTATCGAAATGAATATCAACAAGCGCACCAGCTGATCAAACTGTCACATTCAAAACACGAAATAAAACTCGAATGTAGATGAAAACAGATCGTGCTTTTGAAAACAAAACATGTAGATGAAATGGGCTCTTATAAGTAAAACACTTAGGATTTTATTACACAACCTAATAGAGATGTATCTCTATATATAGAGATATATGTATAACTCTTCAACTCTATAGGCTACACCAACACCCCTTTGGGAGACGACACCATTCCATAAGTCAATCTTCTATTCTGAGCCTCCTCTAATATCAACAAAGGTTGGAATCTCCGATTTCCTGTTTCCTTTTCTTCTCTTATCTCTTTCTCGTATAGATCTTCGTTGCTTCCTAATTCATCTTCCCAATTCATCATCATCAAATTATAGCTATCGCTTAACAATTTGCCATCTTGCAACTTATTTGTTGTCTTTCTGACTTCCCCAGGGACGGAGTCTAAGGTGTAGGGATCTTTCTGGCACCAGTTTAGTGCACACTAAAATTTATAATAGCTACACCTGGCAAAAACAACAAACGTAATTTATTTAAATCAACCTACCGGTACCGTTACAATCTATACTCCCGCCATCTATCGTCGATTTCACCACCACCACCGTATTATGAAAAACTCGCACATCGGGCAGCCCATAACAAAAATCGCCCAATTGCACCGCCACAAGAAAAAAACGCCAAATGCCAAAAAGAGCGCGCAAACAAGTTTCAAGTTATCGAATCGTGGGTCGGAGCCATTAAGTTCCAATTTCTTCTAAAGTTTTTAGTGTTTTTTTCCGAGTGCCTTTGCAAAATTTAAAGCAAACGGATTTCACTTTGTAGCGACTATCGTTGCCTTTTTCAAGGCATCGTTTCCTTTTCGCACTCGCCCGAACATTTTTCGTGGAAATTTCTCAAGGTACGGGAAGTTGACAGTGCGAAAATTAAAATTTTCTGTGGTTTTTCCGCGACCGCATTGTTCTGTGTCGCCAATTTGCACAGTCCTTTCATTATTTTGTAGACGCTGTTCGAATCGTGTTAATGTTGTTTCTGTTGTAAATTGTTATTTTGTATTCTGGACGAAATCACGTAAGTGGAAATTAGTTTCTAAGTCGGAACTGGGATTCTAAAGACGCAGTTCGAGGTGATGGGCAATCTAACTTAAGAAATTTGATTAGTTAACAATGGGACGTTGCATACTAAATTACTAAACTGATATATTTCGCTGGTTTGTGTAATAAATTTGATTTATGCAAACTACAATTCCACTAGAAGAAGTTCTATGCTAGCTTCTCACAATGTAAAAAATCCATTCTCAACAATTCCACTTATCCGAAAAAGGCTGGAAGGATCCTACTCCAATTTCCTATTGGTATGCTAACTTTGTACAAGCTACGATTGGTTTTGGAATAGTGGTCCGGTAGAGACGTCCCTTTAAAACAGTAGTAGAACCGAACGAATCTAGAAACTAGAACACGGTAAATTTCCTCTCATTCGTCACTGAAGTCTGGTAAATTTTGCGTTCATTATTCCTTACATCGTGTCTCGTGATCAGGCAGCTCTGGCCGACCCTGAGTGCGAGCAGGAAAAAATTTGTTGCCGTTCTTTTATAGATTTTTATGTAATATAATATATTATTTGTTGTTATTAGATTTTTCGTGGTAAGCTACCACAGAAGCTATTATGATTAGGAGTTAGTTATTCTTTCCGGTGTCAGTGGAGTGAAACTCCAACACGCAGTCCCCGACTGTGGACTAACCGCCATCCCTGAGGATATGACAAATTTGGAAAGAAACTTCACTGGAGGAGCCAGTTCATCATAAAATTGTGTTGGACTAGGTCCGAAGGAGCTGTTTCGTCATCGGAGGGCATAGACTCTTCAGAAGGTGTATTCTTGCCTACTAACCGAAACACCTTGACAGCTGGTGGGATCGCTGAGGTAAATTCTATATAGCCACATCCCATTCCAAATTTATTACCGAGACCTACGCGCCAACCGTTAGTTAGTTAGTTAAGAAAGGATCAGTACTGTTCATAATCACAAAGAAAAATGGTAGTAAGTCGAGGAACAAAGTACATTTCCATAGTAAGTTCCGGAGAACGTGATGATTCATTTACTTTCTGCGCTGCCATAAAACCCATCTGAAATCATATCCCGTCGATCTTATGATGTTTCCAAGAAAAACTCGCTGCAGAGAATGATCGATAATCCACCAATTGGCACAACTGTAGCTGCAAATCATTTAAAAAATTTTATCGATTTGTTCTAAAGACTCAATACCGTGAAAATATTTGATAATCGTAAAAGTCATTTAAGCAAAATATCGTACAATTTCGCTAAAGATAATGGGCATTAAGATGGAACATCAGAGTAGAAAATTTGTTTTATCAACATTTTTCTCATCTTAAAAAGTTTGTAGTCTTAAAGCCTGAAACACAATGCTCACGTTCCGTTCCGTCACGTTCAGCTGTCAAAGTAGACCTTATGGGCTGGCCATGTAAATGCACACAATGGTCGTAACGGAACGGATCGGACGAGTTCACCTAAATTCAACTTTTACGGATCACATAACCTCACTTTTCCTGACGGAACGGAACGTGTGCATTGTGTTTCGGGCTTAAGGCTGCATGTGCACGTTAAATGAAATTTTGATGATTTATGACTTTTTTCTTACCAATATTTCACGTTAATGGCAACAAAAAAACAAAATAAAATTACACCACTTTATTAGCTGGTATGTAAACTAGGTCATCCATAGAGAAAAAATTCAAAACTGTATTTGGAAAATGCTATTAGAACAACAACCCTTGAACAATTTTTAAAAAGCGAAAATTCAATTTTTTTAAACGCATATTACCTATTTCTTGAATAATTAACATGTCATTTTCATTAATATAATGCTAGAAAAAATCTTAAAGAAGGTCTTCCATAAATCAAATTTTAAAAAATTTTCATTTTTGTTAATAATATATGAAGTCAAACTGAAGCAATTTTTCATAGATCATAGATGGTATAATTAATTGGTATTTCTAGAAGATAAATCAATGAAAAAATTATTGATTTTTAATAGTTATGCGTTTCAAATAATTTGAAAACCTACAACACTATTTTTTTCTGTAAAATCAAAATTAGTTCGCTGATAGGCAGCGAACGATGTAGACGTATTGTCTACGCCAAATTACACGAACGAAAAACGATTTCAATCGATAAAAATCCTTTCAAGAAAGAAAAATTAAACAGGGATAAAAAAATTGTCGTACCGGACTCATGGGGCCTTAAGGGGGTATTCTAGTCTAGAAGCCCGAATTTCCAGCGTTTTTTTGAGGAGTCATAAAAAAAAAGCGATTGATACTTTCACTATTTTTTTTGTTATGGCTTATTTATTCATATTTCAAGAGTACATAAAAAATTAGAAAAAAAAAAAAATATTAAAATTTCAGCAAGTTATGCGTCGTTGAAATAGAGGGGAAAAAAAAGGCCGGGTCCTGGCCGCCATGATATCTACCCTCCTGGTCACTGAAAAAAAAAATTATGGATAACTTTTGATCAGTATAAATGCCACTATCGTATGAACCAGTAAAAGTGAAAAAAAAAAAATTTTTTTCGCAAAATGGTGGCTTATTAAAAAATTGAGGTCGATTTTCTCACTAATTTTTTAACTTTCCCGAATTTTTTAAAAATATTGAAAATGAATTTTCCAGTTTTTATTGGTTCATACAATAGAAGCATATATTAAGAATATTATTCATGCCAAATTTCAAGTAAATCGGTCGATTAGAACTTGAGATATTATGGCGGCCGCATCGAAAAAAGTAGTTTCGAGAAAAACGCGTTTAAAGCTTTACGTTAGTTTCAGGCAGTGTAACTGATAGATGCGTACATATAACTTATATTTTCTTAATCAGCCATCCCAGCTCCATACATCGGACCTTCTTCTACTTCATATTGCTGATTCTCAGCGTTTCTTTCCGCAAGACGAGCAGTTCATCCTTCTTTTGAAGCATTTGAAGAACTGAAAACTCAAACTAAACGCACATAGAATAGAATGGGTGATACGTCACTAAAATGACTATAACTTTAAAAATAATTCGAATTTTGAAAAATCCTTTTAGGCAGATATTCTTGAATATCTAAACTATCGAAAGATGGAAAAAAAATTTCGATTTTTTCAAATTTCTAGACTAGAATACTACCTTAAGAACATTGTGTGTAAATTTCATATTGAAATTCCACTAAATGTGATAGTTATGGGCAATTAACCGAAATAGTCTGGACCCTTGGTGAATTCACTATATTATGCGTCATTCTCTAAACATACTTTTCAAAGACGGTACCCAAAATCTTCAACGGCTTGATCGAATGCTTCCAAAATAGATAGATTGGTAAAAGGGGTTGGTATGGTTAACCTCTGTCACTGCAGCCACAGTTGGGCCTATTGTGACATCACACGGATTGACTATGATTCCTCTTCAATCCCTGCACTTTCAATGAAGAATAGTATTTTACGAAGAGGTATGGTTGTAACGATTAGGTCCGCAGAACGTCTGGAAGACTTGGCCTTCGTCTGTAATTTGGACGCAAAACCTGGAGGACGGAAAGTCACCCTCCATCTCTCGGAAGTCGACTTTTCTTCACCAAAATGAAAAGTAACTTTCCTATGTTTTATCGTTGTCGACTATGTGTCATTGGACAACATTAGTCTCACGGATGGCCACTGAAACGACTGAGCATCTAGCATAAGAGCACGTGCTAGCTCGTCGGACGGGGTGGATATGTCGTTTCGATCCGAGAACCGATTATTATGCTCGGTTGAGCCGACGAATGGGTTTGAGAACTCCCATTCTATCTGTCGGCGGGCTAAAAAGAATTGTAGGGTGAGGGGGTCAGATGCACGAAGGGTGTGGAAAAGAGGATGGGGGAAGTTAGGTGATTAGGAAGGAACATCAGGGGGAGATCATCCGACGGGCGATCAAACATGAAAACACCATGTGTAGTTGCTATTTTCGTCAATAGAAGAAAAGGAGATCCGTCTGAGGCGGAAGTCCTTATGGCCCAGTCGTGCCGATTGTGAAGAAGCTACGTGTGTAAACGCAGGGCCGTTTCGATCGGACCAAGTCCAATGAGACTGCCAAATGATTTCCTTCGCGGAAAAATGTTGGCAGTAGCATGGCCTTGGTCCGGCCGCAACGGTCCTGCGTTTACACACGTAGCTTCTTCACATTGTCTGACTTTCGTATTATTCAAATCAGTCTTTAAGGTAAAGGTCTGTCTGGCTGGAATTGTCGACCATCGCGGGTAACTGCCGTCAGTAGACCAAAATCAAGCTCTCCTGTCTGTTTACGACGGTTGACGATTTTTACCTGAAGCTGTGGTCTACTACCGGCAGTTACTACTGACCGCAACGGACGACAGTTCCAGCCAGACAGTACATTAAAATAAACCTATCTACCCTATGCAACAGCATTCAATCCGCCGAGACCCGTGCCTTATTCACTCGTGAAATCTGATCAATTTTATTTCAAATGTTCGCCTCGATTTTGTAAAAACTAAAATAAGTACTTTCGTCCTTTTTTTTTTAAATATTCAATATCTTTAGTATTCTGTAGTTGCTAGAACAATTTCATAAATTTTGTTTTATTTCTAGATGCTATTTGAAGATTCCAACATGTCAGTCGACGATATCAAATCACCCGTAAAATATTTGAGTTCCGTGCACAATTACAGTTGGGCTGATGAAGTACTTGCGGAAGAAGAAAATATCAGTGGATTAGAGAGGGTATTTTTTGATTAATATCTAAAAAAAAACACGTCCCCTTTTATCAAGTATACTTTCAGATTAAACAAGAGATCGATGATACAATGAACGATGATGATATGCTGCCTGACAGTAGTAATCTCGACGAAATAAATTCGGTTAAAACCGAAATAAAACCCAAGATAAAAACCGAATTCAAACGTGAAATATCCTCGGAGAGAGATATCTCGCTAGATTTCATTGGTAGGTTGTAAAATTCAATTGAAAATTTTCACTTAATTCCATTTTAAACGCAGAAAGTGCCAATGAACACAAATTCGCACGCCTTGCCAAAGAAGAAGGCGGCAGTTCTATTAAAAGTGGAATTAAAACCGAAATCAAAAGCGAATTCAAACGAGAAATATCTACGGAGAGAGATATATCGATAGATTTCCTTGGTATGTTGAGAAAACATGAAAAAAGAAGACTTCAATAAAAAAAAAAATCAATTTTTCTTTTCCACAGAAAGTGCAAATGAAGAAAAATTCGAAAGGCTTGTCAAGGAAGAAAAAATCAAAACCCCGTTTAAACGGCGCCACTCTGGCACCTCATCGAATTCGAACAGTCGTTCGAACAGTCCGAACTGTTCGACCGAAGACAACGGTATAAAAAATAAGAAAAAATCCCGCATCGATAGTATCGGTGATAATAGCGCACGATCAAGTTCGTCGGCAAGTAGTCAACGTTCTCGCGAACCAGAAACCGATCCGGCAATATTGTCGCGACGACAAAAACAAATCGATTATGGAAAGAATACAATTGCCTACGATACGTACATTCAAGCAGTGCCAAAGTAAGTACCACCGAATTTTTCTTGAATTCATTCAATGCTTATTTTGTGTATTTTATTTAGGGATAAAAGAACAAATGATCATCCACGAACGCCAACTAAAACCCGACAATATAGTCGTCGTGCTTGGGACGGACTAATAAAAGTTTGGCGAAAAGAACTACATTTATGGGATCCACCAAAGGTCGATGAATCGAATGGCGATGACAATGGAAATAGTGATATGTCGGATCAAGAAACCGAAACATAGAATTTCATCGGGTTTTTCCGATCGTAGGATGTTTTTATTTTTGCGTGAGAAATTCGAATTGGTTTTTCTGTAGTGGTTTTTTTTTCTAGATAAAGTTCAAACAAAATGAAATGATCAGACGATAAATACCAATAATCGTAAGCATATACACGAATATTTAAATTTGAATACATAGTAATAAGTTTTCGTTTGTAAGACTGCGCCTTTCCCAGCGAAGATGAGGATGGATAAAACATTTTTTTTTATGTGTAAATACATTTAAAACTGATATTTTGCATTTGTGTTATTTAGACACCTCTAAATTTCGGGACACGTAAGTAAACCACCCGACTTCCTATTTTTCGCCCATAGGTTCAAACAAGTTCGAAGCGTAATATAATAAGTAGCTACTTCCGTGAAGCAATGTGCCGGACGAATTGCGAGCCCCTCGCTTCTCGGTATTCTATTTTTTTTTTATGAAAAGAATGGATAGGCCCCTTGAAGTGACAATATTTTGAAGGGTGGCAGGTGTGATTGGCGAAGTGGGTGAAGCGTTTTAGACGGAAAATTTTGGTTTCTAAATCTCACCAACCGCTTACGATAGGAGGCTAAATATTAGAATTTATACAGAGCTTCAATAGTGGACCCATTTGCAAAAAAATTTCCGAACTTTGAACCGAATAATAATCAAGTTATGACTAGTCCGACCATTGGCAGATTTTTTGTATTGCTCAGGCCTAGCGTTGTTTATATTTAAAATTGAACAAATTTGGTAACATCTTGTGGAGAGAAAGGGAAAGTGAGGAAAGGACAGACTGCCGTCTGTACGCAATGCAATTAAGGTGAATGTAAAAGCTTTTTAAGAGCTACTCTTCACACGCCCACCCATTTGTCTAAAAACGAAGAAAATCGCAAAAAAGAAAACGAAAAGAGAGGGGCATCGCCATATGTTGAAATTTAGTCTATGACGGGCTGGCTCCTCATTTGTTTTTGTTACTAAAGAAGCACTAAAAACAGGATTATGACATTGAAGACATTCCCCAGGCAGGCAATAAGAGACTTTTTGCATCTTTGTAATAGAATACGACGTTTAAAAAAGAGGCAAGGTAAGAAAGAATACGCGAAGAAAAAAAAAATATGAAGTGGTTCGGTAAATTGAGGAAACCACGCTGTTGTGGGCAGCAAATTCAGGCAGTAGAACTCACGATGTTCGTGAAGATTGACAAAATATTGGACAACGCAGTATGAAATCAAATTGACACTGAATCCAAAGTAAGGATATAAAACGAGCTTACTCAAAGCTTCCAAACAGAATCCGGACTGAAACAGTGAGATAGACTGACTCGCTCGCATGATCTTCAATCTCACCCTGGAATATGTCATCAGAAAGGTAAGGTACCCGTTGATACCAAAAGTACCCTACTAATCAAGTCCGCTCAACTAGTGGTGTATGCGGATGACGGTAAACTTCATGGCCAGATCTGTTCCGGACGCGAAGGAAGTCTTCCACTGTCTAGACTCAGCGGCGAAGGATGTCGGGTTATATTCAATGAGAGTAAGACCAAGTTCATGACCCAAACAAGAAGAAGAAACGCGCAAACTAAAAAAAATATGACCATGGGGGACTACAACCTGGAGAATGTGGATCATTTCTCATACTTGGGATCACACCTTGTAATAGACGGCAACGAACGGAACGAAGTAAAACAACGGATCACACTAGCAAATAAGGCGTATTTCACGGTTCTCCAGATCTTAAAATCGAAAAAGTGCACAGGCTGAGCAAACTTCGCATATATAAGACCATAATAGGACCTTGTGCTACTATATGCAAGCGAAACGTGGACTCTCACCCAACTGTCTGAAAAATCGACACTTTCGTACGATGAATTCTTCGAAGAATTTTGGGACCAGTAAGAGAAGGTACTGTCTGAATGGCGTGCCCGGTACAACAACGAGTATAGCATCTATGACGACTCAGTCGCATCGACTCTTATAAAATTACTTAAGCTACAATGGACAGGCCATGTGAAGGACGACGGAAGAGTTCCCAAACGCACACTGAAAGGAAGAGCTCAAGGCAAACGACTGGTGGGAAAACCGCAGAAAGGATACGAAGACTCAGTTGACGGAGATTGCAGATCGCTTCGTAGGTGCACAAGTTGAAGGATCAGCGCCCGCGATGACTTTAGACAATGTATTCTGCAGGCCCTGGCCCTGGCCCGATTTGGGCTATCGTGCCAATGATGATGATGGTGGTATGAAATCATAAGCCAACCACCAAGTGGCGAGTTCTCTTCAGCTACGGTTACACAGAATATTTTTTCTTTTGGTTCAAAGCCATTTCATCGTAGCGATTGGACTTCTTACGGTTTTAACCTAATCCAATCGGTTCTGAGCAGGTCGTCTTAATTTTTTAAGATTAGTAAAGCAACCATTCCAAAACTCGTCTTGCCTCAGGTGCGTGTTGGAACCAGTTCTTTCCTAATTGCAGAACTAATGAAGCGTTGGATTCTTGTCACAGATGCTGTCGAAGAGGATTACTAAACTGTTCTGCCAATTTGAGAGATGAACGAGAGTTAACGGTGACCTTTGATTCCAATCCAAGAATTTCATTGCAGCTTGGCCTCTATATGGGGCGACGATGCGAATATTCTTTTTTTTGGAATGTCGTGGCTGAGGCAGGGTAGACAGACAGGGCGCTACAACACCGGAGCGCCCTGCAAAGTCGCGTAATACAGCGCATCTCGGTCTCTCATGACCTATTGCGAAAGATATCCCAATTTTTAATACCCTGGATAAGTCGGGCGAACCGTCCGTATAGATATGAAAGACCCCTCTCTGCTCGGGATCCTCGTTGAGAATCTTCTAAAGTTGCGAGCTGCGGAATCAAATAGTCTGTATCCTCTAACGGATTAGGTTAGGTTGCAGTGGCGGCCAAAGGCCTCACATAGACCCACGAACAGGAGATCCAATGTACTTATGGAAGGTGCGCTAGAGTTTCGATCTGTGTTGAGAGCTCCCCGTTTAATTCGAAGGTCCCTGTGACCATAGCAAAGATGAGCAAACTCTGCAAGCTGTTAAGAGAGACTTCTTTGAGATTTGCGAAGGTTGGTGCACCCAGAGCTTTCACCCTTCTCCTAGCGAGAGCTGGGCAGTTGCACAGGAGGTGTTCTAGCGTTTCCCGCTCTAACAGATTACATTTATTAAACCGTCCGAGTATGCTGCTATGCTCCTACGATTTTGACTGTAGCGCCATCGTAAGATAAGATAAAACACTCGAGAAGAGAACGATACTTGCACGACCAGCAACAACTGGCCACCAAAACTGAAAGCCCTTAAACCCTACTCGTAGATAAAGAACCAAAAACAAACGCCAAATTATCGTTTAAACAATTTGTTCAAATTTTTTTAATGTTCAAAAATTCGTAATCTCCACCAGAGAATGGCAGCGTGTACTCAACATTTGCAATTTTCTCGCGATTCATTCTTTGCGCAGTCACTTCTTTCTTTTCTTTTCTTTTTTTTTAAATTATAATTAAATCGAATTTTATAAATTTCTAAGACAAAAAAAAAACCGGGGGTAATCTACTTTTCTAGTCCTCGATATATTCGAACGGTTCGGGAGCATCCGGTTCTTTGACATCGTCGTTCTTCGGACCGTACGCAGCGACCGGTTCGACAAGTTCCTGTTCGGTTTGGCCGACATGTTGCATGACAATAATACCGCCGATTGAGACATCCTTCAACGGAACGAACAGTTGTCCTTCGGGGACGCTCAAAACTTTCAACTGTTGTCGCATAACACGAGCGGGATTCTGTAGAATTTCGAAATTTGGTTCGGGCTCTTTGCGTGCGGGTGGTTCTTTAGTTGTTGCGGCGGTGCTGCTGGTCGAGTCTTTTGTCTCGTCTTCTTTTTTCTTGTCCTTTTCTTTTTCTTTGGGCTCGTCCTTTTTCTTTTCGTCTTTTCCCGGTTTTTCGTCTTTGGTCGACGATGGTTTTTCGTCGTCTTTCTTAGCGGTCGTTGTTGTCGAAGCTGTGGACTTTTCACGTTCTTCTTTCGCGTCTTTTATGACCTCTTTGACATCTTCGTCGACTTCCATCTTATCGTCGTCCTTCTTGTCGTGTGTTTCGCGACGCTTTTGTCGAGCAGCAATCGAGAGGACGGCCGTTGCAACCTTTTCACGTTCTTCGGATTTTTTCTCTTCGAGTGGCGCCGGGTAGGCGTAGAGCGACGGTTTTGCAGCCGATTTCAAATCCATTTTGGGCATTTTCAGGTCGGAATTCAGGCCGATAATGCAGGTGGGCGTGAAGGCGAGTGAAAGACTGTGCGCAAGAGGGAACCAGTACCAGTATTGTGTGAAGACCAACATACCGACGACGGCCTGCAGGTTGGTGTGTCCGGTTCGCGATTGTAGACTCAGCGTTACGTTGCGACCGCCTGCATCGATTATTCCCTGGGCGAGAATTGCTCCGTATTTGGCCATGACATCCTCGTGCTTGTTGGTGATCACCTCGGAGTACAGTTGACGGAAGAAGGTCGTTTTCGGGCAGGTCTGGTCAGTGTGTTGGATCAGAATCATGGCGGACGCGATCAGAGCTCCCTGACGTACAAAGTTCACTGGATCGAATTTGACCATGGGTTCTAGGAGGGCGATAGCCTCGCGCAGACCAGTTCCAGCGCATGCAATTCCAAGTGCCATAGCTGCGCCGTATCGTACGTGTGGGTTGTAAGATTCTGCGAGCAGGGAAACGACAGACGGGCATTGCTCCGGCGTTCGGAAGAGAATGAAACCAATGGCGGTCACAGCTGCACGACGAACGTCATCGTTTACGTCGGACACTGCAACGTGCAGGAGTTTTCGGATGGCTTTGTTGCTGCCACTTCCACCGTAAGCCATGGCCAGTGTGTACATTCCGGACCGACGTAGTACGGGGTCCTTATCGGTTGAGAGACTCGTCACAAGCGGATCAGCTTCCTCCAAGCGCGCGTACATAGTCAGCGAAATTCCAACAGCCAGTCCACGCAGAATTTTCTCATGCTGGGTTTCCTGTGCGTACGAGACCATGTCTTCAATGGCTTGGGCGTTCTTCGAGCCCAACATGACCATACCCATGGCAATTCCAGCCGCCTCGCCAGTCACTGCATCGTCCTGATACAAATTGAACTTCAACTGTTCGTAGAGATCCTGTCGATGGGTGCCCATCGCGGCCAGGCCCAATCCCAAGCAGCCGCCGTGCCGAACGTTCTCGTTCTGAGCGTCCTTGAGCTGCTGCAGCAAGTAGTCGATGATATTGGCGCCATGGTTCGCGTGAATCAGTCCCAAAGCGTACAAGCCACCGCCTTCCGAGTAACCGGAGCTAGGGCCAGCCTCTTTCGGTAAGTAGCTCTGCATCAGGGCCAACGAGTCGGCTTCGTGTCCGCGATGTATGACCCCGAGCGAAGCAGTCGCCGTCAGCTTGGCCCAATTCGTAGCGCGTGCCAACCAATCGAGATTATCGCGCAAGAACTGATCGCTGGTCGTTCCGCTGTGCATGAAAGCATTCGCGATTACAGTCGCCGTGTGACAAATCGAGACGCGAACTGCCTCCTTTGTGCCGCGTAGGATCTGCAGATCCGCGTGATTGCTGCGAATCAAAAACTGCAGCTGCAAGTCAATCGACACTTCGCCAGATAAAATTGAAATCAACTTCTCGATATTTTTCTGATGGACCTTCTCCGAATCGTTGAGTGAATCGATTGAGCGTTCGATTTTCACATCGGCTTCGGGTTCTTCGACGGGTTTTGTCGGCGACTCTTCCGTTGTCGAAGCTTTCTCGTCGTCGCTTTTCGGCTCCGCAGTTCCCTGTGGCTTGAAAATGCTGGGCAGAGCGGCTGGAATTGGTGCCGTGTCCTTCAACGCTTGTAAAACCTGTCCGAGAAACTGTTGTGTGGCCGATTCGTACAGATCGAAGGCGATTTGATACGCCATCAGATTGTTGTGTTCAACCAACGATCTGGTCAGTTTGTCGAGAACCTCGGCAACGGCCAGCGGATCTTCGAGGAAGATCAGACACTGGCACATGTTAACGTAGTCTGGAACGGCCAAACTGCGATACAATCCGACCAAACACCGAAGTACTTCGTTCCGGAAGCCGCCGTTCTGAATCAAAGACATGGTTATATTAAAAGCATACGCCAACATTCCATTAACGTCCTCCGACTTAAGGATCGACGCTGTGAAGATATCCATCCGGCGTGTTTCGAGCGCAATGCCCATCGCCTGTCTGTACTGTCCGTCGTCCAAGCAACGCTGAATCATCCGGTTCACGATGGCTTCGAGACGTTCGTCCACCGGTTTCGCATCCTTTGGATTCTCGATCGCTATAATTTTCTGCGCAATATAAAAATCAATGCACTTTGCAATAATCGTTTCGGTGTACTCGTTGCGCGAGTTCACATCAAACAAATCGCCCGCTCCCAGCGCGTACGTTAACGCGTCATCGAACGATCCCAAATGATAGAAAACCTTCGAGGCAACAATTCCAGCGAGTTTATTCTCCGTAAATAAACGGTCCTCGTGGAGCATTTCGATCTTTTCGATCGACTCGGAAATTTCGGGCCAAAATTCGTCGACAATATTGTCGAGCTTTTTCAACGCGAAAACCTTTAGTTCGGGCATCGGCTCGTCCAGGAGCGATATAATGCCGGCTGCCGATGTTATTGTCATCATCTTGATGCCTGAAAACAACCGAAACCATGTTAAAATTCAGATAAGCTCCGCAAATTCGAGGCAAAGAATGAGGTTACCTTTGTACAAACACAAAAGACACAAAGCCGGAAACTACAGAATCGATGGTTTTCTCACTAATATTCCACCGGTAAACCTTCTCCAGATCGTGGACAATACTTTTTCAGTTAATTAACGCAAGTTTTTCCTGCTCTTTTATGGTAAATTTTCACACAAAAATTATTTATCGTCGCACAAAACTCCAAGGAATTCTGCAACATCACCCAAGTCCAATTTATCTTCTTCTTCTTTACGATGAATTGTACATTTGAAATTTGACAGGCATTTAATTTTCGACTCGGGCAATTTTCACTATTGAGAATGGATCTAGTCCAGATGGCAGAGCAGTCGACAAGGTGATTGTCAGTCGAAGAAATGTCAAAGGTCTGAAAGGGATGAAGAGGAAAATAAATAAAAGGTTTGAAAATATTCTTTAAGAATTTGTGGATTTTGTGGAACGGTTCTGTGAATTAGTGCACTTATTTCGAGTGTTTTTTGTCGCTAGGCTTCTCGGCGTGGTAGGGGATAAGATCTGCAAAGGAATTTAAGGGTATGTACCGCGTGAGCTATTTATTGGTGCCTTGAATCAAACAAGTGGTAGGAAATAAGCGGGAGTTTTTCCTGTTGATTAGGTTAGCTTTTAAGGATCCTCTTTTGATTTATTTTCGTTTTAGTCGAAATATTTATACAGCATGAAGTTCGCAGTGCCGCTCTTTTTATGTGGCGTGAAATATTCGATCATAAAATTCGTCCTCGAAGCATTCAACCCCAAAGAAGCTTAAACTTAACGGGAAGCACCTGTTACCTGTTCAAACTGAAGGCAAATTAAACGCGAACGTAGTTTGAGAAAGGATGCACGGAATTAGAAAGACAATTATTCTGTTTCGATTGAAAGGAGGCAGCATTTTGAATTGGAAGTTGGTCTATTGCCGATCGTCACCGTGTGGCCTGTGCTGACGATACATGGTTGGACCTGGAGAGTGTGTTCTCAATGAAGTGTGGCACAGATCCGAGTGTGGCCTGTGAATGTAGTTAAGGAGGAATTCCTGATTAGGTAATAGTGGAGAGTAGATGTGATTTATGCAGAGAATATGAAGGTGAAAGTGTTAAGGAGAGTGAGTACACGACGGACACAATCCCCAATGCCGCCTGTTCTTGTCATCTTGTCTGGACAGCCATAAAGATATATATACTGGAGATGATCAGCAGTGGTTACACTTGCACGCAAAACAACAACAAATTGACATAAGGCTCCTGTTTTGTCTCACTCACTCACACGCTAAGACAACAACAATTTTGATATAACGACCATGTTTTGTCTCAATTCTCATCGCGTTTTTGGCTTCAAAGCGCTTTATACGGAACCGGTGGCTTGCCGTCTCCACTAGCTCTATGGAGACGGCATCGTCACACCCGCTATTACAACGACTATTGTTGCCGTCGCTTAGTAGCTAGTGCTGAATCGGATGTTCTACCAGCCGGAGTTGGTTAAATTGGCTGCTCTGTCCTCCAAACAAAGCTCGAAGGCCGTACTGGAACCACAAACTCGTGTTAGACCCAGATGTTAGGGGTTGTTGTGACTGGGGAATTTAAAAGATAAATGTGAAAAAAAAATTAATGGTTATAACCGCCCTGTGCTGTTTAGGAAAAGTAATAACTCTCCAATTTTCTTCCTTGATATCTCCACCAGGTCCCCGTAGAAGGGTTTGCATAGTGAGAGCTCTCGGTCTCTAGCTAAAGCCGAACATTCGTAAAACGAACGAACGACTCTCGCTCATTTATGTCCTTGCCGCTGCGGCAGTGTACGTTGAACGAAATGCCCAATTTGACTGCATGATGATCCCGAATTGGGCAGTGACCTGTACTGATCGCCGTGATTCTAGAGACTCTCTGCCCGGGTCGTCGAAGTTCGTCTGACTTGGCTCGGTTGTAAGATGGCCACACATTTCCCTAGATATTTCGCAGGTGGTTGGACATCTCCTTTTCTGCTGCAGTTACTGCAGGCTGTAACCGTTGTTTGAGCTGACAAGTTACCATACATCGAACTGATTCCGACTGAGTTCTTCAAAAACAACCCGATTCCGAGGCAGGGACTCATATTCTGGTACACAGTCGGATTCCAAACAAAGTTTTTGGAGCTGAAGTTTATGGAGTTTATCAGAACACATTCTGTGAATGTAAAAAATACTGCACTTTATAATTCGTAACACGGCACGACACAGGAAACCAAACCAACCCCAATCCAAAAATCTATCTCTTGACTTCGAGAGGGAAAAATTTTTGAAAAGGAAGAAGGAGGAAAAAGAGGAAGTAGAGAAATTTTGGTTGGAAATTTATTTCGCATGTCGGGGAAATAAGAATTTTTTTTTTTTAACCTTGATCAAAAAGTTCCCGGAATTTATTGAGAAATATAAAAATACAAGTTTATTCATCTAAATCTATATTGTCCCCTTCAAAGTAATCCCCATCGACTGCAACACACTTATGCCAGCGCCTGATCCAATCCTCGAAACATTTTTTATATTCGGTTTTCGGTATAACCATCAGAGCTCCCTGCGATTTTTCCATTACTTCCTCTCGTCTGCTGAAACGCGTTCCCCGAAGTGGTTTTTTAACTCGATTGAACAGAAAGAAGTCACAGGGAGCCAAATCAGGTGAATTCGGTGGCTGTTGGATGGTATTTGTTGCTTTTTTCGTCAAAAAATTACGAATAATGATGGCACTGTGCGACGGTGCGTTATATTGGTGCAAAATCCACGCTTTTTCTGCCCACAATTCCGGCTTCACGCAAACGTCTTATAACGTCCGAATAATACTCTTTATTTCCTGTCTGGCCTTCTGGCAAAAATTCATGATGCACTACACCGTTGTAATCCATGAAAACCGTGAGCATTGCCTTCTTTTTTGACTGAAAACGACGTGGTTTTATTGGTCTTTTTTGCCACTGGTAAACGACCGTTCTTCACTTTTCCAACATTCCCAACGTTCGCGCGCCATTAAATCCGTTTTTTACGCAAAATTTAATACAAGTTCGTTGTTGCAAATTTTAATCCATTTCTAAAATTGCAAAAAAAATCGCCAACACACACAGAGATAGATGTACTCTTGGCTACGTAACTTTTGCAAATTTCAAGCTATGACGCTAAGATTTAGAGGGAATGTCAACAACAGATGTACCAACTTAACAAAAAAAAAACAGAACTCAAATCGGAACAATAAAAGCGCCACACGGTGGTTATTCCGGGAACTTTTTGATCAAGGTGGTATATTCGTTGGTGAGACAAAAAAATGGTCAGTTAAAAGAGGGTGAATGTCATTTTACGAATTTCGTCATATTTATGTTAGGTCTTCTGATAAATTGAATTAATTTTACTTCTACGGATTGTTTTTAGGAATTTTGAAAATCTATTCCCTAAGAAGGCGTTGTATACATTTTCACGAATTTCGCCATATCCACTAGTTCTAATGGAATGTCGAAAAAGCTTTTGCTTTCACAACCTTTTTTTTATAATCTCCTAAAAAGCATTGCCTGGAAATACCGAAATGGAATTGGTATTCACCGGAATCTCTCGTTGAAGTCCATGCCATATCCACGTCTACAGAAATAATCTTTGTGGATTTGTCGGTGTTCGTTTGCCATTTGTTTTGCTATTAGAATTTTTTTTTAGAGTTGAGTTCAAAGTGAAAGTGGCGCAAATTCCTTTGCAGAAGTATCATTTTGTAATTTTTCTACTTGAAATTGTGGAGAACGTCCACACTTAGCCATGTAGCAGCGATAGTGGCTTATGATTAACAGAAGAACCCGATTCTACCGTCCTAATCATCTCATAATCACAAACCAGTCACTGCCCATTATTTCTTCAGTTACAGGGAAGAAGTGGATGAGCATAATAAAATGCCGTCGACCGAGCGGCTAATCAAAATTATAAAACAATATCCAATATTCTACGATCATCAACATCCAGATTTTCGAGATTCGGTTATAAAGGATCAGACGTGGGATTCGGTGGCCGAACAGATGGAGGAACATCGTGAGTAAAAATAAATTTCTTTGTTTTTTTTTTATTTACTTTAACTAACTTGTATATAGCACATCACTTGAAGCGAAAATGGCGCAATTTAAAAGACACCTACTCCCGGTACTTGCGAAGTGGCGAAACTGAACAGACAACAACCAAAAATAATCGATACCGTGGTTGGCAATGGGCAAAACAAATGGAATTTTGTCGGCCGCATGTAAAATTTGTACGGTAAGTTGTTTTATTAATCGGATCTGCACAGAAGAAAAGATTCATTGGTTTTTTTTTTCTCCTCTCAAATTCAAGAAGAAAACGTTCACTTCCGAACGATAACGAAGCCGATCTATCCGATACGACAATTATCGCCGAACAAAAGTGTGAGCTCGACGATACCCAAAGCGATACAACGCCCAATATCGATCTGACGACAACAGTAGAAAATGATCGGCCAATTTTACATAGCGAACTTAATGATATCGGCTGTCGAAAAACCATACCGAAACGTAAACAAAAATTAAACGAACATTCGAAAACCGATCAAGTAATAAGCTACTTGAGAAGTCGCGATAAAAACAATATGGATCCGACCGAGCTGATTTTTTTGGGCTATGCGAAAATCGTTAAGAAATTCTCGCCACGACAACAAGCCATAGCAAAAATGCGTTTTGCACAAGTTCTAATGGAAGAGGAAATGAACAATCTGGAGGAGCGCGACAATGGCAATAATAATTGCATTGTGGTACAGAATAATGTGAATACTTCGTGGAGTAGTTCGTCGAATTGCGATCAACCGCAAAATCTTGCGATTGATGGCGGCGAGCAGAGTCTTCTAAAACCGGACATTTTGTAATTTTATTTAAATATTTAGTTGGTGTAAATATGTTTTTGTTTTTTTACTAGTAATCGTTTATGTAATAAAAACATGCAATTGTATTAAGGCTCATCATATGCTTTGTTAATTATAAGGCTGATTGGTAAGGGAAGAGTACGTTGCAACAAGATGATCTAAGAATATGGCAAACCGGAAATCCTAATTTTACATTAAACTACGAAAAAAGGTATAAAAAAATGTACAAACGGATTGTAAGAGTGTGAGACACATCTTCCAGAGGCCAAGATTTTTGAAAAATTACTAAAAAAAATAAGGAAAACGGTCACGACTATCCGGCCGGAAATTTTTGTTTGTACATATTAGCTTTGGTCTTCGATTCAATTGAGTTATTTAGTGCACAACAGTGACATAACCGGGAAATTAAGAGTATCGGAAACTCCTCATAAGTAAGAAATCATTTGAAAAACCTACTTGAGTTCCCTTCTACTCCTAAAATACAAAATATCGTCGTTTTTCAAAACGATAGTACTGTAATAGCCCAACAAATGAATTTTTTTCCAATAAAAAATATTACATTTAACGTCCAATATATAACTCATATTTACTGGTGATATTTTTGTTTGCTCGAGACCATCTAATCGCTTTTTCGTAGCTTTAATGAAGCGTGTATTTTAGAGCGCTAATGACCAATCAGAGATATGAAAATTACAGCGATTGTTGTTGAAGTAAAAGAACACTTCGTTGGTGAGTGAGTGAAGTAACTCACTCCTTTTGGTGAACTCCAGTTCCATTGAACACGTGACAAAAAACTTAACCGACCTTTTTTTTTGCTCATCGTCTTCTAGATCTGTTGAACTTTTTTTTTTTTTGCTCATCACGTTCTCCCATCAATTAGAACTATGAATGAAAAGAACGAACTAGTTCACGAGCGATCGAAGGAGCGAAAACGATGGAACGAAGAGTTTCGGAACTACTTCACTGAAAGGAACTGCTTTGCAAAGTGCTATACAAAAAGAAATACCACCTTGATCAAAAAGTTCCCGGAATTTAATGAGAAAATTAAAAATACAAGTTTATTCATCTAAATTTATATTGTCCCCTTCACTGCAAAACACTTATGCCAGTGCCTGATCCAATCCTCGAAACATTTTTTTTATTCGGTTTTCGATATGCTCCCTGCGATTTTTCCATTACTTCCCCGCGGCTGCTGAAACGCGTTCCACGTAGTGGTTTTTTAACACGATTGAACAGAAAGAAGTCACAGGAAGCCAAATCAGGTGAATACCGGTGGCTGTTGGATGGTATTTGTTGCTTCTTTCGTCAAAAAAATTACGAATAAAGATGACACTGTGCGACGGTGCGTTATCATCGTGCAAAATCCACGAGTTTTCTGCCCACAATTCTGGTCTCTTTCGGCGAATTGCTTCACGCAAACGTCTTATAACGCCCAAATAATACTCTTTGTTACTGTCTGGCCTTCTGGCAAAAATTCATGATGCACTACACCCATAGAGATATATACCATATATAATGGAGATGACAAGCAGCGATTGAGTTGAAGGCGGACATCGTCGCATTTATTTGCACGCAAAACAACAACAAATTGACATAAGGCTCTTGTTTTGTCTGACTTACTCACACACTAAAACAACAACATCAACCGTGTTTTGTCTCACTTCGCACCGTGTTTTTGGCTTCAAAGCACTTAATACGAAACCGGTGGCTTGTCGTTTCCACTAGCTCTATGACTACACCGTTGTAATCCATGAAAACCGTGAGTACTGCCTTCTTCTGACTCACGACCACTTTTGAACCGCTTGTGCCACTGGTAAACGACCGTTTTCTTTAGAGAATCGTTACCGAAACACTTTTCCAACATTTCCAACGTTCGCGCACCATTAAATCCGTTTTTTTTACGCAAAATTTAATACAAGTTCGCGTTGTTGCAAATTTAAATCCATTTCTAAAATTGTAAAAAATCGCCAACACACACAGAGATAGATGTACTTTTGGCTACGTAACTTTTGCAAATGTCAAGCTATGACGCTAAGATTTAAAGGGAATGTCAACAACAGATGTACCAACTTAACGAAAAAAAAAAACCGAACTCAAATCGGAATCGGTAGTTATTCCGGGAACTTTTTGATCAAGGTGGTAAATAGATGTTGCTTAAAATGCTACTAACTTATAGCAACTGCCGAAAAAAATACAAGCAATCTGTGCAAGTCTGGATTAAGATCGCTATAAGTTGTCGAAAGATTGTTATATTTATACTGACAAACCGACCCACTTATCCAGGCGCGAACGCAGAAAAATATTTCGAGGGGGGGGGGGGGGGGTTTCATACAAATTTACTCGTTGAGTGCAAGTTACATTTAGTTTTGCGTATGTAACTACATCATTTCGGGGGGGTTTGAATCCCCAAAACCACCCCCTGCGTTCGCGCCTTCCAAAACCCAATTAAAATAATGTAGAAAGCTCTACGCACTTCTCATATGTTCAACACGATCCCTACATATTCCACACTCCACTGAATTCGCTACGAATAAAGTAATGCATTTTAATTCATTCTTAACTTGATTTAATTAAAGATATGTGGCCTGGGGCTTCAATGGATTATCATATCCACCCAGAGCTGTTCAAGAAGGTGATCAGTTCTCCAATCTTGTTCTTCGAGACCTCATCAAGGTTATTAGTGAAAGGTTTGCCTAGTACGCGAAGTCTAGCTCTAGCTAGGGCATTCGCAAAGAAGATGGATTAGTTTCCTTCTTATTTACCTCGCAACAACTGCGGCAATTGACGTTAAAGATAGCGAGCAGTGACCCCGTTACTGTCTCCGACAGTAGGATGGCCATATCTTCCTAGATATGACGCAGGTGGTCAGTCCTCTTCATCTGGAGTTCGCTTTTGTGAGAAAGTGGGCGGATATTTGGCACATAACAGTCCCTAGTGGAACGTGAACGGATTCTACGAAAGAGCCTTGCCTAGCTAATTCGTCTACCCGTTCGTTACCCTCTATCTAGCTGGTGCCTGGGACCCAAAGCAACTTTGAGCTGACTTCCAAAGTAGGTTAGCTCCTCACGGCACTGTTCGACGAGCTTAGAGGAGGTGGTATCCGAATCTAGAGCCTTGATTACGAATTGACTATCAGTGAGGATTACAACGTTCGCTTTGATATAGTGATTCCCAGTATCTCAGCCTGCAAAAACGCTGGCGTAGTTCCGGCAGCTGAAGTTCTTTGAACTTTGATGAGTTTGTTTATGTTATAACTCTAAAGGTAGGCGTCCACTAGAGACGGGCCGCATCACAACGGCGCTCGACGAATTTTTTTTTCTGCGTCCACTTGGGACGGATCACAAGAGACGGAAAATGCCGAGCCCATCTGTTTCGCTGCGTCCACTATGAAGAGACGAGGTGGGACGAGCCGGGGCGACATTCTGCTCCACAAGAAATCCGCTCGCAAAGCGATCCGACAGTAAAATCCGTCGTGCACTGATGCGACCCGCCTTTAGTGGACGCACTTACACACGAAATATGGCAGGCGTTTTTTTGGGATGCGACCCGGACCGGCCCGTCCGCCCTAGTGGACGCCTACCTTAACTCAACGATGGTCACCAGGCTAGCGATCCGAAGATAAGACTTATTACGGCTGTGTACAACCACAGAAGCATCCTTGGTTTACGTCCCCACTTTTTGCCGAACGTTCAATTAAGAGGCGATATATGCTTTCACCACCCGTTGTTCTATATTTAACTTCCAGCTGAGCTTCGTATCGAGAACAACTCCAAGATACTTTGCACTAGATGATAATGGTAGTTTTTGGGGAGGTTAAAGTCCGGTATTTTAGTTTTAGTGGTGAAGAGCATCAGTTCAGTTTTATCCGGATTTACACCCAGGCCTCAGCTAGCAGTCCATTTGTTTACCTCTCACTGAAGGAAACATCTCTCCAGTATAAC
This sequence comes from Beris chalybata, assembly GCA_949128065.1. Taxonomy (NCBI): domain Eukaryota; kingdom Metazoa; phylum Arthropoda; class Insecta; order Diptera; family Stratiomyidae; genus Beris; species Beris chalybata. Next base: position 133,460,103 of record OX421894.1, read on the forward strand.
CACATCATCCGCATACGCCACGTCTCCCCTTAAAATCCCTACAGCTTTGTGTGATCTATTAAAGAGTGATACCAAATCAAACCACCATGAGAAACTTCGGGATATGCTAATTCCACTACAAGGGGATAAAGACGTCGAAACAAAACAGTAAAATAAATTTTTATAAGAAAATATTTTTGATTTTTATTACAGAATATTTAGAAAATAATAATTAATCTGATTTCATTAAATCTGCGTGTATGTTCTTTTTTTTTTACCTACAAAGAAAATAGAAACTAACTTTTTTGTAAATATTTAGAATTTTAAAATTTTTTTTTGATTTATTTAATTTTTGGGGTTTTTGTTATCAAATTTGCGAGACAACAAATAACTGCAGTGTGTATTTTAATTCTATTTCTTTTCTTTTCTCATTTCTATTATACGTATATAAAAAAAAAACACAAATTAAGAGTTCATACAATCCTATGAAGAAAAAAGAATGATAATAAATACTAAAATCTAGAAACGCAAGAAAACAATTTTACAATAGAAGCGAAAAATAAATTTTGATTGTGGCCGAAAATTGTTTTGTTGTAATTTGAAAACAAAGTTTTAAACTGATTGAATTTAATAAAAGAAAGCACTGGCTATACACTTAAGTACTGAAGGAACTTCTGTTCATTATAAGAAAAAAACGAAAAGCAGAAAAGGAAATCCGATTGCTGGACCGATCACATTTCGAGGCCCAGCTGAGGAATAACAGAAAAAAATTGTTTAATTAATTTAAAAATGCTTCAAATTTTATTGAAATTTTTCTTGTTGAAAACATTGTGCCCGCGGTTTGTCACAAACAGAAAAAAACCGTATAAAATATTCTTTGTACTTTTCCAAAAAAAAAAAAAAACAAAATCAGAATCCTTAATGTTGTGTTTATTAGTTTCTTTGTGTTTGGATGTTGTGTGGTTGGTTAATGTCGAAAATTTGGACCTGTTCTACTTGTTTTTTATGAAATATCGATGTAGGGTATTTCCGCCTGTTCCGGCCGCACCGGGATGACTTGATTTCGTTGCAAGCGAATTTCGCCACGATGCAATCAATTCGTTTTGAACGTCGGCCGGCAATTCTTTGAATACGCTCGGATCAACACCCGACGGACATGGAATGTTTGCCAGATTTCCGGTTATAGTTGTCTCGATTCGATGATCGCCATCGTCCATATACGATCGGCCGTTGGATAACGATTGAATCTCGGTGATTTTTGTCGATGTATCGATATTCGACATGACTGTTTTGTTCGTTTGTGACTTTGTACTGAGAGTTGTTGGAATAGCGATCGTTGTCGGACAACCGAAATCCTTTTCGCTGTCTCGCGAATTAAGTCGAAGTTCGGCAACGCGTAGTTTACTCGGCGATGCAATATCGCTTGTATCGCTCGACGATAGACATCGTCGTTTTGCAATTAGTAAGCCTAAACGGGATTTCTTTGGTGACGGTTCGATTTCGGGCTCGGAAAAATCAGATACGTCGGAAAACGATTCGAAATCCATTGACATGGATGAAATTGGCGAACCGGTCACCATTCGTTGACCGTACGACGAGTCAACACAACCGTCGGCCGATACAGCACCGTCACTTTTCAAACTGGTCACCGACTGTACTTCTAGATCGGATTTCTTAATAAAAAAATTCGCAATTGACGACGAACCGAACTTTCGTTCCTGGAACTTTGAGAATGCCAAACCCAACAGGGTTATGTTAAACGGCTTGGCCATATCGACGATTCGTTCGAATAGACGCATGATTATTTTCAGAAGCTTCTCTTGTGCACCTTCCGCCAACATAATTTGACCGTCGTGCAATTGTTTGAAGAGCGACGGCAGCACGTTAGCCTGTTTGCTTTCGCGATGGCTTGTCTTTTTCTTCGCATCGAATTTTCGTAAGATTATCTTAACCGTAATTGGAATCCGTCCGTCTTCGGACACCTGATTAATAAGACGCATCAGTAGCAGTCTGAAGCGCTCTTCAACATCCTTTCGAACCGAAATCGGTCGGCACGAATCTTCCAGACCGATCGTTTTAGGCTTGCCGGACGGTCGAACTGGCGTCGAGTCTCGACCAAAGGATAAATCCTTCAGACGTTGTCCCGACTCCAGGCCGAATTTCTTTTTAATTATATCAAAATCACAATTTTGCAAATCTGTTACATTCCTAATATCACTCTCGTTCAGTAACTTTACGGTCTTATGTCCAATTCCAGTCACCTTACATAATGCACTCAATTCCCGCATAAAATGCTCCGCCGACGACGATACCAGAACGGTCTGTTTGTTCGGTTTGTTCATACTACCGACAATTTTCGCTAATAGCTTATTATACGATATTCCGGCACAGCACGTTATTCCCAGAACTCGATGCAATTCATCGCGAATCTCTTTCGCTAAATGTGTCGCAACGGCCAATCTTTGCGCGCAACCACAATTGCACATATCTAATTTACTATCGCACGGATATATACATCCCTGGACCTCGAATGTTCTCTCGTCGAAATTTCCATTTAGGCGCTGCCTAACGATATCCGTTACGTCCAAATAGTTCTCATCAAAGCCCAACTTTTCAACGAGTGGGGTGAATTTTTGAAGAATTTCGAATATTTTCGCCGACATGTGACGATACTTTATTAAATCTTCGCCGTTCACTAGAACCAATTGTGGGCAAAGTTTTTTCGCTTCGCTCACCAACATTAGTTTGTGTACGCCTAATTCGCGGGCGATGTAGTTTGATGTAACGACGAAACTTTTCTGTTGGACACCAACCGGTTTTGTTCGTAGCGAAGGATCGTGAATTTCTTCAACTTGAGCGTAAAAGTAGTCCATATCGATGTGAATTATTGTCCGGCTATGGTCTTCCGTGTTGCAAATCTCCAAATTGTCCATCTCTGAAAAAATAAACAGGAAAAAAGAAGTCAATATCGCACACTTAAAAAATCGTAAGGCTTGAAAGAGTCAACCCTCTGTCCCTTGGAATAATTAATCTACAAAGTACAAAAAAGAATAGCGACGAAAATATGGTAGACCCACAAATCTCAACATTATAAGAAAACAAAATTTGTATGTTCGAAATATGGTATACAACGTTCTCAAAGACCGTCATCAGATCTTAACATCCCAGGTGTGATATATCAGGATGATTGCTTTTGAGGCACAGGGAAACAATCGCGTTCCTTTAAGGCCGTCTTCTGGTCTAGAATTTTTTTTTTGCATATTTTCAATGCCTAGTCTTTCAAGAATATACCGTCGAAAGGAAATTTCAAAATTCCAATTATTTTTGAAGTTACAGCAATGTAAGTGAGGCGGAATCTAAACTAAAGAGTGGATTCACCGCTCTGAACTTCGGATTTCTAATGCTTCCAAGGAAGCTCGAACTGCTCGTCTAGCAGAAAGAACAGCAGAAAACTTTAACTTTGAAGTAACCGAAGGCGGATGCTATGGACCAGGAATCGCCGATTAATAAAATTTAAGTATATGTACCATCGTATGACTTAGACTGCCTGAAACTTCACTCGAATCTTTAAACGTGTTTTTCTCGAAACGGCGAACATGATATCTTAAGTTGTAATGAACCGATTTGCTTGAAATTTTTTATGAACCTTCTCTATACACCCCTTCTATAGTCCCAATTTATAGCGAAATTTTGTTTATAACAATTTTTAAGAAATTGAAAATCGTGAGAAAAAACGGAAGCAAATGATTTTTTTTTAAGCAGCCGCCATTTTACGATTTTTTTTTTTTTTTTCTTTGCCTGAGGTAGCGACTATAATGACATCCTTACTAATTAAGAATCTGTTTTCATTTTTTTTTCTCAGATGACCAGGAGAGGCGCAATCGTGTCCGCCAGGAGAAGCTGATTTTTCCACCTCCTCCCACTTTGACCGCTTGTAACTCGCAAATTTTATTTTTTTACAAATTTTGTATATAATATTAAAGGATAAATAAATACAGTGCAACCCGGTTATAACGTACTTTGAGGGGACCACAAAAGTAGAACCTTATAATCGATAGTATGTTATAACCAACTAGCCGCGTACCGCAACTACGTTCGCTACGCTCACGTTGTTCCATCGCCCCTGTTACTCCCGTCTTTCCCGTTGATCCTGTTTCTCCGATTGATCCTGTTTTTTCCGTTTCTCCCGTATATCCCATGGTGCTGATTCACCCGTTGCTCCTGTTTCTTCCGATACTCATGTTACTCCCGTTGCTCCCATTTCTTCCGTTGCTTCAGTTACTCTACCCTCCATCCACCCTTTCCATCCTTCACCCTCCATCTAACATCCTCTATCCACTATTGACCATCGCCCATCCTCTATTTTCCATCCTCCATCCACCATCCCACATCCACCATCCTTTATACCCCATCATCCATGTTCCATCCTTTATTCATCACCCTTCATCCTCTATCCTCTATCCACTATCCTCCATACATTCCGCATCCCCCATCCTCCATCTGCCATTCTCTATCCTCTATCCACCATCCCCAATTCATTCATTATCATCTATCTATCATCTACCATCCTATATGTATATACCATCCACCATCCTCTAACAACCATTCATCATTCTCCATGTTCCATCTTCAATCCTGCATTCACCATCCTCTATCCAGCATCCACCAACCTCCATCATCCATCTCCATCCACCAACCTCCATCATCCATCATCTGTCCACCATTCTCCATCCTCTATCCATCCATCATCCTCTATCTATCTTCTACCGTTCTATATCTACCATCGCCTATCTATGATCCTCTATCAACCATCCACCATCCTCCATTTTCGATCTTCCATCATCCTCTATTCATCATCGACCATCCTATACCTACCATTCCCCATCCTCTATCCACCATCTTTTATCCACTATCCACCATCCTCCATCTACTATCCAACAACCTCCATCCTTTATCTTCTATCAAGCATCCTCCATCTTCCATCCACTATCCTTTGTCCACCATCCATCATCCAACTTTACCATTTAGTAATAGGAACGCATAACATTTGTACCGAAAAAGAACGAATTGTCGCTAAATCATATGAAATACCCTCAAATGTTGAAAAAACTTGCGAACCACCAACTGTTAAATGATTTTTGTAACGCTTAAACCATCGCGGGCGTAGCCTATACCGGATAAACAAACAAACAAACATTCATTTTATATATAGAGATTATTTGTTTTCTCAGCCTCTGATCATCATCATCATCATCAAACGAACCAACCTCTATCCACCATCCTCCATACTTCATCCATTATCCTCTATCCACCATCCATAGTCCAACTTTATTATTTAGTATTAGGAACGCGTAACTTATACACCGAAAACAAACAAACTGCCGCTAAATCATATGAAAAAGACTCAAATGTTGAAATAACTCGCAAACCACCAATTATTAAATGATTTTTCTAGCGCACGAACCATCGCGGGCGTACCCTCAACAAACCACCAAAATTTCATCGCAGTCATATGAGTGGTTTAGGAGGCTATACCGGACAAACAAACAGACAAACATCCATTTTTATATATATAGATAGATAGATAGATATAGATATAAGAACCTTTCACATTTGTGAATGGGGATTGGAAAACGGTACGGTATAAGCGAAAGTACGTTATAAGAGTGCACTTTATAAGCGGGTTGCACTGTATGTGGTATAAACGTGTGATATTTGTTGTTTTTTTGTTATCGCACCTCAAAAAAAAACCCAAATTTTGGCTCTCTAGACCAGAAGACGGCTTTAAGTCGGGTTGACACGTTACGAGTGGAATCGGAACGAATGAACTCCGATAGTCACTCGTATCGTGTACTCGTGTTATGATCACATACGAGTAAAGTTCCGATTCCACTCGTCACCCTGCGTCTACACTGACAATTTATCTGGCAATGGCAATGGCAATATTGCCATTGAGTTAAATGTCAAAAAGTAGTGAGTGGGCATTTCATTGCCGAGCAATTTTCATTTCAGCGAGTAGATTCGAAGTGTCATTGCTTCGAAAACAATTGATTAATTCAATATTTTTTTCTTAAGTCCAATTGTTTTCACTCATTTTGCGATCAAGCCAAAAAAACCTAAGTTTACCTGTTGACAAATGACACTAACTTCTGTCAAACCAATCGTTTTCATGGCAATGATTGCCACGGCAATGGTGAGAGCATTATTGCCACACGCGTTTGATGCGTCTACACTGTCAATTTGTGTATGGCAATAATGCCATTGCCATTGCCAGAGAAATTGTCAGTGTAGACGCAGGGTAACGTGCCAGCCCGGCTTTCTAGTTTAGATCTAGCTCGGAGCGATTAATATTTGTCCTCAAATCTTAAATAGGATCTACTCGGGCAGATATTTTGCTGATAATTGAAAAATTGAACTCCGCAATTTCGATCCATTTTGATGTGAAAAACAAATATTTTTGTAGACGAAAAACATAAATTAAGGGGTAAAACCACTGTAGAATTTTAAAAAAATCCATTTTACTTTATTATTTAAAATACAGTATTGTTATTGATTTTAAAAAAAAAAAAAATTTGCTGCCCTCAAAAATTTTTTTTTCCACGTTTCACGACTAGTAGACACGAAAAAAGCAATAAAAATTTTCACTCCGTCTGTCCGCCGTACGCCCCACGCAAAATCCTTTGAAGGCGCGTAGCTCTCAAACCAGTGAAGCTATTAAATTAATTTTTTTTTCTAAAAATAGACTGGGTAAACCCCTTGAATTGACATTATTTTCAGGGGTGTGGGTGTGAGGGGGAAGGTGGGGGAAGCGTTTTAGACGAAAAATTTTGGTTTCTAGATCTCAGCAACCGCTTATGGTAGGAGACTGAAACTTGGAATTTCTATAAAGCTCTGATAGTGGACCCATTTGCGAAAAAATGATGATATGGGTGAAGGGGTGTGGGAGTGGAGGGGGAATAATGCGTCCGAAACGCAAAAAAGTCGAGATCGACATATTCTAAAATCCATATCTCCTAAGCCGTTAATAGCAAGCAATTAAAACTTAAGAAATATATGCAGTTATACTAGAAGAGTAGATTGAAACAAAATTTTTTGGTAGGGGTAGTGGCGTACGGGGGTGGGGGTTGAAATACTTAAAATTACGATATCCCACAAACCAATTGCACCAGAAAAACAATATTCGGTTTAAGTATAAAGCTTGATAAATAAAGATTACTCAAAGTAAAATCTTTGAAGGGGGCGGGGGAGCACGAAAGTGGAGGGGATAAGAATTTTTCAAAAATAACACGTTTCATATCTCAATAACGGTGTAAGGTAGAAGCTTTAAATTTTTACCAGAAGTAGACCTAATAGAACGCTAGTAGGGAAAAAATTTGAGGGCGTGGGTGAAGAGGGAAGAGGAAAAAGTTTCGATGGTTATATTTTAAGAACCTATAACGACAGAAAGCTGAAACTTGATACGTAGGTTGCCTTTTATATTTCGGGATTAGAGAAGAAAAACAAATATTAATCATCGAAAACCACTTTATTGTTTTTCAAAATATTCCGCATGAAAATCTATACACTTTTGCATGCGTTTGAACCAATTGTCGAAGCACTTTTGCCACTCTGATTGAGGTATCTTCAAAACATGCATTCTGAATGCGGCAACCGCTTCTTCAGGTGTCGAAAAACGTTGACCTCTCAGTTTGTTTTTTACGTACGGGAATAAAAAGAAGTCATTCGGTGCCAAGTCAGGACTATACGGTGGATGACTCATCAAATCGATGTTTTTGAGCATTTCTTTGGACCAATTGACACGAGCATCTTTTTGAGCTTTTGTCAAATTATGCGGGATCCAACGCGAACAAATTTTTTTGACAATCAAATGATCATGCAATATTGAATGTATGCTGGTCCCACTAATGCCTAAGGTTGTCTCAACTCACGATAGGTCAAATGACGATCTTCCAATATCAGTTTGCGCACAGCATCAATGGTTTCCGGAACAACAAATGATTTTGGACGACCTTCACGAAATTCGTCTTGAAGTGAACTACGACCACGATTGAATTCACCATTTCATCGATAAACACTGGTCCTTGATGGAGCTTTATCGCCCAAAATTGAATTAAGTTCATCTATACACTGTTGCTGACTTAATCCACGTCGAAAGTTGTAAAAAATAATCGCACGAAAATGTTCACGATTTAATTCCATTTTTGAGCTGAGATAAATCTTTTAACTTACTGCAAACAACACAACCCAGTTGGTCGCTTGTCTCTTAAGAGACATAATCTCGATGGTTTGAGCCTCGGAATCATATTGCTTATCTTTCTTCATCACTAGATAGAAAGAAATAGCAATAAAAACATGTGCTCCCACCACGATCTATTTCTAATGCAAAAAACAGCCGCATCATTCCGAGCGCAGCAAATGTCATCCGCGACTTACACGATAAAAATTAAATACGCGAAAAGTTACAGTTCAAGTGCGGTTCCAATAAAACGACACAAGTGCGATGTGAAGTGATGAAATGTGTCACTACGTTATTAGTTTTGTAGATTTATTATATAGCAGTTCGCCCCTGCCTGCACGTTTCATTTTATAACCCCCTTTCTCTTTTCCAGCTGATGGCAATCTCCGCGAAATATTAAATATATTAAACGAGTACGAACTTTTATCACAACACGCTATCATCAAATAGATGGCGCTACGCTTAACAAAAATTTGCTATCGAGACATTTGCGAGACATGTCTTCGAGATTTCGGGGTGCATTTGTCTCGATACCGTGTATTTTTCCCATAAGACGTCTCGCAGAAATCTCGGAGACAAACCGATATGTCTTCGAGAAATCTGCGAGATATCTCGCAGACGCGACCAACAAGGAAATAGTGCTCGTATGTCAAAACGTTCTGAGTACGTATAACCTCAAAAATGTCCAACTTTACGATAGAGCTGTCAGTTACCAGATTGCACCACCAGGGTTGCCAAATCCCGAAACATAAAAGGCAGCCTACGTATTTAGATAGAACTATAGTAGGTGCATCGTAGAAAAATATTTTTTTTTTAAGGGGTAGTTTGTTACGAGGGTGGGTGGTGTTTTTCCTAACTTTAAAACGGCTTATGCTACAAAGTTGAAACTCGGTACGTATATGTAAATCAACTAGAAAAGTAAATCTAATAAAAAAAAAATTCCAATATTCATTGGCGTTCAGAAGGGGGGGGGGGGCAAAAAAAAATATCAGTATATAAAAAATGCATATATTTTCACGATTTTCGTCATATCTACTAGGTCTTTCGAAATATTGAATTCATTTTTATTCTACGGATTCTTCATATGAATTCCTAAAAAGTGTTTTCAAGATTTTTTGAAATTCGACCCCTAAGGGGGTGTAAAGCGGTTGTATACTTTTTCATAAATTCCACCATATCTCTCAGGTCTGATCAGATATCGAATATCTTTTCACTTCCCCAGGCTTGTTTAATAATCACCTATTTTTAAGTTTTGTCTTTTTCAACCTCTAGACCGCATCGCGGAATATGACCCAATTATTTAATTCATATGTTACACCCTTTTCTAACCGCTTCCGAACTTTTTGTTAGCTTTTCAGTCACATAGTAACATACACCGCATCCCCGAATTGAACGCGTTCCGAACTTCTGCCGGAAAAATAATAAAGTTACGCCCATACTGTTGGCAGATTTTTTATTCTGAACATCGTCGTCCGAAACACTGTCGATTAGGAGAAAACAACCGACTATATCGCCTATTTCACTCTCGAGTTTTAAAGCGAGACATGGTTAGCATGAACGTGTATGGGAAATCAAAATTCATTCATGGCACGCATGAATGAAATGCAATAATCTCCGTCTTCAGAACCTACTCGCACTGTATTCTGAGATTAGCCTCATCTTGCTGTAATTTTTTGTTGTACATGCCTAGGGTGTTCGAATTGATTTATTCCCTTCATGCTTCAAGGACAAGTCTTCCCCATTTCAAAAATCGGAGGCAGCCTGATCTTGGAGCAACGTGCCACCCTTCCCTCCATCCCATTAGCTCAAAAGCCAAGTGCCACCAATTCGAAGTTCGAACGTAGAAGAAACTTAAACCAACTTAAAATATTTCCTCCTTGACCTACAAACATAGCAGTCAACTTATTCCCACCCTTCGAAAAATGTACACAACCCCATTCGCACATCAATTAAAATCAATTTCAACATAATCGTACCCTATTTCGACCCTTTGCAGCCTGCACACACTGCAAAATGTAAACACACGAGTAAATTGTTGTTGCTTCTGCGCTCTGCATACGTAAACCGAAAAAACACGTTCGAACATGTTACTTTATTTACATTGCAGTCCAGAATGAAATACACGCTGATTTTATTTTAAGATCTACTCTCGGCTGCGACCGACGACTGTTGTCTTGTTTCATATGCGAATATTTTGTATACGTTGGAGGCAAAGACGAAAACGAGCGTACGGTACTTTTTTGACGGCATCGAGTTGTACACCCTCCGTCCCTCCTCCCCCCTCGCTGGGCCCATGAACAAATACGACACCGTATTGACCTGTAAATCAAACAAATATTAACCTTGAAGCGTTTAGTGCACAAAAGGCGGAAATTTGAGACGACCGACATGTAGTCTGGGTTGCATTGTGCGGAATTTGTACCTACAGTCGTCAGAACACGTTCCACACGCTCGAGACTAGACTGCAATGACTCCCTTAATCTATTTATCGCGCGACTAGCGTCACTACTAGCGGATTGTGTTGACAATTATCACACACGCCACGGAACTATCTGTTCCGATAGCCCGCGGAGCTGGGCCGTAGATTAGGCTTATCTCGGCTCGTTGAAAAGAAAATCAAGAAAAAAATTGAACTGCGTGGAGCACGGTTGCGACGCAACGCTATTAAGTTCGCGTCGAAGCGGACTGAAACTTACCACGTGAATTAGTCATTGCACGAGAGATCGGGCCCCATTTCCACACAGTCCCGACAGGCAAGAGCTCTGCAAAGCATTACGAAATCGCAGGCATTTGTTTCGAAACAGCTGCAAACTAATCCCGACAAATTGGCGCCCACGGAACCCCGTTCTTTTTTTTTTTTGATTTAGTATCTTCCCACCCCGCAACTTACCTTCTTCCTGTGACTGTGACATGACCGTAGCAGGGCAGCTGATTTTAACTGAAGTCGAGAAACGATTTCCCAAGTTGCTGATAATTCGGTAATCATTGAAAATCAATATGGAATTTATCCCGGTGCCTCTCTGTTCACATAACGTCTCCGTCCGGGAAACCGCAACTACAACTTTCCTCCTACTGGCACCGATTCATTAGCGGAGTCTCGAGCAGTGGCCGCAGCAGCAGGCAGCAACCGAGTAGTGTATGTCCTATCGAATAAAATTGAGGCCACCATGAAAATTGGGTGAAAATCACTGAAATTTCGGTCACGAAAAAAGTCCATAGGATCGAAAATTTAATTGTTTTCAGGCGGGGACAAGATCAAGATCATTTCAATCCGGAAAAACAACTTAAACAACAAAAAAAAAAACACACTTTTTGATAATAGAGAAAAATAAACTCACACGAATTTTCCGCACGCGAAAGCCACACAACCACGAACACGGAACGACGAACGACACGAACTTTCTTTCATCGAATGATCAAAATTCCACGCATACTATGGTCGCGGTGCGAAATATGTCGTGTAATTACACGACCGATTTCCCGACTTTTTTCGCACACAACCGTACATCGTTGACATTTTACGGCGAAGCTGTGCGAGAGAGCGAGACCGAATGCAGTATAGGGGGAAATCGTGGAGAAAAGCTTTCCACGACTGCGACCAGTGACATCTAGTGGATTTTTGGAAAATAGGTTTTTCTTAGCTTTTATGGATTTTATTTAATTAATTTCAATGTTTCAAGTTCGGATCGATTTTCCTCAACTTTTCCATCACTTTTTTTTTTTTAAATTTCTTTTTCCAGACCACCATATGGCAGTACTGAAAATCCACGAAAACCGAACGCAACCATTCCATCGTTCCAATCAACCGCGAATCTAAAAAGTCAAATCAAAAAATTCTAACGGTTGGGAGTTGTCTTGTGTCGTTTTCTGTTTATTTTCTTAAAATCGTTATTTCTGTGAGCACAGATCCGTTTTTTATATTGATTCGATTTATTTTCGTGTTACTAACGAAAACGCGATTAGTGAAGAAATGGAATCGCGTCTGCCGAAACCGTCGGGCCTAAAAAGGCCGCTGGCCGTTGCAAAAACAATTTTACCCACCGATCGGATTAAAGCGGCCACCGCAACTCTACAGAAAAGCAGTTCGGCAATTAATCGTTGTCCGCTTGCTCGAGATCTTTCAAATTTAGGCACAGCGCCAGGTAAATTGTCTTTGAATTCCAACCGAAATGTTTTGACTTATTTTTTTTTTTAAATAGCGCGTCGTCGCTTTGGTTCGCCCGAAATCACAAGCAGTTCAACCTTCAACCGCGGCCGTTTGCGTCGTAGTCGCTCCGCTTGTGATATACGCGACGTTGGCTTTATGCGACCATTGAAACGCGCCGAACCCACACTCGCTCCGATTCCTGCTAAAGCCGCAAAATTCACCAACAGTAGCTCGAACCTTTTCTCGTCGAGCGCGACCACCACCACTCGAACAAATGGCGCCTTCCCGAATCGCCTTGCTACGGCGAAACCCATTGCAGCTGCCAGTTCGCAAACGGCCGGACGTAAGCCAACGACCGGAGCAGCAACCGCAAAGACGGCCGTCAAACGAATTCCGCCGTACGATTACAAGGCCCGTTTCAATGATCTTCTCGAAAAGCACAAAGTGCTCAAAGAGAAATTGGATCAGGCCAAGGAACAGCTATCGACGCTTGATACACTGCCCGAAATGTACGAGGAATGTCAGAGCGAACTGATCGACATCAAGGACGAACTGAAGAATTCAAAAAGTGAAGTCGAATGCCTGCAGCGGCAAACGGCTATGCAAAGTAAAAAGATCGATTCGTTGACAACGTGCCTGCACGATACGGAAGAGGAATTGGGAGCTTTGAAGGAGAAGTATGAGGTAAGTGTTCCTGTAGCTACTGCTTTTCCTTTGTCCCTGTAGCTGCAGCATGTCCTTTTCTAACTTTGTGCTGCGCATCTCCGTTTGTTTGTTTTTATTCTGCACCGCGATATAATCCACTTCTCAAATTTTTTTCCTCTGAACGGGAAACTTAGTTTCATGGAGACCGATAAATCAGGAGGTAACAGCAACAAAGATCGACTGAACCTGCGCTATAATTCATTTAATCTTTTCATGGCAGAACCAACGACAGCGATTGAATCCCATTCAGCCTTTCATGCTATCGTTGAACCAGAAACTCCTCTGAAGAACAGCCAAAAAATTCTTAACAAAAATAACGAAGAGTTCTGCTAAAATTTTTCCGAAAATTTCCTCTGCTAAATTTAGCAGAATTTCTGCTAAAATGGAAACACTCGCTCAATGCCTAGTAATCTACCTTAACCCCTAGTTCTCCTCAGTCAGTACAGCGCACTGGTTTGAGAGGTTGTACAAAAATAAATTAAATAATGGAAGAAAAAAAAAAATAAAAAGAAAAAATAAGATAAAACACGTACACATGCTACACACACCACAACCGTTTCTTAAAACGTCTTTCAGAACTGCTAGTCTAGGAAATATTCCTTCCCTTGGGCTTTGAAGTCGGCAGAACTGGTTGCATTTTTAAGGAATTATACTCAATGCTTGCTTCGTAGAGTGGGTCTCTTCTCAGGTTGTTGACTGGACTCAAAAATCTGCCGTCATTTTTCTCTTCTTTAAAATCAACGCTATCTTCAACAATTACAAAGTTGAGGATATTTGTCATTGTCTGACCTCTGCGGTGATAGTAATGGCGTTCTCTAATTGGATATGAAGCCGGAATTATTCGTACCTACAATAGGAGGACAACAGGTTCACGTATTCGGCCATAAATACTATTTTCATCAATCAGATAACGTAACTATGTGCCTCAATAGTATAAATACTAATTTTGGAACCGATGCTAACATTGTCCTTTGAGATGCAGTCCTGTAACCAACTCGAAGTCGAAGAACATTTGAAATATGTTAAAAATTGAGGCTTGTGGCATCTAAACTCATCAGCAAGGAAATAGCAGAGGTTTACAATGATTCTTTCTCTTCAATTGTCACAATTTAGAAGTTTGGTTGATTTTTACTTTATTATTATTTAGTATTGGGTGAACCTCTACGACTGGTATCTTTTAAAGGGGTGTGGAGGAGGAGTGGGGAGGGTTTTAGACGAAAAATTTTGGTTTCTAGATCTCAGCAACCGCTTACGCTAGGAGGCTGAAACTTGGAGTTTCCATAGAACTTCGATAGTGGACCCATTTGCAAAAAAAATTATTGAAATGGGTGAAGGGGTGTGGGAGTGGGGGAAAATAATTCGTCCGAAAAGCAAAAATGCCGAGATCGACACATTCTAAAATCCATATCTCCTAAATCGTTGATGGCACGAAATTCAAACTTAACAAATATCTGTACCTATACTAAGACAAAAAATTGAAAAAAAAATTTGAGTGAAGGTAGTGGCGTACGGGGGTGGGGGGTGGGTATTGTTGAAAAACTTTAGATTACGATATCTCACGAACCAATTGCTCTAGAAAAATGAAATTCGGTTTGAGTAGAAAGGTCAACAAATAAAAATTGCTCAAAGTAAAATTTTTTAAGGGGGTGGTGGAAAATGGAAGTGGGGGTGATAAGAAATATTCAAAAAAAATCATGCTTCATATCTCAAGAACAGTATAAGATAGATGCACAAATTTTTTACCAGACGTAGGCCCAATAGAACCCTAGGAGAGAAAAAAAATTTCGGGGTGTGGGTGTAGAGGGTGAGGGTGGGGGAGGGTGGAAAGAAAAAAGTTCCGATGGTTATATCTTAAGAATCTATAATGATAAAAAGCTGAAAGTTAGTATTTAGATAGAGCTATAGTAGTGGCATATTGGAAAAATATTATTTTTTATAGGGGTAGTATGGTACGGGGGTGGGGGGTGTTTTTCCTAACTATGTAACGGCTTATGCTAGAAAGTTGAAACTCGGTGTGTATATGTAAATCAACTAGAAAAGTAATTTAGACTAAAAAAAATACGAATGTCCATTGGCGTTCGGAAGTGGGGGCAAAAAAAATGTTCAGTCAAAATAGAATGCATATATTTTCACAATTTTTGTCATATCTACTAGGTCTTCCAAAATATTGAATTCACTTTTACTCTACGGATTCTTCATATGAATACCTAGAAAGTGTTTTCAAGATTTTTTTTTAAAATTGACCCCTAAGGGGGTGTAAGGTGATTGTGTACTTTTTCATAAATTATTCCATATCTCTCAGATCCGATCAGATTTTCACTTCCACGGGCTTGTTGTTTTTGATAGGTTTTCAGTCACATAGTAACCTACACCGCATCTCAGAATTGAACGCGTTCCTAACTTCGGCTGGAAAAATAATAAAGTTACGCCCAGATTGTTGGCAGATTTTTTTTTATTGACTTTATCCCTCTATGGGTACAGTTCTGCAGCCCAAACTAGGAGACTAAATGCTCTCTCCGCTCAATGAACAGAATAAAATCACATCATCATATCATATCAACATACTCAAGCTGTATGTTGACATTGGGCTCAGATTATCTTAGTGTGCCCGATGTGCTCCCCAGACAGTATTAGATGTCACACAAATGAAGCAAACCAAAACGACATGCAGAAATAGCGATGAATAGAGATGGTAGCAGAATCTAGTGATTTGATTCCGGTTTGGCTGTCGGTGCAAAAGACAATGTTACGTTTTGGCGGATAAGTCGTGTTTTAATGTAACGACAAGCCTCCCGGATCCTCAGTATCTCTGCCTGGAAGATGTTTGCGTGATCTGAGAGGCGGTAGGACTTAGCGATATTATCAGGCCTATTCAGCACCAGAGTCACAAGTCACAATTTTGAAGTAATTGTCTCAACAAAGTAGGTGAAGTCACAATTTTGAATTAATTGTGAATTTCCACCTACTTTTTGACTTGTGACTCTGGTGCTGAATAGACCTGTATGTGTATATGGGAATATTCCATTAAGAAATTTAGTCTTTTCAAAGATGACTGGATGACCAGTCACAAAACTTAAAAATGTTACTGTTGGAAGATGTGTGTTTGCAGAAGCAACGTCTGAAAATACTGATTATCCCAAGAATGTCAAAACCGCAAATGTGTAGCTCGTTCCCAAGAATTGTTGAAGCTCTAAAGCGACAAAAAATATGAAAAACTGTTACTGCAGATGGAACTCGGGTTCATCGTCCATAAATCTGAGTTTTAACAGAACACCCCCATGAACTCTCTTTCTAAGAGCTTAAAGCTACTGCTTCCAAACATTGTGGTTCTAGTTCTAGTCTTGTGCGATTATTTGTTAAGCAAAAACTTAAAGAAGGACCTGGTGGTAGCAGTTTTGGAACGATGAAGAAGTCAAGTCTGCAATTTCAGCCTCTTTGAAAGGGCCAAGGAAAAAACATATTTTTACGACGGGATAGCAAAATTTATCCGATAAAATTTTGACCTCCCCTCGTGAGCAGTAATATAGTGCGTAGATATAGAGCTGGGGGGGGGGGGGGGGGGGTTTACTCCATAAGGAATAGGCTTGTGTAGTTCGAGAACGAACTAGTTCTGAAGAGCGTTTCCATAAGTGAAATGAAGGAAGTAGTTCGCAGTGAGTCCCGCCCTTAGTTCGTTAGTATTCATGCGTTGCCGCATACTTGCACACAGGGACGGAAGCCTAATAAGAAAGGGTGATTACAACCCTTTTGGAGCTCTAAGGGGCATTATTACGACCTTCAGTTAAACTCTAACTGGCACTTTAACCGTATGTTTTATATGCATAACGGTTCTTAGTAGTCAATAGGAATTAGGCTGGCAGATTAGCAACCAAGGGATGAAAGTAGTTGCTTACGCAAATGACTTAGCAATTCCAATATCACAAGTTAGTCTCGAACCTGAAAAAGTCGAGGAATTTTGCGAAACCTGTAATAATCAAGGATTTAGGTGAAGTTTGTAGATTTAATATTGATATAATTTTGCAGCCAGTACCAGACATAAAAAATATAACAAATAATTTAAGGCCCCTAAATAAAACAAAGCAGAGCGATGGACAGCTGAGCCTAAGAAATGGCCATATTTTTCCCCAGTCGTTTTTCTATGATTGCACTGGCCGCCTGTTACTTTCAAAGTCCATAGCATTTTACTGTACGTTATCTATTCACAACTAGGAAAATTTTCTAACAAACAAAGTTTATAATTCGATCCTTTCTTCCGAATAAACCTGCAAAAAATTTACTGTCCTCTAATCGCATTAAATTTTTTTTCTTCACATCATAGTTTCAATGCAACGAGCAAAAGTCGATGATCACCGAACTTATCGAATTGCGAGAACGATGCGGACATTTAACCGAACTGACGACAACACAAGGCGACGAATTGAACACATGTCGCGAGCAATTATTCCGTGCAAATATGGAGCGTAAAGAGCTACATAACGTTGTGATGGATCTTCGCGGCAATATTCGTGTATTTTGTAGAGTTCGGCCGCCACTCGATAACGAAGAGGATCGAATGTTGTGCGGCTGGAACTATCTGGACGAGAATACTCTTGAAATTCATAATTTAGAAATGTTAGCGTCGGGCGCAAAGAACAAGGTTGCCAGTCATGGATTCAGTTTCGATCATGTCTTTCATCCGAAATCGTCACAAGATGATGTTTTCGAATTGGTCTCGCCGCTCATACAATCCGCCCTCGATGGCTTCAATATTTGCATTTTTGCGTACGGACAAACGGGCAGCGGAAAAACCTTTACAATGGATGGCGTACAGGATAATATCGGCGTAATACCGAGAACAGTCGATCTACTCTTCGAATCGATACGCAACTATAAACGTCTCGGCTGGGAGTATGAAATCAAAGCAACATTCTTGGAAATCTACAACGAAGTTCTCTACGATCTGCTAAGCAACGAACAGAAAGACATGGAAATCCGAATGACTAAGAACAAGACCGATATTTACGTATCGAATATAACCGAAGAGACAGTCGAAACGGCCAATCGTCTACGACATTTAATGCACGTTGCAAAAATGAATCGGGCAACAGCTGCAACGGCCGGTAACGAACGTTCGTCACGATCGCATGCAGTAACACGAATCGAACTGATCGGACGACACGAAGAGAAGAGCGAAATTTCAATCGGTACGATAAATTTGGTGGATTTGGCAGGTTCGGAGAGCCCAAAGACGAGCATACGAATGAACGAAACGAAAAATATCAATCGATCGTTAAGCGAACTGACAAACGTTATATTGGCATTATTGCAGAAACAAGACCACATTCCGTATCGGAATTCGAAATTAACGCATCTGCTCATGCCCAGTTTGGGTGGCAATTCGAAAACGCTCATGTTCATCAACGTTGCGCCGTTCCAGGATTGTTTTGTCGAGTCGGTAAAATCGTTGCGATTCGCAGCGTCTGTTAATTCGTGCAAATTGGCCAAGGCCAAGAAGAATAAGTTCTTGAATACATCGAACAATTCATTGATAGCGTAAGCTTTACTGAGATTATTTTTAATGTTTTATTATTAGGTTTTTTTTTTTAAATCAAACTACTAACGAATCAAAAAAACTGAAATGTTAACTTTAATTTACCTTTTTTTTAAATTTTGTATTATTTTTTTGTTTATTTCGAACAAGTTTACAAAGAGAAAAACCTTTAGTTTGAAAAGAAATGTTAAGGATGCTCTTTATGTACTCTGTACTCTTTGTCGACTATTTTTTATTTATGTTTTAATTTGTTTAGCGATTGAAAACGGGAGGCTGAATAATACACAATTTAATTTACGCTTCTAATGTATTATATGCATACAATTATCTTATTATTAGAAATAAAACTTTCATTAATGCAGTAGTTTTGTTTTGTTCGAGTGCAGTCAGCTAGGTAGGTAAGATAGCCTGATAAATTTTCTGTAATTTCTTTGCAGGGCACCGAGTAAAACCTAGAGTAGTTGCGTTGAAGAAGGTTTCCCTTCTGGGAGATGGAACTGATTCATGGGTTACGCAAAAATGATCACAGGATTGAGATGCGTTGTAAATAAACAGACGCACAAGAGTCAATGTTTATTTACAACGCATCGGCCTCTAAACTCAATGACCTTCTTGAGCGAATTGCGAGTCGGCGATCGGCCTACCACCATTTAGCTGCGCTTTTCGGGATTTAATCAAATATTCATTTGTAAAATAATAGGCTTGAGAATTTTTTTGATCATCTCCTTAACAAGATGCGACCGCTGGCATTATCGCAGGATTACTTTTTAAAAATATGGTTGCCTCCTACGTAAAGCACGGGTACAGCGAAAACGAATAAGCTCAGGGATACACTTAATTTAGCTTCGCTATCATTTTCAATAATACTAAAGAAAACAACGTAAGCGTTTGAACTTTGAAGTTATTCTGTAGTGTAGTAGCATCACTATCTTTACGATGCAATAAATCAGCGATAAGAAAGTCTTACGACTGCTCACAGTATGAAATTAAAAATTTGTATAATGAAATAGTCTTTTGTATTTTCTCAATAAATAAAGTCCAACTATCTTCCTAAAAATTTACATAGAACATACGAGTAAAATGCGTAAATGAAATGAGTCGGCGTATCTCCTTACTTACAACCCATAGCCTTCTTAACATCGTCCGGAATTTTACCCAAAACCTCGGAATGATTGGTGTGGCGGGAAGTAGCCAGAACTCCAAGCCGATTCGGAAATGCAATATCCTTACCATAGGTGTAGTGATTGCCAAGAATGTCCGTTAAGATTCCGCCACTTGCTTCCAGCACAGCCTCCGGTGCACAGGTATCCCACTTCTTACAGCCCGGACTGGCAAATACATAAGCATGTGCTTTACCCTCCAACAACTGTAGAACTTTGTAGCCGGCTCCGCCGACACGTAGAACCGTTGTGGGCGTTAGCACGTCCAATGCACTTTGAACGATTGCATTCGAATGCGATCGTGTTGTCGTTACGATAAACTCTCCGCTGGGTGCATCTTTCAACTCGAAACCGCCCGTTCCCAGACCTTTCAATCCCCAAATAGTTCGTCCCAACTCACCCGTATCGTTTCGATAGTACGGCTGATGAATAATTCCACCGATAGCGGCATCCCTTACAGCGATTCCAATCAAAACGGTTACATGTTCTAAGTGACCTTGCGTGTATTCCGACGTACCATCGAGCGGATCGACCCAAACGACAAAATCATCATTGGTTACGTTCGACCACTGTTCGGGGCATTTATTTTTGAGAAAGTCCGCGTCTAATTCGGTGACTAGTAAATCTTTTGGCACATTCAAATCAGTTCCGCCTTCCTCACCGATTATCTTCAATTCGGGAAAGAGTTTAGTTAGTGATGCTACGATGCATTGTTGAGCTGTTCGATCGGCTTCAGTTTGTAGATCGTCCTTGGCCTTTGGTAAGTAGTAGGTGTCGTCATTGTCCGAATATAATTGGGAAAAAAAATTGCATACCTTCTCCACGATTCCTAGATCGCCTGTTTTCATGATGTCGCGGATAATACCCCCAGCACGCTTAGCGGTATTTATCGAGGACGCCATAATCTTCATTACAAGGGGAGTTGATATGCCAGCCATTTTTTCAGCTTGAGTTCTTTCAGCTTTAATTCAATTTACCAAAGAAGACCGCAGTACGGCATTTGTTTACTGTAAAGTGAAGTGACTGTGACTTGTCAAGGTAGAAAATTTCTAGGTTGGAAAGTGGAGACTTGGCAAATCAGATGGTTTTTGGGCCGATATATTCAAAAATCATATTTTCAAAAGCACCGAACTCATCTGCTTGGGACAGAAATCGTAGAGAACTATTATGCGTAATCTCAAGCTGTTTTTAGAACATTACAGTGGGAGACTTCAACCTAGAAAACGTGGACAACTTTGTATATATCGGGGCAAATATATCGAAGAATGGAAGCGAACCCACCGAAATTAAAAGAAGAATAATGATGGAAAATAAGACGTATTATTCGGTACTTCCAATAATTAAAAACAAAAATGTGCACAGAAAAACAAAGCTTAAACTGTACAAAACAATAGTAAGACATGTGCTATGCTGTGGCAGCAAAACGTGGACATTGACTCATGCGTCCGAAAAATTGGTTAAAGCCTTTGAAAGAAAAGTTCTCAGAAGAATCCTCTGTAAGGGAAGACTCGATCTGGAGAATACGATACAATAGAGAATTGAATGTCATCTTTGATAATCCGGACGTATCGATCCTCATAAAATTCAAAGTTACAATGGGCTGGTTATGTGCAGAGGATGGATAACGAAAGAATCCCCAAACGCACACTAAAGCTAAAAGTTTATGGACAAAGACCAGTTGGAAAACCACGAAAGCGCTGGACGAGGACTAAATTGGCACAGACAATAAATCACTACTAACATTCAGAAATTGGAGGATGCGGTCACTTAACCGAGAAGGCTGGAGGCGGCACATTCAGGAGGCAAAGCTCCGATTTGGACTGTAGCGCCATCGTAAAGTAAAGATCTCGATCTGTGTTTGTTCTTAAGAAACCACGAGGCTTAGAGAGCTACTACATTCCTGAAACTCGAATTTAGCCTCAACCGCTGCCAGACCTGAAGCCATCAGCAAACACGTCGCTCCAGTTCACAATTTAACCTCTAATTCAGACGTAGAAATGTGGCAAACTGTCCTAGTTTCAGGAAGGGGTGCCAAGCTGAGGTGCACCGCACACTAGGCATAAAAAAAGACCCGCAACGATTTCTTCGGAAATATCACAGAACAAACTAATCACCCTCAAAACATCCTAGATCCCTAATATTGACCAACTTGTCACGCCCTATCAATCTCACATCTTCCAGTGCCAAACTGTTACACAATCGAATGGCTGTACAAAGAGTAGGTGATTCTGAAAACTCCCCACCGATAAAGTGAGAGTAACTCTTCCTTTTGATTGCCATTGAGGTGAAAATTCGATATGCGATGTTGAAAGCACCAAATGCTAAACTTTCAAAGCCTTTCATTCTCTCAAAGACGTGTATTTTGGGACGGTACCTGTTTTTGAGCGACAAGCCCTTTATTACTAGATCAGCCAGAGGGAGTCATATAGTACCATCCCAACGCAATTGCTGAAGTAAAGGATACTGCATTCGAGTAGATTGCTGTAGCTACTACCACCTGTCTTCATTCTTTTGTTCTAAATTGTTATTTGTGAAGCGTTCTGCTAATGTAGTCCGTGATATTGCCGTCCGCCTCCCTACGGCTCATGTGTGACTTCAGATAAAAGCAGCTCAAGACCACGCATACTTCTAAATAAAACGTAATGCGTGTTTCTGTTAAGTTCTTTTAGTAGATGCTACGCACGCGTGAGATTCACACCTCACTGGGAACGGATACCACAAGAGTCAAAGCAGGCAAAGGATGTCCGCAGGGAGGAGTACCACCACCCCTTCTATGGTGTCTTGTGGTAGATGCGCTACTAAGCTTGCTCATTCATAGCGGCCTTACAATCCAAGGATACGCTGAGGACTTAGTAATCATGATTAAGGGAAAGTTTGAGGACTCTGCACCTTATGCAGCAAGCATTAAGTAAAACACAAACGTGGTGCCATGAGAAAGTTTTACAGGTTTAAGGTTAACTCGTAAGAGCCAGGAACAAACTGGACAAGCTGCAAAGGTTGTCATGTATCAAAACGACAGGAGCAATGAGAACTTCCTCTACACCATCTATGGAGGTTCTTTTAGATCTGACTCCGCTTCACATCTATATCGAATCGCAGGCAAGATTAGCCGCAATGAGAAAACGGCAACCAATCCATAGGAAAAAGTGGACCTAATCATCTATCCTGACTTAGAAGTAGCATTCAAATGCTAGACATGCCTGTGGACCATATGATAAAGAGATATCGTTCGAAACCAGGGCAAGGGAACCACCGCAGTTCGGACTAGATAGTATTGTATGGTATACCGATGGATCTAAGACGACTGAAGGCGCAGGGGTTGGCATAAGCGGACCTCGCACCAGGATAACGGAATCACCCGGTGAGGACCTCTAGGTTGAAACTGGAGAAAGATTTATGAGGTATAGCACAACAGAAGACCATTGGTCGCGGTGCTTGGAGGAATCCCTCCGCCCCCAATGAAATCTAATCTGAGTAATGTGAATGAAAGGAAGTCAAAGGGAATGAAACGAAAGGTTTTACAGTAGGTTACTTCCCCATACGTTCGAATTGGTGACTGAAATGCGAACTATAGGTTGCTGGCGTCCGAGCCAGAGCCAGCTACAGGCTACTGCTGTATGGAAATTCATCTTTCGGAGATTTCAATAATAGTTCCAAGTCCTGAACAAAAAACTTTCACGATGGTCTTCCTCGTGGCTTAAACCTCTCGGATATGTTGAGTGAACGTTGTTCTTGGCTGCAATCCATCATTATTTTCTGTTTCGAAATAGGAAACAGTTGGTCAAAAATAAACGGAAACTTTCTGACAGCCAAGAAGTCTCCACAGCCAATCATCTGCTGTATGTGGCAGCACACTCCAACCTTTGGACCAACAAGTCAATTGGCGAAGATTTTTTTGGCAAGTGTAAAGTGCCCAGGAGTTATTTAATTTTATTCCTTATCTTGTGGTTGTGCTGTACTTCAATTAAAAAAATCTCTAGAAGAATGGCTCGCGTCCTCGTCGGAGTAAAAAGAGTAATCGACTATGCCGTCAAGGTAACGATCAAATAAAATTATTCCGAAACCAGAACGTAGATTTCCAACTGGAAAATAATTTATTCTTTCAGATTCGTGTCAAGCCGGACAAAACAGGTGTCGTCACGGAAGGAGTCAAGCACTCGATGAATCCGTTCGACGAAATTGCAGTCGAAGAAGCCGTCAAAATGAAGGAGAAGAAATTGGCATCGGAAATCGTAGTCGTCTCCGTCGGGCCAGCACAATCCCAAGAGGTCATTCGTACAGCCTTGGCAATGGGAGTCGATCGGGGAATTCATGTCGAGGTCAGCGGCAAGGACTACGATCTTTTGCAACCGATTCATATATCGAAAATTCTTGCGAAACTGGCGCAGGACGAGAAGGCCGACTTGATTATTGTCGGAAAGCAAGCAATCGACGACGATAGCAATCAGGTCGCTCAGATGACCGCTGCCAACTTAGACTGGCCGCAAGGAACCTTCTGTTCGAGCGTCGAGAAAACCGGCGATGGTTTCACTATCACACGCGAAGTTGACGGCGGTCTCGAGACAATCAAATGTAAAAGTCCGGCCGTACTGAGTGCCGATCTTCGTTTGAACACACCGCGTTATGCAACTCTGCCCAATATTATGAAGGCGAAAAAGAAACCGATCAAGAAGACAAGTGCCAAGGATTTGGGTGTCGATACAACGCCCCGAATTGATGTGATCTCGGTCGAGGATCCACCCGTTCGACAAGCTGGTGCTGTTGTTCCCGACGTCGATACACTCATAGCCAAATTGAAGGAAGGCGGTCATGTTAAATAAGTGTGAGATCGAGTGCGATGCAACCGATCATTGTGTTGTTATTTGTCAATGAAATTGTGGCCTTTTGCCAAGTCTTCTTACGGCAGTTTGGAAATCCTATGCATTTAATATAATCGCTAAGATCACAAAATAGAAATGAAAATTTATAGAAAAAATATTTTTTTCCATTAAAAGTCGTTTTATAACAATCGCACAGTGTTCTGACTTTTGAGACGATCGGTTCAGATTTGTTGGAAGATAAGAAAACAGTCGATTGTGTGCGCAGAAGTTGTTTTATACTTTGAATGTATGGCAGCATCTGGCGTCACAAACGGTTCAGTTTGTCCAGTTTTATCACTTCTTCTGTGAAACTCCTGACATCATAGCGCACTATTAGACAAAGTAGGTGAAGATGGTCGCGTGCGTATTTGGTTCACAGCTTCAACACAGAATAAATGAGGAATAAAAATTATTCTCTCTGCCCAGAAGAGTTCAATTGGGAGCCGGAAGCAAAATTCCAATGAGCACAAATCGTGAATTGTTTTTCTTGCAAAAGAAAGGCACATATCCGAGTCAGTCTGCTGCATTAACGCAGTGCAGGATGAGACTTATAAAAGAACTGCTTTGTTGTGTCCAAGGGCCTTTTGCGAGACAAATTGAGTAGAGTTTATTGCCTCCAAAATACAGTCCTGTCATCTATCTCTTAAACGAGATGTTTCGACGTGGCGTTCAAATTTCTTCTTCTGATGAGTTCAAATTAATAGGTGTAAAAATCAATAACCACCTAAACTGAGCCAGCACATCTTTGATGTCGCAATCGATGCTTCTAAACGCCTTTGAATTCTACGGAAGTGTAAGAAATACTTTTCAGCGTCCGATTTAGCTACAATCTACAAGGCATATATCAAACCACGTCTTGAGTACAATTCGCATATCTGGGCTGGAGCGCCTAAATCCCATTTAGCCTTGCTCAATCGTGTTCAAAAACATGCGTTCCGACTAATTGGAGATGAAGCAGTTTCAGCTTCTACAGACTCACCTTGAGCATCGCCGTAATGTCGGAGTACTCAGTATTTACTACCGATATTTTCATGGTAAATGTAGTAAGGAACTAAAAGCACTTATTTCTCCACTCTTAGTCGCCCCCCGTAACACTCGGTAAGCTTCACGCGCTCACGATGATACCGTTCAGCCGCCTTCGTGAAAAACAGTGGAATTTAGGCAGTCCTTTATGGAACGCATTGCCGGCCGATCTGTTCTCTGATGAGTACAACCCTCAGCAGTTCAAAAATAACGTTCACCAACAATTCAGACACTTCCCTTCCGTTCCACCGCCCTAAATCTCTTACAACACCATTTTATCCCCAAACTATGTCGTTATAGCTGTGCAATCGCATTAAAGGTTGACCCCCTAAGTTATAACGACGGTCGTCAAAAAAAAAACCTATTCTTGCCATAAATATTGATACCAGATTTTTTAACTACAAAAATAAAACTAAACTTGAGTAGTTTTTCCAGTTTTTTATTGTGTCAATAGTAAACTACAAAATTTAAAAAAAAAAAATATTCAAATTTGCCGTCATTTGCCTTCATACAGCTCCGAAGTCTGTGAGGCTACTCAACGATCGCTGTATGGAAGATATCCGTGTGAATATGATCCACAGCTGCTACCAACGCCTGCATCAATGACTCCAGTTTGTAGTGGCGTCTTTTACAGACCATGTCTTCTAAAACTGACCACAATTTGTAGTCGAGCGGATTAAGGTCTGGGCTGGCTGCCGGCCAATATTCAGTACTAATAAGCTCAGGTAATTGATTCCTTGGAGGATCGTGCATACACCCTATCAATCTACATTTTTTTTTTTTTAATTCAACTGTAAGGCGCTGTCCTGTTTGCGAAGAAGAGTTTCATCTTAACACTTCCGAAAGGACGAAATTTAACCAATAAGATTTGCCCAGCTCCCGATATTAAAGTCGAAGAAAGTGCACAGAAAGAATAAGTTTCGCATTTAAGTAGGCCCATGGATCAGAAACGTGAACACTGCTGATTTAAATATCCGAAAAATGAATGGACGCATTTAAACGCAGGTTCCAGCGACAAATTCTAGGATTATTAAGAGAAGGGTGTCCCATTCTGTATAAACACGAGCTGTAGAACTTCTAAGACGACAGTATTAATCCTCGTAAAAATTGCAATGGGCACAGTCACTATGATAATTCCCAGACGGATTTTAAGGGGGCAATCGACCACGAGGAAAGATTCGTAAACAGTGGAATGACTCTATCAACGCGAAAGTCATCACTACTAAGGCCGCGCGGTCCGAATTACGCTTATGGTGCTTACATCACTAACAGTGCTTACGTTCGGTCCGAACTATTGGCACGCTTCAATTCGGACCGATTTAAGCGCACACAGTGCCTATCCTCGAAACTGTGAGCAACGTAAGCGTACAAAAATTGTCCATCCATGCAAATTAAATGCGTTGTGAGAGCAATTCGGGCCGAGTGTAAGCGCAGTTCGGACCGCGGCCTAAGAGGTGGTCGTGATCACTGGACCAAGATGACCGGTGTCGGTGTAATCTAGAGGATAATGCTCGTTTTGGGTTGCTTTGATGATAGCGGCATTGCCTTGCATAAAGGTGGGAAATATTGAGCGACTGAATAGTCGGGGCACTGAGATTCAGAGACATTCAGTTGATCCATACCTGTTTCAAGCCGGATCAAGACAAAAAACATCTCTCCGATAACATTTATATCTTAGAGTGCCCATTGAGGCCATTAAGAACGGTAAAAGCCTAGATATAGATTAATTTTAGGATTAAGATATAAAACTGTTAGTATTAAGTATATAAGGCAAATAAAGCACATTTAAAACCTCATAAAACCGGATCAAGGCAATTTAAAAAGAAAACCCCGTTGTCGATCGAGTCACAAGTAAACTGTCCGTCTGAATGCGGAAGGTACATAATTATATTCGAAGTAGTTATCTGTCCACCAGTCAAAAAACATCTCAAAGAAAACCCGGGGCCTATACAGAATATACGGAGACATCCCGCAATGCAATTTCAAAGCCCTGGTGCATGTAAAGTGTGTCACTGACGGCTATTTTTAATTAGCTGTCATTCCACTCTGCGTTACGTCCGCCAACGCCTCAGGTTCGACTATTAAACCAATATTTTTGGAAAAGGTAAGAAAGTTTACAAATCGGTCCGTTTTCAGGTTAAATAATTCTGATTTTTATTAATTTTAATATTAATAAATTTGACATTTTAACTTACATTTCAAATGCATCCAAAAGCCAAGGGAAAAAGCGCGACTTAAAATCCCTTTTAAGTCCGAAAATCTCTTCTAAATCAAATCGGCCACGTTCATTGGCATCTCGTCGATTTGCGTCGAGTAGTACTGTTCGATATCGCGCAGAATTCGAATATCGTCCGACTTAACGAAATTAATAGCGACACCCTTACGCCCGAATCGGCCCGAACGACCAATTCGATGAATGTACAATTCACGATTGTTCGGTAGGTCGTAGTTGATGACGAGCGAGACTTGTTGCACGTCGATACCACGCGCCCAAACGTCGGTCGTGATCAGGACACGACTCTGTCCCGATCGGAACTCTTTCATGATTTCGTCGCGTTCCTTTTGCGGCATGTCGCCGTGCATCGAACTCACCGTGAAATTTGCCTCGCGCATTTTCTCCGTCAGCCAGTCGACCTTTCGTTTTGTATTGCAGAATATCACGGCCTGGGTGATGGTCAGCGTGTCGTAGAGGTCGCAGAGCGTGTCGAATTTCCATTCTTCGCGTTCGACGGCAACGAAGAATTGTTTGATGCCTTCAAGAGTCAGTTCATCGCTGCGAATGGAGAGATTGCGTTAGGAAAAGTTTTTTTGGTTTGTGGGTGGCTACTTACCGTTTTACCAGGATTCTGATTGGATCCGTCATGAACTTCGAAGTCATTTCGAGAATTTCGTGCGGTAGAGTGGCGGAGATGAGACAGACTTGAGTTGCAGGCGGCAGGTAACGGTAGACATCGTAAATCTGTTCCTTGAATCCTTTGTTCAGCATTTCGTCGGCCTCGTCCAGCACCAGCATTTTTATAGATCTGAAACAGGGCAACATGAACTCTACTCTGAAGTGCTTACAGCCAAGAAAACTTACCTCGTCCTCAAGACCCTCCTTTTGATCATATCAAACACCCTACCCGGTGTTCCACTGACAATGTGCTGACCATAGTCCAACTTTCTTATATCCTCGCCCAGATTCGTTCCACCAATGCAGACGTGACACTGCACGTTCATGAAGTCGCCCAACGCCAAAATAACCTTCTGGATCTGCACGGCCAACTCACGAGTCGGCGACAGACACAAAACTTGGGTTTCCCTCAGTGTCGTGTCCAAACTTTGCAGAATCGAAATCGAGAACGTTGCCGTCTTACCGGTACCGGACTGAGCCTGTGCGATAACATCCCGCCCTTTTACAATCGGCAGAATACTTCTCTGTTGAATTGCCGATGGTTTTTCAAAGCCTAAAATATCGCAAACGTTTTAAAACGGACAACTTTGTGAAATGCCGCCAAAAACACTTACCATACGCGTAGATGCCGCGCAGTAGCTCCTCCCGCAGATTCATCGAGTTGAAAGTCGGCACGACCTCGACATCTTCGCTTGTTTCGAACTCAACGTTGGATAAGTCCTCGTTTTGTTGACCACGACGCACCATTGCCATTGCCATCTTTCAGCAAAGTCCAAAGACAATTAAAAACTTTTAAAGAAAATCGGCGACTTTACGGTTCGCGTACTGACAGAAAAATTCACCAAACAAATCAGTCACGATGGGAAATTTGTTCTTGTTCTTTATTGGGGAAAAATTTCCCTTTTTGCGATTTTCAAAGAACTTTAATTTAAGTTTTATAATTTTGTGTACTAGAATTAACTTTGAACATAAAACGGACTAACTATAAAAATAAATATATTATGAAATCAAATCATTCTGTAAATTCAAATTGAAAAGAAATAAAATAAATGAAAATGTCTCCAGAACTCGCAGGGCTGTCCAAAGACAATTCGCTCTCCGGCCTCTTAACCTATTTTTGACGTTTGATTTCACAGTACAAAAAAGACAAGATACAAAGATGGACGGTGAAGGGAAAATGGCACGTCGCGGACAGCAAAATGAAGATTTATCGAATGTGGAATTCGAAACAAGCGAAGATGTCGAGGTCGTGCCCACGTTCAACTCTATGAACCTGCGGGAAGAATTGCTGCGCGGAATTTACGCATACGGTGAGTAAAAAGTGAAACTTTCTATCGGTGACACGGTAACCTAAAATTGCGGTCGTGAAAAAATTGCATGTAAACAAATTGTTGAATTTTCCAGGCTTCGAAAAACCATCGGCAATCCAACAGAGAAGTATTCTGCCGATTGTAAAGGGACGGGATGTTATCGCACAGGCTCAGTCCGGTACCGGTAAGACGGCAACGTTTTCGATTTCGATTCTGCAAAGTTTGGACACGACGCTGAGGGAAACCCAAGTTTTGTGCTTGTCGCCGACTCGTGAGTTGGCCGTGCAGATCCAGAAGGTTATATTGGCGTTGGGCGATTTCATGAACGTGCAGTGTCACGTCTGCATTGGTGGAACGAATCTGGGTGAGGATATCCGGAAGTTGGACTATGGTCAGCACATTGTTAGTGGAACACCTGGCAGGGTGTTTGATATGATCAAAAGAAGGGTCTTGAGAACGAGGTAAGTTTTCTTGGCTCGAAGACTTTCAGAGTAGAGTTTATGTTGCCCTGTTTCAGATCCATAAAAATGCTGGTGTTGGACGAGGCCGACGAAATGCTGAACAAAGGATTCAAGGAACAGATTTACGATGTGTACCGTTACCTGCCGCCTGCAACTCAAGTCTGTCTCATCTCCGCCACTCTACCTCACGAAATTCTTGAAATGACTTCAAAATTCATGACCGATCCAATCAGAATCCTGGTAAAACGGTAAGGAGCCACCTGCAAACCAAAAAACCTTTTTCTAACGCAACTTCTCCATTCGCAGCGATGAACTGACTCTCGAAGGCATCAAACAATTCTTCGTTGCGGTCGAACGCGAAGAATGGAAATTCGACACGCTCTGCGACCTCTACGACACGCTGACCATCACCCAGGCCGTGATATTCTGCAATACAAAACGAAAGGTCGACTGGCTGACGGAGAAAATGCGCGAGGCAAATTTCACGGTGAGTTCGATGCACGGCGACATGCCGCAAAAGGAACGCGACGAAATCATGAAAGAGTTCCGATCGGGACAGAGTCGTGTCCTGATCACGACCGACGTTTGGGCGCGTGGTATCGACGTGCAACAAGTCTCGCTCGTCATCAACTACGACCTACCGAACAATCGTGAATTGTACATTCATCGAATTGGTCGTTCGGGCCGATTCGGGCGTAAGGGTGTCGCTATTAATTTCGTTAAGTCGGACGATATTCGAATTCTGCGCGATATCGAACAGTACTACTCGACGCAAATCGACGAGATGCCAATGAACGTGGCCGATTTGATTTAGGGGTGCGGCTGGAGGTAATTCGTTAAGGTAATTTATACAGAAACTGCATAAATAATTTAATTTTTATATATTTTGAATAAAAATCGATATGTTCACGTGTAGGTAAATTCGGTTTCATTTCGTTCGTCTGCCTTTTTTACGGGGCAATGGACTAAGTTGATAGAAGGTGCGGGTCAAGCATTTCAATCAGGGATCTCCAAGAATTCTGTGAATCTGTTAAGATTCCCAAGCTGTTTCGCTACATCGAGTCGTAGACATTTTTTGGTCATTCGTTTGTATGCAAAGATGAAGTAAGTTAAGTTAATCGATGCATTGGAGTTAGTCTCGCTAAACTACTGAGGACAGTCTGCATCGGTGTAATAGGTGCGTTGCGTTTCACGCCTGGTGCGGCACTCAATACTCTGCTCAATCTGCCACCGCTTGACATTGTTGTACAGGCAGAAGCAATGATAACTATACACAGACTAATAATATTTAGGCCTGTGGAGAAAAGAGCACTGGTCATGGAGAAATGGCTTGAAGATTGTTTGGGAACTCAACATTCGGATGCTTCGACCTGTATGCGCAAAACGAAAAATCAGAAGGAGATCCCGATTAGGGAGGAGTGGAAAAACCAGTTCGCACTGCTAAGCGCATTCACTGATATATTCTATACGGGCGACTCAATGAATGAAGACAGGTCCGGAGTTGGAATGTATGTACTTGCAGACTGAAGATCTGAGGTACTCTTTCGACCTAGGAAAACATTCTTCGGTATTTCAGGCTGAAGTAAATGCGATCCTTAAGGCAGTAGAATCGACTATAGAGAGAAGATGCAGAGGCAGGATGATCTGCATTTGCAGTGACAGTTAGGTCGCTCTACAATCCCTAGATAATCCAATCGTCGTTTCTAAGATGGTATGTGAGTGTAAAGAGTAGTCTGGGTGGCTTAGTGGCTAGAGCACACTCCTTCAGTGCACCTGGTACCAGGTTCGAATCTGCTTGGCGACAAGTAATTTTCGAAAATGGGATTGGGTGCCGGACTACCAGTTCACTCAGCTGTAAATAAGTACCTGAGTTAAAATCGGGGTAATAATCACGGACGAGCGTGTAGCTGACCACTTCATCTCCTAGTTTTCCGTAGGTCTCGCAATGAAGTAACTCTAGCATTACTTCAAGGCCTAGGCTAAATTTGGGCTGTTGCGCCATTGATTATTATTATTATGTGAGTGTAAAGAACGGTTGAATTCTGTTGGCAGATTCAATGACTTTGCATAAGCAAAGGCTGGATCGGAGTCAGCCATGATTGGACCAGAACCAGTTTTCGGTGTGCCTATTGCCTCTGCTAGGGCTGCTATTGCTGTGTGGGCGAGTAAATTACCCATTGAGAGATGGTGACTTCTTCCGGAAATGAGGCAGACCAACGTTGTTGAGGTACAAAGTGGACGAACCGCTGCTTTTCTTCTCAAATCGAGCGGAAAGAAATGTGGTAGTACGGTTAGCGTCCTCACACCGTCACTCGTGTGGCCTACACCTGCTCGGCTTGAGAATCATTGACATTAGCGTGAAAAGACCTAGCGACCTAAACGAGTTAGGAGGCAGCTGTTTAAAATTCAATTTTTTTTTATTAAAAAACAACAGTTTACTTTAAATATGCCTTGACAAAATTACTACTTGGTTTTATTTAGGAAAAAAATACTACTAGAAGAAAGATTAGTTCGCGACACACTTACATACTCTTGGAAATGAATTCGACCCACAATGCTGACCTTGTTTCAGTATGCCGGTAAACATTAGGTCAAAACATTGTGAGTCCAATGCATTTTTGGTCATCGCGTCAATCGGCAGCTTTGCACCAATTTCAAGCCGACATTCCATAGGTATTGCTGACCGGTGGTATGCCAACCCGCAATTCGCACAGGGTCATTAGATTTAGAGGCCACCACGTTGAAAATAAACGTTGATTCTTCGTCGTAAGTTTATTTACAACGCGGAACAGATATTTTAAAGTTTGATAGACGCGAATATAAAAAATAGGTAGAAGGAAACGAATAGTAGACGCGATTGTAATTAAAAATAGGAAGGAAGGAACGAATGCTACCGTGGTGACGCAATGCCACT
The DNA here is from genome assembly GCA_949128065.1 of Beris chalybata. Taxonomy (NCBI): domain Eukaryota; kingdom Metazoa; phylum Arthropoda; class Insecta; order Diptera; family Stratiomyidae; genus Beris; species Beris chalybata. The sequence goes on from OX421894.1 coordinate 133,493,320, forward strand.
CTGGGAAGGATCCAAGGTACAGCACACGTATACAGCGTTGATGTTTTGAGAATGGAAGAACTCCGTTCTCGCTCCCTATATGAGTTCTAGAAATTCATGAGGAGAACGAAATAGTTCTGGTAGATTCTGGGGGATTCGAGTATAATGGGCCATGTTGGCCTGAATGCTCAAGATGCGCTGCTTTTCTGCGTGTCTTCCCCAACAATAACAAGCTATAAACTCCAAGCCGTCTACTGAACTTTTTGCTGAACGCTTCTGCTGACTTCGAGAGCCTAGTGTTGAATTTCATTCGCCGTTTATTGGTGTGGAGCGTCTACTTGATTGTTTGCCATTGTTAAATTAAGTAGTTAAATTCTTCAGCCTTGTTCTCCCTCTTGTATTTGTTTTTTGTGATCGTTGTACAGACTCCAGTCTTCCATATACTTAAAAATTTCGGCAACCTCAAGATCTTCGTAGAATTCTCGTCTTAAATTTTCGTGAAAGTTATCATCAATGGCGTGACAGCCCAAGTCGGGTCTTAGCCTCCTGGAGTCATTGCCTCCAATCGTCTCGATTCTATGGCTTGCTATCTTCATCAACCGAGTCTTCTCATCGTTTGCCTACTGGGCTATTACCACTCGCTTTGCTTTTAAGAGCACGTTTGGGGATTCTTCTGTCTTCCATCCGCTTTACATGGCCAGCCCACTGCAGTTTGCGTAGTTTGATGACCGTTGAAGCTTCTGGCCTCTTGAAGAGTTGATACAGCTCACGGTTGTATCTTATTCGCCATTCCGTTTCTTCCTTTACAGGTTCAAAAATTCTTCGGAGGACCTTTCTTTCGAATGTGTTAACTGCTTTTTCGGAAACTCGCGTTAATATCTACGTTTCGCTGCCATAACAGCGCACAGGTCGTATAATAGTTTTATATATTCGCAGCTTATTGTGCACTTTCTTTCTTTCTTGGATTTTGTTATTGGAAGTTCCGAATAGTACGTTTTATTTGCTAGCATGATCCGTCGTTTAATTTCGTCTGTTTCGTTGCCGTCTTTTGCTAGATTAGCCCGCCAAGATATATGAAGTTGTCCAAAATCTCCAAACTATACTCCGCAGTTATTACATTCTGTCTGATTAGCGTTCTATTTCTTGTTTGCATTATTTTTGTTACATTTTCGGTTATGTGTAATTCGACTTCTTTTGCGGCGGAGTCAACAGTGTTATATACCTCCTTAGCACTAGGGAAGGATCTTCCGGGGATGCTTATATCGTCAGAGTGTGATTCTAGTTGGGTGGATTTGAATAGTAGCGTCCCATTGGTGTCGACTGAGGGTTTTCGGATGGCATACTCTAGTTACAGGTTGAAAAGAATGGCAGCTAGACCATCTCCCTGCTTTAAGCCACATTCCGTTCGAAAGCTGTTTGTGGAGTCGGTTTGTATTCTTACTTGTAAAAATTACTCTAGCAAAAAAGAACCATGCGCATGCGAACGTCCACCATCAACGCTTCCAAGTTTAATGTACAAGAAAATCCATTTTACTTTTCCATTTCACTGTATTTCCTTACAATTTAAATTCATTCATAAAATGACGCCTTTGGTATTTGATTCGTTGTGGCCTGATTGGTTAGGTAAAGTGGGTCGGTCTCCATCAAATTCAGACCCTCGTTTTGACCCGTTGTGTTCCCCCGTAAATAAAAGAATAACTAAATTTGACTAAAAACTTTTTCCGGTGCTGGAATTTTAAGGAGCGGTGCTGTTTGTTGTGTACTACTACTGGTTATTGGACTTATATTTGGATCGTCCTTTTTTTTCTTAAGTAACGTTCCCAATACGATTCCCATGAACAAGATGAAGCCGACCTGATGATTTGAAATGAACTTCTTCGCACAATCGGCCGGATTGTCGATGTTCAGCGAGTATATCTGTGGAGTGCGACAATTACAAAAGCGATATTGAATGAAAGATAGGGCGTGATTTACCTGTTGCACTAAATGTCCGGCAACAAGCCCGACAGCTGTGAAATAAGGCCATGTTTGGTCGCATACTACGCCCGATGTAATCAGGCCTGAGATCATCGCTGTAGAGAAGCCGGACAACCATAATTTCGTGTTGTCGCCAAATCGGAGAGCTGTCGACTTCACTCCAATGATTAGGTCGTCGGCTTTGTCCTGAAAATTAAAGCAAATGCGAAGATTAGTCGCATTGTACGAAAGGTTGGGGCTAATTTACCTGATGCGCATAAATCGTGTCGTAAACAATCGTCCAGCAAACACCAGCAACGTATAGAGGTAAGCATGCAGCAAGAGATAGTTCACCCTGAGTAGCACTCCATCCCAGCAGAGCGCCCCAATTGAACGCCATGCCTAAAATCAACTGTGGCCAGTATGTTATCCGTTTCATCAGCGGATAGGTCACTACTAAACCAAGTGAGCTAGCACCCAGCACAATCGAGTACCAATTCAATTGCAACAACACCAACAGCCCGAGGCTAAGTTGTCCCGATAGAAACGCTATCGCATCGAATTGCGAGATTTCTCCGCTAACAAGCGGTCGTGCTTTTGTGCGCTCCACCTTCGAGTCGATGTCCTTGTCCCACAGGTCATTTATCGTACAACCGGCACCACGCATTATCACAGCTCCGGCACCGAAAAGCGCCAACATTGTCGGATCCGGCCAACAACCTGGAGCCGCGCTCAGACTAATGCTCCATGCGCACGGCCAGTAGAGCAACCAAGAGCCTGAAAGAAAAACGGCATGGTTAAGCTTGAATATCTCGAAACAGAGACAACCTACCGATTGGCCGATCCAGACGCATTAACCGTGCGTAAGGTCCCACTGCGCATTTTACGCTCCCCAAGATGTTCAGCGGCTTCGATTCGAACGTAGGCGGAGACAGACCAGTGTGCGTCGTACCATCTTTGCTGTGATCACTTAAATTCCTTAGACTAATTAAAGCAAGCGGCTTAAATGCCGCCACCTTTTGCTTATTTATGTAATAGTGACTTTGAGCAATCACCGGACGGTGCCAACTCTGCCGAAGTCCCGAATGTTTAACGGCACCAGAGAGAATCGGACGCACAAAATTCATGCTGGCATCTTATGTATAATGGCAAGAAATGGTTTATTCTTCTGTTCGAATCACAAAACAACACTGGCACATGCGAATAGTTGATACAAACCGGTCGACCTTGGTCAAGAAGATCTCATCAAATTTTTTTTGTTGTGGAAACTTCTACGTCGGAATTTGATTGTGTTCGCTTGCGCTGTTATTAAATTTTGTTAATAATATTGCGTGCTGACAAACATTTCGATTTAATTAGACGGGCAGTTTTCGGCCAAAATTTGAGATTGTAGATCGAGTTTGTAGATTCGCTCGCTGCGATGTGAGGTTATGTTGTGTGCTTCGAGAAATGTCAACGAAATATGATAACAAATCGTTGCCATAGACGAAGGGGATTAAATATGATCCATGACTTGGTACGCGGCAAAACAGTTCAAATTTAACGTTTTTTTTTTAAATAATTCATTCGTTTATTATAAAAAATTTCAATTAATTATACTACCTAACCATATCGTTCGCCTTCCGGTGACCCCTGGTCATTCACAGAAGATGTGTATGATGTCCTTTATAGCGTTGGTTGAATTACGTAGTGTCCTGTCAGTTGAACACAGGACCAAATTATCACATTAGCGCCGTTTTGATACCACAACTTGTTTAATCTGGTAACGTTAGGGAAGGACTCCAACAGGGAACAGTAACTAATAATAATCAATGGCGCAACAGCCCAAATCTGGCCTAGTCCTTGAAGTGATGCTAGAGTGACTTCATTACGAGACCAACGAAACACTAGGAGGTGAAGTGGTCAGCCACACTCTCGTCCGTGATTATTACCCCGATTTTAACTCAGGTACTCATTTACAGCTGAGTGAAATGGTAGTCCGGCACCCAATCCCATTCTCGAAAATTACTTGTCGCCAAGCAGATTCGAGCCTGATACCAGGTGCACCGAAGGTAAGTGCTCTAGCCACTAAGCCACTCAGACTACAGTAACAGGGAACAGTAACTCTACCCACTTTATTCGGATCTATTTTAGTTGCACTTTTGGAAACATTTGATTTTAATATATTACCTAAGAGATCAATAGTATCCTTCGCAGACGACCTCATAATTTATACACCCCACTCAAAAGCAACTAAACTCCAAGAGGAACTTTAGCAAATGTTCAATGATTTTCAGTTCTACACGAACTCTTGGAAAATGAAAATTAATCCAGAGAAATGTGAGACCATTCTACTCCGTGCCACCTTAGGACATGCCAATCGTGATTTAAGGCGCAATTGGAAGAAATTCTATATTGTTGCTTGGGATAGAAGCCGCGATAGAATTCCGCACAAAATGTAAAAAGTTGTTGCGGGCTAGGGATTCGCCAGGATTTCAAGTAAAACAATTCGGTTAAAATAAAACAAGTGATTATTTATTAATTCGCACTCTAAATTCAATTTGCACAATAATTCGATTCGCACAATAATAATAATAATAATAACAGATTTAGTCCTGTCATGCAAAATGGGACCAGTAAGAGAAGGCACTGAATGGCGTATTCGGTACAACAACGAGTTGTATAACATCTATGACGACCCAGCCGCATCGACTCTTATAAAATTCCGTAAGCTGCAATGGGCAGGTTTTGGAATTTGGACCGATTTGCACTGTATGGCAATACCACCAGCTTTTACATTCGCTTAACTTGATCGCACTCTATCCACGTCTAGTCGACGTGACCAAAATTAGAATCTTCCTCGCCGAGAGCTTCGCATGCTTTTATACCGTTTGGTGAAAGTCGAGGGTGTACGTGAAGATTCGATCGAGTGAACTTTCTCGAACGCTTCAGATCGCTCGATTTCCAGTCGGGTGAACTCTCTCGAACGCTTCAGATCGTTCGATTTTTGGTTGGTGTCTTCGATTTGTTCCACTCTTAACGAAGCTCTGATTAGTTAAGTTTTTCCCGCTAGGTGTCTGGTTGTTGTTGTTGCCATGATTCAAAACAGATCGAGTTGCGGAGTTGCCAGACTTGCACGTAACAATATCTAGGAGTACTTTTTTTAGACCAATATTTTAACGACCACTCAATTATCCAGATTTAAAAGGCGCGTAACGTCTTTCATGTCCCTAAAATTACGCGAAACACTTATACCTTCGTGTTAAAACCATTTGTTACCAAGCATTGGTGAGACCTATTCCCACCTTTGGATACCCATCTTTGTTTAATATTAGTTCATCTTATATTATTTTTTTTTCCTGCCAGATTTTTCTCCCAATTAGTACAATATTCACGACTTCCAGGCGGACATTCAGTTGGATGAACTCATGTTAATTTTTCACTAGACCCTAGTCTGTCCAGTCTTGGCCAGAATGCGTTAGAGATCCTACAGCTTCTCAGCTGCTCCCACCTTGAGTTAGCTGCGTCCGTAGCACGTGCTTTAATGCCGCTTAGTGGTGCCTCCGAGAAAAGCTTCAGAGATTCAGCCAAGCAAAATGTAATGTCTGTGGCGATGAACTTCCTTCACCACTTGCTGCCTACTTTACCTTCAACCTACTCCATCCTTTAATATATTTCGACTGATGGCCATTACTCAACCTTTTCTTAATTGCTTTCATTCCTATCTGTTATTTATGCCTTCCTCTGTAAACCTTTTTATCAAAGTATTTATGCCAATGAGAAACGATCTGTGAAACTGTCGCCAGTTTTTTTTCCCGCTGAAAAAGTTTATCCACAACAGCAAAGCAAATCGATCATAAACAAAAAAAATAAACATAACTAGTAATAATTTTATTTTTGCGCAAATGCGTAATTTCTCCAGTACATTATAAATTTTTAAATAATCTAATCAAACCTATCTAAAAATATTGAAATTTATAACATCAAAAAAAGAAGAAAACTATTTTGCTTAAATTTTGAACTTTTTTAATAATTTTTCTTACATCGCCTTTCCATAAAACATTTCGAAATTAAACCGATTCACATATCGATTCGGAGCCGGACTCAACAATGCCCGCAGGAGCGCGTAAAAGATCCAGAAACAGGAATACATGGCACCCATCAGAGCCATAATCGGTCCATACATTAAAATATTCAACGTTTGGTATTTGTCCTTGTTGTTACTAACGATCGACGATAGCTCCCAACGATGCCAACATTTGATCAAAAATTTGTCCGCCTTTAGCTTGAAGCGATCCATTAGCCGAAATAATGTGATCAGAAATTTACCGATTAGAAAAATTATAACAGTCGAGATCAGAGCAACAATTCGATATTCAGGATTTGTCCCTTTTCCGGTAAATGTCGGTGGAAATGCACTTTCCCATGGTTCGGTATAATCCTTGCTGTGGTTGTCCTTTGTTAGATCGAGTACCTTGGTCGAACCGCTTCTCAAACGATCGAGCTCAGCGACCTTTTGCTGATACGTTGGATCGCCACTAAGTGGAAGATCGATCGTTTTTGGGGAATAAAAGTTAGTTGAAGGCTGGTTCAGAAAGCTGGCACTATTGAATTTATTTCCGTACAATCGATACAAGGGATCTTGCTGGCCGCCCTTGTACATTTCATTCAAATTCGGATAATCACGCATTTCGAAATGCGTTATTTTCTGACTGTGGATCGATATCGAACTGGGTGTTTTTCGAAATTGATCCGGTGGCTTGTATCGTACTGGATAGTAGCTTTCGTTTTGCGAGGACACGCTTGGCGTTCGCAGATCCTGATTCGAATTATTTGGTAGGTCTCGACGACTGGTACCCTTTGGAAGATTATAGCGCGACATGATCTCGTTCAAGCGATTTTGAGCGCTCATTTTCGAATTTTGATATGTACTCGAACCGTGATCGCCAGGGTTTGAAAATTGATCAGTGATCGGTCTGGAGTTATTTCGGTTTTTTTGGAGCTGTTCTAGAAAGACTGCGGCACGTTCGTATACCATCAACGGAGAACGGGTATGTTGCGATGAGGAGGTGTCTACTATTGATAACTTCTCGTTCTTAAATCGACGATTATTTAGGGAAAAACAACTGTTGGTATCACTTCGATCATGAATTACCGGATATGCTGACTGTAACATTTTACATTGCGCAAAAATTCCATCAAATATCACACACACGACGGTTGTGGACTTAAACTCAAGAACAGAACAAAAAAAAAAATGAAGTGATAGTAAGGTTCAACACTTGAAAATGTTTTGTTAAAAAAATGTACAGTATGAATGTAATAAAAACCGTTTCTTGAAAAAATTTAAATTTATGTCGATGAAAAAAAAGCGTGAAATAAATCAGTTATTGTCAAACAACGGCTACAATTTAAAAGGACTACTGGGTTTGATTTTTGAAAATTTTCCAAGTTAAAATTTTTTTCTCAATTTTGGTATCCGTTTTTGAGGTTGAATATCATGCAATATTATTTAATTAAAAATTTGTCCAGCAATTTATATCAGATCGTTCTTGTGTTGTACACAGGATCAGTTTTCTACTGCGCGAGCGACTTTTAATTCATTTTCATTGATAATACAATCGTGCAGTAGAAATAGTTACCAATAGGAACTCAATTGAATGGGATTTTAAACGAACTGTGTTTTTAGTCGAAATCTCAAATCCATTTATCTTTTTTTATACATTGTTAAACTTATTTTTCTTGTTTTTTATCTATTTTTTCTTATTACCCATAAAACAGTTTTTTTAATTATCAAAATATTAAACATTTTTAGACCTACTTTTATTCTGCTACAATCAGCGAGAGAGCTAGGCTTTGAGGACCTATAAAGAAACTGCTGAATCTTTAAGGGGCTATATACAGTTGTGATGGGCGAAAAAATCAATTTTTCTTTTATTGCATTTTCTTTCAGTATATTCTCTCAAGAATACTCTCACCAAATTTCATAACGATCGAAGCATTAGAACCGAAGTTGTAGCTTTTTATAGCACACTACCTGCACAGCGAGAGGAACAAACATGAAACTTTAAACGCGATTATCTCAGAATCTTATTTTTTCGAAAGTACCTTTGCGGTGGACAGGATTACTAGAAAACTGTCAATCCCATCAACACCAAATTTATACCACTTATTTATTATGATAATACCTAGCTAGTAAATGAACGGAGGATTTTGAATTATTTTGAAAACTTTTTTTTTAGAGCAAAAAATCGAGATTGTTTTACATTGAAAAAGTACGTTTTTTGTTACAACCGTCGCCATTTTTTTTAAATAAAATTTTTTACAAATCCTTCGTTCATCTACTAGACAATACAATATACTAACGGATTTTTCTGGAATTTTTGATTTCCGATGAACGGTTCTCAAGATATCATGTCCACCGCAAGTCACGTCGAAAAAAAGGCGTTCCTGGAATTCGACAATAACTTTTTTATTATTTAATATTTTTTGATGAATAAATTTCAACAAGTTCTTAGAAACATGTACTATTCGACGTTGACAAAAGATTTTGAATAAATATTTTTTATGGTGTCAAACAAAATCGTGAAAATTTCATCTTTTTGCGCGGTACAACTGTATATAACCCCTTAATAAAAACATCTCAATTAGCTCAAAATACAAAAAAAAATAAATAAAAAAAACAAAAAAAATGGATATAACAAATTTAAATAAAGTTAATAAAAATGTTGACTGAAAAATCTGACGGTGATAGTCTGGACGCGACTCTACTAATTTTTGGGTGCACGTCCGGAACTTGTTTTAGTTGCGGCAAATAGCTTCTTGTTTTTTTGAACAACTAATCTCGATATCAATTTTTGTCAATTGGAATAAAGAGTCTGTGGAAGTGTAACCCAATTTAATATTTCACCAAACATATGAGAAATGGCGCAATACGTATTCAATACCTTTTCACCTTTTCTAGGGGTAGAATATCGACTAAACATTATTTTAAGCGATTGCATAAAGAGCAAGTGCAGATGAAAGTGAATTCGAAGTATCGTTGGATCAAGAGGGTTGGGTTGAACACAGAAACAGAAATTGATTTTTAAGCAATTGGACAAAAAGCAGACGGGTAAAAACAAGAAAAACAACAATTGATATCACATCAGAGTTAAGATAGAGCAAATATGGCAAAATTCGTGAAAACTTATACGACATTTTTACAATCGTTTAGGGGATGTATATTGTATTTAATTGTTAATGTAAATTTCATTATTATTTACATTTAATTATTTATTTATTTAATTTTTTATTTATATTATTTATTATAACTGCCCAGAGAATAAATTCTGATGGGACTACAAAGGTTTTTGGATGCTGTCGTGATACTTTCTAGTTTGGTTGAATTTAATAAGATATTATTTATTAAGAACCTGCAGAAGTGACAAAAATTAAACAGAATTCATGAAACCGTTTACAAGCTCATTGGAACTCCTTAGGGGTTGAATATTGAATAAACATGTAGACATCAATTTTTAGGCGTTAATATAAATGGTATAAAAATCAATTCAGATCAAAACAAAATGGAGGCATTTGTATATAAATGCCCCTTACAACCTCCAAGGTGTTGAATATTCGAGAAGAAAACCTGAAACAAATCTCTAAGTGTTTTTGTAAGGGGCGCACAAAATTGAAATTAATTCGATATATCATCAGACCTAAGAGATATGATGGAATTCGTGAAAATCTGTGCATCCTCTGTCTACTGACATCAAAGATAACCTTTGTTGTTCTAAGTTACTAGTTCATGTCCATACCTGGATTCAACTTCCTAGTACAAGTTATTAAATATGGAAAATATGGAAACCAAACTGGTGTTTGTCTAAAATGCGCTATTTAAAAAAGTAACAGCTTAAAGGTGTCCACCCAACCTAGTCACTGAAAATAATTGAAGTAAAGCCGTTTAAAAAACTTGTGACCTACGAACTTTCATACACTTTGGCATACGGCGGACAGACGGACAAACGTGTTATTTCTTGTTTTTTAGACCTGAAACGTTAGAAATTGCAGGGTAGCAGAGTAGCAAATTTTTAACAAAATAAGAATAAAAAAACAGTAGAAATTGTAAATTGATTATAAATGGAAAAACATAATAAACAAAAGTTTGCAATGGAGCGATTAAAACAAGAATACACAATAACATAAACGAGAAGTATTAAATATGCGAATGATATAAACTAAAAACCGATTAGACAGTATTAGAATAAACTGTTGAGGAAAAATTATTATACTTCTAACAAGATAAAACAAAGAGGTTACATAAATAGATATAATAAAAAAAACGGAGTTTACTTCAAACAAATAGGAGAACTATAAATTAAATGTTTATACTTAATTTTTTTTTAAATTATGATATTTGCTTCGCCCATTCAGGGGAGTAGGTACCCTACTAACAAACTACCTTCCATAAAGCCTTACCGAGGCTACAAGGCAGAGTAATAGCTTCGTTAAGGAGGGACAATGCTCGAACGTTGAAACTTGGTAACTATCGAGCTATTAGCTATATTAGAGTGGTAGATTTTTTTAATGGAAAAAGTGAAATACTACGAAAGGAGATGGTTTTTCGCTCAAGGTTTTTAGCTCAAGAACAACATGCTAGAAAGTTAAAAAATACGTAAAGTATTTTTAACAATTTTATTTTTAAATTTCTTTTTATACGCAAATATGAGGTTAAATTCCTGTACTGAAAATTGACTATCATGTTGAAAGAACGCTTAAGATATGAATTTCTGAACACACTGGGCAGGCAATTACTACATACTACAAATAACTCTAAGTAATTTTTAAGAATATACCTATGTATAATCTTTTGTATTCCGACATTAACTGCATCCATAATTTTGACCAAAACATTTGACCGATTTTTGAAGATCTCCAGTTTCCAAGAATGACACACTAAACCTTGTGATACTGTTTGTATCTATCAATTCGAAAAAGATATTCCATTACGTTCCAAGTATTAAAACACCGATAAGACGTTAAGTCCAAAGTACTCAAGTAGTTAGGTCAGTGTGGTCTAGTGTTCTGCTATCCAATCGTGTGTCCATTCAAAACCGAACTAATGATTGAATTACAATTTTTTGTCTAATCTAAGCCCCTTCGAGTAGATAAATTTGAAATTATATTGTTTTTGCACCCATAACCAATATTCGAAACTCTCTCACAAAAACAAAAGTACGATAATTTTTGCACACGATTTGTGCAATAATTTTTCTTTTTTGCACCCGGCTCATAAAAAGTGGGTTATTATCGGTTTGAAGAGTTGTACCAAAGGCCGACAACTTATTTGTCTTTATTCGACACGAAGCCTAGTATCCGTGCGAAAATAGTCTTATGCAATAAAAAACAAAAACATTTTTAATTTTTTTTTTTTATTTAATGGTACAATTATGTACCAATATATTTTAAAAATATTAGCCAATGGGAACCTTTGTTTTCTTGGACTACGTATGTAAATGATAATCGATCGATCATTTGTTAATAATTAATTTGATTAAATAAATAAATAAGTGTGATATTCACTAATAGATGATTACCACTCAGTGAATTTAATCTGGTATGCGACTAGGCACAGAGTATAGTCATAATAAATTTTAGATAAGAGACGAGATAATACATGGAAAGACATCGCGATAAACAATCGTAAGACTGATGATATTCCTTACTTCTTACACTGATACGGGGCATAGCGTCAAACGTACAAATTCTTATAAAAGAGCAATAACTTGTTAGGCTAGTTTAAGTTCGAGTGTCGTGCAAGGTGAACTGAAAAAAATTAAATTTTTAATTAAATTTTCAATCAATAACGTAGTTAAAAAAAAATTACTAAAAATGGATATGGGACACGGATCAAGTAATACAACACATCCCTGCAAAATGAGTATGAGTGTAAGTTTGTTTTATCCATTTTCTTCCCACGTGTTTGTATACAATTGTTACTAATTATTAACGAATTAATATATGCCTCACTACTCTGTTTACAATGTACTTCGTAGCTTGTTTACAGTTTATTAACAATAGCATAACATACGACTAGAAATCACTCCAATCCTGAATCCAATTTCTTTCCTGTTTTTGACTAAACAGTAAAAAAATTTTACTACTTTAAAAGTAGGCAATTGGATGCCAACTTTAATTATAGTAAAATTACACTACATTGTGTTCGCTACAGAATAGTGTGTAAACTGTAATTACATGCTGATTCTGTATACTTTACACACTAGTGTGTAAAAAAAAAAAATTTTAAAAAAATTTGTTTTATTTTTCCTGCTTGCTACGAATTTATTTGTCTGTAAATGATTTTTTTTTGTTTGAAAAATTAGAATGCACACTCTCGGATTCGAACCATGGACCCGTTCACACATAAGTCCGATACGCTACCACTCGGCCTCCTGAACATTTTTGAAACATGCTTAAATCATCAAGAATAGCCAAGAATGACGTAAATTAACCCTTACTATATAAGAAATAGTACTTTTACATAAATTCGCTTAATGTTCATACAACGCCATTGAATTCTGCACAACGTACCTACTTTTATGTAATTTTTACAGAAATTACACAATTTACACATTTTATAGCAAATTTACGTAAATTATATTGCCCCAACAGTAAAAATTACTTTATAAAAAATAGTACTTTTCCTGAAATTTTTTACTGTGTATGTTACAGATTTTTTGAGCAAAAGAAAGTCGAAATCACGTCTATACTTTAAGCATCTTTTGTCGATTGGTGACTAAGGACTCTAATCCAATCAGCTCAGTAAGTCCTGGCCATAGAGAGCTATATGTATAATGGAGATAGCGTGCAGCGACTTTTTTGAAGCCGGAGGTTTTCTCGCAAAGGACCGGCGATATTCACTATGCTACTATCAGCATCTTACTCACATGTATGTTATACTCCGGTATTGAAAAGAAAAAAAGCCCAACCTTTAAATACTTCGCTACTATTTCATTTTACTGCCACCGGGCATGAAACGCTTCATATACAATAATGTTCAATTTTGCATCTTGCGATCTCCGTTAGTTATAGCTCTATGGTCCTGGCCTAGAACCTTTTTGCAACGCTCTGGGTAAGCTTTGCGGACAGCTCGCTAAACTTAATTTAACGAGGCATTAGATTTCATAAAATACATTGATTTAAGGAACCATACTATTGTAAGAAGCATCAGGTTTTGGAATACTGAAAGTATTTTGAAGTGATTCTTCAAATCCTGTTAAGCCACAAGCTCATTATAATAAACCTTTCACTTTATACTTTGAACTTTCATATCACTTTCATATCCAGATTTATTTGTGCATCGTTTATCAGAACTTTTGATAATCCATTCATTGTGTATCTTTCTTATCTTGTTTTTTTTTTATCTTGCATATCTTTATTAAGAGATGCTTTTGAACTTTTAACACTTAATAGACGTATCTATTTAGTTTCAAACAAGTTTATTAACTTGCTATAAACTATTTGGGTCTGATTTGGTGGATTACAATTTTCCACAGCTTATCTACCTGGGGTACTGAACTGATAAGGTATTAATCGATCTTTTTTTACATATCTTTATGATGTTAAAGCTATAGGTGGCAATAATATAATTGCAATAAAACTATTGGAATGTACACATATAGTCTGAATCAGTTCATTAGATGCATACAATAAAGATCCAATAAGTAGCTAGGTAGGCAAGGCGGGTGGCCACCTTTTGTAGGCAACATATAAACTGCCAATAGATCCATCATCAATGACGCGATAGCCAAAATCGGGCCAGGACAATAGATCCATGGTGCTCTTACATTTATGGGGAAAAGATACCAGTACGACCAAGACTAATTTAGGTGAACTAAGTTTATCTATGTATCTTCATGTAGGCGAATTCTCTCAAGTCCATGGCCAAGCATATGCAGCGTAGGTTTTGCCTTCTTGGCAGTACGCGAGGCATTGAAAAATACTTTTCGTCGGGGTCACTGCAGCTGCGGCACTGATCTGCCATATCCGCCATACCCAGCCTTTTGGCATGCCTGCCAATCAGCAAACTACTTACCCTTGTGTTCACTAGTGTAAGTCCCCTTTCGAGCAGATCGGTGATTGGTAGAAATCTTATATTAAAATCTGATATTAGAATTTCTATAACTGTGTATATTTATATGCCTTTTATAAAAAAAATAAATAAATAAATAGAATCTCTAAGTCGGCCGTGAATACAACTATCTTCGGACCTTGGTCACAATATTGACTAACAGAAGAAGTGGTGAAATCACCCCTTACTCAGTTTGGAGTATAACCCGGAATTACTTATCATGTCGCAGCATACTATAGTGCATCGCTAATTATGTATTCTCGTCAATCTGGAATTCAATTTTCAAAAATATCCAAAATTCCCAAAAATTCTATTCAAAATTCCTTTTGGGAGTTTGGGTGATAGACTGACAAATTGTGTCCGAAAAAAAATATGTGGAGTAGAGCTTCGAGAGAAAAACCCAGATCGGACAAAGGGACAACCGTATTTTATAAAATTTAATTGGAGAAAAAAGATTGAAGGGCTAATGGCTTAATTTGGGGTTTTACGTTTTAGAAAAAGACTTGATTTTCTGTACTTGACTAAGTACTCGAGCCATACCCGAGTACATTTTGTGTAAAGTTCTCGTACTCGTGATTTATTTATTTATTGGATTTATTAATTTAAAAATTGCTTTTTACAATCACTCTTACCATCAAGCTAAAATTCTTCAATTTTATGTATTTAAAGTGATAGTGATAGTCACCTCTTGATTTCAGTATTACAACAATAACATAGTATGGAAACAACAGGTGACCGACACTATCGCTTTAGAAGATTTCATCAAGTAACTTACTTACAAAATCATTACACATTTATAATCATTAATTTACCTATCTACTAATAATTTCTACCATATTATACCAATTTTAAATTTTTAAACTAGCGGACAGAAACTTTAAGAATTTAGTCATATTCACATAGCAGTTAAGCATTTCCTCCTAAAAACGTATCCCCGGAAAAATACTAACAAAATTAAAACCGCACTTGGACTGAAAACTTAGATCGTTTGAAGGGAATGGTTAAGAAAATTATCGAGGAAATGAAACTTAGGCCGTCGTGCCACAGAAGAAGAGGTCGAGTTGTGAATGTTGTCGGTGGGATCGCAATATGTCAAAGACCTATAAAGTCCTTTACCGATAAAGTCGTTAAAAAAGTTCGATAGAAAAGTGTATTATAAGTAAGACAGGAAACTTAAATTTGAAAGCCCTTAAATGCCGTGTTCACGAATATTGGACAATTTTTTCACTAGAGTAGCGACTTGTAAGGTACATACAGCTTCCGACTTTCTAAAAACCAATTTGATATCTAATTCGATCTAAGAGATATGCCGAAATTCGTGACAGCATATATGACCCTAATCTAACTTGCCCTTACGATTTAAATATCAAGAATATTGATTTATTTTTTTATTTTTAAAGCACGTGGAAATGAAAACTACATATGTATATCTATATCCAATAAAACCCTCTATACCTCTGTAAAAGTTGAATAGGGCTTTAATAACTAATAAACTTATTGTTTTAGTATCAAAAAATACTGAGATTAGCTTTGAGGTGAATTTATAGAAAAGCCGGGAAGAAAACGTCAATTCGATATTAAATCAGACTTAGGCCGTTTTCGAATACATTACTTCGTCTACATCTACATCTATTTATTTAAGTTAATAACGTCAGACGTAGCTGTGTCTCAATTTTTTTTTGGTTTGTGTTTTGACTATTTTTAATACAGCTGACCTATCTAAATCTTAGCAAAAGTAAAAAAAATTTTAACAAATTTTTCTATAGAATTTTATTTAATTTTTGATTTATGAAGTGTCAAACAAGCATAAGCTGAGCCATTTTGACGGTTTTGCTACGCTCCCTGTAGGAAAAATAGGCATGATTCAGATCTGATTCAGATATTATTTGTAATGCCATCACAGCTATGATTTCTACCTGACCGTTTCATGATTTTATTCACGATATGCACCCCCAACCAGTATGAAAAATCAGGCCTCACATTTAGGTCTGACTCATACCATACTAATCATGCCTACGTCATAGCTTGCAAGTCTTTCATGAGTCACACCTTATTGATACTGTCAAATTTCAGGTCTGACACATAAAATCACAATCAGGTATTAGAAGTAATACCTGTGTCAGATCTTACGATTACTGTATAAATCACAGCTGATTTGTACCTGACCGTTCCATGATTTTATTCACGATATGCACCCCCAACCAGTATGAAAAATCAGACCTCACATTTAGGTCTGACTCATACAAGTAACATCCAAAAGATTGAGTTATTTTTGTTAGTTAAATCCTACCATGAATTCTTTTTTGTTACCTAGGAGGAGGTAGAAGACTCTTCTAAGACAATATTTTTCTAGTTCAAATATTATTTCTCACTTACTGACGTAATAAAACCCATGGCTGTTTGTAGGAATCGAACCGGTGTTGAACGTTTTTGGATTGACGCGCGTAACCACTGCGCCACAGAACCCCTTTCATTTTCATTTCGCTATAGGCAACTTGTGCAAAAAATCAGATCTTAAAACATTTCCTAAATAATGATATGATTCATATCATATGCATATGGTGAATAATCATACCTTGCGTTTTCGCCTATCGGTAGGCCGAAATCAGGGCTGATTTTGCTGTTATTTAATCAGGCCTTACGACTTTTCATACAGGGGTGCTATGATTCATATCATATACTTCGAGCGAACGTCATACCTTGCGTTTTCGCCTATCGGTGGGCCAAAATCAGGCCTGATTTTGCTATTATTTAATCAGTCCTTACGACTTTTCATACAGAGGTGCTATGATTCATATCATATGCTTCGAGCGAACGTCATACCTTGCGTTTTCGCCTATTGGTGGGCCGAAATCAGGCCTGATTTTGCTATTATTTAAATCAGGCCTTACAACTTTTCCTACAGGGTAGCATCCTTGCTGTTCTTCACGTTGTCAGTCGCGTAGTAACCCACATCGTGTGCAGATTTTTTTTTTTAATTTCAAAAGGATAAAATATCGGCAAAACCCATCAGGGATAAACGTAAAAAATTCTGAAACTATTTTTATGCGATTAGGTATATAAAAAAAGTCCTTTAAAGTAAAAACAATTCGATATCTTATCACATATAAGAGATATTTCGGAATTCGTAAGAACGTAAGGAATATTTTTACACGGTTTCTTATGGTTTAAATATCGCAAAGACCTGAAATTGATTTAAAGCACATCAAGTGCGATTAAATCAAAAGATTTGTCGGAATTCGTGAATACAATACCTTAAACCTTCTAGAGATAGGGGGTTGAATACATACATATTTGGGTAGGTATATTAATTTAAAGTACAGTTTAAATTATCTATAATAGTTAGCAATAAACAAAATATTATTGGAAAAGAGATATTTTTATTGGCTTGATATGGGGAATGGGCACCAATTAGATCTGGTATGATCCTTAGTTTGACTACGGGAGAATTCCAACTGAAGGTCTATGGAGTGTTGCAATTCATGATTTATTTTAGAGATAAATTTTTACAACTATATACTTAAATTAATCAGCTAATTGCAGTAGTAAGTGTAGTAGTTAATTATTGAAATTATGAGGACTACTAAAAACCTCTTTTGGTTTTAATTTAAGGCAAGGTATCAGTTAAAAGGTCCGAAAAATGGCTCAATTTCAGGATTTTTTGTTGGATATTAAATAAACATATATGGAAAAAACTATTAATGGGTTATATTGAGATACAAGAGAAGAATAATTGTGAATATAAAAAATAAATGCAAAATGGCGGCTCTAGCTTCTATGACGTGAGGCCGCGATCGACGTGAGTTGATGCACGCGGTACCTTCTACAGACTTGCTAAGTGATCTAAAATCCAAAATTCAAGAAGTTTATGAAACTAGATTAAATTTGCGCCCAACGTTTTTCGATTTTGGTAAAACGCCCTGAGACTAAGATAGCAGCTATTTGAAAAAAAAAAAATACTTTTTTCACTCTTTTTTTGGCTTAAAAACTCAAATAAAAAAAAGTGGAATAAGATTTTAACTTATTTTAATTTATTCATTAAAATCGGTTCATTTCGTTGAAGCTGTAGAACGCAAGTGGTTTCGAGAAAAACGCGTTTAAAGTTTGACGTTACAAAGAAATCGTATTAAATATCGGCCGACCGTTCCACAAATCGGTCTGTAACTCGTGAAATACATTCGATATCGAAATATCCTTCTGTCCACGTATTCTCAATATGTTAAGGATGAAACTTAAGATAAAAATATTTTTTTTTTTCGTCGAGAACTGACACTTTGCTTTCATTTTTGAGATGGTTCACTTGCTTCTAAGTACGTACTTTAAATCCGGATAGATTTTAGCGTTGTTTCGAAGCATGTCTTTCAATTTTCGAAGCATGTCTTTATCTATGTATAATAATAAATAAATAAAAAAAACGATCGTAAAAATAATGTTAATCTTAAACATTTCAATATTTCTTCAATTTCAGTTCCATGCTCGTACCTGTGAGATGATCCTTTGGACCGGATGGGAAGCATACACTGTCGGAACATTCGTAGCATCCGCTTTTGCTATAGCCCTAATGGCATTTGCATATGAAGGATTAAAGTTCTGGCGCGATTATCTCTACATTCAAGCGGCTAAGGTCGAACGCGATGCGATCCTACCGAAGGAAAATGAATCGGCTTGTTGTGCAGCGCCACTACCGCAACGATCGGTCTATCAGAAAATGATCAATTGGCCGCATTTAATTCAAACATTGTTGCACGCTATTCAGTTGACCTTGTCGTACATTCTGATGTTGATAGTGATGTTGTGCAACTATTACTTGTGTTTGGCGATCATTTTGGGCGCTGCTTTGGGCTACTTTTGTTTCGGTTGGGTTCGAAAAAGTTCCGATTCGAACGAATGCTGCCACTAGGCAGTAAGAAAAATAATTACTAACTTTTAAATTTTAATGATAATTGTATTCATAAAAATAATTTGTTAACTCAATTTTAAGACTGTTGTAAAATAGAGTTTACTTCTAATTGGTATTGTTAATTTTAAAAAGGGGAACATTAAGCAAACTGCGTTTACATATCTTAATAAATAAAAATACATATTATTGTTTATTAAATAAAAATATTATTTTTTATAAGTTGTTATTTCATTTTTCGATGTTTTTGTCAAAATTTGTAAAAGCAATAGTAACAGCCTTTTTGTGCATCACATTTATTATTATTTTTTTGCAATTTATGAAGGTATCATTAACCCATAAAAAGGGGTTTTAATTTATTTATTTTTATACAGTGGCTGTTTGCATTTTCCAAAAAAAGGAAACCGCCATGCCATGTGCAAATGTGCATCCTCTTCGTTTGTGCGCTAAAAAAAAAACATAAGACCCCAATATGTTGCAACGTGAAATCTTAGCTGAAGGCGTTTTACAACAGGAAATGGGTCGTACCAAAATTTTCGGCTGCTTTGAATTTCACGATCAAACAAAAAATACACATGCGAAAAAAATATATCAAAAAATAATAAAAACTGAGAACTAAAGCGAAATAATGTTCCAGACATTATCCAGACAGTTTTAATTGGTATTAAGTTAGGAAAGTT
Source organism: Beris chalybata (assembly GCA_949128065.1). NCBI lineage: Eukaryota > Metazoa > Arthropoda > Insecta > Diptera > Stratiomyidae > Beris > Beris chalybata. The sequence goes on from OX421894.1 coordinate 133,512,923, forward strand.
AATCTTAAAAATGTTTTTTCTTAATTTCCGTCGTATATTGTTTTCTATAAATAACCGATTTTATAGTCTGTTATCAAAAAACCTATTAAATAATAATTAAGATACCAACCACAAATTGTTGCTACCCACTACGACAATCAGATAATCGTAAGCAGCCCCATTTCTTTGTAATCTTATCATTATATAGTTAAGTTCGACATTACTCGATCGAATCATTGGTTGTTGAATACATTGTTCATAAATTATGTTATCTACATTAAAAAAATTGTTAATCATGAAATTTTGAAATTGAAAAATGGCGCATCTGTAGTAGGTATGGGGATTTGGTATCGAACCTGAAATAATCATATTGCAAAATTAGTTTTAAATACTCACTACTAACTGAAATCCCACTGTAATGACCGATTTGAAAATACTTACCCTGACATTAATATTTGTACACTACAAGTAATAAGCAAAATTTTCCTCTAGCGAGAATGAGGTGCTTTTCATGCCTGACCAAATGACATTTCGATCCGTGACATATGCAAATGGGTTTTCGGTTCAAAGATGCAGATGCCGCCTTTATGCAGACCTTAGAAAAGATATTTTGCCGCTGTAAATTGAACCGAAACGAACCGAAAGAAATACCCGCCCATTTGAAATTTTAACGAACACGTTTTTGGCATAGTCAAAATCGAAATAAAAATTTAATGATTAATGTCCAAGCGCATGTACTTTGAGAATTTGACACCGAAGAAACAAAAGGAAAAACAAGACAAGACGACCAGAAAACATCGACCAAAACATCTGGGGGTATACTTTTTTGATGTTCGGTTGGAATTGATTGAAATTTAATCTTTTGAGATTTTCGAGGAAGTTTTTGCAGGTCCATTGTAGAGAAAAATCCTTTTTTTTTTCAATTTTACGGTATACTTATAATTATTAAGACTTAATTAAGAAATAAACTATTCTTTCAAAATAGCTCTACTCGTTTTGATTTACATTTTGATTCAGCGCCAAAAACTTTTGGCAGCTTTCTTGAAAAGCTTTTACATCGAAATTTCTTTGAATATCTCAATTTATAAAGTTAAAATTTGTATGATATGACTGGGTGTCCATTGAACATTTTGAAGAGTGGTCAAAGCCATGGCTTATAGAGGGTGGTTAATATTTCTGGGAGCTGTTATTTGGCGAATTTGTTTTAATCAGGCATTAGTGTACCTGAGATTGTATGCGATGTGTGACAAGGGCTACCAGAGTAGGATAGAAATTCAATTCTGGAAAATGATAGGAATTGAAATGCAAAAGGAAAAAAATCTAACACAAACTAGAGAAAAACAAAAATACCCAATGAAACATACTGAAAACAATTCCTCTAGCGTGGACATGTCTGCGCCTACAAACGAAAATGCCATAGTGAACGCAAACATTACAACAGTACTTCTAGGTCCGTTTATTGGCGGTTTTCAAAGTTCACGATAGAGCTTGAATTGTTGCAGAAAACATAACCTTAGGAAATTTTTGGTATTAATAAATTGCTTCTATTAGTTGAATTATCACGCTAACTTCAATAATGCTCTAGACACACGGCAGCGTTAATATCGTATTATCTGCCATTTGGCTATTAAATCGACTTAATACGCAATTATTTGACTATTATCTCACTAATTTAATACAGTTCGAAATTCTGTATTAAATTGTGCGACGATATTATAAAAAGCTTGACGCAATGCGATGCCTCAAAGAGCTTAGGTTTTTTTCCCCCAGGAACATATGTTTTTGAAATTTGTTGATTGAAATTGAATAATTTATAAAATATAAATTTCTGCAAACGGATAAAACGCGTAAAAAGGAGTTTTGTGCGCCATGTCTGACGAGCAGAAGCTGAAAGATGCTTGAAGGGACAGTTTGGTAGACTTCAGGCAAGCGAAACAGAATTCGCATGTTTTCGCGCCAATTTAATTGTCAAACTTTTTGAGCTTTTTTCTTGATTTAATAGGTGTGTTTTTTTGCGATTTATCCAGATCGAGAGTAGTGATTCAAATTCGTATAGAAAACACCAATAATACTGTTGTTTTTTCATGTTTTTGTTGCTTTATCCTGTAGATAGTAGGCTAGATTTGAGAGTTCATCGCGAAAAGCTACCCCAGTAAGCTTACTGGGACTACTATTCCGGTTAAAATCTATATTCTAGCCTACTATCTACAGGAAAAAGCAATAAAAAAAAATAAAAAAACGACAGTATTCTTGGTGTTTTCTATACAAATTTGAATCACTACTCTCGATCTGGATAAATCGCAAAAAAACACACCTATCATAGATTAAGATAAACGTACGTGTGTAACCCTCCAATTTTCAATGAAAGCTTTTGATTTAATCTATATATTAAATATTGCCGTGTTTCTAGGGCATAAGTACAACAAAACAGTTCTTTTTTTAATTCGAAATGATTTCATGGTGGTGAGTTATATGGCGAGATACGTCATCATTTTCCAGATATATATTTCTCTAGTTGGAGTTTATACCTACCTATGAAATGAATAAAATCTCAAACAAAAAAAAAACGGCGAGCATACGAAGTTTTGTCTCGATTTTCAGGGTTTTTTTTTATCTTGAAGACATTAAAAAAGAAATAGAAACAATTTTTTTCACTATTTTGTTGGCTTCAATGACTTTAGTTTACTTTAAACTAAAAAAAAATTAAGTCGATAGCTTATTGGGTTCAAGCTCTAGAACTTACGCCAGTTCGCAAAACGTAGTTTCGAGAAAAACACGTTTAAAGTTTTCCTTAAGTACTTTTTGCCATTAGAAATCAATAAAGTAGGTGAATAAATGATACGATAGCTCACGTATAAAGTTGATTTCGCAAAATTCGCTGGAGTACCATATACTACACATATTTATCTACGAAAATAATAAAAAAGAAAAATTTTCGATTTTTAGATTGAGTTAAATGTAAATACCCCCTTAAGTTAATTTTATATTTTTATTAATAGGTTTATGAAAAAAAAATCACTTTAATTTATAACACAATTTGTCAACAAATAGAAATACAACACCGTAGTTGTAAAGACAATAATTTTTTTCCGATTTCTACAAAATTTTATAAACTGTAAATGTTTTATACAATAATAACTGTAATAAATAAATAAATAAGTAAGTAGAAGACAGCAATGTAGAAGAAAGCATAACATTAGGGATATATTTCGTATTAACCAACTACTTCCCTCAGTTGAATTATCACTCTAACTTCAATAGCCCTATTAAAATACGCCAGTGTTATTCGATAGGGATATATCCATTTTAAATTTAATTAAAAAAACCGAATAATTGAGATAATTTCCAGACGTAGCTCGTTATGCACTTCATCCTGATAAATGCAAACCTTGACTGACGTTTTGACATTGACAGATCAGTATAAAAGTTTCAGTGTGCGATTGTATTAAAATGCAAAATTGGTTTGCACCTATTGAATAACCTTTTATTAGTTTCCTTCCGTTTTTTTTTTTTTTAAATTGTTAGATATTAAATCGGTTTTCTGAAACTTGTCATCATTTTTGAAGTCGGTCTACGCTGCAGCTCAAAATCGATTGCACCGACTCTTTTGAAATTTCTTACACTATTTCTACACATAAATAACCAGTTAACACCGTTGAGTTTTTTTTATAATTTTTTATCTTACAATAAAAAAAATGGACGAATTTTTTAACGAAAATCGCGTTTTTGACTTCCAAGTGCTACCAACAAAAGTGAAAAAATCGATAAAAAATAAACTTGAAGAAGTTACCTCGAGAAACATCTCACCTAATAAACGCATTTTTTTTTTTTTTTTTTTTGTTTCGCATGATCCAGTCCAGTCAGATTTGTAGCGTACGAGTACAACGCGAAACAACTTTTTTTTCGAGGCGCCTGCCGAGATTCGCTGCCAACGGCTTATTTCTAAATATTTTGAAATGAAAATTTTGGAAAATATAGTTCAGATGATGTTGTATTATTTTATAAAAATGAAATGAAATAAATTAGCATTATTTGTACTGTTTAAAAAAATCTTGAAAATATTACGTTTTTTTCTCCGAATCGACCTTACCCCTTAAGAGAAATAAATAAAATTTTTAATAAACAAGTTGTACTTTCTACCTTTTTCTCCAATTAGCATGTGTTGATTGATCTCCTTAAACTTTTTTCCAATTGTCGATTTCTGTCTCCTTTCCCCTTTAAAATACACGTCTGGGAATTCATCTGACGATCATTTGCTTAAAGCTTATTCATTTATATTATCAATATATTAATAATAATAATACGCAAACATACATATAACATATAACATTATTGTAGTACACATACCATACATATACATAGTTTTTCCACACCGTGTGTAATTTTACGCACACCTGCAGTAAATTTACACATTTTTAGCGATTTTTCTTCACACCTATGAGTGTATTTTCGCATTAATACTAATAATTACAGGAGTAAGTAACTACATTTGACAATAGTAACTTTACTGATCTCGGGAGAAGGCACTAGATTGCATACTCTAAGGCCCGTTCCAACGATCGTCAGTAACGTTCTAACTGGAACTTTAACTGACAGATTTTCATACAAAAGTTGCAGTTAAAGTTCTGGGTCAAATTTAACTGACGATCGTAGGAAAGGGCCTAAGAGTAGTAAACAAGTTTTACTGTGTGGTCTTTGTAATTTCTTAATTTTTTTAAAATAAGTTAGGTTATGCGCCGAAACCATTTCCTCCTATTTCTTCAGAGAAGTTAAATAGATATGACTATATTCTATAATTCTGCACTACTATCAAAAATTACAATATTTTGTTTTCTCAATCGATGTAACCGGTAACAATAGATATCATAAAATAAAACTCCATTAAAAAAGAATTAATACCAGAATTTTTTTTTTAAAATAATAATATCTTTAATTTCACTTAGATAATATATTTTAAATTATACAACAAAAATATCTTTAAATATACAATTCTTCAATATAATTTGCACATTGGTAGGTAATTCTTCTTAAAATTGTTAAAAATTCGTTAAAAACATTTTTTCTTTATTTATCGTGTATATTCCTAAAAAAAACAAACTCTTGCCTTAAATTTATTATCGACTAATAAAAGGAAATAAGATAAAATAATATATTACAAAATTAACAATAATAGTATGCAATTTTCGCTATTTTTAATACATTCGATGAAATTTTTAAGTTACGTCCAGCAACGTTATAAATAATATATAGGCTTACCAATTGCATAGCACTGATTGAAGGAGGTCTTCGAAAAAAGGACTGAATTGAGGCTAGTTTTCGACAATGTCCAGTTGGTTGCGAATTTCGCGTTTATTTCTATGAAATCAACGGAATCGGGGTTCAACTGGGCATCGTTAAAATAGCGTCTTAATTTCATAATCCTGTAGCACTTGCTAGTCCGCCGTGGTGATGCATACCTCCATTCTGCAGGTACATGTAATAGTTGTAAGGTTGCTGTGCAGAATTTGTAGGATCGTCCATAAGCGATGCGGCGCTGACGCCATTGTGTGGCATTCCCATGCCCAGCGGGGGTCCTGACGACGGACACGGTCCTCCTCGAAGGGCAGCTACGGTCGCTTGATGATGGACATTGGCTAGAATATCGGTAACGGAGTGTGACGACGGCCAGCAATGATGAGCTGTTCGAATTGAGGTTTGCGGTGGCGAAGGACTTCCGCAGGATGTTGACTTCATACCGTACGCATATGGCGGATAAATTGTGTTGTACAGATGCGGATGGTGTGACGGAGCCGGACTCGAGTGTGTTATATTGCCCAGCTTGTTGCGTAGTATCCTCGATATTGAACTTACGCTGGGCACGTTGTTCTTGTCGCAAACACCTTCGGATAGCAGTCGATCGCGAATTTCCCAGGCGAAAATACCCGGATCCTTTTGCTTCAGGTCGCGTATATAGTTGACTACTTTCGGTGTAGTTACACGCGGCTTCGATCCACCAATTGCACCCGGAAGTATCGATCCGGTTTCGTGATAGCGTGCAAGAATCTTCGATACGCAACCGTGACTGACTCGCAATTGTCGCGATATATCACATGGACGGATACCGAGTCGGGCCAATTCTACGATTCGCATCCGGGTCTGATTCGGTAGAGGACGTCCATTCACAAATACTCCACCCAATTGATTGACCTCACCGTACTGTTGTGTTTGGTTATCTGAAACCGAAAGGAAAGGAAACAACGTGTTAATTACTCGTTTGTTGTTGGTTAATCAATAAAACAGCAAAACAATAATTTTTTCCGAGAATACAATCTTTAAGCCATCTAAAATTGAAATTACGTCATGAGTTCGTGTTGCGATCTTAATTTTGTATCGGCGAGTGGATGCAATAACCACATGTGCAATGTTTCATTCATAAGTAGCATATAGTGAGAGACTTGCCGATATACGAAGGGAGCAATCATTAGCCAATACTTTCTAGCACAAGGTAGTTTAATGTCTGTAAATATGACCATTTGCTTGCTAGACTCAATGGCGAAATGGATTGGTCTATTTCGAAAAGAAATAAAGTTTCTAATCGCCTACGCTAGTCTTCTTACTTTTGTTTTCTTTACGGCTCTAGAACGGCGTCTTCATATAGCTGCGGAAGTAGTGACTCAAGCAGGAAGGATTCATGTTTCAATCATTCATGAATGATCCAAAACCGCCACTTGTATCGTGAGCTATGGAATATTATTGTTCCGTATCTCTTCGGTATGTTTCATTTTTAGCACAGTGTGTACAATAATCTGTTCTATTTGCATATGAAAACAAAATTTTAATACACCATATTAAAATACCAAACATTAAAAATTACAATAGTCACTACCATATACAAGTTGACTCTGCCTGATTATAAAAGAATTAAACATGTTATTAAAAAAAAATCTGATAATATTTATTTATAAAGGTCTTAGTGTTGAAACGTAGCAGACATTATTTTTTTGGGGCTATAATTCATGACTGAAATGAATATGACGATTGGAATGGGAATGGGGTGTGATGTAGACCATCATAATGAGTTTTATGGGGGAGTTTAACCTACCGACTCATCGACCTGAATGTAAAGTAACCCGACCTGAATGCACGTAAACAAAACAACATGAGAGCTAGCTGTTCAGAATTAATTGAAGTCATATCTCAGGAAACGCTTATGCTATGCAGTTGAAACTTGAAAGGCGAAGGCTTTTGCAAAAAATGGGCAATATTGCGTTGGCAAGCAATGCATCTGGAGAGTTAGAATGGGAGGATAGTATTAACGCAATCTAAAAAACTTTATTATTAAAAAATAATAAAGTAATTCATGGTACACTGTTTAAAGTGATTACTATCAAGGGAACGTAATGAAAATCCACTTTTTCAAGGCTTGTAACCCTTAAGACACGTGTTTTCCCATATCTGACCGGAAGGACGCCTAAAACATTGTTTTTACACTAACTTAAACTATTCCAGAGGGTGCCGTGAGAGAAACATTCGAAAAAAAATCCATTATAGAAATAAGAACCACCTTAGTGAGCACGCACTGCATATTTCTAGTATTTCCCCATTGGGCTAACGATAAAAAGGATCCATAAATGCTTTATTACGTAAATGTTTTTGCGACAATAGCAACAGTGATTAAATCGTCATATATTACCTTAAAATCTATTTTTTTGCACTCTGTCCAGGATGGACAAAGTAGATTGAGAAGCCCTTTCAAAATGTGAGAATTATATACAAGCACTTTGAAGATGCAATCGTGTGATGTATGTACTTACTCCTCCAAAGGCGATAGTTTGATTTGTATAGAAGTTTTTTGAAACATGAAGCCACTGCTTTCGATGCATTGAATTCAATACTGTTCTGTCTACCTCAGTGAAGAACTATGTAGTTCAAAGAGTTCAAAAAGTCTATCATATTTTGTCTAAAATGTGGCAAAGAATCAATGATAGCGCATGAAAGATAGACATAAATTGAGAGATAGTAATTAAGTATTATCATTAGCAAAGTAATATCACTCAAAGAAAAGTAACATTGACAAAAAGTATTTGTTTAATTTCAACAGTACAGCTTTGTCATATTGATAATATGTCAGCAAAACAAATAAAAATTATTCAGTTTCATAAATTTTTGTCAAATTGATAAAAAATGGCTGCTATTCACAGTCGTCATAAAGTTGGCTTTAAGTTAGAGCTGACTTTAGTGTCATATTAATAATATGACACTAAAGTCAGCTTTAACTCAAAGCCAACTTTATGACGACTGTGAATAGCGGCCATTGTTTTTAACAGAACACGTAGGTACTATCGAAATGACAAAATTTTCAATATCCTCTCTTTCAAATTGAAAAATGTTTTTATCAAATAAACAATTTTTGTTATCGTTTAATACGATTGAAGTATTAAATGTTGTCTTTTGATAAAAGTTTTGTCAAAGTGACAAAAAGTCAACTACTTATACGTTTTTGTTATATTTACAAAACGAGTTATTCAATTGACAAAAATGTCTGTCAGAAATTCTTCTAAGTCCATACCACACATTAGTATTAGAGATGGGTCGTTCACGAGTGAACTGTTCTAAAACAATTGAAGTCATTGAAGTGAGTGAGTGAAGTAGCTGACTCCTTTTGGTGAACTTTAGTTCCATTGGACACGTGACAAAAAACATTACTGACCTATTTTTTGCCTATCATCTTCTAGATCTACTGACCCCTTTTTTTTGCTCATCGTCTCCTCTACTCAATTTGAACTATGAATGAACTAAAAGAACGAACTTGTTCGCGAGCGAATGAAGAAATGAAAACGAAGGAACGATTGAACGAAAACTAAGGAAAGATGGAACGAAGAGTTCCGAAACTCCTTCACTTAATTCGTTCCAGTGAGTGACACGGAGTGAAGTACTTCACAGAAAGGTACTGCTTGCCCTTGCTCATCTCTAATTGGTATTGTTATCGACAACCTGGACCGCATATCAGCATTAAACACGTCTCGGAGTTCTACTACTAAAATAATAATGTCGCGCCCAGACTGTTGGCCGATTTTTTTGTTAGAAAAAGAGGATTTAGTAACTATGTTCGTTAAACATTGTGATTAAAATAAATGTGTATCATATTTTGGAATAATTTAATTAATAGATTTGACAAAATCGTGATAGTATGCAATAAAACCATTGACAAAATGAACAACAAAACACTTTCGTCTTCAACAAAATAATTGATGTATTTGATACAAATATTATACAAACAAATTATTGATTTGATAATTTATCTTTATTATAAATACAAAAACTATCAGGTTTTTATTGTAAAATTTTTCTCAATTCAACAAATTTTTTTGTCATCTAAACAGTAAAAATTGGTCATGTTCCCAGCAGTCTGGCTTTAGGAACGCTACTGGCTCAGACCCGAATCAAAAAAGGTATCCTTAAATGTAGAGACGCCCTGGAAGGACCGTGAGAAATTCTTAAAATATCGCTACCTTAAATTTGAATCAGAACATAGTGCTGAAACAATACTACTTCCACTATAAGGTTTGATACTAATAAAGCCTTTAGCTAATATTACACTGTAAATATTTGACTAAAAAAAATTGACAAAAAATTTAATCAATTTTGACAAAAAATTCAGTCAAAATTTGACGAAAAATTCAGTGAAATTGGACGAGAAAATCAGTATAAAATGTTTTTTCAAAATATATATTATATATGGCAAATCAAATAATGCAGCGAATAAAATATAATGCAGCAAACGAAAAATTGTCAATAATACTATCTATAAAAGGTCAAATATTTGACAACGCGGCATCATTTGAATACTAGCTTTAAAGCTGTTTTACACTGTATAAGTCAAATATTTGAATAATTCACTATCAAATGCTTTCAGATCAAATTTTTAACTCCCTTCATTGTTTTGACTCGGAAAATTTGACTGAAATTTTAAGCACGTATCATGCTTAAAAAAGTTCAATAAATTTTTCGTGTAATACAAGCTTTACAAAGTTATTAAAATTTGATTCCATATTTTTTCTATTACAGAGTAACTTACATGTAAATTACAGCTTCATAAAAATTCGGAATTATTGAATTTTGGAAAAAAATATTTTCAGTAAATCTTAAAATTATTTTACGAGACTGTTAAAGGTTTTTATATGAATCCTTTTACCAACGGACAACTTTTGTACAGGAAAATTATGTTATAGTATTTTTTATTGCAAAAATTTGGGTTAATTATAAAAAAAAATCCAAATACAGTAGAATCCCGATTAAACGATGTAATCGGGAGTAGACCCACATCGGATAACCTAAAAACTCGGATAATTAAATATTCTTCCAAAGCCTTAGTAGAACGCAATTTTTTGTGAAAATCAAAATGTGCGTAGTGCTGAAATTTTATGCAGGGCAATAAAATTCTGCAAAACACATGAAAATCTACAAAAATTCTATGAAACATAAGAAAATCGGATAAAGAAATATTATTCGAGGTAATATGGTACGCTCAGTTAACCGAAAACGTCGGAAGCCTAGACTACCTCGGTTAATCGAAACACCGGATAAACGGACATCGGTTAATCGGGATTCTACGTATTGCAAAGGGTAGGAAAGAGTAAATTTAAATAAAAAACTATTGGATGTGTACATTAATATGATGAACAACAGTAATTTACAAATTAATTTGTACACTAATATTATGAATTCGTTTACAGAGACTATGAATCCGTTCATTGTCGCAAACATTTTTTTTCAGTATTTCTGTAGTTTTGTGATTGTGCAAAAAAGACCATAACTATAATGAATGCTTGCATTGAGTTAAATATACTTTCTTTCTTTCATTATGATGATGTATATTTCCATTGCTTGGATGTACCTTTCTGGTTCATTGTTCTGTTGCTCAGAAAGTATTTGATCTTTTTCTGACAAACTCGAAATCTGGGTGGATTAAAAGCTTTTGCCTTGTACATTAAAACTTAAATTCATAGTGCGCTGTAAATGTCTAAGATAAATTTATTTTAATCTTTAAGTGGCGAATGTAAAGAACAAATTACATGGGGTTACCTTACTCCCGACGCAAAAATCACTTGAAAAACAAGTTTATACTTACATAGGTGGAAAATGGTCTTTGCAGTGAATTTACCTTTACTTAACACCACCGAAGAGTTAAACATATAGGTAAGTTGAAGAAGGTAGCATAGTGAATTTAATCGCAAAGTAACTATTGGAAGATAAAACCCTAAAAATCATATGGCGGCTCGTGATTTTCTTCTAAGATTGTCTACTTGTCTTCTAAGCCGATACAAATTTCTAGAGTAGGCCTCATCAAGACCTACATTCACGAAAATTAGTCGGTGGCTCAAATAAGTCTTAAAGATCTCCCAGATATTTGCAGAAGGCTCGACATGCCTAAGTAAAAATATCATAACTCCGACGATATTTTGTCCGGCTTAAAACGCTATAAATAACAACTGAATGAGTTGAGGACTTGAAAATTAGCAAGACAAGCTGATAGGAATTTAATAAAGGTGTAGTAGTTCGTACGTCATCAACAATAGAGTCACGCTTCCATCCTATTAAAATTGCAAAATCATAGCAAAATCATAGCAAAATCATAACAATACCAACAGGTGCAATAAAATTTGTAAATTGCTCTTTTCTAAACTGTAGCAATGTTGTGATAAGAAGAACTGTGAACGAGTATGTTGAGGAAGGCAGGGCTCTCTTGTTAGACTAGATCCAGAAGAGTTTAGGCTTACGCTGTTATCACAAAAATAAAAAAATAAATACTTTTGTAAGAACTGTCGTGCTGCTTCATAAGTATAATACCTTTTAATTTTTACAAAGTAGTACTAGTGAGTGTTCCAGAAAAATATATTTGTAAAAAAAAAAACTAAACTAAGTCAAGGAAGTGATATGATCTGTAGTATACGCAATCTGATGAGTACAGTTGGTATATATACGAAAGCGAGCACAATACTCATCATTAGTGTACTGAGATCACTTGTACAGCTCTATTCAAAAAAGCAGTTCCAAAATCATCAAAAATGGTAAAGGTGAATAAAACTTGGATCGCATTCGGTTTAGTAGTACTCCTTGTGGTTGATGTCTGTGCTCGTCCTCTCTTCGATGATGATTCCGATGAGGATGATGATGACGATGATGATGATGATGATGATGATATAGTTTCCAGCGCTATCCAACAACTTTTGATCGAAATAATTCGAGTGAGTATGGCAATAATTTCACAAATATGCAATATTTTAATGAACAATTTCGCTCCTTTTCGTTTTGTAGCGTAAACCAAGCAGTTTATCGAATTTAGATGAGTTTATAAATAAATACCTTAAACCATTGTTGCAATCACATAAACCGAGTGTTACAACGCTTTCGACAACGACAAAAAGGCCTGATTCGAGCAAGCCATCGAAACCAACGAAGGCGACAAAACCACCAGTAGTAGTTCAATCGGAAAAACCAGTTGTTGTTGCAGAAGTTAAACCAACAATTGCTGTTATCGAAAATAATCCTCCAGTTACTGTCAAGCCTGTAGAAGTTGTTGTGGTGAGTCCTAGCAAGCCAGTTGTAGTTGAAGCGGTGAAGCCTACAGTGGCTGTAATTGCAACCAAACCAATTGAAACTGTAATAGTGAAACCAGTTGAAACAGTGACACCAGTTGCAGTAGTGAAACCAGTTGATGCAGCGATACCAGTTGTAGTAGTGAAACCAGTTGAAGCCGCAATACCAGTTGTAGTAGTGAAACCAGTTGAAGCCGCAATACCAGTTGTAGCAGTTAAACCAGTTGAAGTAGCTGTAGTAAAACCACTGGTAGCTGAACCAGTAAAACCAATAGATCAAACTATAGTCCTACCAGTCGATCAACCTTTAGTCCAACCAGTTGAACCTGAAATTTTACAACAGCCCGAGGTATCGATGAGACCCGAAGAAATCACAATAATAAACCCAGGTGATGAGATAGTTATTTTTGAACCGCTACCAGAAGTAGTCACACCAGCACCTATACCAGTTACACCACTAGCTCCACCTGTAACTCCACTGGCTACAACACCGGCTACACCAACAACACTGAAACCAGTTGAATTGCACATAGATTTACCGGAACTTCCTGTCGATGTTATCGATGTGCCCAATGATCCCGTCGATACTTTGTTTGAACCGATCGATCCACTACAACTACAACCAGCACCTAAAGTGACCGTAAAACCAGTCGCGAAACCGATTGAAAAACCAAAAGCAGTTTGTAAGAAAACCACTCGTAACATCGGAAAATTCCAAGTACATAATTAATTATTTTTTCTTTTGCCTTATTTTCAGTAACATGCCACAATTGCACAATTATGGTAACATGTTCGGATTGTGTCGAATTTCGGCCACCAATTGTTGTTAACAATATGAGACCAACATCAACTGGTTCGATTAACCCACCAAGATTAGCAACACTGTCCTCAGTAACGGCAGCAGCAGCATCCACAGAGCCTGAACCAACGCCGGAATCTTCGACCAAACCAGCTATGCGTCTAATGTTGCCATCCGATGTAATGGACGAACTGGCAGCACAAATGGCCGCCGAGAGTGGCATCTCACCATCAGCGATGGAATTGACCGGTGTAGATTTCACAATTACTGAAGATGTTATGACATCACAGTCAGATTCAAACGCTGTGGCGATGGAACCTGAATCAAGCCCATTACCGGTTCCAGAGATTACAGAAGAGCCAGTTGTTGTAACATCCGTGCCTGATATTCCACTAGCAGCAGAAGAGCCAGTTGCTGCAACATCCGTGCCTGATATTCCACTAACAGCAGAAGAACCAGTGGCTGTAGAGATGCCAATTCCGTCGGAAACTGAAATCCTTCCAGCTGCAGAAGAACCAGCTAAAGTTGAACCAGCCTTACCAGTCGATGCAGTTACTCCTGCAGGTGATGGAACAGCTGAACCTATGATTCCAGCTGAAACCATTCTATAAACAGGCAACTATTGCCAACACTTACACCATATAATTTAGATTTAATTTACCATGTACAGTATTTTTCCTACATAACGAACTTTTGTATCAATAAAGTAAGCAATGAAAAAATTCAAATTTTTTTAAAATTTCGGAGCTTCCTTTCGGTTGGCATAATTTTTTCTCCCAACTCTACAACATTGTGGTTTTATCCAGGACAGGATATTAGCCTATTACAAAATATTTACTTGAAATATCCAGTATATTTCATTTTTTCAAGTAAAAGTACACATTTCAATCACTTTTACATGAAATTACTGGTATTAGTCAATTATTCATGTACTTTTTAACTGAACCGTACAATTTACATGAAAAGTCTCTCAAAATTACGCAACTATTCGTGTAAAATTAACTATATTTATATATGAATTGAAAATTACATTCTTATTCGTGTAATTCTACTTACCTATTTGAATTTTACTACTTATCTATTTGATTGGCGCTTAAGAAAAACTTAAAAACAGAATTAAACGTAGCAAAACAGAATTAAACATCGTAAAACAGAATTAATCGCGGGTTCGATTCCTATCTACAGTCAAAGGTATTATTAACAGTAATAAGAAATAATATGTATTAGAAATAGAAATAAGTGTATCTTCAAAAGTGCAATTTATAAACTTTTTTAGAGTGTAAATTTAAGAGAATATCCTTGATTTTGTTAGATTGTTGAAATTTACGGATTGTACATTGAAATATACTGACCGAAAATTGAAAATTACATTGCAATTGACTATTATCATCCCAATGTAAATTTACTTGAAAAGGTGTGAATACCACACCAAAAGATGTAAAATTCAATGTTTTTTTTTTGCTGTGTGTGCTTGAATAATCGTGGCACTAAGACCTATTTCAGGATAAATAATTCTAAGGGTCGGAAAAAAAAGGTGTTAACATTTTTTTAGATTATATTAGATTAGATTTCATCGAAGGCGGAGGGATTCCTCCAAGCACCGCGACCATTGGTCTATTGGTCTATACCTAATTGATCTTTCTCCAGTTTCAACCTAAAGGTCCTTACTCCGCTTTGTTTCTCTTAGGAATTTATCTAGTAAAATTAGATACGTATTTAAAATATGTTTCCAATGTAAAATGTAATACTAAATTGTGGATGTGAACTTGACTTGAAATATAAATGTAATGTAAATTTACAAACAAAATATTAAAAAAAAAGCGTATAACGCAATATTTTCCATTGATTAGATTTAGAAATCTAACTTTTCTATTAATTTAAAATATGAAACTTAGTTAGTCCATAGAGAGTCGTAAGAATGAAGAGTCCATAATGAAGTTTTAAATCAAAGATTTATTTATTCCAGTTTAATTTTTTTGGAAGGTTTTTTTGAAAGGTTTTTTTTGTAAAATGTGATACATAAATTCAAAAAATCAATACGATAATCAATTAAATTCAAGGATTCGAATTAGAATTTTAACTACACAATTAATTTTGTTTTATATCTTTTTTCTACGATATGTTTCAAAAAACATGTGATTTGAATGCGGAGTACTTCGAATATTAAAGTACACAGTAAACAATTTATTTTAAAATACTATTTTTTCTATAGTAATTTTTTCTGTAGGCGTAATGTAGTTTTAAAATTACTCGAGAGTTTGCAATTATTGTAAGTTATATCTATTCGCATTTTTTTAACAAAAATAAATAATTTACAGGAAAATAAACTTGTAGCAGAAAAAACCAAAAAAAAAAAAATGAAAAAAATTTTTTTTTACACACTAGTATAGTAAAGTGTACAGAATCCAATGTAATTTTTTACGGAAAAGCATGTAATCACAGTACATATCTATCTGTAACGATTTACACACTATTGTGTAGCGAACACAATGCAGTGTAATTTTACTATAATTAAAAGAGGCATCCCATTGCCTACTTTTAAAATAGTAAAAATTTAATACAGTGTACGCAATGATCTTTTCTACAGTAAAATGTAAAGATCGAATCAAACCAGCGATTATACAAATGCTGACTATATTTTGCCACTGTTTCAAAATTTAATTCGAACTTTAAACACCCAATCATTCTGATTTAGAATGCACGAAAAAAAAGACTTCAATCAATTTTGCACACAAACGCACTGAAGCCCTTCGATACACTTCGATACACTTCGAGTAGTTTTTCCAAAGAAGTTTGATTTGTCTGCATAGTGCTCGGCTTATTTCGCAATTAAAAACTTTATAAGTACTAATTGCAATATATTTCTCAGATTTTTTAATATTAACATTTCAATTCATAGGTATATTTCATATAGCTAAAATAAATTTACAATAACTTACAATGTAATAGTGCATTATACATAGATTTCCGTCTAAATTTACACTCTGTTTTAAATTTACATAGGTACTGTACGTAACAGATTCTAAAGTGATAATTATTGTAAAGATCGACAAATTTTTTACTGTGCATCCTAACTCAACCAATCAGGTTGGAAGAGGATCATATTTTGTAAGTAGTACTTCTTTTTTGCGTGGGCGTTTGATGCGTGCTCCGTAGGATGTACAAGTTCATTGAAGTCTTATGAAAATGGGTACACTATAGTGCGGACTTGAAATTAATTTTCTTGAAATTTCCACAACTGATTATTTTATACCTATATATTTTCGCATTTTCCCGCCAAATGATGAGAATAGATTTTTTATGCACTCAGTCAAAGCCATGAGATTATTGAAAATGTCGATTTACTTTGTACAGTGAATTGTAATTTTGTTGATATTGATATTGATAAAAATTTTCAAATTGAATAAATAAATACACTTATTCAGCAAATCTTGAAATCGCACTTCATCTTATTTACTTATGACATATGGAAGACATTAGCTTAAATATTTAAGGTACGAGTACAAGATGTTGTATCGCTCCCTGACTTTGGCCACATCCAAAATATTTATCTCAACTAAAATAGCAATGGTATTGCATCCGGTTTTGGTCTAAAAACTAAAAGCTAACTATGGAAAACCGAATTAATCAGGGAAATCATCAAAATGTTTACGCTCTTGACATGAAATCAAAGTTAATTCGGTTTTAAGCGAAACCGCTCCTTAAAATTGGATTTGGCAAATAGTTTCGTACTGTATTACATCATTTTGCGGATTAAAAGTCATAGATAAATATCAACACTTTATTTTATTAAAATAATAAGAAAAATTAGTGAATCTATTGAGTATCTTTATTTTTTAACATTAAAAAAGATATTTTTGAGTTGTGCTTCTAGACGCCACATATGCTTTCGAACATCAAAGGAAGTTGTCCTCAAATAGAGACGAGAACATTGTCATGTGAACAAATTACACACGACAGCTTTAAGCATACCACAATAAAATATAAATTACTATGACTTGGCAATTTTGAAATTTCTTCGTCCATCAAAATTTGTGAAATTCTAACAACAATCCCCGGTCGAATACCTTTCGCTATTAAGTAGCTCTTCGAACTAAAAATTCATATAATGGCGCATAACAGCTTACATTTATGTTACTAAAATTGTGTTCAAAATCCAGCATATTACCAACCAATTCATATACTCATTCGAAACTGAAATAAGACTGCAAAACTGCAAGACTAAAAATAAATTTCGGTTTGTTGTTGTGTGAAATATACTTGTACTTGCGTATGCAGTTTTAACTTAATTTATTGGCATAGGATTAAAATAGTCAAACACGATGTCAAAACCAAAGAACATCATGTCGCGTCTGACATGTGTGTGACAACTATACCACCAGATATCACATTGATGTTCGTTAGATGCCGGCATATTTTCCTACTTTGTCAGGAACATGAGTGATGAATTGGAAGGATTAGTGGCCCATTAGGTCAGATCTTGAAAATATTACGAACATACCTATGTATAGGATGAAAGATATTTTGATGAATTGGATGAATTAATTGGATTTTTGAGTTTAAGGCTTAAGCATTTTTAATTTGCATGACTTTGAAAATGATCCTAGGAAAGAATATATCTTTTCAGTCATATCAAAAGCCTACAAAAATCTCATCCAAATATAGTTTGTAAGTTTTACATGAGAATGCTGAAATTTTACACAACAAATGTGTATTACTACATACTAGTATGTATTTTTAAAAATTTGAATTGTGAAATCACATTAGATTTTGTAAATTCCGTAAAAAGCAATCGTACGAATTTTGCGATGTAGTATTACAGTTTGAAAGGAAGCCGATGAAGGTGCTTTATGATAAACTGAAAATGTACATACTAATAACAATAGAACAGCTGCCACTCGATTATTAAACTGATATCCACACGATTTATTTAAAAGATTTCGAAAATTATACAAACATTTTTTTTCCAGCGATATTCAAAATTTCAGGTAATATTCAGGAGGAGAATTTTTTAGTACTGAAGTTCATTCCAGTGTAATATTTAGAATTGAAAGCAGTTAGTATGAAAAGAAATTTATGATTCAACTGAACCCCATTAGTAGATCCCCTGGTGTATTTAAAAAAAATATTTAATCTAGATTTAACTTCATTGCATACTAATTACTTATTAGTCATTCCTTTACTTCGTACATTAAGTATCATATAGCTGATGGTCTCTGTAACTAATGCTGTAAAATAACTATGTATATTTATATACTTTTTATTAATAAATAATACTATTAATAATAAAAACAAATACAAGAATTTCTGGAAGCAGGTCTTTTTGACCATATATTGAAGTGATGTCTTGATTACAGGCGACATTTGCCTATCCAGAAAAGTGGTAGTTCATTTGGTCCTGCAACATTACCTTCCAGCCAATTACCCTACAAACGAACACTTGAGATTTCTTCTATCAGAAATTGTGTAGTATTTTCAGCTGACCAGAGTTATACAGTTCATGGTCTCATTAATGTCTTCCCTTACCGCTATCCCTGCTTCATCAAAACAGAGCAATGCATCAAAATTCGCCAAAAATGGCGAAATTTGTAGTTTTACTATCACCGAATTTTTTGAATCTTTACCATATTACTCGTATATGCAAGAATTAGTGATAAAATAATTGAGTAGACGCATCGAACCCCATCATAAAAAACGGCCAACGGGGTTGGTCGTTTCGAGAAGAAAAGACCTTTAAATTCGAAGTGAGCTTGTATTGGTTTCGCAAGAATGCTTCCCAGCTTAAATGGCTTAATAGATTTAGTCCGGGTAGAAATTGATGTGGAGCGCCTTATTTAAGTCCTGTTAAACAAAATGGAACTACCACTTAGCTCGATTATCCAAAACCAGCCAGAGCAGCAGCAAATAATCCTAAGGATTAGGCAGTACCCAGCTATTTACTTATTGTCTATTCTGTCACTCTTATTTCAGGGAATTATTCGATTAAATCCTGGAATTTATCAATTTAATTATAAAAAGTCTTTGCAGACATCAAACCTATGTATTTTCACTCCCTTCTGGGTTGAATGTCAAAATACCCTGTTCATCAGTTTCTAAGCAAACACGCTAAAAGCCCGTAGAAGAAAGAACCAATTTGCTACTTCATCAGACCTAAGAGATATGATGAAATTCGTGAAGTTGAAGAAAATTCAAAAATTGGTTTCTTCGCGATTATTAAAGAGCTCTCATATACTATTGTTGCAACATTCCTCTTCAAAAGATGCCCTATTTTATTATTCAATGGTAAAAAATAACAGGCAGTCGATTTTTTTAAGAAGACTCGAGTACCGTTTTCGGGAAATCTACAATATTCTATAATTAACAAAAAAAAATACGTGTGAAAAAATTTCAATTGTTAATTTTTTTGAATAATGCGTCAAGTACTGAAGTTTCAATGGAATCAGAGATAATTATAATATTTCAAACCTATTGTCGTTTCAACTTTAATATCTATTTTCTCATACCTACTTTAATGTTTTTATTTTTATAATTTTATTCTATTGTATTTTTATATTATGAAATTTTTAATTTTAATACTTTTTATTTCTATAATTTTATTATATATTTTTACAAATTTATATTCTTACGTCTTCATAATTTTTTAATTATTGCAATTTGTTTATATATTATTACATACCTACATTATTATTTTTTTTTATTTTAATTTTTTTTTTTACTTTATTCTTTGATTTTAAAAAAAAACTTGATACCATCAACTTTTTCTCCATGTTTCATGACTTGTAAAACCAAAAAAAGAAAACAACAACTTCAGTCCGTCTGTACGCCGTCGACCGTCTAGTGTAGAGTTATTATAAAAAATCCTGTCTCAAATCTCAAGATTGATGTCTAAAATTTTTAGCGGAAGTAGGCCTAATAGAATTCTAGTAGAGGAAAAGGAGGTGTGGGTGTGAGGATGAAAAAAACAAAGTTCTGATTTTTATTTTTAGAGAACCCATAATGATTGATAGCTTATTTGGTATTTGGATAGGACTATTGTAGCGACATATTGGAAAAGTATCTCTTTTTGAAAGGGTGTAGTAGTATTGTACGAGTTTGCGGGGTGTTTTTCCTATCTATGGAACAGCTTATGCTAGAAACTTGAAACTCAGTATGTATATGTAAATCAATTAGAAAATCAATTTGAATATACAAAATTTCCAATAACCGTTGGCGTTCAGAAGGGGAACAAAAACAGTGATCAGTGAAAACGGGATTGATATACATATTTTCACGATTTTCGTCATATCTCTTAGGTCTTCTAAAATAGAATTCATTTTTATTCTACGAATTTTTGATATAAATACCTAAAAAGTGTTTTCAAGATTTTTTTGAAATTTGACCCCTAAGGTGGTGTAATGGGGTTGAACCCATTTTTACGAATTTAGCCATATCCCTCGGGTCTTATTATATTTCGAATAACTATTTACTGCCACGGACTTTATATTTTTAATAATAGCCAAAAGCTCATTGTCCATTTGTTTGTTTTCAACTTCTTGGATGCTATAAGAGGGTTGAACACTTTTTCACGAATTCCGTCACATCTCTAAGGAGTAATAAGATTTCGAATTGGTTCTTACTTGCTCGGGCTTTCTTTATATTTATCTAATAACACCTTTCAGGGTTTTTGGATATTCAAACTCTAAGTGGATGGAAGGAGGCTGCATACGATTTCCCATTTTTTACCATACCTATAATTACGTTTGATAAGATATCAAATTTACCCCAAAAAATAATTGTTATGAAAAAAATTATTACCCAGTCCTTTGAACATAAATGCAAAACAAATGCATCCAAACATTTTGGAAGTGAGCATTTTTAATTAAATAATAAAAAGAGTTTTTATGCGAAAATGATTCCTTTTATTTTACGACGAAAATATCCTACCGAAAATCTGAACTCTGCATCCGCTTGCAATTCATAAAACATTTTCTGTCAGCGAATTTGTTCATTAAATGATTGTGGCATCGTCGTGACATTTTTTTTTCGCCCATTAGCCGAACAAATTATCTTCACTCGGTATGCATTTTTTTTTCACTTAAATTTCGAAAATTTGTGATTTTCCCTTAATTTTTCCTATTAGCTAACAAATTAAATTTTTGAAAAACGGAAGGTATCTATTTTCATTGAGAATATAATTTTCGAGGAAGACAAAAATCGTTAAACCAAATTAAGTAATCAATCATAATAGTGATTTTCGGGTGGAAAAAACTACTGTACGACTATGGTGTGGTATTTTCCGACTTTTTCACATAGGGTAAAACCGCAGAAAACGAGAAAAACGTTTCCAGGGAGTGATTTTCTGAACGACCATAAATAAAAGTGGAGAATCTCAGAGATTCGTTCGGATGCAAATGATACAAAAAGGGGCCATGGTACTTTGCATTCTTTCGGGCTATGACATTTTTAATGTTTTTTGTTTCCAAACATGTGCCTCGTAGTTTTTTTCTGGCTTTCGCTGGTATATGAATGAAGAAGCTGTTTGGGAATTTGATTTTTCCGCACCGTTTAAAGTGACTTATTACCTTCTTAGGCGTTGACTTGAAATATATTCGGGGCCTTGTACACTGGGATATAATCACAACGTACTATAGACTTCGTTGAATTGTATAATTAAAAATGATTTAAAAATAATTTTCCTACAAATTAGAATCAAAATATTTCTGATTCGTCTCATTTTAATTCAATTTCGTTTTGATAAAAAGATTTAACCCCACTAAATAATAAAAACAATAATCAACATTTCAAAAAAATAATTATACAATGTTTGGGTTTCCGATAAGCTCTATGTAATTCTATCTTCCATACATTTAAATAAAATATATAATGTGCAAATTTTGATAACAAAACATTTAAAAAAAACTGCCACAAGTCAATTATTAAATTTTGAATGTTTAATTTGAAATTTCACAGCTTCACTATAGAGTTAACCATACGAGTACTTTAACCTCTATGACCTACACATATTTTATCTCCCAAGTGACCAGAAAACATCAGTTTTAAACTCATCTATTTTATTTCGTGTGATTATTTTGGCCAAGGAACTTTGTAATTTTGAGGTATGACATACCATACACATACGGAATTATTGTCGCAAAAAAACAACAAATAAAAAAACCGAAAACTTTGTAATCTCACGCTTGGAATTTGTAATCACACTTGGAATTTGAACCATACTAATTATTGAATTGTTCATATCAAAAAAAATTGAATTACTTACAACATAATTCCACTTCAGACGTTGATTTCAAATCGGTCAAAAATAATCTTATTTAAAATAAAAAAAACCACGATGAATCAACATTTTGAATATTCGTAAAGAATTTTATTATCTCCAGTCCACCCACACCTTTGTATTTGGATTTATTAGGAAAAATAGAAATAAGAATAGTTTTTAAAATCAACGTAGCAACAAAAGATATTTCGTAAATTTAGTTGTTCCGGCTAATTATTATTAGTGAGTCAATTACAATAATTAACACGTTCAGTCTTCATTAACAGAAGCCAATCCACACTATGTGGAATGACCACCGTGCGCATGGACTTATTTAAACGCTAATGTCCAACCGCCGGTGCCGTAACTTTTGTCTAATATTAGCGACTAAAATGGGTTCGTATTTTAACGAACTAAATCCCTTGAAACCTATAGATAGGTCAGATATAAGATTAATTAAAATATGTGACTAAATTTTTGCTTGATTGTCAAAGAAGCCGCAAATCAATGTACCAATCATTCTCGTTACATGATGTAATTGTGTATTATAATCACGACAACAATATTCTATGATCAGTGGAACCATATAATTTAATAAAAAAAATCCCACAACCATACCTTTCACAGTACGAAAAGGATCGTTCGCGGTGTAAGTTCACTTCTTCCAATTTCATGTGTGCTTTGTTCGAGAGTGTTTAATTGTTGTTCAAGTCATTTATTTATGATCGAAAGTGTTTTCTTTGTGAATTATTTTAGCGTCACATGTATCTTATGATTGACCTAACCATCATATTATAAAAGAAAGTTCCATGAATCATACACCAAGGTTCTGAAATCAGAACTATGATTCAAGCAACCATGTCACATAAATTTTATGATTGACCCAACCATTATATTATTAAAGAAGGTTGCGTGAATCATACACCAAGGTTTCCACAATCATAATTTTGTTTGAGCTAAACATGTAAAATGTTGTAACATAGTTGTGGCGACTATAACCTCAATCATAGTAAGGTTCTCCCAAAATATGGTTGCCACAATCATATTTTTTCTTTGAGTGTAGGTAGAAGATAGCATGCGGCTCTTTGTAAGAAAATTTTAAGTTTCAAAATATGCAAGCCATCTCAAGATGCCACTGTTGCAATTTAAAGAAGACCATGTTGTATTGTGTGTCCAAGAATATTATAAAATTTTCAATTTAATTTTTTATTTTGGCTAGAGGAAACTGGTTCTAATTATTTTTGATTCGATTCTAATTGAGACCCGGCCCAGTTATTTTTCTTCACTGACTGACTTAGCAAGCTTAACGTAGTATAATACTACGTTCGAGTAGATCACTAAGCCAAATAAAAAATAAAATGTTATTTTGGCGCTCCATTGTACAGCAAAAGGCAGTTATTTCAAAATTCCTAATACACGTCTGTTACTACACGTCATTCATAGTTAGTGCAATAAGCAGTAATTTTATTTTTAAATATTTTTAAATGAATTCCGGTCACGATATTGTCTACATATTAGCGCTCTAGCCTAAAAATGCCCTTTGTATAGTCACTAAATTGAAAAGAAAAGCAACAACACTATAATATAATAAAAAACCCCGTTTTGATTTTGTTTTTAATTTAGCAAATATCGGCCGCAATGTGACATCAATATTAAAAATAAAAATTTGATTTCGCTAATTGAAAGCTAATTAAATTTTATATCAATAAAGAAAATTCGATACAAGTTTTTGTTTATCAGTAAATATAAATAAATATATCCATGTACGTAAGACGAAAGTGTCTAAGCGAAATCGATAGACTAAAAAACAGTCTAATTTGTTCAGCTTTAAAAAAAAAAATTCATCGACAAATACGACTAATAAGAAGCCGGGAGTTGGTTTGCTTCGTTTATACTTAAACATGCCGCCAAACCAGTTGAGAAATAACTGAAAATAAAAAGGAAAATTATCGAGTTAAGATCTTACTGAGATGGCCGAGGGTGAACGATTCGGCCCGTACAATGCCATCTTTGTATTCTCTCATTTCCCAGAATTTATTCATATGACTTGTGCGGTTACTCTTAATTACCCTTTTTATAGCTTGCCGTATACGAACATGGCTTCCCATTTGCGTCGGGAAAAAAATCGAATATGAAAATTGAGCATAAAAAAAAATCAGCATTAAAAAAAAAATCAGGATTTCAAATTACTATCCCTTCTCTTTTTTACAGGAGACAGGAATTTTTTATAATTTGAGCCTCCCTCGACGAGGATGGGATTCGAACCCACGCGTGCAGAGCACATTGGATTAGCAGTCCAACGCCTTAACCACTCGGCCACCTCGTCTCTATACAACGAGCCTACTCTATCTAGAACAAACGCCTCACTTCACGTCGTACTCGACAGATTCATATCAATTGTACAACATTATTGTCTAATTACCGATACCTAGTCTAGCACTAGACTTAGACTTAACTTAGTAATGCCTAATGGAGCTTATTGGTTTAGTTTTACGGTAGAAAATCGCGATAAGACGGCTGGGGCTGTTACTTGCGAAACAGAAGGCTCGATGGAAATTCCAATTAACGCCGTATTGCTATTATAAAATAATTTGATTGTAGAAATCAAAAAAGCGACGTCACTAATTAGCATCTCTATGAAAACAGGCGATATTCTATCATTTTTTTTTTGTTGACAAAATATTTGAATATCGATGTGTTCAGGGTGAAATATTGCGAGAGGTCAACAACAAGAGTTCTTTCAATTAACACAATTTAAAAATTACAACTGAAACTATAATAGCGCGAGTTAAAGAGTATTGGAACACACACACATAAAACTGCTTTCCATGTCTATCTTTTTACTGAGTTTGAAATACTGATATGCAATTTTTTGGAATTCTTAACCTGATGTTATAAAAGTTAAAAATGTTACGTGTACTAGTACCTACGTACTTGTCTGGTGTTTACAACATGAGAAACATAACTTTTGATTGTAAATATTTGCAAGTTTCCAAAATAGCAAGAGGTTCTTCAGAATCTTGTAGGTCTGTAGGTTTAAATAATTAACGATATTACGTACCTTATACCTATGTATATCGACTTAATCGCAGAGCTATATTTATTCTATTCTTATTTATTGATCGGCAGTTAATGAATTTAATTTACCACGCATAATATCTGGATAGAAACTGAATAATAGAATCAATGTTGAAAGTAGTTTGCAATTTTTTCAATTTCCAGACCAGTCTAATTCTGTAGCTCAGTTCTGTAACTTATGAGTGAGAAATTTCTCACCAAAAAGTCAAAATGAGGACGAATTAATGCAGTTTTCACTCTGTATTGTCACCAAATGAGAAAGCACCGTAATTGACTACGCATTTGGCAATCTTTCATTTCTTATTTGGTGAGAATACAGAGAGAAAACTGCATCAATTCGTCCTCAATTTGACTTTTTTGTGAGAAATTTCTCACTCATAAGTTACAGAACTGACCTACTGGTCTGGAAGCTCAGGATTTTCTTGGTTCTGCATTGTTCCTCTTTCCCTTTAAAAAGAGTGGATCATGCTATTATTTCTAAATTATTTAGAGAATAGAATATGTATGTAAAAAGGATTTCTCCGAATTCGAAGTCGTTATAAAGTAATAGTCGTATAATGGAGCAGCTGTTTAGAGCAATTTGAAAAATGAAGTTTTGAGCATTTTTCAAATTGGCGGCCACGATTCGAAGAAAAAACTACAAAGCCGATTGCGATAAAATTTTAATAGCATGCATGTTAAGCGGATCCCTAGTTACAACTGGTACAAATATTTTAGTGATATCTGTCATAGTTGTTTTTTTTTATTGAAGCCATTTTCATTGAAAAAAACGCGAAAATTTAAAAAAAAAAATCTGCCAACAGTCTGGGCACAACTTTATTATTTTTCCGGCAGAAGTTCAGAACGCGTTAAATTCGGGGATGCGGTGTATGTTACTATGGGACTGAAAACCTAACAAAAAGTTCGGGAAGTAGTTAGAAAAGGGTGTAACATATGAATTAAATAATTGGGTCATATTCCGGGATGCGGTCTAGAGGTTGAAAAAAATAAAACTTAAAAATAGGTGATTATTAAACAAGCCTGGGGAAGTGAAAAGATATTCGATATCTGATCAGACCTGAGAAACATGGTGGAATTCATGAAAAAGTATACAACCACTTTACACCCTCTTAGGGGTCGAATTTCAAAAAATCTTGAAAACACTTTCTAGGTAATCATACGAAGAATCCGTAGAATAAAAATGAATTCAATATTTCGAAAGACCTAGTAGATATGACGAAAATCGTGAAAATATATGCATTTTATATTTACTGATAATTTTTTTTGCCCCACCTTCTGAACGTCAATGAATATTCGAATTTTTTTTTTAAAACTACTTTTCTGGTTGATTTACATATATGTACCGAGTTTCAATTTTCTAGCATAAGCCGTTCTAAAGTTAGGGAAACCCCACCCCACACCCTCGTACCATGCTACCCCTAAAAAAAAATTAATTTTTTCACCATGCCACTACTATAGTTCTATCTAAATACGAAGTTTGAAGTTTATACCATTACAGGTTCTTAAAATATAAGCATCGGAACTTTTTCCTTCTCACCCTTCCCCACCCTCACCCTCTAACCACCACCTCCAAATTTTGTTTCTCTTCTAGGGTTCTATTGGGCCTACTTCTGGTAAAAATTTGAAGCATCTATCTTACACTGTTATTGAGATATGAAAAGTGATATTTTTGAAAAAAAATTATTCCTCCCCCCCCACTTCTATGCTCCCCTGCCCCCTTCAAAGGTTTTACTTCCTGCAATCTTAATTTATCAAGCTTTATATCCAAACCGAATTTTGTTTTTCTGGTGCCACTGGTTTGGGAGATATCGTAGTGTTAAGTATTTCAACCCCCACCCCCGTACGCCACTACCCCACCCAAAAATTTCAATCTACTCTCTTAGTATAACTACAGATATTTGTTAAGTTTTAATTGCTTGCTATTAACGGCTTAGGAGATATGGATTTTAGAATGTGTCGATCTCGACTGTTTTGAGTTTCGGACGCATTGCTTCCCCTCCACTCCCACACCCCTTCACCCATATCATCAATCTTTTTTGCAAATGGGTCCACTATCAGAGCTTTATCAAAATTCAAAGTTTCAGGCTCCTAACATAAGCGGTTGCTGAGATCTAGAAACCAAGATTTTTCGTCTAAAACGCTTCCTCCACCTCCCCCTCACACCCCCACCCCTGAAAATAATGTCAATTCAAGGGGTTTATCCAGTCTATTCCTAGAAAAAAATTTAATTTAATAGCTCCACTGGCTTGAGAGCTACGAGCCTTCAAAGGATTTTGGCGGTTGACGTACGGCGTACGGCGGACAGACGGAGTGAAAATTTTTATTGCTTTTTTCGTGTCTACTAGTCATGAAATGTACACAAAAAAATTTTGAGGGCAGCAAATTTTTTTTTTTTGAAAGTCAATAACAATACTGTATTATAAATAATAAAGTAAAATTAAAGTTATGCAAATTTTTTAATTTTCAAATATATAGAAATATATATAGAGCATTATGTTTTCATTTCGCTTTAAAAAAAATCGTTAAAAAGCCCATTTTTTGCCTCCTAAACGTATATGACCCCTTAAGAAGAAGACAAATTAAAATGTCAGCTGTTGTAAAGTATGCTGTCAAAATGATATGAACATAATAAAAGGATTCTCTTGAATGACAGAAGATTAACTCTCTTTCTGCAGGAAGTATGGCAAGAAAACATTTCATAAAATTTTTATTTTAAATCGTCAAATGATGTATTTTCGTCTTGATCATTAGCAAGGCTTGTGTGCAAGCAAATTAAGCAAATTCATTTTAAATTTAAGACTGATTTGGAATTATTAAATATCCAATTTATATGGCCGTGTGTCTAGGATACTACCACCAAGTTCTTTGTGACATTGTATTTTACTTGATTTTCTAAAACACGGTGGAAAAAAGAAAATTTGTGTGTGTTTGAAACCATATTTTCGGTTAGAATAATATCTAATATTCTAACAATTCAAATACAATGGAAGGACAGCATCAAATTTTGTATTATTTAATTCTAATTACTTACTTAAAAAACTTTAAAAAATGCGACTATTTCATTATGAAATTTAATAAAAAAATTTTTTTTAAAGCGAATCGTTCAGACCTTTTCAATAAGAGGTGTGTTTTTTTGCGACTTTATCTTGAGCAGAGTAGAAGCTTTGAGCTTTGAACTTTTCCTGATCCAGAATATCTGCACCACTGTTTGAGGTGGTGTGGTTGCTCTTATATTGCTTTGCGTTTTGTTGTTGTTTTCACATTTTGCTAACCTGCTCTGTACTGGATAGGGACCAAATAAACACGCCTAATGTAAAATTGAGGATATCGTAGTTCACATTCCAGCCGACGAGTTTTAGAATAAAGGTGGGTAAATAATACGTCCAAACCTGTTCAAAGCTGGGATTGCAACTTTCTTAAAATCTGTATACTCTAACCGGTTCACGCTACAAGGTTAAAGTTCGGTGATTGTTTTCGGGCATACTAGGCATTATAGATTAAATACTTTATTATTAAATAATAATAAAGTAAAATTAAAGTTTAAGTAAAACATTTTAGATTTAAGATACCTAACTAAGTTGTTATAGGAAGAAGATGAAATTTGGGTTGTGTTTATAAATAGGCAAGGGAAGTTCACTGAATATAAAATTATTTAGGGTGATGGTGGTTAAGCTGGGTGAGCAGGGGAAAAGAAACAAAATTCTGAAAGCTAAAACCTGAAATTTGGATAGAGATATAATGGTGGTATGTGGTAAAAATATAAGGTTAAATGTAGGTAGTGTGGTACGAGTGTGAGGGTCTTATCTTGAACACCATATATTAGAAACCTGAAACTTGTTGGGTATAAACGAGTACTATAAAAAGTGATTTAAATATATTAAAAAAAAAATTTTATCTATTGGCATGGGGCAAGAAAAATGGTCACTGAAAAGAGGGTGTATATATTTTCACGAATTTCGTCATATCTGTTAGGTCTTTTGAAATATCAAAGTAATTTTCTTTCAACGGATTTTTTTAGTGTCTAGGATCCGTTTAAAAGATTTGATTTTAAATTTGACATCAAAATGGTCTAAAGAAGTTGAATATGTTCTTACGAATTCCGCTATATCAAGTATGTAGGTCTGATTAGGTATTAAATTTAAACATTTTTTTTTCATATATACGTCTAATCACCGTTTTCTGAAATTTTTACTGTTAAACTTCTAAGTGGTCTGGGTGGCTTAGTGGCTAGAACACTTGCCTTCGGTGCACCTGGTACCTGGTTCGAATCTGCTTGGCGGCAAGTCATTTTCGAAAATGGTATTGGGTGCCGGACTACCAGTTCACTCAGCTGTAAATGAGTACCTGAGTTAAAATCGGGGTAATAATCACGGACGAGCGTGTAGCTGACCACTTCACCTCCTAGTGTTCCGTTGGTCTCGAAATGAAGTAACTCTAGCATTACTTCAAGGCCTAGGCCCGAAATGGGCTGTTGCGCCATTGATTATTATTATTATTAAACCTCTAAGAGGGCGAAAAAGAGTTGTGCACGTTTTCACGAATTTCATCATATTCTGTGGGTTCGAAAAGGTACCGAATTAATTTTTAGTTTCACTGACTTTTTATATACGCGTCAACAATGTAGTTTCTGGATTTTTTTTGGTATTCAATTCCAAGTGGTGTAAAGGGGTTGGTTGCATACAATTTCACGAATTCCAACATATCTCTTTGATCTGATGTTATATATGAAGTTGAATATTGCTTCTTTTATGCAATATTCCAAAAACCAATTTCAAGATTTTTCAAAACACCCAAGCCAGTGAAAGGTTGAATAGATTTTAAAAAATTTTGCAATATCTTCAAGGTCTGATGAGATATGAAATTGATTGTGTCCTTTCCACGCTTTTCATATAATCGCCTAAGAAGCAGTTTACGATTTTTGAAATTGAAACGACTGCGTTGGGAGCCTGGACTTCTTGTATCCCTCCTCTAAATACATCATCGTATAAACTCCTATAAACAGGAGGCTAGGGCCCGATTTGGACTGTTTGATGAAACTTCTGACCATAATT
Organism: Beris chalybata; assembly: GCA_949128065.1. Taxonomy (NCBI): domain Eukaryota; kingdom Metazoa; phylum Arthropoda; class Insecta; order Diptera; family Stratiomyidae; genus Beris; species Beris chalybata. The sequence goes on from OX421894.1 coordinate 133,543,658, forward strand.
TAAATAAAAATGAACAGAAACCTCGCTTTTAGTTAAATCCTTAGAGTGAACTTCTGATACAAAGTCCAAAAACCACAACCAATTGCTACTAGTCTCGCAATTGTAAAACAAACAACCAGGATTTAATCGCATCCCTGTCGAAAAACAGTGGCCCTCAATAATATTAAAAGTAAATAGCGCCATTGAGAGAGTTTTTGTTTTCCATCGACTTAAAGCAAATGACTTACAAATTTCCAATTTCCGCCACAAATCCCATTAGCAGAACCCAGACAATGAGCACATATTTGAGTGCGGTTTAAGGTCAAAAATCCTTAGAGTCAATATGGTTGCACGTACGCGTTCATCTAGCAAAAGTCGCTGTTAACAATAAGGGTCCTAAACTGGAACGTTGAGGTTGACGAGAAAGAGAGTCTGATATGAGCGGCGGTGCTACTGTTCTGAACTATTCTCAATCTGAACTGGTTCCTTCACGGACGTTCATATGTGTATTTCTCATCAAGGTTTGGACTACCGGTGGTCGGTATCGCGTATCATAAAATCTAATAAGGTTCGTAAACATCGAACGCTCCCGAGATATACAGTAGGCTTGGATGCGCATGGTCTTCTATGATGATGCTGTGCTATACTGCCATCAGCGATAATTTTTGAAGGTATAAAAGGTACAAAGGTAAATAATCAATTTTTCCTAGTTCTTTTTGGTTATATTAATACCGCCACCGCTGTTTGGACCTCCAAAGGTAAATACCGCCTCTCAAATCGAACTAACAAATTAAAACAAATAGTAGATGGCGGCTACTGCTTTTAAGATTTTTCTTAGAGGATCTGTTTTTTAATGTTTTTGGGTACCTATAGGGTTTGTCTCGTAGCCGAACCTATTCTTAAGCTAGCTCGGCTTGAAGGCTTTTTTTTCACCGGCTAAATGATTGTAAATTTGTAAAATGAAGTGATTGCTACTCAATGATAAGTTAAATATACCAAGTAATGGATGGTAAACGGGTTTTAATGAATCGCATTTCGAAATCTTGTCGACTTTCATATCGCCACTTAAAAATCACGTTTTTAAGACGGCACGAGTCTAAATGCTAGATGAGAAAATTTTCTTATGTATGGAAGTTACTTCGAAAAACGAGATCTGGCTTCTTTATGATCTACGCACGATGAATTTTATGCGAAAACGTTGACATTCATTGAGCGCTTAATCCTATTTGAATTATTTTTAGCATTTTATAAAGTGAATTTCGGTTGAATTTGTTTTTATTTTTTCAAGCGAAGTTTATCAGATTCAAAAATATCCGCGACATCGTAGAATCACAGCAGATACAGAGCCGCACACATCTATACCAAGTAAGACAGAAAACAGTAGAGGAGCCTGAGACGAACCTGATGTATGGCCTCAAGAAATTTAATTCGCCAACTTATAATTAATTAAACTTTCTATTTCATGCCAAATTTACATTCAATTTGTGTTTGTTGAGCCTATGAAAATGTTTATATAAATGTGATTTGTTTTTTCCCAGTCGCTAGCGTTGTATATGAGTATTCAAATCAGAGTATTGGTCGTAAAATGGCCGTTAATTAAATTGAACCTTTGTGTGGCAAAATTCACTATTACCTTGTCCATTTAGCTGCATTCGCGTTCAAAATAAAATACGGAAAATTCAAAAATTTTATAATTTAGGTGCCTGTATGATAGCATAGTGAATTCTTTGATTCTTTTGGCATCGAATTTAAGATTTTCTAGACAAGGAAATTTAATTGATTGAGTAATTAATGTCGTTCAAAATGATTTTATTTAGGTTATGAAAATGTTTTATGATGATGGCGTAAATTGGGTTTGGATAGTTTATAAAAATTTTCCGGCTCTTCTTTTAGATGGTTTGTTTACAATGGCATTGTGCCATACCACTAAAAGTACGTCTTAATGGTATAGGGTACTGTTTGAAAGTGATGTAGGCATGTATCTAGTCGACCGATCTACGCTCGGTTGCCAATATTTGTATGGTTGAATTAAATTCATAACTAACTATAATCTGGGAACTATATGAATACTGTACAGGTGTCAGAAATGAACAAGCATCGATAGTTTAGGCGTTCTGTACCCAATAGTCTAGTAAGTTATTCAGTACTGAATTTATTACGAACTCAGTACTGCATGGATACCGAATTCACGTTGCAAATTTATAAAAAAAAATATGAGTCTTGTTAATATGATATAAGTTTTTTTATGCTCTAGATAAAATCTGAGAGTATTATAAGTTTAATCCAGACCAAAAGTTTGTAACGCATAGAACGGTGAGCATCAGACGAAAAAAAATTATGCATTATTTTTTGTTTATTTGGGACCAAAAACTCCAATTCTACTAGACGTCCATCCGTTCGTCTGTTCATACGCACGATAACTCAATACCTCTTTGGCCTAGGATCTTGAAATTTTTAAACTGGATTAGAGATGGACAAAGCAGTTCCTTTTAGTGAAGTACTTCACTCCGAGTCACTCACTTTAAAGAACGTGTTCAGTGAAGTAATTCCGGAACTCTTCGTTTCTTTGTTTTCGTTCCTTCGTTTACGCTCCTTTGTTCGATCGCGAACTAGTTCGTTCTTTTAGTTCATTCCATAGTTGAGTTTCAGGGGGAAAAATGGTGAGCAAAAGAAAGGTCAATATAGATCTGGAAGATGATGACAAAAAAAGGCGGTAGATCTAAAAGATGATGAAAAAAACATGTCGGTAAAGTTTTTGTCCCCAGACGAACACTGAAGGGAAAAGTTTATGAACAAAGACCAGTTGGAAAATCACGCTAGCGCTGTGAGGACTCTATTGATGCAGACAGCAAATCACTGTTAAGATTCAGAAACTGAAGGACGCGGTCACTGAATCGAGAAGGCTGGATGTGGCACATTCTGGAGGGCAAGGCACGATTTGGACTGTAGCGCCATCGTGAATAAATAAGAAAAGTTTTTCTGTCACGTGTCTAATGGAACTGAAGTTCACCAAAAGGAGTAAGTTACTTCACTCACTCACTTCAATGAAGTGTTCTTTTGGAACAGTTCACTCGTGAACGACCCATCTCTAATCTGGATGTTTAACAGATCTTGTAAGGCTTAGTTCGTCAACAGGCAAACGCGTCCCACTCCTTCGTGCAGTGAACAGTATGAATTTGAAATTTGTCAAAAGATCTTAGAGTAGCTGCCAAACTGATATATCTAATGGGATGTGTACCCTCTCTTTCATGATATACGTACAGTTCTTCAACATCCACTCATGAGGGCAACCACCCTGCTAAACATATTTGACCGTATTGTGAAGTGATGTTCACATTACGGACAATTATTTTAGGTCCTGGGAGTGATAAAATGATGCGTTACGCTCACCTATTATGGATTATAAAAAAAAACCTTTACCAGGCCTGATCACCACTCCATATTTTTTAGTAGGGTCACATTCTGCTGAATGAATTTCCGTCACTCTATATAGTTTCCAAGTTTCAACTTTCTACCCTTAGGCGTGCCTGATTATAATATTCAAATAAAATACAATTCGTTAAAAATCATTGGAAAACGCAATGATTTATTCTTCACATTCAATAACAAACGCACTACCAGCAACGCTTCCCGATTTCATATAAATACAACTTGATCACTGTACGATCGCTGCTACCAATCCAAGTTGCTTTACAAGTACCTTTGCGCAGAACTGACGGTCGCTGCAATTCAGTGGCAACTGTGTCCAGCTGCACACTTTGACGTGATTGTATGGTATTATACTGCTTGTGTGGTGTCGAGGGCTTTTCCGAATATTCGGTGGTGTGTGTAGATTGTCGGGAAATATTAAGAACAATTCGTGAAGAGGAAAAATGATTCTTAACGAACACTATCGAACTTTACCGGTTTTTTTCACACGGTTTTCTCAATGGGTATTGCAAGGTGGCCAATCAAATGTTTTTCTCCGCTTTTCCGTCGGGTATTAGGAGGTTGTTGTTTTTCGTACCGGAAACTGATCGAGTAGCTCCGGTTGCCAGGGTGGCATGTAACAGTATGTACATATAGGAGTACAATAATAACCACTTTTTTGCTTCAAATAATATGAAACAATTTCCGGTGATGTTCAGATAATAAGACTAAGCGAAAGCTGTACTGCGATTATTAGAAATATTTTGGAAATCTTCTTATCGTAGAGGACTGAAATTGACGAATTCGTAAGAGTAGTTGTACCAGGATTAACTTATCCTCTTTTAGCTAGCCTACTAACGAACCAAAGTCTTAATTATAATAAAAGACAAATTTGTTTGATAAAAAAGAATATGGAACATAATTCCAACCGATTACAAGACGTCTTTAAGTTACCATGAAGAAAACAGATAATCACTGTCAAGTATACTTTTAACATGTCCAAACACTTGTTCCAAAGTAGTAGATCCAACTCATCGATCAGACCAGCGACTGATATGCTGTTAATTGTGGTTCGATATCTGAACTAGAACTGAACGCCTCAAATGATCAGAACTTTTCACCATAAAAGATAAAAGAAAATTTCATTATATGACCATTTTTATAGCATCCCGCGAAGCATTGTTTCATACTCATATGATGTGTGATGAAATATTGACACAAAGTGGTGCTACTGGTCGGCAATCCACTATGGCTTAATGACAATGTACACAATCGACCCGGGGTCTTATGACGAATCTATAAAAAAAAACCGAGTAAATTCGTCTCGTTCGTGTACTGTACGTACATCATAAACTACTCCAATACTCAGTTGTATTTAAAAAAAAAAAGTTTACTTTTAATTTACTTATGCGGCTAATGGGATTTTTTTTTTCCTACTTCGTTAAGCGTCTTATACGTTCGGTTCTCTTGAAGAATGTTTTCTTAAAGTACCACGCCACGTTGTACATCGAGTACCTCCCAGCTAGCCATCATCGTCTTCATACTTCATAAGACGGGATCCCGACCAGAGAACATTACCGGACCGATCGGTCAGTTCGGTAGTTGTTTGATTTGCTCTATAAGAACACTACGATGTGCGCAAAGTGATTACAAATAGGAAAAAAAAATGCTGTGCGCAAAAAGCTTCAAATATTGTCATATTCGACGTTAATTAGAAAGCCAGTCAGAGGTTTGCGGACGATCTACAGGTAGGTACACATCAGGTGCACACAGCGCGTAGATCTTGCCATCTTGAGAAATTTGTTTTGTTATTAAGACCGAAAGCTAAAACTAATGACTGATTACTTTAATTTTCGGTAGCCAGAAATGAGTGTAAAAATTTGTTGATCAACTTCATCGGCCGATGGATCTATGCAGTACCAACTACTCGCTGTGCAAATAGACACCAAATGCGGGCAACTTGGACAACTGCGATGACGAATGAAAATGATCTTGGGCATAAGGTAGGATCTTGTAAATTTCGAGTATATGCAACTATATACCAGGACCAGGTGAACCAGGGGCATTACTTTTGCGGTAAGTTGTTGATAAGTGGTCGGGACGGTTAATGAAAAATATTTGTTAAATACAAAGTCGCACTCTTATTTCGCTAATATTTGAAGAATAAAAACGTTTTATGGTTTTTGTTTAAATTCGACCTTCTTCTTTTCGATTTACTCCGTTTTTCTTTCAGATTGTGCGCGCTTTTCAATTGCACTTGGTGCATTGACTCGTTTTCGTATTGAAGTTTTGAGTCTACAAATATTTAACATTGTTGCTAGTAGATGACGTACAGTAGTTGACTTGTTCAGCTCCAAACTACTTACCAGAACTCTAGAATTCATCAATTCCTTCTCAACAAAGATCACTGGAGAAGTCGGTTTAAAACTGTGTTGGACTAAAGAAGATGTCTCCTTATCAGATGTCATTTTAGTCCAACACAGGTGCTCATAGAGGTCGCTGTTTTAAATCGGGCTCGACGGATCAAAAATTTTACGAATATTTTGCATCACTAATTTTTGTTCGAGATTTTAACTAGCACAGGAACGGTTCAAGGACCAGTAGCATTTTTAAATAATAATGAAAAATTACATTGAATGCGATAAATAGAGAATTTTATTTTAAGTAGGTAGTTGTAGTTGAATGGTGTCATTAAAGACAATTCCTTTTACAATATGTTTAGCTGTTGGCTTGCCCAGTTTGTAGATACGAATGTTTTTCGATGAAATGAAATTACAGCACTTTCTTTTGTGTTTTGTAAAACTTTTTACTTTTAAAACCAATAATATGGAGAGAAAAAAACCGATAAATAATATTCGTATAATTGATAGTCATTTGTGTAGAGTAGAAAGTTTAGTGTGGGTTCCTATGACACTACTATTGCTAAGCCTTTAGGTCATCTGGTCTCTTTACATACCAACTTGATCAAAAAGTTCCCGGAATAACCACCGTGTGGCGCTTTTATTGTTCCGATTTGAGTTCTGTTAAGTTGGTACATCTGGTGTTGACATTCCCTCTTAATCTTAGCGTCATAGCTTGACATTTGCAAAAGTTACATAGCCAAGAATACATCTATCTCTGTGTGCGTTGGCGATTTTTTCCAATTTTTAGAAATGGATTTAAATTTGCAACAACGAACTTGTATTAAATTTTGCGTAAAAAACGGATTTAATGGTGCGCGAACGTCGGAAATGTTGGAAAAGTGTTTCGGCAACGATTCTCTAAAGAAAACGGTCGTGTATCAGTGGCACGAGCGGTTCAAAAGTGGTCGTCGTTTTCAGAAAAAAAGAAGGTAATGCTCACGATTTTCATGGATTACAACGGTGTAGTGCATCATGAATTTTTGCCAGAAGGCCAGACAGTAAACAAAGAGTATTATTTGGGCGTTATGAGACGTTTGCGTGAAGCAATTCGCCGAAAGAGACCAGAATTGTGGGCAGAAAACTCGTGGATTTTGCACCGTGATAACGCACCGTCGCACAGTGCCATCATTATTCGTAATTTTTTGACAAAAAAAGCAACAAATACCATCCAACAGCCACCGAATTCATCTGATTTGGCTCCCTGTGACTTCTTTCTGTTCAATCGAGTTAAAAAACCACTACGTGGAACGCGTTTCATCAGCCGAGAGGAAGTAATGGAAAAATCGCAGGGAGCACTGATGGTCATACCGAAAACCGAACATAAAAAATGTTTCGAGGATTGGATCAGGTGCCGGCTTAAGTGTTGCAGTCGATGGGGATTACTTTCAAGGGGACAATATAGATTTAGATGAATAAACTTTATTTTTATTTTTAATTTTCTCAATAAATTCCGGGAACTTTTTGATCAAGGTGGTACATTTTTCTGAGTTATTGATTACGTTGTTGATTAACTCCTTTTATCCCGTTGTAACACACATTGTTTAAAAAAAATAATTTTCAATCCAATTTTTACACGAAATTTCCAGTAATATTTAATTTTTTCAAGAAAAAGTATTTCACTTTTTCACGAAATTACTGCACTTTTACACGAAATTACAAGTAAAACTACTCTTTTCGAACACTTTTACACGATATTACTGGGATTAGTAAATTATTCATGTACTTTTCAACTGAACCGTACTTAATTTACATGAAAAGTCTCATACAATTTAACAACGTTATAGGGATTGGGGCTTGGAGGGGTTTATTTCTATTTTCCAACTGCACAAGCCTTCGAGAGATTGAAGATGATTCCGAAGATTGGTTATAATAATTGCCGGGTTCAAAGCCGTAGAATACGAGTATATTGCTATGTCATCGGATTATTTGCAGTGAGGATGCTGGGGAAGGTCGGAAATGTACAGGTTGTGTAGTAGTGGACTTAGACAATATCTCTGAGGCACGCCAGCTGTGATGTCTTTCGCTACAGATAGTGAGGAGCTTACTTTGACTTGGAAGGATCTACATAGATTGAATAAAAGACACTATTATTTTATAGATGTAGATAAGGAATTTCATTTCTATTAGTTTGCGGATTAGGCGTATCTTTTCGTCCAGCACACATGGGTACAAAGGCGTAATTGGGAATGGATATTGTTGGAAAACAGGAAAAACTGGGTTTCAAAAAGTGTAGGACCATGCCATGAGAGGACTTGAAACGGTGTTCTGTCCAATAGCAAAGTAAAAGGGAAATATTGGGTGCTAGGAGCAGATGTTGAATCTTCTTCTTCATTGTCAACGCACATTCCAAACAACCATCAATTACACGATCCCGAAAAATTCCTTACATACTTATGTCATCATTAGCAGATCCTTAACCACTTAACCCCCAAAAACAATCCGAACATGCACCTTCCACGTTAATGATCTTTCCATACGCCCTCACACTAGCGATCAGCTGGCATCCTAAAGCCACAACAAGATCAACAGCAACAACAACAAAAAGTGTTAATCTGCAGTGTCGACAGAAATAAATAGTCAAAAAATCTCAAGATTGTCTTAAGGGTTAGAGGCAAGACCCTTTAGAAAACAAGTAGTAAAGTACATGATGTAGTACGGGTACATAGGGTGCTGGGTAACGGTCCCAAACAGTTTGCTATTGCATTCAACATGTCCGATTTGATTTACGATGCCATTTATCTCGGTGACAAAAGTTCATGCCCCGCAACAACGGGCAAAACCAAACTAATTTATACATTTACATATGAGGAAATAGCGCAGCCTATACGAACACATACGATCCGCTTACAAATTACACATTAAAGTAACAGCATCAAGTGCTCGTGCGTTAATTAAATCGATTTGTTACTCGAAAATATGATCTTAAGATCTTTTTTTTTTTCTTTTTCCACTGCGATCATCCTTGGCACAAAATCACACGATCATGGCGGATGCTCGTAAATTTTCTGCCAAAAAGTTTTCTCCTTCGAGTTGAAATGATGGCGTTACGTGAATACTAGACTAGAAATTAATAATAATTGTAGGTATACCTATCCTTTATTACAGAGATGATCGCGTCTTGTAATGCACCGAAAGCCTTTATTAAATGTAATTTTATAGCTAATTGAGTTTGAAATAAAACAACTCTTTCATCTTTATTCGAATTTCAAACAAACTTCTTGGCGTAAGTTTGGGTGTAGTCTGGGCGGCTAAGTGGCTAGAGTACTTGCCTTCAGTGCACCTGGTACCAGGTTCGAATCTGCTGGCGACAAGTGCCGGTGCGATAGGGTGCCGGATAACCAGTTCACTCAGCTGTAAATGAGTACCTGAGTTAAAATCGGGGTAATAATCACGGACAAGCGTGTGGCTGACCACTTCATCTCCTAGTGTTCCGTTGGTGGCGCAATGAAGTAACTCTCGCGTTACTTCAAGGCCTAGGTCCGATTTGGGCTGTTGCGCCATTGATTATTATTATTTATTATTCTTGACGTAAGATTTCTATTCATTTAGAAGAATTATTGACTCACTAGTTTTGGTTTTGGCAAAACGGAATGAAATTAATTTTTTGAAAGACATAATCGAAGTCATTAATGCTTGTCCAACTGTGGCAGCTGAGCTTCTTATCTGGAGAAATCGAGAAATATGTAATATCGAAAAGATGATGAAAACCAAAAAAAAGAGGTCGGTCAAGTTTTTGTCACGTGTTCAATAGAACTTTAGTTCACCAAAAGGAGTGAGTTACTTCACTCACTAACTTCAATGAAGTGTTTTTTTGGAACAGTTCACTCCTGATCGACCCATCTCTAATTTGGATCTAATTTTCAATTTTTGAACACTATTTTTTTTTTTAAGGATACTGAACTGGTTAGCCTGGTGCACCTTGAACACACTGTACTATACTTCAATACACTGGTAAAGTCTAGTCAGCTTAGGGATCGAGTTTCCCTTAAAACTAGTTCGCCTTGTAAGCTAGGATAGTTCCTCCAGCGTTTAAAAGTCAATGAAAAACATAATTTTTCTTGTAAGCCATCGAGGCTGTTGTACCACAGAGATTGATATTATCGTCCATGCTCTTTAGTGTTTACATGGCACACGCACTCTATATGCGCTTCAAGACCACATTGTGAGGACCCAGCGTTCTTGTGTCGCTGATATAGTAAATATGTCCATCTAGTTGCAGAACGCACTTGGCTTCCGTTTTAGCTTACATCAACTTCAATCCCGAAAACATCTTGGCGAAGACTGAGAAATCTTCTAGCGGAAGTCATCGATTAAACTCTTTGAAAAACAAAATACTTTAATTAATTTTCAATTTAGCTAAAATTATGATAATAACAGTTTCGTGTACATTGTACATAAATCTTTTTACCATTCCGGAATACTAAAGAAAAAATCCAATAAAATACAGTAGTTTAACGATCAGCTTGAATTAAGTTCAAAGTGTTATCGTTACAGGGTCTTGATAATGTTTAACGGGTCATGATAACAAATATACACACAAGCTGATTGCTGATTAACTCGAGAACGTGGTAATTACAATACAATGGAGCTTTTAATCGAACTAAGTACTGAACTCTAGCCGTCTAGCTGGAACGCGAGAGCTAGCTTTAAATAAATTGTCTAGCATCTAAGGCGGTTATATCGAAGAAATAAGACAAAATTCATAAGTAAATTTCCTCGGCTCGTTAATAATATTCTCCCAGACAATCGGCTCGTGCTTAATCTGGTTCATATGCCATCGACTTAAAACAAAAAATTAATAAGAGAAAAAAAAACCAAACGCAGAATAATAACGAAATCATTTTATTATGGTACCTACTCGCATATGTATAACGTGTATGTCGAGTGTGTATTATTAACTGGAAGCCTTGCTTCAGACTCGGAAGTAAGCATAGAGAATATAAAATATTGTTCATAATAAAGTCGAGCTCCATCGATTCTCAGTACGGCATTAAATTACTTGTTTTCATTCGATACCGTACAAAGTTGTAACTGATTTGTAACTCTATAGACGTAACGTGACTAGTACAGCAAATATAACGATTACTGGTAATACATCGGTAATTGTGATGACTAATTAATAAGTTACGTGTCTGGTGGAATCCTGAGGTTCGATGAGCTAACGTGGCCCGTCGAATTTGGTCCCGAGAAAGGTAAGGTAAGTTCCAAGAACGATTAAAGTACCTTTATTTTTCGTTGGGTATAATGTCTAAATAGGGATACAAAATTTGATCGAAATCAATTGAGAAGATTTCAAATTGTTGAGGACAAACATCCGGATAAACTCGAAATTGTAGTTTGCTACATATTCACATGTAATACCTTTGATGGACCAAATTTACATTCATTCGCAAATTAGATAGATGATGTATAAATGATTCGCCAAACGATTGAATGACAAATACACATAATGCCCGATGTACTTACTATTTCTTCGCTAAGATCAATTTTTTATACATCAACGATAATCATTTGCCAGTGAATGCAGGCTTCGGTTCACTGCTAGTGAATCGAAAATTCACCTCTAAATATTACTATTGAAATTTTTTCGATTCGGAAGCTCTGATGGTTTTACCCAGCATTCATTTAGCCGCAGCTAAATTTCTCTGTCGCGGTATTGACGAACCAGAAATTCAGAGAATTGAGATTTAACGGACGGAATTGGAAAAAAATCACTTTACAAAACTCAAACAAGACTACTGACTATCGTTCAAACTTAAACTGCATTTTTTAAACTTCACTGCACTTCACTGAGATTAAGAAATTTCGAAAGTCTGTATATGTTTCCCTAAAGAGTGCTCTTACATGAGCAATTTTTGAAGCAATTGATTGCTTGGAAAGTAACGCAATAAATAGTCGCGCGATTAGTGGGGCAATATACAGAGCAATATCATACTGATTGCGGCAATGTATCAATGTTTGCAGAGATTGCTGGTATTGCTAGAAATTTGGTTTTTGCTTCTTATCACAGCTCAGCAACGAGTTGATCCACATCGCCTGTAGCTATTGTTACTACGAATTTATGTGACTTCAAAATTGACGAATACCTATTGCTGAAAATTGAGCAATTTTTTTTTTTTTTACTCGCCATACATTTATCTTAGTAAACCCACCAAAATGTTACCAGAATGGTTACCATTTTACCACCCAATCTTCCCCATTCATCATAACCCTATTTCATCAAAATTCACTACGAATTGGGGTTTATTCAGACTCAGATCGCGAAGAGCTCTCCTCAAAAAATTTCACGCCACAGAAGTTCTACTTCGGCTGTGGAGATATAAAGATGTAAGAGCACAAATCGGGCCTAGGCCTTGAAGTAATGCTACAGTTACTTCATTACTGGATCAACCAGAACACTAGGAGGTGAAGTGGTCAGCCACACGTTTGTCCGTGATTATTACCCCGACTTTAACTTAGGTACTCATTTGCAGCGAGTGAACTGGTAGTCCGGCACCCAATCCCATTCTCATATCTCAGAGTTCCCATTGAGGCCATTAAGAACGGTAGCAGCTTAGATATCACTATCAGAATTCTTAATGCAAGAATTGCTATAAAATTGGTACCAAATAAAAAATTTTATTTAATTTTATCCTCTGGCTCATCATTTAGTGAAGGGACGAAAAAAACATCAACATCCCAACACCAAGAAAAACATGTAAAAAATTAGTTAAACAAAACAATTGAATTAATAACAGTTAACAAGGAATTAGTGTCAACCAGCATTAAGTCTGCGTTTCAGACTGAACTTATCAATAGAGAAGTCGAATACATTGGCATTCTTATTAACTTCCCTCGCGAGACGCGCAATCGGTTCATTCATACCATAGTTCGTCCGGTGAAAACCAATCTGCAGAAGTCTAGGATGCCTCGGTAAAAATTATATAGATATAGACTGATTTTAGCTTTAGGATTAAGATAGAAAAATCTGTTAGCATTAAGAGCTTACGGCAAATAAAGCACTTTTTTAAAACCAATCCCATTCTCGAAAATTACTTGTCGCAAAGCAGATTGGAAACTGATACATCGAAGACAAGTGCTCTAGCCCAGACTACTTACATAATAGGTATATAATAATTTTGTATTTTAAATGCACCCTTAAACTTTTTTGCTGGTCAATGTCAAAACGTGAGTCAAGGCTTACATTTTTATCATGATGAAGTTCATGAGCGAGCAAAGTTTGGAGTTTGGTCCCTATTGAATAATCCTATTAATACAAGCTAGGAGTATTTTAAAAATTATAATAATTTTTACCAAATAACTTAATGCTGTTACTCAAGAGGTTTAGTTTAACTGAGCTTGAGAACTTTTATCTTGGAGGCAACAATATATGTAAGTGCTGAAGAATATAATTAATAAAAGATACTGGGCTGGCTGATTTGTGGACCAGAAGATCATCATGCCAAACTGAGTCGAAAGCTTTTTAGACATCCAGAGTAATCAGTTATACCGATTTTATATTTCTAAAGAGTTTTTAATCGGAATTGTTACTCATACGGGCGGCTTACAGTCGAAGTTTAAGCCAAAAAATTTCTTTAAATCTATAGGATCAAACGAATATGTTTAAACCAAATTTTTGGTTTAAACGTTGACTGAAACCGGCTCATAGAAGCTGTTAGTTAATTGCATCTCACTATCGGAAGGTGAAATAAAAGTTTGGAATTATACAGTTTTCATGTGCGTGCGTTTGTAAGTGACTGTAGATAATTTTTTTTAAACATTGTTTATAAATTCAAAAATTAAAAATACCCCAACATTATTCAAACTGATATAATGTAGCAAATTTATTTGCATTAAACACTACTCTATCTTGCACTCCTTTTGGCCAAAAAAAAAAAAACCACAAAAACAACTCTAATTAACACAACAGTGCGTTAAATATTCCGATTTTTTTTTAACTCATATGAATTTGCAAATATTTTCGAAAAATTTACTCGTGCGGCTATTTGATAGCCCACGATTTAAAAGTTCCGGCTATTGATAGCTTATCAATTTTAAAATACAGAAAAGAAACATTCTTAAACATTTTAGGTAAGGAAAAAATTGTTTTTTTTATCATGTCTCGGTCAGTGCAATATAAGATGATGCAATAACATGGATCATTAGCTCGATGTACTATTCGAAGTGAAAATAATTTTTTGTTTTTTTACGTTAAAATTACATATAAGGAAATTTTGAATGAAGATGATTTAAAAAAAAATCCTTCCAATGTTAAGCCGCTCGATGAAATGCTGAGCTACAATTCAAATTGTATTTGGAAAAGAGAATAGTGTGGATGAGATTGTGTATTTTTATGGTGGTGAATTGTCTTAAAGTCTAAATAATTAATTAAGTTAAAACCAAGTATTCTCCAGTTATCGCTAATTCCGCATACATTTTTTAAAGACATTTGTATGTATACTTAAGGCAAGGTATCACTTCATGACGATAAAAAAAATATTTTTTTTTTATTAATTTTCATCCTTGACATATTGAGAATACGTGCACAAAAAGATATTTCGATATCCAATGTATTTCACGAGTTACAGACCGTTTTGTTGAACGCTGATATTAAATACAATTTTTTATAACTTCAAACTTTAAACGCGTTTTTCTTGAAACTACTTTTTCCGGAGCGTTGTACGTTCTACAAGCTTACAGCTACAGCTTCAACGAACGAACCAATTTTAATGAGTTAAAGCTTAAAAGAAAGTAAACTAAATTTGAGGGGCCTCAAAGTTGAGTTTTTTCTTATTTGAATTTTTAAGCGAAAAAAAGAGTGAAAAATGTTGTTTTTTTAAATAGCTGCCATATTAATCTCAGACGTTTTTTTTTTCAAAATCGGAGATAGGAACACGCAAATTTTAATCTAGTCTCAAAATTTTTTTTGGATTTTTAGTTTCAGATTACTTAAGAAGGCTGTAGAAGGTACCGTGTGCATCAACTCACGCCGATCACGGCCTTACGCCATGGGGTCTGGAGCCGCTATTATTTTTTTTTTGAAAAAATTCACAATTATCCTTCACTTGTCTATAAAACCCGCAAGTAGTTTTTCCATATATATTTATATTTATTTATTTTATATTTAAATAATCCTGAAATTGAGCATTTTTCGGGCCTTTTAACTGATACTTGGCTTAAGATTTTTTTAACAGACTAAATACGAGTTAATCTAATCTATGTACATATATCTATAAAAGAGGATGTCTGTATGTGGGTGGGTATGTTCCCTATAGACTCCTAATCCGCTGAACCGATTTTGATGAAATTTTCAGGGAACGTGTAGAGTAGTCCCGGGATAGTTCCTGTAAAGTTTGGTCCAGATCGAATGAAAAACAAAAGTTTTTTTTAAACATTTTTTAATTTTAATTTTAATACCCTGGTGCTCTAATGATTTATTTGCGCTTTCCTATACTATTCATCCGATTACGATGAAACTTCGCTGATATATTGAGCACACGCCCGCGGTTTCTGCGTTAACAAAATCATTTTACAATTGGTGGTACGAGAGTTATTTCAACATTTAAGAGTATTTCATATGATTTAGCGGTAGTTCGTTTAATGTTTTAAATAATCGCATAGTATGCCGTGAATCAAATGTCAACCGCATAGTCGGCGAGAGTAGAAAATCCGACGTTATCAAAAATAAATATAAATCTGATTTCAAGCGTACACGTCTCAAAAAATCAAACAACGTGATTTGTTAAAAATAAAAATAGTTTATTAAATGGTAAAGTTGGAGATGGATGGTGGATAGAGGATAGTGGCTGGAAGATGAAGGATGCTGGATAGAGGATGAAGGTTGGTGGACGGTAGATGGTACATAAAGGATGGTGGATGGTGAATAGAGGATGGTCGATGGTGGATGAAGGATGAAGGATGGAGGGTGGTGGGTGGTGGGTGGAGGATGGTAAATAGAGGATGGAGGATAGAAGATTGAGGATGGTGGATGGTGAATAGAGGATGATGGATTGAGGATGGGGGAACGGTAGATATAGGATGGTGGATATAGGATGGTAGATGCTGGAAAGAGGATGGTGGATGGAGTATGGAAGATGGAGGATGGGGGATGGTGGATGGCGGATGGTGGATGGCGGATGGTGGATGGCGGATAGAGGATGGGAGATGGAGGATGAAAGATGGAGGGTGTTGGATAGAAGATTGTTGGTAAAGGATGGAGTAACAGAAGCAACGGGAGAAATGGGAGAAACGGGAGTAACAGGAGCATCGGGAGTTACAGGAGCAACGGGAGAATGAGGACCAATGGATCAATGAGAGAAACGGGAGGAACAGGACCAATGGATCAACCGGAGAAACGGGACCAACGGGAAAGACGGGAGTAACAGGGACGATAGAACAACGTGAGCGTAGCTGCGGTACGCGGCTAGTTTAAGTTAAAATGTAAAATAGATATTAAATATTAACAACTTAAAATACAGGTTTAATGGGTTAAATACTGTTATAATTTATTTTGTGTGACGTTTCGGACTCGACTGAGTCCTTTATCAAACTGATTGACAATATCTTTTATTCTAAATTGCATTTCGCTAAGAGCCAATCCTAGACCACCTATTGAAAACCACTTTAATAAAGAAGTGCTTCCTTCTCACTACCAGAAAAAAAGATCAGATACTCCGGGCCTTACACAATGTATGGTTTCTTATATAGCAAATATGAATAATGTCATAGAAGGTCTTTATGAATAAGAACAGGGTGTTCAAGTACCGATTTCCTTTAGTTTCAGTCCTTTCGAAAAATTCTGTGTAACAAAAGCTACTGGAAACTAATTTCCAAACTTTTACGTTTCAATTAATTTTTCAAAAATCAACAAAAACGAAACTGCAGGCGAGTATCTTCATTTTGTGCTATTCATATTTTTACATGCATACACCGGCAATCTGAAAAACTCATCAATGGCCTACAAGTGTCTAGAGAAAATTGTAAACTGCCCATATCCAAATAGGATAGCGTAGAAAGCTTCACAAACTTTCCGCATATAGCACTGAATATGAATATTAGGATGCGTCACATGCAGTATTTAAGCGCAGCAGAGTTTGTACTCGGGATCAGTTTTGGACTATGAAAGCCGACGAACTTTACTGTATTGTTCAGACTGCTCTGATTCTTAATGCAACTTCGATGTTTGATATTTTTGTGAGTTCTTTTTTATACATTCATTTATTTCAGCTTATGAATGAAGCTGTATGTGCTGCAAGTAAGCATTAAAATGTTCAATATCGTTCAGAAAGAAGCCTTCTAGGTCGTAATGGTATGGTATATGGTATGTGGGGTGGTAATCATCCTTTTGCACATAGATGATCATAAGGAACACCTAGTTTTAGTTCTTTTACGTGAATGTTGCCTGTCTTCTATATAATATAGGTATTTATAAAAAATTAAAACAGTTTTTGAAAATAGGCATTATTCTATCAACGATTTCAAAAGATCCAACCGAGAGAATCTCAACTTCTTTGGTTGTTTCATCACATTACCAGTATTATAAAAAAAAATGGTTGAACATAATTTGACGAATTTGAGTAAAGGGCGATGGATGAAGAACTTCTTTGTTTTATTGATTTGTATCGAGATGAGCGGAGTTCTCATGGTGAGAAAAAAAGGTTTATTTTTCAAATATGCAGGTGAACTCACTTATAATGAACTGGCTGTTTGAATGGTCACTCGTTTCTACATAATCTTATAATCCAGGTCTTTGAGTTCAGTTCTATCAATTTTTTTTTAAATTGTTGTCCTTGCTTTAAAACCACTTGGAAATTCGCGGATTGAGTTTGAAATGTTAATGAAACATTGGCAAAATGTGTAGATCTAATAATTCCATCGTCAGATCTACAACAATAATTGATTGGGGAAAGAGAAATTGAAAACAAACCTGGATCCATTTCCGCCGGTATTCCTTTATAGCTCCCGGTCGCCATATAATCGAACGAATCAATTTTGAATTATTTTTTTTTCCAACCAAAAATAAAACTAGCAACGTGCACTCCAAAAAACTCACAAAATAACAACAAAGATCGCGTGTATTATCAAAAATCTTGTCACTTGCGATAACCCGTAAAATTATTAAACCGAAATCAAAACAAAATATTATAATCACACAATTAATCCACCAGACATAAGTTGTAACCAAAGTCCAATTAGCACAACCTTCTTAAGATTGCAGCGCTTCACTTCACGGTCAATTATATTCGCCTTAAACACCACTACGCGTCGATCAAGGATCCAAAACTAAACACAAAATTCACGAAAATTGATCGCGGCAAACCGTCAAACTGGGGCCTGTACTGATTTGATCACGTCATGGACCTCCAAGTGTGCGGAATATATCTTCCAATCACCAATAGTTTCTCAGCACCTTTGTCTTGTTCGTCATGTGTGAACGCATATGAATGCTACTTAACACTAACCGCTCATAGGTCAACCGTTTGCTATTTCAACTTATCCGAGACCCATCATCATCACCGGTGAAATGCATCAGCATCAGGCTTGATCGCTCAGCATCCCGAGCGGAGATCGTCTTGAACGAAATACAAGAAAAAAAACGACGTCCACGATGACAACTACGACAAAACCCCACAATACATCACCGAACTAACCAACAAAAAAAAAAATGAAAGAAATAAAAAGCAGACCGCGCGATCACCGAACCAAGATCCAACCCAATCTCACATCACTTCTTACATGTAAGTGCGATCGTCTGTATGTACTTTTGCTCAAGATCATCCTGGCCCAAAAACATAATTCACTTGAATTCGGAGGCTGTAGAATCGGACCCACTTCCTCAAACGGCCTGATCACACGAACGCTTCGAGTGCGAACGAGACAGTCGAACGATCTTGTCTTGGAGGGCGTGATTAAAGTCTTAAGTGATCGGTTAAGACGTGGTTCAAGTAAACTACACTATTAATACTCGAAAGATTAGAGGCGGAGTCAAATAAAAAGTATTACAACGGCCAATCTAGAAACAGACGGAGCGATTCAATGTAGGCGGGATTCGATCGTTTTAATGCCACCTTTGAAAGATCGCTGCCATACTTGGAAACTTATTTGTTCGATAGATTTGGCGATCGTAATGTGATTGATCGATCGATTTGAATCGTATTTAAAGTTGAGTTTGGCAATTATATTTTGATCAAAATGAAAATTATAGAATTTAAGAAGAAACACATAGCATTTTTTTTTTTCAAAGTTGATATTATAGTGATGGTAATACGCGCCGCTATAATCGCATCGCGCGCCCTATCGTGATCAAATTGATCTGTTTGCGAACTGCGAATGCACTACATCCATTCTTTTTAGTGCATAGCTATTCATTCTCAATATTCATTAATCGGTCGTCATCTATTTTAATAAATTTAAAACGATCCCTAAACAAATGTTAAAATTGGAGAACGCTAGACACGAAATTAGTGAATTGATAATCGAAGCAACGCGCGCTAAGCGATGCGATTTCGGGTTATAACCCCTGGTGAGATATGTTCTAATTAGCTGACATCGAGCTGCATCACTTCACACGCCTTTCACGCACTGCATCGCTTCACGCGCTGTACAGTTTCAACCGCTCGCGTTGCGTTCACTTTACTAATATAACTAATTATTAAAATGGTTCAATAGTAACATGAGTAAGTTTTTTTTATTTATTTTATTATTACATATTTATTTATTTATGCAATTTTTATTTTTTTTGTATTTTATAAAGGATACAGGTTGCCGAACTTAAGGCCCCATGAGTCCGGTACGACAATTTATCATCCCAGTTTGATTTTTCTTTCTTGAAAGGATTTTAATCGATTGTAATCGTTTTTCATTCGTGTAATTTGGCGTGGACAATATACCTACGCCTGCATCGTTCGCAGTCTATCAGCGAACTAATTTTGATTTAACAGAAAAAAAAGTGTTATAGGTTTTCAAATTATTTGAAAGGCATAACTATTAAAAATCAATAATTTTTTCATTGATTTATCTTCTAGAAATACCAACTACTCGTAATTATACTATCTGTGATACTTTTCAATGAAATGCGGTCTTCTTATGTAATTCTTGCCATGAAAATCGTGGAAAATTGCTTCAGTTTGACTTCATATATTATTAACAAAAATTAAAGTTTGTTAAAATTTTATCTATGGAAGACCTTCTTTAAGATTTTTTCTAGCATTATATTAATGAAAATAGCATGTTAATTATTCAAGAAATAGGTAATATGCGTTTAAAAAACTCGAATTTACGCATTTTAAAAAATGTTCAAGGTTTCTTGTTCTAATAGCATTTTTTCAAAATACAGTCTTGAATTTTTTCTCTATGGACGACCTAGTTTACATACCAGCTAATAAAGTGGTGTAATTTTATTTTGTTATTTTGTTGCCATTAACGTGAAATATTGGTAAGGAAACAGTCATAAATCATCAAAATTGCACTTAACGTGCACATGGATCCTTAAGGGGGCCAGAGACTTGCCGATTTTCTATACAAAATAGCTAACCATTTTCTTGGGAACGTCTCAAACGATTTTAATCAAATTTTGTATACTTACATTTTAATTTTGTATACTTAGTCTGGGTGGCTTAGTGGCTAAAGCACTTGCCTTCGGTGCACCTGGTACCAGGTTCGAATCTGCTTGGCGACAAGTAATTTTCGGAAATGGGATTGGGTGCCGGACTACCAGTTCACTCAGCTGTAAATGAGTACCTGAGTTAAAATCGGGGTAATAATCACGGACGAGCGTGTAGCTAGACCACTTCACCTCCTAGTGTTCCGTTGGTCTCGGAATGAAGTAACTCTAGCACTACTTCAAGACCTAGGCCCGATTTGGGCTGTTGCGCCATTGATTATTATTGTATACTTGTTACTTTAGTAAATTTAATGCTACTCAACGAAGTAATTTCAGAAATATTAAAAACTAATTCACTTTGAAAGTTTGAGAATTATGTTGACCTAAAAAACACAAGAATTATTTAGAACCAACTTTTAAAAAAATTCTTCGCTTCCGTGTTTAGGCAGCTATTTCAAAGAAAAAAAAACATCTTTGAAGAAAAATGTACAAATTTTGAAAAAATGTGAAAAAGGTTTATTCAAGTAAGCGAAAAAAACTAAAATCGTTTAAATTCCATCTTTTTTCAATGATTTTCTCACCAAATTTAAATTTTTTCTAACCCATCCTTATTATTGACTTTTCTCACTATAAATTAATTTTTTGTTCAGAAAAATCTTCGGTTTGTTTTATTTTTCATAGAATAATAATAAAAAAATTCCAATTTCTCTTAAAAAAATTTTTTCATAACATTTGTCTTTATCTGAATTTAAAAATTTGCAAGAAGTAGGTACACAGGAACAATTATTTGTAATTTTACAACATTTAATATAATAAAATTATCCCCATATCATAGAAAAAATTACCTCATTCACGTATAAACGCTATAATTATGTAATTAAGTTTTTTTACATGAAATACTATGTAAAATTACATAAAAATTACTATAACTCGTACAGAAAACTACTTTTCCAAGCCTGGATAAATAACATTATTCCATGTAACATAAAATTAATGTCTAAAATCGCAGTCAGTACCTACTTCAATGGCATTTTACACCTAGACACGATGTAAGTAAGGAGAGATGATATAATCGTGCGTCGATTTATCAGTTATTGTACGGATATTGCTAAGTAAATATCGTGATTAGTTTTTCTTATATAAAGTCAGCAATAATTGGCTGATTTGGTTAAATGCTATTATACATTGGATAAATGCTATATAATTATACATCATCTTATTTATAACGAAAATGTAAATTTTTTTTATATTTTTGATAGATAAGTAAATAAATTTTTTGGAAAAAACTTGTTCTTGTTTATTTACAATAACTTACTTCTTTTGTTTATTACAAATAAGTGTGTTATCATTTTGCTGTTGTGTTTATAAAAAAACATTTTAAAAACATAGTGCTTGGTTCGTGGAATTTTTCGTTCCGATAAATCTTGGAATTAGATTATTCAGTAGGTACCGCTTATTGTAATCACTTTGGGACCAGCTAAAAACAATGACATTAACCGGTTGATAACAATAGACGACAGAGAAAAATTCTCATATATTTTCCTACGCTTGAATATATGTAGATTGCTCGGAGCATCTAACATATACATTTTTTATTCAATAAGTGTTAAATACAGCCCAAGTTCTAACCTTTTACAAAATTCTCTGATATTTTGTTCCTTTGAGTGAAACTAGAAAACTGGCAATTTCCATCATGCAAAATAATATAAATTACAGGCAAATTGCACCGCAGAGGCATGTTCTCTGTAAATCGCTATTAACACAGCAAAGAATACAGCCGACGAAAAATGTATTGAAATATCCTCATGGGAGTAGTAGCTCGTCTCAAGTGTGAATGTAAATCCCTCAGCCTTCTTTCGCTTCTTTTTTGTTATTGTTCCTTGTCCACTTTATTGATTTCATAAACTCGAAGAAAAACAGAAACGATCAAGTCACAAAACTTGTTTTGTACCATGGGAATCTAGATCGAATGATAGCATAAACCGAATTCTTATTCCAATAAACGATAAATTCTGTTTGTGGAGAATGTGCTTTGATATCAAAATCTGGATTTTAACATTATCCGAGATTACAATAAGCGGTATCCACTGTAATTCTAAAACTATTGATTTAAAATAAGTATTATGTAAATTAATTTACAAATTGTAATGTAGTTTTAAATGTGGCTACTTGTACAATATACCCTTTAAGTGGTAAAGCTATATATACATATTATAAATTACTTCAATGAAGATAATTTCAACTTACAAATTGTATTATTACACATACCATGTTATGATTAATATCAGGCATGTGATTTTACAAAGCCATGCATGTATTTTTTGCATTTCCGAATTTTAGTTTTACAGTGGAAATGAAAGCGGTTTTAAGACATGTAAATTTATCCCTTGTTGGCAATTAGGTATAAGAATCGAACTCGCGATTAATTCTGGTTTTGCTACTTAGGTTTGGTGAGCATTGCAACTGCGCCACCGAAGGCGTTTCATCTTTATTTCAGTATTAAAACAAAATCGAACGAAGAGTCCAACTTCGTTGTTTACATGAAAAAGAACGTAATTTTTAAATCATATACACATATAATAATAGTTAATTTTACACGAAATGCTGCGTAATTTTGCGAGATTATTCATGTAAATTGCACG
The DNA here is from genome assembly GCA_949128065.1 of Beris chalybata. Lineage (NCBI taxonomy): Eukaryota > Metazoa > Arthropoda > Insecta > Diptera > Stratiomyidae > Beris > Beris chalybata. Next base: position 133,566,670 of record OX421894.1, read on the forward strand.
GTTCTGTTGAAAAGTACATGAATAGTCTACTAATACCAGTAATTTCATGTAAAACTGCTTGAAATGACTACTTTTACTTGAAAAAATTAAAAGTAGGTACCTACTGGAAATTCAAAATAAAAATTGGATTGAAAATTAATTTTTATTAAAACAGTGTAGAACAAAACTTACTTGATATATTTTATTTCTATTGTTTCATCTTAATTCTTTCTTAAAATAGATACATATATTATTCATCGAGGAGATCTCATTTCCTTATCCTTCCTTCCTGAAAGAATTAGAAATGCATTTTTAACGATCTCTGTTTTTTGAGGTAGCTAATTTTTTCTCTAGTTTAAACTCTAGTTAGCCGTTAAAAATAAATAAGTATTTAATAATTTTTTTTCCAGTAAAAAATTCCACAAAGTTCTCAAAGTCTAGAAACCGCGGTAAAAAAAAAAACTAAATAAAATTTCAAGCTTATTGGACAATAAACTCAAATCCCTCTTAAATTGCATATTTCGAAATCGAACTGTATCGAATTGATGCCATTGTTTTAACAAAAGGTGCGACCATAATAAAAATACTCTCATCTAATATACCATAAACACAATATTTATTTTTTATTACTTCAATAAATTAACGCGTAGAACCTACCGAAAGGAACCATTTATCTTAATAACGAACTTACAAAATACGAGTAGTAAAATAAACCCATATAAAACTGGACAATTCTTTGCTCGTTTCTTGTATGGTTACAATTTCGATATGGTCGCGAGAATAAAGGCGTAACTGATTGCTAAAACATTAAAGTTCATAATATACTCGTATGAAACAAAATTATACACAGTTTTATTTGCATTTTTCGAAGAAAGAAACTGTGATTTATCTTGCATTAACTTACATGCATGAGCTTATTAAAATAAAATAAAAAATACCAACGTGTATTGTTAAATATTAAAAAAAAACATTTTTTTCTTCAAATTAATAAACACTTGATGAAGTGGAGCAAATCCTATGATAAACATGGATTTTTTTCATATAGTTAGTCGGAGGTTTCATACGTTTTCTGGACTGGAAAAATAATAATAATAATAATGCAGTTTTGTAATTATTAAATAATTTTTTTTGTGTATTTTTCTCTCAGATTTTTCTTGTACATACCAAGGCGTTTCTGTTCGAATTAATAGATCTATTGTCTAAGTTAAAAGCTGGATAAATTACTTTAAAAATAGGTACCTACCTACACCCTAACTTTCTACACCCTAATTTCCACACCACACCAGTTTATCCTCACCCTATTGTTAATAACTCAATTATTTATTATTTAATAGTTATTAATAGTTAAGTTATTATTTAATTAGCAACTTTTATTTAATAATTTATAATTTAATAAATTTCAATATTTTTATAAATAGTTAGATTATATTTGAATGAATTAATCATATAATAGTTTTAAATAACTTTAATAAATTGCTATTAACAAAATTAAAATATTGATGAAACATTATTTTTAAGATCCTTTTTTATTGAAAGTAATATTTTGATTGCCAAATAAAAATCATTTATTTTTCAAGTCCTATTCCGAAAACTAGATCATTATTAAAAATTATTTTTTTTTAAATAAATTCAAGTGCCGAGACGTGCACTACACTATGTCGTTATAGCTGTGCAATCGCATTAAAGGGTGACCCTAAGTTATAACGACGGCCTTAAAAAAAAACAGAACCTTGTGAATAAAAGCGCATTTAATATAACTACGGACTTTTTATATCTATTTTCTTATACCAGTACTATTAAAATAAAAATATCTACCTTGTAAAATTCAAATCAATTCTTAGCATATTAAATTCTTTTGATTAATGAAATCTAGAAAGCTCTTCAGTATATTTGCTACATTACATTTAAGTACACTATTTGTGTTCATATTAAGGTAGGTCTTAGGAATTAAAATTTTTAAAGTTTCTTATTACTAGTACACTATGTATTATAACCAACTCTATGCCAACGAAGTTGTTAATAAGTTTTGTAAATAAAAACAATTCGGAGGTACCTTTTCAAAGCAGGTACAGTTTCTTAGCATTGAATACTTTTCCGAAAAAAGCGATACATCTGAATAAAATTTCTATAAATAAAATTTTGTTTTGTAGTTTCAGTTAGCAATATGTTATTTTAGTTGTTTTGTTTGGTAAAAAAATTATTAAATTAACGTTGGGTGTGCATTATTTAACTTGTGATAATTTTGGATTTTTTTTTTCTTCAAATTTTATATTTTAAAGATTATTATCGATAGGTAAACATCTCATCAGAGTGGAAGAGTTTAATTTAATGTAGTAGGTAGGTTAGAAGAAGTTGTATTTGTATTTTTAGTATCTAATTTACAGTGGAAAAAAATTCCAAAATTAGATTTAAGCGTATTAAATTATTGTATATAAATATTTACTAGAGAGCTACACAGTAAAAAATTCCATTGAATCTTACATCTTCTCGGTAGTAGCCAAATATGCCTCATCTTTTTAAGTAAATTTACATTGTAATGTAATAGTCAATTTTAATGTAATTTTCAATTTTCGGTCAGTTAATTTCAATTTAAAATCTAAAAAAAATGTCGTATCTTTAAGATAAACTAATTTCTACTTCTAATATTATTTCTTAGGCATTTCATTTTCATTTCAGTAGAAAATAAAATTGAAGCGTTCAACTTCTTGGTTTACATGAAAAAGAACGTAATTTTCAATTCATATATAAATATAGTTAATTTTACACGAAATTTTGTGTAATTTTGTAAGATTTTTCAAGTATAAGTTGTAAGTTTAGTTGAAAAGTACATGAATAATTTACTAGTACTAGTTATTTCGTGTAATAGAGCTTGAGATGAGTACTTTTACTTGAAAAGGTGAAATATATTGGAAATTTCAAATAAAATTGAATTGAATATACATTTTTTTTTAAAGCAGTGTAGTTTATTGCTACTCATCCAGCGGTGTATTAATTCCTGATCATTATTAGTATTTAAGGTTGCAATGTCCCAATTAAACTTTGCATAGGAGAACTGTATCATCTGCGGAAGACTCAATATGACTACAATGTCCGCTCTTTCCAAGTAACAAAGCTGTTTTATGTAGACCAGAAACAATAACGGCCCAAAGACCGATCCCTGTGGTACGCCATGTTTAATATGAAGTGGACCACTGACTGCACTGTCTATACATACCACCTTGATCAAAAAGTTATCATGGTGCAAAATCCACGAGTTTTCTGCCCACAATTCTGGTCTGTTTCGGCGAATTGCTTCACGCAAACGTCTCATAACGCCCAAATAATACTCTTTGTTTATTGTCTGGTCTTCTGGCCAAAATTCATGATGCACTACACCGTTGTAATCCATGAAAACCGTGAGCATTGCCTTCTTTTTTGAACTTTTGAACATTTGAACTTTTTTGAATTTTTGAACCGCTCATGCCACTGGTAAAAGACCGTTTTCTTTAGAGAATCGTTGCCGAAACACTTTTCTACATTTCCAACGTTCGCGCACCATTAAATCCATTTTTCACGCAAAATTTAATACAAGTTCGTTGTTACAAATTTAAATCCATTTCTAAAATTGTAAAAAATCGCCAACACACACAGAGATAGATGTACTCTTGGCTACATAACTTTTGCAAATGTCAAGCTATGACGCTAAGATTTAGAGAGAATGTCAACAACAGATGTACCAACTTAACAAAAAAAAAACTCAAATCAGAACAATAAAAGCGCCACACGGTGGTCATTCCGGGAACTTTTTGATCAAGGTAGTATTCTAATGCATTATCAAGGTAAGATCGAAATTGATAAGGGGTTGTAACATCTACCCCCACATTGTCTAAAGTTCTAGCCCGCGATAAAGTAAAACTATATTTTATATATATTATTATATTAATATTTTAATCTTTTTTTCCGCAATTTTCCAAAAAAAAAGTCCACTTAAATTATTTTACCAATGTCCCGGTTGTGTGGCAATGTTTCTTATGCAAAATGATTTTTATTTTTCTATTTAATTCTTAAGAAAATAAATGCACCTTCTTTGAGTTTGCTGAAGTTCTTCATTCGGTACGATACCCGACTCTCTAATTTGTTTTCATTTCCATTCCATGGCAGTTTTGTGTACAAGATCCTTTGACGGTACTTTTTTGGAACGTTTATGATCCTTAACGAAGTGCACTTTTCTTTTAGTCTTTTTACTGATAAATTACTTTAATCAAAGAGGCGGTCGAAATGTACTCTTAATCGAGCAAATTATATTTATCTCCTCAAACGTAAGTGACTTGTCGACGTTGCCTGTCAGCATCAAGACACTGGCGCAACTTATATAACCGCGAGGAATAGATACGGCCATCGGTATCCCAGGCCCTGTAGCTCCTTCTTAGACACAAGCTAAGATCTTTTTCGAGGAATGCTAAATTTTCACAAAAGAACTTTCTATAATTAGGCGCACTCACAATATGATGAAGAACATTATTCCGTTCTAGTAGTAGGTAACGCAGAAATATTTACTCGGATAATGTAGGCATAGGCAGCGAGGACATTTACAAGGAACGGATGAATAAAAATGTCGTTTAAACGAAATGATATGGAACCTTAATGAGTCTAAATTTGAGGAATTAATTGAATTATAAATTATAACTTGGTCAAAAATAAATAACTCATATTTATGAGTACTAGACGCTGAAGTCGGCCGTTACTCGTAAAAAATACGAAACTAATTTAATTTAGAATATGATTTGATGTTATTGCATTTTGTATTGATTAATGTTTTATCAAAAAAATTGTTACACTTATTTTACACAATTGACCATCGATGAATTATCAAATCAATTGTATAATAAAATCGACAGAAAATAGGCGCAGTAACAAAACAGATAATATGAAGGCATTCCTATGAGTTGCTACCATACGAAAGCTCTTAAAGAAATGTGCTTCCGTTTTTTCGAAACGCGATAACTGGAGAATGTTTTGATCAAATACATATGTAGGTAGTTGATTTGATTTTGTTGTTTAAGTTTAGATACAATTCAAAGCGGATGGGGGTTCTGTGTTTTAATTATCCAAATTTATTTTTTCCTTCTAGATGCTTCCAAAAAGAACCTTGAACAATTTAAAAAAAGTTTTAGAGCATGAAAATACGGTGCAATCTATTTTTGGAAAAATATGGGGAGCTTATGTTTTCTTGAGCAAACTTATGCCCGATTTCACAGTGGTAGCTTAAGAACAGGTTTAGTTAAGCTAGAATATGTAGCTTAAGCTATGGATTCGGTTCGACTGACTTCACAGTTTTTTGTATCGTGCGGCTTTGCTTAACTTAGCATAATGCGTAGTAGCGTTTCATTTTGCAACCTACTGTAAGCTTTTGTAATGGATTTACGTACATTCGATATTTCTTATGTAGTGGAGTAGCTACGCGGCTATATTTTTTTAATTAAACAGTCTTGAATACAGAAAAAATCACAAGTTTGACAGTTCATAGGCTTATTTTATAAACGGAGCTTAAGCTCGCAAAATTGATGGCTTAAGCTAAGCTAGCGCTTGACTTAAGCCATTACTGTGAAATCCAAGATGTTCCTAAGCCCAAGCTTAAGCTCCACTCAGAGCTTAAGCTACCAATTGGGCATCAGAAATATTAGTAACACAGTTTAGGCTTCAAAAAAGGGAAATGCTAAAATATTGTTGATCGTTTTCGATTTTTGTGAAGCCTCGTACATCGGAAAAGTTTTTATTTTTTCGGATATCTTTTTTTAGATAGATAGATAAAGGGTATTTTTTTTGAGGCGGAGAACTTTAAATTGGCCCGTGCAATCGCAGGGGGGTTTTGGGGGTTCAAACCCCCCATTGGCCCATTTTCATTGGGAAGTGGGACCTTTTTTTTCTTTAGGTCATCACATTCACACTTGCTAAACGCCCCCCCCCCCCCCTTCATTCAATCCTGCGCACGGGCCTGGGTAGCACTGTTTTCTGTGACGGCCGATTTGACAGTTCCAGGTGGTTTCCGGTTTCGGGGTTAGTTTGGTTTGGCAATTCATCGTGAATAGACTCACGGCGGAGCAACGTTTGGAAATTGTTCAAATTTGTTTGAAAAGTTCAATTCGAGAAACTCATCGGGCATTATGTGCATTGTATTTTATGGTGCTCCGTCAGAGCGATTAATTCGAGAAAGCATGGGTCGTTTTCGTAATATGTACGTTTATTTTAAACGATAACACGCATACCAGAAACGTGAGCACTTGGAAGCCAACGTTCGATACGGTATTGTCGAAATACAGTCTGATTTACTGCGAAGAGTATGTGCAAATTGGACTTTCAGATTACTCTATGTAAGCGCCATTCGCGGCGGCCACATGGCCAAAAACATGTTCAAGCATTAATGTCATAAAATTATCTTTCAAATAAAGCCAATTCCATGGATATTTAAAACACTTTTCTATGTTTTATTTCGATTTAAAGTTCCCAGCCTCTAAAAAAAACTCTAAAAAGAGGTTGGTATGGTTAACCTGTCACTAAAGCCACAGTTTGGCCTATTGTGATATCCCCCGGATGGACTATGATTCCTCTTCAATCCCTGCGCTTTCCATGAAGCTTATAGTAGGTCAGGAATTCCGATGGTTTCATGAAACCCTGACCGAACTGACGAAGTCTTTAGTGAGCTCAGCCCTCCCATTCACTGAGGATATGCTCTGGTGTTTCGTCTTCGTCATTGCAAATTCTGCAAATTTTAGTTTGAGAGAGACTAATCCTATTGAGATGCTTCCTTATGAGACAATGTCCTGTCAGACCTCACACTAGGGTTCGGATCTGATGTCTGCTTAATTTCAGATAATCAGATGTTCTTGTTTCCGAGTTCAATCAGGCATTGGAGGCAATTACAAACAAGTTGTTGTAGATTTGATCAGACTGAAGTGCTATTATTGCTGCCTTGCTGTCCGAGAGAACATAATATTTGTTGGTTTTTCTCTAATGCATAGTTCAATAGCATGGGTCATGTTTTAAATTGGTATTATTGTCATATTTTGAGTTAACGCCAGTTTTGAAGATCGTATTCCAAAATAGTTTTCAAAACAGCAAATTGAGGATCATGACTGCTGACTGACTATGTATTTCATTTGATCGCTGTTCAATTTTAATTGCATCCTCTTTTCCAAACCAATTAAGTACATCACCGTACCTGTAGAAATGTAAGAACATGTGAAAAAATAAACTTAACATACCTACCGAAAACATAATCTGATCTAAATACTGAAATGTTTGGCGGTCAAAAAGAGCGACAAATTCAAACCTATCTTAAGCGATTACATATGTTTCTTCACTTTAGACATATGTAGGTCTCCTTACACATTCGCACGATCCTTTGAGTGTCTCTCCGACCGGAATACGACCTCCAGCAGAAAAAATGTTGACAACTTATTGAAAAACAAAGAATTTAAAAAAAAAAACTGCCATAAAGTATAAAAGAGGAAGCCCTCCTGAAGTAGGAAAACAAATGAGCGACATGTTGTTTGATCTTTTCGGCAGCTGAAAACAACAACAAGTAGCAGTGTAGGAGCAAAGCAGAAGCGATCACTTCGAGACTCGAATATCAAACGTGTTCGCCATCAAAAAAACAAATCTCATCGCACGGTGACACAGCCACTTGAACATGTGTGAAATCAGCCCTAAATCTTGTGAACGACTCAAATCCACATAACGAGTATCTTACGGATCGAATGAGATCAGATCCCACTTAACCAGACAGCTAAAGTGACAAAATGTCAAAAACCGTTCAAAAATTTTGACATTCATGGAAATGAGGATCACATGCGGCGACTGCACGATCACATTCCGAACGAACGAAATAAAAGTGTGATTTGTCGAGAGGGTGAAGCTAATTATATATCAATTGTATTCATAAATTTCACCTGATAGCGGTAATGAATTAACCAGCCACCCCAAGACTGTGCATAAAACAAAATATGATCAACAGATGCCAAAAGAGCGGAAAGACGGACAAATTTGAATTGATTTTTCTCGGCTCCTTGAAAGGCAGAAATGCGGCTATTTTTGGGAGATTTTTTTTCCCGTCTTGTTTTTAGGAGTCACGGCTCATAAATAATAAATGAATCAGGGGTTGGTGTATGGTATATTATTTCCTTTTGACTTTACCCTCTAGAAATACTAATCTTGTTCTACCACATAGATTACATTTGTGTTAATTGCTTCAATTATTCGAAGTCCTGACACTAGAGAATAAAACAGAACACCGAACTAGACTTCCGACTGCGAGGTCCTGACGTGCTGTCCTAGTGAAACAGAATGGAAACTACGACATTACCTGATGAGAATATGACAGTCCAGATCTTAATCTTTAATTTTTTTTAGGGCACAGGGATTGGACTTAGAAGGTTATCCTGTAATACATTGTAGTGTACAGTCCAGTCAGATTAGGGATGGGAAGGTCAGAAAAATCGGACCAGGTATGGCAGTTTACAAGTAGGTGTTAATAATTTTTACTTTATTTTTAGTGGTATTTAATTTTAATTTAATTTTTGATGAATATTTTCACAGTAAATTTCGAATTGAAAATACAAGGTTTTCCGGTGAATACTGTTAAATTTATTTTGCGTGACGTTTCGGACTCGACTGAGTCCTTGATTAAACAGTTTGATAAAGGATTCAGTCGAGTCCAAAACGAAAACCTTGTATTTTCACGGTATTGGCTTTGTTACGACCGACGAGAATATCAAAGTTGCCTATAACAAATCAACTACTGCCTGGCAGCTCTGATGGTATTTATGAATCTGATAAGAATATAACAGAACTCATCTGCTCAGTGTTAAATCCTTTGTAGTGAACCTATCAAACATTCTACACCGCTTACTATTTATATTAATATTTCAATGCTAATAGAAACTGAAAAATTTTTATAAAAAAAATTATGCATTGAGCAGGAATTGAACTCACGACATTGCCTAAGCAGTGTTTTTAAGGTCTATCACGACAACTTAGAAGCAAATTGATTGATTTTGCTTTTGCGGACATCGGCATGCAATCGTAAGTGTTCTAATTGCTATCTGCAAAGTCAGCTGTCGAAGTCGAGGTTGTGTTTTAAGACTAGGAATTACAAATATCCTTCTAGCTTGGATAATTAAAAAAAAAATTAACTAATGGTAAATTTACAAATTGTTATTTATTTTCATTCTCCTTGAAATAGGTAAGCAAAGACGTGTCGCCAAAAATAATTTCGTAACGTTCGTTAGTCTGTCCGAAAGTCTACAGCTACGTATTCTAATACGAGAATTGCACAATTCAACCATTGGTTGTAATTAAATCAAATTTCCCTCTTGCGCTTCAGTTTTGAAACCATTGAATAAAAATATCTACATATAGCGGTTGGGCCGTGTAATAATTAAAATTTTAAAGAAAATTTAATAAAGCCTGATTTTTGTACAACAGTCGAATAAATTTTGGTCCGTAGAACCACTTTAATGGCAGCCAAAAGAAGTGATCAGTAAATTTTAAAGTAAACCGATTGAGCCACAATTAATTGAAAAATCGGCTAACAGTCTGGCCGCAACTTTATTGTTTTATGGATAGAAGTCCGAAATGTATTTAGGCGTTGTACACATTGCACACGATCGAACGAATTTTCCAATACGAATATTTGTTTTTCTGCGTATTGTCAAGCCTTCAGCTATTAGAAAATTGGTTGAAATCGTTAATTATAACATTTTTAAGAATATCATGGGATAAAATTTCTAGAGATTTGGATTTTGATTGATAATATTAAGAAAAAGTCCGTTTGTCGGTACGAATATTTTTAGTCGTACGACGGATTCATCTTTCCTTTTATTATCAATTAAAAAAACAAATTCTTGTAGATTTTCTTTGATGATATTCATGAAAATGTTATACTTTACGATTATAACTAATTTTTCTATAACTAAAGATTTTATAATAGATCGAAAAACGAAAAATCGTATCGGTCGTATGCAATGTGTACAGCACCTTAATGCTTAGATGCGGTGTAAGTGACTATAGGACTGACAAACTATAAGAAAGAACCAGGAGACTAGGAGGAAGGGTATTATTTAGGTTGTCAGTCGCATAGTAACCTACACCGCATCTCAGCATTAAACACGTTTCGGACTTCTACCCATAAATTAATAAAGTTACGCCCAGACTGTTAACCGGTTCTTAGCTTACTATCCTTTACAGCTTTCGAGAAATTAAAATCAGATTTTTTTCATTTCAATCCGTCCCACCATTACCCCCATTACGCACGCCACCAAAACTTTTTTCTTCGCTAGAGGTCCACTGGTTCTAGCTCCTGTTAAAACTTCAAGATCATATCTAATATGATTCTTGAGATATAACAATTCCATTTAATGAAAAATTACTGTCCTCCCACTTCCGTGTTTCACCTCCACCCTTAAAAATTTTACACTCAGTGGACTGCACTGGTAGTTCTAATATACCAGAAACCAAATTTTATCTTCCTGGCACAATTTTGTCGGTACATATTGTAATTTAAAGGTATCTAGCCCCCACCCTATGTCTCACTACTCCCCTTAAACATTTTAATCCCTTTCTAATTTCCTAGTATCCCTTACTATACCTACAAAGTTTCAGCCATCTGATATCAATGGATCAGGAGAAATGAGCTTTAGAATGTTTCAATCCCAGATTTCAAGCGTTTTTGACGCATTTTTTCCCCACACTCGCACATCCATCAACCCCTATCGACAATTTATTGGCAAATGACTATCATAGTACTACAGAAGTTCCAACCCTTTCAGCTTCCTATCATAAGCTGTTCCTGAGATCTAGAAACCAAAATTTTTGCTCTAAAACGCTCTCCCCTTCTCCCGGATTTGCGTACTGCGTGCTGCGTCTCCGGCGGATAGACGGATATTTTTTTTTCATTATTGGGGCTTACTAAATTTTTTTTTGGAAATATCAGATCGATTAAAATATGTACATATTGTACTTAATTATTAAAAAAATAATACTTTATTATTAAAGAATCATAAAGTAAAATTATATACACTTTCTCATTTTAAGGGTTTTTTAATAGGTGCGCTCCAACTTTTTTCCAATACACTGAGAGAAAAGAGCAATTTTATTATAAAATGTTTGCAATTTTAATAGAACATTTTTGAAACTTTTTTAATATTAAATATTAATTGATCATTTTAAACAAAAAGTTTTTAGTTCTAACATAAATTATTTATTTACAAATAGTTTTAGATTTTTGTTTTTAAGTAACCAATTTTGTTTAAAACGGTCTAAAAATTTTGAGACACAAGGCTTTACCTTGTCATTTCAAAAGGGGATCTAGATTAATCTGACATTATAAACATTTTATTTTAAAATTGTTAAAATTTAAAGATTCGAACGAAAATTCGAGCATCTTCATTTAAAATGTTCGATGGCACAAAATAGTTGTAGTGAAATGCTAATATTTTATAAGTATAATATTTTCATTGGAAATTTAAAACAAAAGACTGCGTTCGGGACCAGGTCATTCTTTGCGGATCAGTTATTCGCGCAGCTTCTATTTGATTAAGTGACTGTTTTTCTTTCGCAATAATGGAAAATGAGTTAAATTTAGGTGAAGTGTTTGAGTTTGTTGAAAATCAAGAATTAATAGTGATTAAAAGCAACAAATGTTCAGATGAATTATTGTTTATTTACCCAATGAAATCCTGGAATTTAAATCAAGAAACAATTAATTATTTACGCGATTGCCAGGTGAACGCAGAAATGTTAAAAAAAATTGAAATACCTACGTAATATTGACGTGTTGTTCGAATTTTTTTTATTTAAATCTGGCTTAAAAACATGGGCCGCTATTCACAGTCGTCATAAAGTAGGCTTTAAGTTAGAGCTGACTGTAGTGTCATATAAATTATACGACACTAAAGTCAGCTTTAATTCAAAGCCAACTTTATGACGACTGTGAATAGCGACCAAAGCGTCTTAGTTTGGTAAGTTTTGTTTTTTATTTTTGTATAGTGTGTGGTAGTGATTATTTTTTGATTCTATCTTTCAGGGAATTCCATTGATTGATCTTGTACAAGCAGACACTTTGTCTATGAATACCAGAATAGAGGAATGGATAAAAATACCCAAACTAGTGACGGTGGCACGAAAACGCCAACGCTTTCCTCTGATTCCAAAGACAGTGCTATTTATTTTAATAAAAATTTGCGCCAATTATTGGAGGAGCGCGTTAAGGGACAATTGATCCTTGAATACTTTGAAAAGAACAAGTGCTTAAATAGTCACGTCCAAACTGATTTGGTGCACTGTGTTATTGATTATATTTAGCTAAAAGTGAAATCTCCAACGCCGGCATATTTTATAGCAGTCGCTAAAAATATAGAAGAAGTTTTTCTATCCGAAAAAGATATAAGTATATGTTCAATTAAGATAAAGTTCAAACCATGAGACCTTATCGCTATTTACTAATAGGAAACATACAACATACCTAGACAGTTTAAAAAAAATCCCAGTGGTAAACTGTATGATCGTTACTGCAATTTAAAGTTTCAAAAACAAAGACCAAAAAAAGTTTAGAAACTGTTAGCACTACATCAATTGAAAGTGTTCATAAAGAGCTTAAAAGTCTAGAGCCCAGACAGTTATCAGGTATATTAATTATTATATTAATTAACATGAAATATTTAATAATATTTTCGTTTACTTCTGAATGAAAATATTGTGTTTTTAATTGTAGTTAATATTATTTATTTTTAGAAGATACTGCAACAAAGAAAGTTTGGCTTTCAAGTAATTGTTCCTTCGTGTACTTTACCATGATAAAAATGTTAAGTTTACTGAATAAATTGACAGTGACAGTTCGATGATTAGTGAAAGGGTGCGTTCACAAATTGAATTCAAAGTTGTCAAGTCCTTATTGGAAAACCCTTTATATTTAATTTATTAAAAACATTGTTTGTTATTTAAATTTAATGAGATTGTTTTGGTATTTGAGTTTATAATAATAGACTCAACTGAAGCATAATCGACACGTCGGCTACATATTGGTTATACAGGGTAGCGCGAAATGACACCACCCATTTGAATTCCTTATAAATTTTTTATTTAAGCTTTAATTATTATATTTATTTTTTTAAATACACTATACATATTAATGGGGAGTTCTTTTAGTGTAATTATTAAAAAAATTTATCTTGCAAGTGGTGGCCATTTTCTGCTTAGCATTTCCGTGCTCATTCCAACACATTTTTCATAGCTTTGCGCAAAAATTTAATATAATCGCCTAAATAAAAGAGTTATAAGGAATTCAAATGGGTGGTATCACATCGCGCCACCCAGTATTCCATTAACTTTTCTCTATTCAGCTAAAAAAAGCTACTGCTTCACATTACTTTTCTTCCAGAAAGAGTTACGTTTAGGTCTGGGTACATTTACCATACATAATCAAATCCCATGTATTTCTGTGTTTTAATTATATCGAGAAAAACAATATTATTTGACTTGCTTACATCGTCTCCCTTATCACTATTCAAATTTGTCGCGTTATTAACATCAATTTGTACTTACGCTCGTAAATACTGGTAAGTTTTCTTTGGCCAAAATTAAATATGCTCGGAAAAAGTAAATTGATTTCAGATTGGCATTGTAGAAATTGATCTGGTCATTTTCATATGAAAATCTGCAATTACACGGTTCGGAATTTTTTATGTCGAACAGGAAAATTAACAACTACAATTTCACACCGTATCATAAAGTCCGATAAAATTAAACAACATAAAGAAAATAAATTTTCTTTTTGAAAATTAGAAATATATTTCCACTGCGAAACGAATCGGTAAAGTGGGCATTAAATTGAAGTAGTTGGTGCAAATAATGTACTGTTAAATTTAACAATATCCAACGAATTAGCAAACCACTGTTTAAGTACGTACCGCATCGAAAACAAATCTTCCATTGAATTCGCCGATAAAATCCGCAAATTTAGCGATAAAATTCAAATTGAATTGTCCGACACCTACTCTGAAAATGCATCGTTCTAATAATAGGGTGGACTTGGAAATTGGAGGAAGGAGGTTCGAGCGAGATATTTCTATCCCTGGCACTGGCATCGACCACTAAAACTATTCCGCTCGGCGGCATGGCGAATCCGAGAGAGCAAAAAGAAGGCATCGAGGTCCATACCATGTGCAAAGACAAATCCGAGTAAAAATAAGAAATTACGACGAGAAGATCTAAAGTACTAGGGACTGGCAAATACTTAAATTAAATGTACCGCATCGGAACAGATTAGTAAGAGTAACTAAAACGCTTCTAAGATTGAAAGCGAGTTTCGTCTACTGGATCTTTCCCCGATAGGCGAATAGTTCGATCGAACCGCAACGGCGATCGTTCATCATTTGGACGCTAATTGTATGGCGTATGGACGCGGCATTTGACCTCTATATAAACCAATTGAATGCCTTTAGTTCGAAGGAATCTAGCGTGGCGGACAATCCCAACATCGTTTCCCGATCACAAAACTGTTTTGGGTCGTTTTGATGTCAACCATCTCTGAATTTTCTTCATGCCATGCTTGAACGAATGAATGCTTCGACGGCATTCTGATTTGTGACCATACGCTTGACGATGGCGAGAGAGTGGCTAGAGGAGCGCGCCCTTCTAGAGGTGCTAGAAGAAAAGATCCACCAACTACCCAATATATTTGTCGGCTACTTGGCAAACTTTAAAGCTATTTCTGTTTGGGTTTTATGTAGACTTTTGAGATTTTGAATCCTCGGCAGTTGGGCCTGAATCGGATCGTGTCAACAGATAGGGTACCAGTCCGTGTAATTTTTAGTATCCGTGAATATTTGAAACTTCGTATGTTAGAAGGACTGAACGACTTCAATCCTTCTAACATGGGGGATGACTTGAACTCGAACCTAATTAATTTCTTGCTTTTCTTTCTCTTACTGAAAGAAATAATAACGTTTTATTATTCGCATTCAATATAGTCTACTGGCAACGCTCGATTTTATATACAACTGATCACTGCTCGATCGCTACTACCAATCCAACTCGCTTTAAAAATACTTTCGCGTAGAATTAAATGTTGCCGCAGAAGTAGTAAACTGTCTTTGGCTGCAAACTCTGTCGTGCTTATTTCGGATTTCAACGCGAATGTTGTCATTGAGTTGGTTCGGGGAATGTCTACATACAAAGCGTGACCCAACTAAAAGTGTCGATTTAATAATTAAATAAAAAAAAAACCGTTTAATATTTTTCCAAATTTTTTTTTTTATTTTAAAGTACAATCCTTCCGGTTAATTATGGGAAATTATTTCATTCAAATGGCTGCTGCGGCTGGCCTTACAGTAGGCCATTCTGTCGGTCCAATTTCGAAGAACATTTTGGATTGTTCGCGGCTCTATCGGTAATGGCTGCTTCAATATGGGCCTTCAAATGGTTAATTGTTCGTGGATTGTCCGCATAGCACTTGTCCTTCACGGCTCCCTACAAATAAAAATCCTTGGCGGGCAAGGTGCAATTTCTCGACCGAATTTCGTACGACATTTTCTTGCAATTTCGGTCCAATTGTCTTCGTTTTGGAAATAAATTTTCAAAATTTCCCAGCGTTGTTCAAGCGTAAATCGACTCATTTCGTTCAGCGGAGATATGATACTGAATTTCTGTCAAAGTTAGAATGACATTAGTGCTGCCAGGTGCAAAAAAACGGTGATTTAAAAACACACCGATAGCTGGGTCACGCTATACGTGGTCTTTGAGGTTAATTCAAAGAAAATAGAAACATGCTGACAAATCCAGCGATCGTGATTGCCAAATTTCGCGAAATTTTTCGATCATCAATATATAATTCGCCCGAAAAGACAATCGCCGTTCGGCTTTTTGGACAGTGGCTCCAACTTTCTGACACCGAATCCCAGGCTTGATAGTATGATCATCGAATACGCTCTAGCAAATGTAAATGTGCCTATTCGTTATTTCTTTACAAGTAGGAGCTAAAATTTACAACAAATTTACTCTTCTATCCTTTTTCTTCCGATTAATATTGCATTCATTATTCAAATATAAAATAATCTTCCCTACTTATTTACAACCTGAACCTAAACGAGTTCAATCGCAATCACATACAAAAAGTACATACCAAAAAAAGAAAAAAAGAATCTCAGCATATTCTTCTTTTGAGAAGTTACTCTATGCTCAGCGATTGTAGACAGCTTCAATACCCTGTTAATAGTGAAAACTGTCTAGTTCCTTAAAATAACGATTAACTACAGACCCCACCTCTCGCCAACAGCAATTTTATTTTTTACCAATATTTTATTAATTGATTTTTTAATGGTAAGCTACATACCATTCAAGCAAATTTGATTAAATGTTTATTGTTTTCCGGCGTCAGTGAAGCGAAACCCCAACATGGAATCCCCGACTACTGATTAATCGCTGTCCTTGAGGACATGCCAATTGGAAAACTTTCACTGGATAGGCTAGTTTATAAGACTGTATTTGACTAGATCCGAAGGAGCTGTTCCCTCATCGGATGGTATAGACTCGTCAGAGGGCTATCATGCCTACTATCCGAAACACTCTGACAGCAGGTGATATTGCTTGGGAATATTCTATATAGACGATGTTAATAAAGCATTGTTATCGATTTAAAAAAAAAAAAATTACGACTCTGAAATTTTTTTTCCATGTTTCATGACTAAAAGACACCAAAACCGAAAAAAAAAAATTTCAGTCCGTCTGTGCGCCGTACGCCGAACGCAAAACGTTAGAAAGCTTATAGTTCCCAAAGTCGTTAAGCTATTAAGTTGAAGTTTTTTCCATCGGTAGACCCCGTCAAGTGGCCACTTTTTGAGTGGTGAGAATGTAGGCGAACCGTTTTAGACGAAACATTTTTGTTTCTAGATCTCAGTAACCGCTTTGGCTAGGAGACTGAAACTTGGAATTTATATAGAGCATCGATAGTAGACCCATTTGCAAAAAAAAAACAGCGTCTGTAGCACCGTGCACATGATAGAAAAGTAACTTCTTGAAAAATAAAGAAAAATAATAAGAGAGATTTAATGTGAGAGACAGAGAGAGAGAGAGAGCATTTCAAAATAAATACAATAATACAAAATTTGCATTTTCTGAGTTTTTCAATGTTCTTTAGGAGGGGGTAGAGAGGAGGGTGGGGGTGGGGGATATAGAAAGTAGGTGAGGGGTACAATATGTAGGATGAGGGGTAGAATGATAAGGGTACACAGAGGGGGGGGGGGGGTATACAGTGGGGGGTGAAGGGTTGAAGTTAGGAGAAAGGGGTGTAAGAAGACAAGTAATTGGTGAGGGAAATCAGTTGTTTAAAAAGGGATAGGTGAAGAGGGGGAAGAGATAGGAGTAGTTTTTCAAATTCTATGGGTGTAGTCAGAAGGGAATACCACTCTCTCGCAGTGTCGCCTTTTCGTCTCATCGTTTCATCGAGTTTCGTTTTATCGTTTTGTCTCTACATAATATCTTTCTTCTCTATCGTGTAACGAAATGTGGTTAAACGTGACGCGTCCTTGAAATTTCACTCGCCGCTAAAGAAGTTTCACTTCAAAAATGCTGACATTGTTGAAGGGTTGTGTGAGTGGGGGGGGGGGAGTAATAATGCGTCCGAAGCGCTCGAAAGTCGAGTACGAGACATTGTGAAATCCATATCTTTTAAACGGTTAATGTCACAAGATTAAAACTTAATGAAAATCTATAGGTATACTAGGATAATAGATCGGAAGCAAATTCTCGCGTACGGGGATGGGGGGTGAGTACCTTTAGATTACGAAATATCACAAACCAGTTGCACTAGAAAAATTAAATTCGGTTTCTGAATAAAGGTGTATGAATGAAGTTTGATGAAAGTAAAATTTTTTAAGCGGGTGGTGGAGAATACTGTAAGATAGATGCTTAACATTTTTACCAAAAGTAGACGTAATAGACCCATAACAGGAAAAAAAATGTTGGCAACGAGGGTGCAGAGCAGGTTCACGTTGGGGGAGGGGGAGGGCAAAACGGAAAATGTTCCGATGTTTATATCTTAAGAACCTAAATCGATATAAAGCTCAAACTTGGTATTTAGATAGAGCTATAATAGTGGCGTGTTGGAAAAATATAATTTTTTTTAGGGGTAGTATAGAACGACTTATACTAGAAAGTTGAAACTCTGCACATATGTATGTAAAACAACTAGAAAAGTAATTCTCATTAAAAAAAACGAATATCTTTTGGTGTTCGGAATAGGGGCAAAAAAAATGATCAGTGAAAATGGAGTGCAAATATTTTAACAATTTTTGTCATATGTACCAGGTCTTCCCAAATATTGAATTCATTTTTATTCTACGGATTCTTCATATGAATAACTAGAAAGTGTTTTCAAGATTTGTTAAAATTCGACCCACAAGGTGGTGTAAAGTGGTTGAATACTTTTTCATGAATTTTTCCATATCTCTCAGGTCTGATCAGATATCGAATATCTTTTCACTTCCACAGGCTTGTTTAATAATCACTTATTTTCAATTTTTTTTTCCTTTTTCAACCCCTAGACCGCATCCCGGAATATGATACAATTATGTAATTCATATGTTATTTGTGGCGTAACTGCGTAAGTATTCTAGTGCGACCCTATTCTAACTGCTTCCCGATATTTTTGTTAGAATTTCAGTCACTTAGCAACCTACATCGCATCTCAGAATTGATCTGCGTTCCGAACTTCTACCGAAAAAATAATAAAGTTGCTCCCAGACTGTTGGCAGATTTTTTAAGTTTGAAAAGAGAAAACAATTTGGACTAAATATAGCGAATAGGATGCATAAAGGTTCCTACACACTGACGCGATTTATTCGCTGACGCTGCGATTATTTGCGATTATTTTGCAGCGATGCGGTCATTCTCATTAGTTACCATGTAAATAAATGAAGGCGAATGTACCGCTGCAAAATAATCGCAGCGTCAGCGAATAAATCGCGTCAGTGTGTGGGAACCTTAAGGAAGCAATTCGAACTTTAACTTGTTCATTATGCCCATCGTTTTAACGGATGTGTGATCCAGTGCTTTGTCTTGATGAAACAACACTTTCTTTTCCCCAAATGGCGGCTGTTTTTCCTTGATTTCATCACACAAATACTGCAATAAGTTCTTATAATACTCGCCGTTAATTGTTTTTCCTTTTTCAAAATAATTAATGAAAATTATCCATCACTCATCCCAAAAAATTGACGCCATATTGGACTGCGTTCGCATTTCTTAGTGCAAATTGGACTACCTTATTGTTTTGACTGTTCCTTTTTCTCATGTGTGGGGTGATGGACCCATGTTTCGTTCGTAGTTATGAGTCGACGTAAAAATTCATCATTACTGTTGTGAAACATCGCCAAACACTCGATTAAAATATCCTCATGACGATGTTTTGTACGATTGTGAGCAAACGCGACAGCCATCTTGCGCACATTTTTTTCATGTCCAAGTTTACAGTCAATGTGCGATGTACTGAACTTTTTGAAATGTCGGTTATGACTTCTAGCTCGTTCACTTTCAGTCAACGATTGTTGACTCCAATACTATTTTGTAAATTTTCTTCACCATTTATATCAGGGCCACCTTCTTCGGTCGACCATTCAGTTGTTCGTCTTAACAGCTCGTACGACCTCATTCAATCTCTGCCGTAAAATATTTTACTATTGAAAACGAAGGAGCAGACTCCTTGAGAGTAGAAGCTATTAGTTCGGCTTTGATATGGGTTGGACTGAGACCAGTTTTGAGAAAGCCTTCGTACCTCGTTCACGTGGTGTCGAAGTATAGGGTAACGTCTTGTGAAATGCGTTGGACGTAAGACTTTTCACATTAAATAAAAAATGTTAACGACAAGAAGAAAAAACTAATTTCTGTGTAACGGACTTCTGTAACTGCCAAAATTGGTTCGAATTCGATTGACCCGCTATCTGTGAGTCTCTAGCAGCATGTGCAACAGTTGAAAGCTACTCGACATTTCGCTGAAAAAGTTCCCGCCCCCCCCCCTTAAAATGCAAACACAAACAAACCACATCGAAAATCGCACCCAAGCTTTCTGTCTGACGTTGACATTTCACCGGGCGGTCCCGCATTGTCGCATTTTCAAATCAGCTGTTCTCCCAATAGCCGCGAAGTTATTTTTATCGTGTGAAAAGCCAACTTTTCCGCTCGTCTCGAAAATCTTGTAGAGAAACTACATCTCAAGTGCGATCGGATCAGTTCTAATCGTCGTCGTCGCCAACAAGTTTTTATATTTCTTGGCTTGAATTTCACGCTGTGAGTGCGCCGTGACGCGTTTGCCGAATTTCCAAAAAAAAAAAAAAAACACAAATTCCCGACTCTTCCGTCGATGGTTTTTGGTAAATATAAAATTGCATTCGAACTTTCCTGTTCATTTTCACGAATTTTCGGGAACTCTCTCCTTCCAGGCTTGAATCTGCGCGCTACGACAATCGGAGGAAATTATGTAAGTCGGTCGAGTTTAACGCACGGAAAGAGAAACCGAAAAAAGAACAGTTTGCATTTAGTTTATCGTTTGGGGTCAGTACGGTCAAGCCGCCACCACCACCACCCGGGAGTCGTTTGCACGTAGAAGCAACGCTGTCAAATTTCCGTGTCCAGCTCGTCGTCGGAACCGAGAAGACTCCGCGCTTGAGACCGAGACGAGACAATGGGTCTGTTGGTGTTCTTTGTGGCCGCGGCACATCTTTTCTACACGCCGTTCACCAAAGTCGAGGAGAGCTTCAATTTACAGGCGACCCATGATCTGTTGTATCTACGATCGAATTTCTCACAGGTTAGTAGGTTGCACCCTGTCGCTATAAATTTTTTTTTTCTCGCGTCCCGAACTATTTTTCAATCGTTAATTTATTCTGTCGAATGCGAAATTCGGTTGGAATTAAAAAAAAAAATCGCTTCATAAAAAGATTCGATTCGGATGTTTATTTTTAGGCTCTTTGAAGACACCTTTACGCGCGCTCATGTGTTGATTTTTTTTCCCGAATCGTGATATGACCGGAAAAATACTATAAATATCATTTATGATAATTTTTCAGAAAAAACATTAATTCATGTCGTTCTGATCGGATCGGTTTTCTGTCGGATTTCAAGGTTTTCTCCAATTTTGGTTTTATTATTGGAAAGACTTTCAAATACTCAAATTATTTACGCATTTACTCCTACTCCGCTCCGTACACAGTCTAATTGGTTCTTGACTTCAGTCCTGAAATTCGGTGTATCGTTCCTAGGACGTCGTTCTCTCCAATTCTTAAACCGCTATTGAATTCAAAAGTTCAAGATAAAAATCTATTGCTCCTTCCAGAACTGCAGCGCAATCTTTTTTCGCAAATCGTCTAAAATTACCTGTTGCGTCTGATCCGAGACTTCTGTCCTCCTAACGCATTGTCTATTTTTTCCTACAGCTTTTTACGCTGTGTCTGTCAATTTCATAAACCAGACAATGTCGACTTTCGACTAAATCCTCTTAATTCCTCCTCTCTGCTGTACTTAGTGGCAAAAAATACCTGTCACTAAAAAATTTATTTTATTTAACATTAGACAGTCTCGCCGGTGTCAAAAGTGCTACATAAGAAACAGCCTATACTAAATTAGATCCGCCCTAACAGAACTGCGAAAATGTCCAAACTTAGGTTGCTTATTTAAGGAATGGTCTTGACAATGTCTCGACGTGCAAAATATTTTACTTGTAAAACTATTCAGTTTTATTTAGAAGTGGATAGGTCGCTCGAGTTGCGGGTACGACTGATTTTAAGTAGTCGGCACAACGGAGGTAGAACCCATGCTGGCGTTGTGAACAGTTGTCGTAGCTGCTTACCGCTGTGATGTCAAATTCAATGCTCTACTTATTCGGGGGGCCAAGTACGCAAGCAATACTGTCTGAAGTTGATGGAAGCTACGTTTCTCGGCTGGAACTGTGGCATTTCGTTAATATTCATGACAAGACGACAATATTCGAGGTACTCATGTCCAAGCCCTTGATGCCTCGAGTCAAGGTGAAAAATTGTCTGCTCTGTTGGAATTTGTACGCAGCAAAAACATCGGGACCAGACAAAATATGACCATGAGGGACGACCTGGAGAATGTGGATCATTTCTTATAGTTGTGATCACACCTTGTAATAGACGGCAACGAACGGGACGAAGTAAAACAACGGATCACACTTGCAATTAAGGCGTATTTCACGGATCTCCCAACATTAAAATAGAGAAAAGTGCGCAAACAGACCAACTTCGCATATACACGACCATAATAAGACCTGTGATCCTACAGTACACCAAAGGGACTGTGACTCTGCTGACTTTATTCGATTGGTTAGATTATACAAATAAAATCGGACCGTAAAAAAATGGTAACTTTAGGCAAATGGTCAAGATAGGAAGGTGGTCACTTCTACAAGTTCTACTGTCTATGCAAGCGAAACCAAGTGCCTGAAAAATCAATAGACGCTTTTGAACGATGAATTCTTGGAAAAATATTGGGACCAGTAAGAGAGGGTAGTGAATGGCGTATCCGGTACAACAATGACTTGTATGACATCTATGACGTCCCAGCCACATCGTCTCTTAAAAAATTTCGTAAGCTACAATGGGCAGGTCATGTGGAGCGAATGGATGACGGAAGAATTGTGAAGCACACTGAAAGGTAGAGCTCAGGGCAAACGACCAGTGGGAAAACCGTGGAAAAGATAGAAGAACTCAGTTGACGCAGATTGCAGATCTCTTCATAGATATACAAATTGGATGACGCGGACGCTGAACCGAGATGGTTTCAGACAATGTATCCTGCAGGCCCTGGGCCGATTTGAGCTGTTGCGTCGCTGTCGTGACTGATTAAAAACAAAGGTTTTTTTTTTTTACATATATTGCATTTAAACAGATTGTAGAATATGTGATCGCAGCGATATTCCGATATTTGAAGCCGTTCAGATTTCACAGGCCGTTATATTGTCTAAGCTCCTGTGTTTTTTCAAATATAATGATAAGTTTAGTCATGTTTTTTTTTTTTTTTTTTTAAACAGTGTTTTTGCAAATCGGTAGACACGTTATCTCGAAATCTATTGAACGAATTCCTTTGAAATTTGGTGGACTTATTTTGTACTCATGTAGACAGTTTGGAAACTAGGATAGTTGTGATTCATTAAAGGGTTTTTTTTTTGTCGACCTGAAGAAGTCGTTAAAACACACCATAATTGACAATAAAAAGTTCAACAAGTTAAGAAAAATTAACTATTCAATATTTTTTGATAATCCTAGATCCGTAACTAGTTCAAACTTCACAGATTAAAATACAGTTCGATATTTTTATTTGAGATAAGCAGAACGCCGGAAATCGTGTCTATCGAAAACAAGGCTGTTTGAAAATGGCTAAATGGCCGTATACCTCAGCAATGAGCGACAATTTCGGGCTGAAAAAATTGTAAAGCGTGCTCCAAATGTGCATAAATATGTGGTAAAAATTTCAAAGTTGTATCTTTATTGAGTTGCTAAAAAAAAATTCCCAAAAAAAAGCGTAGAAAAAGCTTTCTGCACCCCTCTTAAATCATTTTTAAATCATAACTTTCGAATTCTTGATTCTTCTTAAATTGCTTTAATTAAAAGTAAATAACTTTAAAGAAACTTAAACCTGACAAAGTGTTAGTATTTGCTTGGTTTGGCCCTGGAATAGCCTAAAGATTTAGCCAAAACAGCTTCAATCCGACCAATGGATCGAGTTAAATTTCGGAACGTTCCGAAACCTTAGTTCAGAGCTATTCCGACTGAGGCTTTAATGCCTAAATGATGTTTTGATGGTGACTAAAATGCAACTCCCTATCCCTTCTATCCTCTTAAGCAGGGCCCTCGACGGGTTCTCAGGAAAGAGAGTAAATCCACAGTACTGTGCTCTGCGGCTTGTGATGTGATTTCACAGCATCGAAATGCATTCGATGAAACCTTACCGATGATTTTAAATTGGCAATTAAGGAAGGAATGTCTTAAAAAATCTCCCATAAGGTTAGGTTTAAGAAGGGGCGCAGCGCTAGAACCATCGCGCTCACTAGGCGCCATACGTGTCCATTGCGATGATCCAAAAAAATGTCACCCCTTTACCATGACTTTCTTGCCTTAGTACCTTTACGTTAAAAGTCCCAATATTTTTTTCAAAGCAGGCAGGGAGAGTCTTGATTACGATTCGAGCTCTGGAAGACCGATACACGCGATTTCGACAATAGGTCGCAAATTTCGGCTATTTAATTTAGGATGATGCCTGTTTGTTTCTCTTCATCTTGTGAAGAGGCTAGAAGTATTTTCTTTTACAATTTTGATAAGTAAAGCAATAAATAATCCTCTCTGTATAAGTGTAAGAATGCTCCTACCAATTCCAAAATGCGTCGCGCGTTTTAAACGAATTTTTGGAGCTCTGCAGCAACAACGAAAAACTTCCTTTTAAATAAAATTGTTACTGTAGATAAAACTTGGATTCATTCTGATGCACCTGAGTCTAAAGAAGTATATAAAGTCACATTAAAAGAGGCATCATCAGCTAAATAGGTTAACGTCCTGACTCCTGATGTCGGTCGAAATAATGACAAACATTTTTTGGGATCGATTATAAGAAAAATAACGTCAGCACAATTGAAGAATACTATGCCAACTGAATGAAACCACTAAAAAAGACTGTGAAGGAAAAAAAAGAACGGAAAGCGGACTAAAGGTATGTTACTTTTGCGATGATGGCCGATCCTGCACAGTTATGAAATCCTAGCTTTCTGCCATCCACCTTATAGTCTAAATCTAGGCCCATACTATTACGCTATTAAAGCAGGTAATGCAGGACAATAAAATAAAATTGTTATTACATAAAAAAGGTTTCAGGTGTAATAACCAATTTTATATCTCATCAGAGCTAAAGGATGGCAACAATTGTTAAAATAAACCCTCGGAGTTTAAAATTCCAAAAAATGAGAAATTGGTTTGTAGGCGATTATATAAGAAGTCTGTAGAAGTGAAAAACGATCTAATATCTCAAATGCATACAATCGAATATCTAAAAAATACTGAAATAGACTTTTTGGCGCTTAGGTAAAACTGAATTGGATGTATCATCAGACTTAAACAATATGTAGGAATCTGCGAAAAAATATGTACATATGTAGCCTGCTTACACCAACTTGGGGGTTGGATATTCAAAAACCTTGAAAGGAATTAATAAATAAATATGAAGACAGCACGGGAGAGTAGAGTACAGTTCAATGTCTTATCACTTCTAAAAGAAATGACGAAATTCGTGAAAACGTGTTGAACCCTTTTATACCCTCTTATGCTATGTTCAGACTATGCCTTTCAAACGCATTTAAGTAGGTAACTTTAACATGTAAAAAAATGAGTGTTCAGACTAGGCAACTCATTTTATTTTTACACAAGATAGCTTGATGTGATTTGTTTTGACAAGTAGATATTCAGCTGTGTTTCAATAGCAAATGTATACCTTCTAAATTGTTTGAAACAAATTAGTTTGTGTAGCAGCAATGAAAAGAGAATTTATTAGCTAATCCAGTCGTTGCACAAGCACAAAATTGAGTTTCTACGGCATTACAAAGTTTACTTCGATTTCCGTGAGGGTCGCAGTATATGTTTTCGGTAAAAAGCGTCCTAGCTACGTGTTTTCAGCGCATTTAACTCGATTTAAACGCGTCAATCTCGTAGTCTGTACGTAGCATTAGGAGCTGAAAATGGAAAAGCTTAAAAAAAGTTTTAGTCGATTTTACACAAGCCCATGAAAATGTAAAGCTGATATAGCTTGAGAACCCTGACAAGGCTTGGGGATCCCTTAGGGGTCGAATTTCAAAATCCTGAAACCAAATTCTAGGTCTTTTTTCGGTGACTAAAAACTACTGTATGTTAACTTAAATCAAAACTTCTTTGTCTTTCAGTACGATCATCATGAATTTCCCGGTGTTGTGCCACGCTCATTTCTCGGACCGATTGCCCTAACAACTATTTCGGCCCCATTTATTGTTTCATTCGAACAACTCGAAATACATAAATTCTGGGCTCAATATGTAGGTAAATGCATTGATTTTTTCCAAGTTCATCGCATTAAAATTCGCCAAAATTTCTTTTCATTCTCGTAACAGTTCGACTGGCCTTGACAGCGCTCGTCTCCTTCTCGTGGGAACATCTCAAAGAAGTGATTGAAAAACGTTTCGGTATTATGGTTTCGATTTGGTATACACTCGTTACCGTATCACAATTTCATTTTATGTTTTATATGAGCCGTCCGTTGCCAAATGTATTTGCATTGACGCTAGGTGAGTTTGTATATTTTTGCTGTTGTTTTGAACGTTGTCTAACCGAAAAAAATTAACTTAGTACAATGGGCTATTGCATTTTGGATGAAGCAACGTTTGAAATCGTTCATTTGGTTTGCCGGTGCTGCTATTATCATTTTTCGAATAGAAGTAGCAATTCTGCTGGGACTTCTTTTAGTTTATGATCTTTTTATGAAGAGATACACTTTGGAAATGTAAGTATAAGATTTCAATCTGAATTTTGTGATTTTTCTACTTAACTTGTTCGTCAACAGGGTCATGAAAACGGTCATTCCAGCTGGCATTACTCTCATTTCTTTGACCGTGATTGTCGATTCGTTCTTCTGGGGCCGACCACTTTGGCCGGAAGGACAAGTTTTTTGGTACAACACAATACTGAATAAAAGTGCAGACTGGGGCGTATCGCCATTCTTTTGGTACTTTTATTCGGCAATTCCACGAGCCATGGGATTCTCGCTTATATTCGTTCCGATTGGACTTTACTTGGAACCTCGCACAAGAGCACTCGGTGTAGCAGCTCTAACTTTTGTATTTTTATATTCGTTTTTACCACATAAGGAACTTCGTTTTATAGTCTATGTCTTTCCTTTGCTGAATTTGGCGGTGGCGTGTGCTTGTCATCGAATGTAAGTTGAAATTTTGTTCTATCAGCTAATTGTGGGACCAACGTTAGTTATCTGATTTCAGTTGGATAAACAGGACCAAATCGGTGTGGAATGGATGTCTAGTTTTTGTCGCCGGTGGACATATAATCCTAAATATATTTTTGTCACTATTTCTGCTGGTTGTATCCAGTACGAATTATCCAGGCGGAGTCGCTATGTCTAGACTGCACAGGCTGGCCGCAACAGATACAAACGTATCAGTTCATATTTGCAATTTAGCTGCACAGAGTGGAGTATCGCGATTTATGCAGATTCGTCCCGACTGGACGTAAGTTTTGAAATTTAAAACCGAACCTGATTTAATCTCTTCGATTTGTAGGTACAGTAAAAAAGAGAACCTCAACTACGAAGATGAAGAATTGAATCAATTCACCCACTTGTTGGTAGAAGCTAAAAGTAAAACGAACACCGATTGGCCAGTTTTGTCGCAAAACTTTGAAGCACTTGAATTTATTGAGTGCTTTAGTAACATCGGTCTACAGTATACCGCCGGTTTTCCGGTGAAAATTAAAACAAAACCATGCGTTGGAATAATGAAAAGGAAGGCGAATATACCAGTCAAACCGCGGCCTACACAACAAAGTAAAAAACCATCGTCCAGTAAAATTAAAAAAGAAGAAGTAGTCGAACGGGAGGAAAAGGTACCTACGCAGCAAGAAAAGAAAACACCACCAGAAAAGAAAACACCACCAGTAAAACCAGCAAAAAAGAAACGTGAAAATGAAATGAAACCGCCGAGGAAAATCGAGCCGCTTTCGAAATCAAAACCAGAACCGGCCAAGCCTAAATCACAGCTGAAACCCGTGAAAGTGATCGAAGAGAGTAGCATCGAAAATATGGGCAGTTCCGAAATCACAATCGAAACTGAAGAAGACGAAGACTACACTCAAGGGCATCGTCAATTTATGGATGACGATGACGACGACGATGGCTTCGAAGAGAAGTTAAAACGTCGTATTTACGAAGGATATGATAATACACCGCCGTCATTGCCACCACCACCACCTCGACCTCGATATGAACCACCCCCAACACCGCGAAAAGAAAATGACAATGAAAGCGACAACGACATATCGAATGCGGACGATGACGACAACGATAGTGCGAAATCAACGAAGGAAATTAATTTCAAAGAACTTCGAAATTTAGCATTAGGTCATAAGCCATCGGGTAAAACTAAACTGAAGCTTCGTTACATTATCGAACAGCATTATCTGGCAAAAGGATCGATAATTGAAGGTGCAGGCGATGATCACGCGCAGTCTACGGGAAAATTGAACGATAGTGAATCGGAAAAGCTTAGTCCCAAAGCAGCCCTGAAGAATTTGATCAAACAGGAAAAGATTCGCGAAATGGTCGAGAAAATTTCGAAAATGGATTTAACGACGATTTGTAATTTAGATAGTATGACCACGAAAGAATGTCTTAAGAAGGTTATCGATGATATTGATGACAGTGAAAATAATAAAGATTGAATTTTTTAAATGTGTGGTATCAAATTTTTTCGTGCTCGTAGTTTAGGTGGAAGCATGGAACCATTTGACAGTGCTCCAGAGCAACTTTGAGCCACCTGTGTTCATCAGAAGTTTTCTCATTCGGTGGCCGCCTTGGTAGGACGTCTTGTTGGAACAGAGTCTGATTGAAAGTCCTGTTCGAACAGAGTCTGATTGAAACTTCGGAAATCGGGCGCATTTTCGAAACTTCTTGCAGTTTGAGAACAATGACTAATAGGATGCATCCCTACCCATAAAGGTAATCTATAATTTCTGAAGGAAGGCTGTTACTTCCTCCAACTGGACCCAGCTGCAAAGGTAATCCAGTGTATTGAGGTACTATTCTTTGCCCGACAAAATCTTTGATCAATTTGAATTACCCGCCTCGAAAAATATTCAGCACTCAATTCAGCTATACAAAGTCGCCCAGCTGTTTTTACGATAGTAAACAAATTTTAACCTGCAATTTGCTACCGCGGACTTTCGTAACGGATGGAACTCCTTGCAAAAAAAAGAACTAAACTCTTCCTCTGATCAACAATGTTGTCTCCAGAAGCGTTTATACATAAAATTAAACCAGCTTGTGATAAGTTCTTGGAGTCTTCCACGGAAAACAACTTGGAAGCATTGCGCCATGAACTCGAACAACTGGACGATTTTACATTGGACCGACTTCAATCCTATATCCTTCTACCCCTAGTACTGAAGATGGACAAATTCAACGATGAGTAAGTAATAAAATGACTTAACGTTCCCTTGAACTAACCGTAATCCAATCCGTAGTCGTAGCACCGAAATAAAAACCAAACTGATAAACACCTTGGAGAACTTCATCGGTCGAATAAAGCTAAAAGAATTGTCGGCACTCAAGACGATTCTTTTGGTCAGTCTAAAGCAGATCTACAACTTTCAAACTGGCCAGGTTAACTTCTCGCAGTCCGAAGAAATGAAGATGGCAATCATGCAGTGCATGGGAACGACTTTGAAACGATCGTTGCCCGATATTATGGAGAGTTTCTACGCCAAGCCGAATGCAGGATTCATTGGACAAATTTCAGTGGCTTGTGTTCAGTTGATTGCCAAGGAAAAGTATCGTTTATTGAGGTAGGGTGTATTCACTTAAAATTGTAAAAAGGCAGACTAAACTCTATGCGAGGTTTAATTTTTCAGAGTTGCCGCTATCGAATGCCTGATGAGTCTGTTTTATGTTCATGACTCGGCAGACTTTTCGGATATTATCGTACGCGATAAGGTAGCCGGAACTGTTTTCGTATTTCTGCCGAAAATCGTGCAAACTTTAATTTTAGCTGCGAATGGTGACGAGAAGCAGGGACAACAATTGACAATGGTATGTGAAATTATTGTTGTTGTTTTTTTGTAGGAGAGCGATAGTTGCTAAGAATCAATCTGGTTTATAAACATTAATGTAAGTTGTACGTGCCACGAGGTGTGCAGGTAATGCCACGATTTGCCCGCTTTGAAAGACATTAATCACATTTTTTTGGAATGCCAGGGAGTTGCGACCTATAAGACAGTCAGGACACCGATTGTGGTGCCGATACTCGCCTTTTTTGGCAAAGTCTGCATTTTAGATCCAGCTTCGGCCAGATCTGTCTCGCAGTGTGGCATGTAATACCAGCAAGTGCCTCGCTTCAGCTCGAAGTTCATCCATCAATTCGGACGTAGGTGGAATTAGCCCACGGGTTTTCTCGTACGTTACCTTTCCTTCGAATATTTTTACTTTTTCAAGTCAAAATAATCACTCCAAGTTCTTGGTTTACAACACACCCGTTTTTTTCTTCTCTATTGTTGGCACCCTCATATCCAAAATATAATTCTGACCTCTGGCAGATTATCAACAGTACAAAATTAAAAACAGAACATTGGTTTCGGTTTATGCTTTAAAGAGGCTTTCGTTTAGAAGTGCTTTCCCAGTAAAATAAAAGTTCGTAAAAGTAAAGGTAAAACTTCGCTTTTTATATAATTTGGTTTGTTTTTCTTAAAATATTCAAGAAGGCAAGCGATGGCGTACTTTCATTACACACGTTATTTTCATTATAAAAAATTGCGATAGATTTAAAAAAAAACTTTTAGTGCGTCTTAGCGCCGTCCGCAACACGCTATTAAGTAAAAAATTTTATTGATAAGATTGGCTGTGCTGAGAGGAAGAGATGAACGGAAGGTTTTAGAAAAATAATTTTGGTTTTGGTATCACAGGCTAATGCTACGAAGCTGAAACTTAAAATTTATATAGTCACTGCGATAGTGGACCTAAAACCAGACCTACGATTGGTTAGCAGAACTCGAAAGCTTGAATCGAGACAATTTAAAGTTAATCTCCTGAACGATTCTTGCCAAACATTTTGAACTTATTGATTGTTTGTAGGAATATTAGACGAATAAAATAAAAGAATTAATTAATTTTTTATTTTTTAATAATATAAGGATTGTTATCGACCTGAAATTTAAAAACAATTTGCTATCCAGAAATTTTGTATTTTCAAGTTGTAGGTCTAAAAAAAACAAAATGTCCGTCTGTCCGCCGTACGCAAAACCGTTTTATGGGACGTAGCTCAGAAAGCCCTTGACATTAGAGATAGGCAAAGCAGTGCCTTTTAGTGAGTGAGTAAACTCCGACTCACTCACTGAAATGAATAAGTTCCAGTTCCTTTTGAAGATCTCTGGCGAAGGAACTAGTTCTTTTCAAGTTCGAATTGAATGTGAGGACCTAACCTGAATGTGAGGACATAAAAAAAAGGTCCTCACTCATGAAAGAACTAGTTCTTTTTAAGCTGTATCACGTGGCGAAATAAACTACAGTTCACCAAAAGGAGTGAGTTATTTCACTCACTCACTTCAATTTACTGCGCTTTTGGAACAGTTCACTCATGAACGACCCATCTCTACTTGACATATGACGCTGAAATATTGATGGTGTGTAGAATAGGTGAAACTCTACGAGTGGTATCTTTTAAGGGGATGGGGTTGTGAGGGGGAAGGAGGGGGAGTGTTTTAGACGAAAAATTACGGTTTCTAGATCTCATAAACCGCTTATGCTAGGAGGCTGAATGTTTGAATTTATGTAGTACTATGGTAGTGGACCCATTTGCAACAAAAATTGTTGGAATTGGTGGAGGGGGTATAGGAGTGGAGGGAAAAACAATTAGTCCGAAGCGCTTGAAAGTATGGATTGAAACATTCTAAAATCTACATCTCCTGAACAATTGATGTCAGAAAGTTGAAACTTTGTGGCTTTCTTTAAAGATACTTCAAGATTAGACAAAGACTAAAATTGGTAAGCTGTGATTAAAATTTTTAAGGTTCTTTACTTTTCCTTGGCAAATTATAATACATAATTCAATTCTTTCTTTTCCTCATTGCCTAAGTGCTATAAATTTTACAACTTATCTGTTAAGATGATATGTCTAATCTCTAAAACATTATTGTTCTGTTAATGCATTTTGAATTATTATAAATAAATATTGTTTGAGTTTGAGTTAGGTCGCACTTACAAATCGCAAAAATTTTTATGGTGTAGTTGTGGGGGTGAAAAATTTTGGACTACAATATGAATACGATCAGGTGATCGCTGCAAGTTGATACCTTCTGATATGGAATTTTTTTGACGAGTTTACAAGGGCTGAATTGCAGCTTGTTTGTTATTTAATATTTTTATTTGATCTTGCTCGGTGAGTTTGTTCAGAGGTATTTTTCCTAGTTAAGCAGGAGGAATGAAATTGATATATGATATGAGATGTATTTTAATTTCGCGAATGAGAGTTGAGTTCGTTCAAAACGTACTACCTTTTAGAAAGGTCCCCAGCTGAAGGAGCTTGAAGTCAAAACTCAATGGTTTCCGCTGATTTCGGGAAAAAAGAATATTGGTTTCGTTGAAAAGGTATTACCTTTAAAGAAGGTCCCCAGCTGAAGTAGGGTGGAGACAGATCTCGATGGTTGCCGTTCGCTATTGATTTAGAATACTTACCATTCGGATATCTCTGAAACATTCGAATATCTCTGAAACAGCGTGGATGAGAATCGCAACTAGATATTGTCGATAAAGTATACCTACTAACCAAAAAGAGGAACGTGTTGACGGTGAACGTGCCTTTTCTAGGGCCGTATGGCTTTAGGTATCGTTGTTTGTTCTAGATCCACAGTCAACGTCG
This sequence comes from Beris chalybata, assembly GCA_949128065.1. Classification (NCBI taxonomy): domain Eukaryota; kingdom Metazoa; phylum Arthropoda; class Insecta; order Diptera; family Stratiomyidae; genus Beris; species Beris chalybata. The sequence goes on from OX421894.1 coordinate 133,599,344, forward strand.
TCAAGAAACGATGGTACAAACTCGCGAAACATTTACGCCAAGAGAATAAAATTTAGTTTGTGTATTTAGGTGACCAAGGGGAGTGTTCTAATTGTAAAATTTTTGTTAGAGCAGGTGGAGCAATGTTCATATCTCAAAAACTAAGGAATTTTAGAAAACTTAAATGTATTAGATGTTCATTGTCCTACGGAAGTGGAGCAAACAAGGTTCTAAAGAACTACGTATATTTTCACGAATTTTGTCATGCCTCTGTGATATCGAGGTTGTTTTAACTTCCCCCAACATGTGTAATAGCCTAAAATACACTTTTACGCTTTTTCAATATTCAACCCCTAAGAGGGTGTAAACGAGGTATACGTTATGTAAATTCAAACTCTTATGCCCTATGAGATATCAAAGTGCTATTTTCTTCCACTGCCTTTTTATATAATTTTCTTGAAGCATCATCTAATATATAAAAATACAAGCATTAAATGTAGGCTTGTGTAGATCGTGAACGAAAAAGTTCGGAAGATCGTTCCCATTAGTGAAATGAAGAAACTAGTTTGCAGTGAATTCCGGTCCTAGTTCGTTTGTAGGAAGTTATTCGTTATCTCATTTGCATTCCGCGAAGTTGGAAGTGAAAGAAGGAGGGAAGTGAGGACCTGTAGGTCATCACATTCAGTGGGAAGGAAATAATTCCTTATGGAGTGGGAACCTTATTTTTTTTTTTAGGTCCTCACTTTCACTGGGAACTTGGAAGGAACTAGTTCCTTCTTGAGTAGGGACCTGAACTTGAAAGGAACTACTTCCTTCGTGAGTGAACTGAAAACTTCAACAACGAACTAGTTTGCAACGGCTCAGGAACTAGTTCGTTCACGACTACTAAGGTGAACTAGAATGCGCAAGCCTAATTAAATGGTCGGGTAGGATGGAAATCTACAACTGTGAACCGTTCTCTCTTAAATTTTTCGAGACTACCGGACAGATAAATAACATAATTATATTCCAGAAATTTGGTTCGTGTATTTGTTATAAATAAAATAAATTTAACTTTAATAAGTTGAACCAGGCAGTCGTGGCCGAGCGGGTAAGGCGTCTGACTACAAGTCAGATGATTGCCTTTGGGAGCGTAGGTTCGAATCCTACCGGCTGCGAACACATGACGGGAGTAACAGGGGCGATAGAACAACGTGAGCATAGCTGCGGTACGCGTCTAGTAATTTCACAAAATTTAATTTTAAATAGTGTTTTCATAAATTGAACTATACCTTCTAATGTTTGTTTAAATATCGAATTGATTTTTTTACGCACTATTTACATACATACATTTACATACTTTATTTTTTCAATAATAAAGTATTTAAAAATACAAGGTTTTCCGGTGAATACTGTTAAATTTATTTTGTGTGACGTTTCGGACTCGACTGAGTTCTTTATCAAACTCAGTCGAGTCCGAAACGGCACACAAAATAAATTTAACAGTAGTCTCCGGAAAACCTTGTATTTTCAATTCGAAATGTACTGTGAAAACATTCATCAAAAATAAATAAAGTATTTACTTTGTCTTTTCTTCAATTTTATCTTGTTTATATGAAATACCAGTTCCTCTTGTAACTTCTTCACCTTTTTATGTGCTTTTAAGGCGGAGTAAAATTTTCAGCTTGCATTTTCAAATCATGCAATTGAGTAAACAAACCCTGCAGAATAATTAGTAAAAAAAAAATAAAGAACTCATTTTTCCCGAACAGGTTTCAATAAAATCCCTCGGTCGAATTCTCTCTTTAATTTTCGAAGACTACACACGAAATCAAAACTCTTCGGATATTGAAACAAAGGATTTCATTGAACTTGTTAAACACGCAAACACATCAAAGACATCTGACGACGAAATCCTCGGAAATAATATTAAATCTCAACCAACGGCAGAACGATTTAAAACGCTTCAAAATTTCGAAAGAAACGATGCATGGCTTGGTGCATCCGCTAGAAAATTGATTCCTATCCTCAAAACCATGACAAAACTACGAGCACACTCTGCCTCGGGCGTTCGCAAGGAATACGCAAAAATGTGCCGTAATTTAATAGAAAACTGTTCTGTGTACTTGAACCCTTCGGTATTTATTGAAACTATTTTCGCTCTATCTCAAGATGAGGACGAACAAATTCGGACAATTTGTACCGATTTTCTGGCCAAATCGAATCAAACTCCCAAATTACAGTCAATTTTAGCCGATAATGTCGGAAATCTAATGGAAATTCATTTGATCGCTTTGCCACGGATTATTAATCGATGGGAAGATGCAGAACAGCTTTCGGAATTTTTATTCCTCAAAGGAATTATAGAGAATTCCCCGGACGAATGCCTCGCAACGATTCTATGCGTTCCGAATAATTTAGAGAAGTTTTGCATGTGTTTGATAGCTGCACTTGAACTTGAATTAAGCAACGAACTGTTGAAGGAGGAATACGCTCTTCGAAACTTGAACGAGTCGACCTATACAAAGTTGTGCTGGAGAAAATACCAAAATATCCAAAATGAAAGAATCCAGAAATTGATTCAATCGATTTGTGAACTTTTAGGAAAAACAAAAACAGTTGATCTAATTTTCGATCATCTAATGGAGATTTTAGTTAAAGATTCGCCTGTTTGCAATGAAGTTATCTTAATCCTGATCATGATATTGAATGGAACCAGCGAAGAGATCGGATGTAGAAATATCTGCGCCGTTTTGGACGAAATTCTTGATGAACGTCGTTGGGGATTGGAGTTACAGGCGAACCGAATGAATCAACTGGCCGTAGAAGGGGTGAGCCGAATTTAAATTCTCTTTTAGTTTATTTAGGAATAATATTCTTTTTGATTTAGAAAACAAATTGGTATGTTGATCGTACACCAGGACTTTATGAGTCCGCTATTGAAATTAGGACAAGGGATATAAAGTTGGACGACGACGATGATGATGGTGTGTACATGACAGCGATTTAGAGATTATGAATTTTAATGAAATAGTTTTCGTAGATATCGACGAGAGTTCCGTGAATCTAAACGAAGCTGAGTTCAATGTTTTACACACTTGTCTGATTTTGGACGCTATTGGAAATTTTGCAATGATTTTAGGGGTTAAATTTCAGCCATTCATGTTCAAAGTTTTACACAGAGTTTTGCAGAAAGCTGGTGAGTTTTCTTTTAGCTTTTAACTTACTATTTGTTATATTTTTGACTCATTTGGTCGAATTAGGAAGCAGTAATTGTGTTGTACACCAGGCAGGAATGTTCGCTCTACTGAGTATTCAAAAAGCGTTAAAATTTGAGTCAATAGCCGATTTAATTCGGGAATATTCGGACTATATTTCATATCATGTAAATATTTCGTTGAAGAGGGTAAGAAAAATATCGGATGCATAAAACGGTCAAAGCAACAATAATGATCAATTTCACAGATGGACAAATCGAAACCTGCATTCGATATCCTTAGCGTTGTCCTACAAAACAGCTCGTTCCATTCAATCGCCTACCTTGAAAATATAATTAACACAATCCTTGAAGAGAGCTCACGACATGGTCAAATGGGCAATATCGAATCGTTCTTAAAAGTTTTTCACATGTTTTTATTGGGTGTTGAAAAATGGGCGGCGGATACTACCCCTTCTGTATTGCCGTGTGAACAAACTGAAGTCAAAGAATCTCAAACCGATCTCTATGATAGCTGGATAGAGATTTTAAACAAACCTGAAGATATTATCAGAATCGATGAAGAGTCGGACACGAATCTTGAATCTGAAGAACCACAATGTCAGGAAGATGAAACCCAAGAGGACGAATCACAACCGAAAACCGTTCTCCCCCGACACATAGAGATTGTTGTTAAAATATTGAAAGAAGTTCTGAAATTTGTCCCTTCTAAAAATCAAATGCATACGATAATTTCGCTTGAATGTCTTATAACAGGTTTGCCCATTTTACGAGACTACGAGAACGAATTGCTACCAATTGTACATTTAATTTGGTATCCATTTGCCGAACGATTTAAAGAAAACGATGTTATTGTGCTGAACCGTTGCTTTACATTGCTCGAAGTTTTGGCTGTACATGCCAAGGATTTTCTTTTGCATCGCGCACTTAAGTAAGTGTTAACTTGTTTCTCTAGATAAAAAAAAAAGATAATAATAATTTCTTTGTGATTGCAACTCCTTTTAGAGACATATTTCCATTCCTCAACAAATTTCTTGACAAATCGGCAAAGCACAGTGAAAAAACGACATGTATTATGTAAAGATTTGAATTTGCTAAAAAAATCTTCTGTAACTAAAATTGGTTTATAATTTCCAGACAAACGCAAGAGTTCAAGCTACAATCGAAATTATTGCGGGAATATCCGAATTTAGTGGAGAGTATGGAAGTTCAGGATAGAGAATTCGATCGAATATCGGAATCGGTGCTGCCTTACTTGAATCGAAAACAACCGAAAGCACTACAAGAACTTGCAGTCGAGTATTTTCGGCGAATGTTATGTTATAATTGTCCGGCGGTTTATATTAAACTTATAGGTCATGAAATGGATAGTGGTATGGATGGAAATATTGCGGCTCTTCTCGAGTCTATTAATTCTGGAATGTATAGTAATTTTGTATTTAGATAAACTATTAAATTGAAAGTGTAATTTTACGTACAGTTTTCTGTGATTTGAGTTAGCATAACTAAGGGAAAAAGTCCTAGGTGATCCGTTTCTTCGTGAGACAACTGCCTCACACCAGTGGAATGAAATTCATTAATTTAATTTTTTAGTTTTAGTCTTTCATCTACCGAGCGCCAATGATGTGAAAAGAATTTCCAGAGTTCAGGGAGAATATCCAACACCATTCCCGATACCACCCCTGTCCTGTTCTTTCCATTTTAATCAGAGAAGTATACTCTTCTCCGGAAAATTTAAAAGCAATTCACTACGCCCATAAAACTAGGGTTATTTCCAGGATCCGGCAAGTGCTTATTATCCACAAATCCTCACTCAGCTTTATTTATCTTAGGAATTTATCCAGTTGGTGTAGGTCTATTTTTGAGATGGTACTATAGTCCACAAAGTGTTCTCTGAGATACTAGTGGCGCCTAGTTGCAGCACAGAATGTGTTCAGAGGTTTCTGATTGCAGTTGGGAGAACCAAAGGTTTTCAGCTATGATTCCTACTCTTTTAAGATGATCTTTCAAGCGTGAATGACTCGTGAGTATTCCGGTTATTACCCGTACTTTGTTTCAATCAAACTGTAGAAGCTGTTTGCTTCTTTTAGTTGAGTGGTTCGGTATGAATATTTTGGCGTGTCTAACTCTAGGCAGCGTGATCCAGTGCTGGCATTTCTTGTGTTCTTCCCATACCCTTATGCTTCTCTTAATGGAGCAGGTTGAGATTCCACAAAACGGCTTTGTTTCAGTAGGGTGAACCGCTGCTCCGTCTCCGTAGTTTCTTTATCCTTGTGATGACCCTATTCCGATTTTCTTCGCCTCAACATTGTATTAGTTCATTCTGAATGGTTTTACTGGTGTACAGTTATTGAGTCCCAGGATCAATACTGAAATGAACGTGTTCTAAAGTTTCCGTGATTAATGTTCGAACCTTGATCAATACTATACTTTTCCATATAGCCATCCTGAAAGTCTCTGTTTACTAACAGGATGTAGGGTAACGAAAAAGTTCGGGTAGAGACTGTGGGACTCGAGTACAATGGGCATTCTTTGTCTCATTGTTCAGGATGCGCTTCTTCGCTGCCTGTCTTGGCCGCATCAAACAACACCGTCAGAGATCGGATCAATGCTCAGCAGTCGGAGCAATTGGAGTGTTTAATCAAATAAAATCCATTCAAGTCCATTTTAAATATATTTCTCTGCTTTAAATGCAATTCAGAATGTTTCTTTCCACTTAACTTTAATCCCTCCTACAAAACTCAATGCATCAATTGGAATCATAACGTTTTGCTTAATATAAAACACAAAAAGGAGCACAAAATCGAGGAAAGGATTTCGGATGGCAGTCGCACACATTCACTGCAGGGAAATACAATTACAAAGCAATTTTACGAACAAAATTCTACATTATGGTTAATTCTTGGAGCGGAGCGCGTTTTACTCGGCTGGTTTCGGGTAGCTGAGATCGTAGATAAGTTTCAAGATTCCGCCGAGCCCGACAAGACTCAGACCCATGGTGAATCGGTACATCAGACCGTCGACGGTTCCGGCCTTCAAGAAGATCGGTTTGCCATCTTTAACTTGGAACCTGTCCTGGATTTTTTTCAGTTCGAAGTATCCCTTGGGTACGTCTTTTGCCGCAGACCGAGCAGCCCCGGTCGTGCAAATCTGGCGGATGCCAAGACGGACAATGTTCTGAAAAAAGAAAATTACGTAACAAATTTTCGGAAAATATCGCACTGTGTGATGTTAGATTTTCGATCGATCATGATTGGGGCGCAGTCACTAAAAGTTTTACTTGCCTGTGAAATGCTCATTTTTCGGATTTCGTTGCGAAAATCGGGCGGACCGCGAGGAAAAAGGTTAGCGTAAAATTAATCGTTCCACAGAAAACACAGTGACAGTTTGATGATGGGCCGATGGTGTAAAATTTTTCTGCAAGACGGCGCAGTCGACGCAGTTTACGACATTTTTGTTTTACGATATTTCTGCTGACTTGTATGTGGCATCCCGGGAAAGAAAACACCACTCACTTTTTTTGACAGATTACTCATCGTTTTTGTTTACAACGTCGAAATCATACCGGGGTTGATTTGTGCCCCATATGAACAATTAAAATCAATTTTCTAATTTTATTTGACTGCGGATAAATAAAAAAGATGGGTTTCTTAACAGTACTGAAGAAAATGAAGCAGAAGGAAAAGGAAATGCGAATTTTACTGCTGTAAGTAAACGCGAAAATTGATTTGAAACGCTTGACGCATTGGTTCTTTAATTTTCATGAGATGTTTTTAATTTTAGCGGACTGGATAATGCGGGCAAGACAACAATCCTGAAGAGATTCAATGGCGAACCGATTGACACAATCTCACCGACATTGGGTTTTAATATAAAGACGCTGGAGCATCGTGGCTACACGCTAAACATGTGGGATGTTGGTGGGCAGAAATCATTGCGGTAAGTAGCTACGAGTGGGTTATCGACCTGAGGGCTGAGGCATGGGGAGACAAATATTTCCTTTTATTCTACATCATCTAGCTTAAGATATATAACAAATCTTATACAAAGCTGTCCTTTCCTTCTATTGATTGTTTATTGCCGCAATCTTGTCTTCTTCAGTTCCAAAATTTTTTTCTTCTGGATAATCTATCGTCTTTAATAACGTTCGACTTCAGAAGGAATCTTTCTGCCTCCGATGAAATGTAACGTTCGACCTACGATATCAAAAGCGCACTGCTATCAATGGAACTGGAAACCGAGCTTTGCAATTGACTTGACTTAAGGCCGTCTTCTGGTCTAGAGCCGAAATTTGGGGTTTTTTTGAGGTGCGATAACAAAAAAATAACAAATACATTTTATACTCTAGATGAACATATAAAACTTTTTTTCGTCCGAGGCTCGGTTCTATGCGTTACAAACTTTTTGGGCTGGATTAAACTTATAATACTTTATATGTTCATCTAAAGTATAAAAATCTCCGCTGTTGGCCCAACACTTGACGCCGTACTTGCCATTTTTTTTCAATCGATTTGCAGGTCACGACGGAAGGGAACACTTTTTCTTGTGCACGTTGTCGACTTTTATTCTTCGTCCGCTGGATTTTTTTTTTTTTTGATTTTTCACACCAACTCCGTGATAACTGCTCGATCCCCTTCGAGTTCTCTCTCTCCCGACCTCATTTCCGGCATCGACTAACGGTTCTTGCCAACCGGTCTTAAGTTGCCGGTATTTATGAGTGCACCCGATACGCGAACTATAATTCGAAAATCGATCGCACTGACAAAACTCAAACGGAATTCGTTTTGCCGGCCAGCGGCAACTCAACATTTTGGCTACTTGTGGTTAATAACATCCTTGTTGGACTTGAGAACGTCAAACTCAAGGTATGTGCATACATCACCGACGTGATCATCCTTGATTCAGGGAAACACTAACCGATAATTAGTAATTTGATGTAGAAGGCACTCAACAAATAACGACAATAAACCGATAACGCCGTTTTAAGGGTTAGTCCAGGAAGAGGCGCAGCGCTAAGAACTTCGCTCACTAGGTACCATCCGTGCCCATTGTGATCCCTTCAAAACCTTGTGGGCCGCTCATACCACTCAAACAGTATAAACGTCTCTGCAGAACCTCAATGTTATCAAAGAACAGACTACATCACCGTCTTATTCATCTTCTGGCGACCCCTGGCCATTCACACAAGATGTGTGTAATGTCCTCTACACTGTACAGATCATGACAACCTTCAGCCCTGCCATTTCATGCCGATCCGTCTCTCATCCGTCAGTATAGCTTAAAAGCCGTCATGATGGAATGATCCGACAAAGCGAACCGTATTGCTGTTATGCTCTTCATAAGTGTGGAATAGAAAGAGTTCGTATTTTTGAGTTATTGAAACCGTTGAATATCACGCGTATTTTTGTGTAACATTCTGTTAAGCTGTTGACTGATACTGGAAATATAAACGACCGTAAAAAATCCTGCAGGCTTCGCACGGCACACACGTCATAGGCCATCAATGCTGTGAGATCGCGAATCAGTCGAAATCCTGTCCGCAGACAAAAACTCATGGTTCGTAAAATGGATATAGCGCCGAGAACCATGAACCGCATCTTAAATAAGACTTGGGGCTTTCAAACGACAAACAGGACAGCGTATTACTGTTGAATTAAAAAAAATATATATATAAAAATCAAGACAAGAACTAAATAAGAAAAGAATTACAAAAAAAAATCCTGTTTACTGACGAAACAATCTTTACCGTGGAGGAATCTTTTAATAAGCAGAATGATAAAATGTATGCACGATCCAACAAGGAAGCCAGTGAAGTGGTGCCAAGGATCGAACCAGGTCATTATTCCATCAATGATGGTTTGGTGCGGAATATCACTTTCTCACATTTTTATGAAAAGGGTGTTAAAACAGCGCCAAAAAACTATCAGCGAGACATTTTAAGGAATGTAGTGAAGCCCTTAAATCAAACAAAAACAATCCATGGATATTCCAACAGGACTTTACGCCCGCTTATAAGGCCGATTGAATATTTTTTTTTAAATTTTGTAGTTTACTATTGACACAATAAAAAACTGGAAAAAATTTTCAAATCCAAACAGTAGTTTTATTTTTGTCGTTGAAAAAAATGTGTATCAATATTTATGGCAGGACTAGGTATTATTATTATTTCCGGCATCCAGAAAATCAATACTCTGTTCTGACTGCAACAGATTTATGAGTTAATCCTTCTAAAACTGTATTGGTCCTTTTCGCAAAGAAATACAAAATTTCAGATTTTGCGTTACGGAAGATGGGAACCGACCAGCTAAATCTTCTTGATAGATTTGAATGTGTCGGGGTTATTCTGAATAGAAACTCCTCTGGAAACGGAATCTGGACGAAATCGTTGAAAAAGCATGTAACGCATTTTACGCATGGTGGAAAATGTCCGGATATAGGTGGATTATTCAACCAAAAATAGCCATCAAGGCCCTTAATCGAACACAACACGATCCAAACTAGTTAGACGATGATGTGGCGTTCTAAACTTTATCAGCACATAGCAATTACTCTCTACTGGGCGCCGGTCCACTGAACGTATTCGTCAACAAACTTCGAAGAAATAATCCTTGCAGATGTCTGGAAATCACTTTTACTTCCTTTCATCGGTGGCTGTCGGGAGACGTGAGCATTTTCGGTATCCAACGGCTCCTTATCCTTTTAGTAATGTGACAATGTCTATGGTGAATTTCTCCAACCCGTTCCTTAGTAATGACCAGTGACCAGGATTCTTCGATTTTCCAGTAGGTACATTACATTTTTAAAGTTTTCGATATTGTCCTCTGTGACGGACGTGTTTGTTCGGAAAGCGCAGGGGACGTCGTTGACCGATTTCCGTTTTATTGAAAAATGTTGCACACACATTTCACCACAAAATACGCCGGCTCCGAGTCCCGCATACACAAAAACCACATGGTTATAAATGAATTCCTTTTTTCAGCTCGTATTGGCGAAACTATTTCGAGTGTACCGATGGTCTAGTCTGGGTTGTAGACAGTGCCGACCGCATGAGAATGGAAGCGTGCAAGGATGAACTTCAAGTTCTTTTGCAAGAGGAACGTTTGGCCGGTGCCACTTTATTGGTTCTGGCTAACAAACAGGATTTACCCGGTGCTTTAACTTCTCAGGAAATTAAAGATGTATGTAAATTCGGGTTTTCCATCGATGTCAGTCTGAATAACATGAAACTTCTTTTGTATATAGATTCTTCAGCTCGATGAAATTTCCACACATCATTGGAGTGTAATCGGAGTCAGCGCTGTCACGGGCGATAAACTATTGAATGCTGTCGATTGGTTAATTGCCGATATCGCGAAAAGGATCTTTACTCTGGATTAAAATTAAAATAACGTTTGCTTTTATTAGGTTACTCTGTGAACTGTGATCACGGCATTATTAATATTTTTGCTTAAAATTCGTAATAATAATTTTTTTTATGATTCAATGATCAAAGTTTCAATTCTAATCTACCGTCAAATGAAGCTGTTGTACGTACGGCGTTGTTGTAAACTGGGTAAGTAATTTTAAATATATTTGCAGTAGGTAGTTATACGAAAAAAGTGAACAAAATATTTACAAATCAGCAATATATTTTTCTTAATACATTTTTCAATTCATATACAAAATTACAATCACAACTACACATAACGTAGGACTAGTAAAACTCTTTTACAACTCTCAAAATTCAAGACACGATCACATAGTTAATTTTCATTAAAATTTTTAAGTCGTTATTTTCTTGGTCGTGGTGGTGGCAGTGATTTCGTTTTTATCGTAAGCTTCGATTCCGATTTTTTCATCTTTCCCTGCTGCATTGTTTGAATAGAGTTCTTTTTAACCAGGACTACACCTTCTCGATTCTTATCCTTCTGAATTTGCATCGAAGATTGTTTCCTGATTGCTTTTTTCGGACCAATTTCGCCCACGACCATTCGTTTCGTGACGGTCTTCTTGTCGACAATAGGTGGCAATTTTACTGATTTCTCTTCGCGTGGATGTTGTACGGTACCCTTAAGTTTTGGACGGGGAGGTACTGTGGTACGGGTAACAGATGTTTTCTTGATCAACGTTTCTTTCGATGGAGTCTTGGTTTTTATAACATGAAATTCGGAGGTAGCGCCCCGTGGTTTGCTTGGTCCGGGTTTCGGTTCTCTTCGTTGCCGTGCTATTGCCGAATCAGGTGGAAGTTTATGCAATTGCTTTCGAGATGGTGTTGGTGCCACTGGCCGTTTAGATGACTTAGATCGAGATCGAGGTTTCGGATCTAGCGGTGCGGGTGCTTGGGGTGCTGGCCTTGAACGTGATCGTCTCTTCTCGGGTTTTGGTGGTGGTTTCGGAAGAGTTTTCGCTCTTCGTCCACCGACTTGCTGTTCGTACGTCATGAAATTGTCAAGCCATTTGAAACCTTCTTCATGGGGCATAACCTCAGTGCGACCAATTGGACTGGTATCCGGTAGCGGTGGTGGTCGTTTCGGAGGAATAGGAACTACTATTTGGGGATTAAATCGAGTGCGTCGTTGTTGAGCCAGTTCTATTTCACGTTCCTCCTGTTCGGTGGGAATGTACTGGGCATATGCTAAAGGTCCCAGTGGTACGTCGAAAAGTTCTTCGACTGGCAAATCATCGTCCGGGAACTGTTCGTAATCGAGCATGTCGTCCATTTGTGGAAGAGTTTTTGCAACGAATCGCGTAGGCGAGAAAGCGGTTCTTTTTGGAGCTGCAGTAACTTCAATTTTCGGTTGCTGGGCAATCAATTTCAATATACGAGCTCTGGGATCAATGTGTATGGACAGGTTCATTTCACCGGCTGCTATTTCTTTGAAGCGGGATTCAAGAGTTCGCTTAACAGGTGAAGGGCCTCGAGAAAATAGTTGTCGTGGACCCCTTCTATCCTGACTTCGTCTAGGAGTACCATCATATCTTGGTGGTGGTGCGACACCTCTTGACGGGGTACCTCTGGATGTCGGTGAAATTCTAGAGGGTGTACCACTAGGTGAAAAGATCCTTCGAGGAACATTTCTATGCGGTGTCGACCGTCGTGGTGTCGCTGGAGTTCCAGAATAACGTGGAGGAGACATCAGGTCTAATCGTTCGTCTGGGATGGCACTTGGTGACAATCCAAATTGTTCTGCAACATACCTTTTTTGTTGCCGTGCAAATCGACGTTTGTCCGTCGATCGGACAGGTTGATAGTAGCCAGGAGCTGTCTCCTTGAATTGAATTAAGCCTGGTGATCCAGAATCGATCTGGGGTGGACCAATGCTGTCATCAAATTGAAGAAAATCTCTAGGACCTGGCGAGCCGACCAACGGAGTTTTTTTAGGAACATCACTTCCAAGAGATCTATCCAAAATATAACTCCGTTCTTTGAATGTCCTAAACTCAATGGGAGACAGTAAATCGAATGGATAGCTCCGCTCGTCTGTATAGTTAAGAAAGCTTGGAGGTTCTTCGTCTCCAAGATCGGATCGTGTTCTGGTTCTGTCTTGCGGGATAGGCATAGATCCAAATTGTGTTTCATATTGGGCTGGTGTATGATAGGAAAACGAATCAATAGACGGAAAAGATTCCTCGTCAAGATCTTCCGGGGGATATAGTTGTGGTCCTCGCGGTGGTGTTTTCTGCGGTGGTGGCGGACGATATGGAGGTTTTACGAAATAGAGGTGGGAATGAGTAACTGCTACTCTACGTGGTGGTGGTGTTTTCGGACTTGCCGGTGTCCGTACTGGGGATGGTTTCGGTGATGGCATGGGGATTGCTTTAATATGAACGGGTTCGGCAATCATATCGTCTCCAAACATATCGTCCATATCTTCATCGTCGAGCACACTTATTACAGACTGTGACAATGAATAGTACATAGTATTGTCCATTTCTCTTTCGAAACTTGCAAACGGATCTGGTCTCTTGGGTGACGTGATTAAAGCTCGACGATCTTGTTCTTCGAGAATTGGTTCGTCCATTATTCCAAATTGATCGGCACGTAAGCTTCGTTCCTGAATGGGATCCAATAAGCTTTCTGTTTGCTCTACCAATCGTCGGAGATGCTGTCGAGGTAGTCGTTCGTCGAGCGGCAGAAGATTTCTCAGCCGTCTGAACCTGTTTCTTAAGGTCATAAAGTCAGCCGATCCTTGTAGACTTCTGGCCAAGGCCATATGAGTCGGACTAACTTTAATACGTTTCGGTGTAACTATTCGATCCGCGCCAAACATATCGTCCGTGTGCATATCTTCGTCGCCGAGTATTCCGGCGTCATCGTCGTCTTCAATGAATTGTTCTTCGGGTGGTAGATCACGATCTGATATCATTTCAGGTGGGGATATGTCTGCTAAATAAGGATCCGGTGCATAATCAAGCACCGAATCGTCGACACCGCTGGGGAATGACTCTTCGTCGATTGCTTCGACGGGAAGAATGTCTTCAATTCTTGGCTTATATCGGCCGGTTGGATGATACAAAGGTCTTGGGGTTGGAGGACGTGGAGCGGCTGGTGGCATTGGAATGCTCCGCATATGTGGCGGCTCTGCTATGTCATCTGAACCGAACACATCTTCCATTTCGCGTTCCGACATGAAGCTATCTTCGCCCGGCATTTCTTCGTATATTCTTCGATTCAAGAAGTCCGAATCGTAGAAGTGACTTGGCCTAGTCGCATCTGATGGATCGGTGAAGTACTTTAAGCTCGAATCCAGCTGTTTTTCGAAACTTGCCAATGGATCGCGATCAAGTGGACGCGGCTGAAACGGCGAGTCTACTCGTTGTGCTAATCGCTCAAACACTACTTCCTGTGCAGCTAATTCGCGCAAATGTTCGACGGGTAATTGCTCTTCAAGTGGTGGCATTCCCTGTAGTTTTCGTAATCGATTTCTCAAGTCTTGGACTTCTTTCGATTGTTGCATGGTTTTCTCGATAAGAAGATCGGTACGACGTGGTCGCTCCCATCGAGGTGGTGTAACCATATGCGGACCGAAAATATCGTCCGTAATCAATTCGGCCGATTCATAGAAGCTTGGACCTGAATGGTCTTGAATAGGTGCTTGTACAGCTTGTTCTTCTAAACGCGGTGGTGTCTGTTGTTGATCTTGCTGCTCTTCGAATCCGCTCGGAATGAAGCTTAAATATTCCGCACTAGTATCGCCTGGGAAAGATTCTTGGGAAATGTGTCCATCAGGAATAGTTTCCGGTAAAAGTAACGGCGGCTTATACGGCCGTGTCATATGATACAAGTGTGAAAACTTAACAGTTTGTGCCGGTTTTGGTTTTTTCGGTGATGGCATTGGAATTTCTCTCAAGGGAACTGGTTCAGCCACTGCATCGTCTGCAAACATATCCAGCATTTCGGATTCAGACAAAAAACTTGGTTCTCGTTCTGCTTCTCGTCTCCTACGCATACTTTCGTCCATTCGACGCTCATAGCTATCGAACGGATCTTTTTGTTGCGGTGATGCAATCAATGGACGGGCGGATTGATCTTCTAAGACTGGTTCGTCCAAAAGTCCAAAACCACCTTCCTTTATGTTCTTGAAAGCAATCGGATCCAGGAGCCTCTCTTCGGCTTCTTTAAATTCCTGCAAATATGGAGCCGGAACTATTTGCTCAATAGGTGACAAATTTCGCAAAGCTCGTATTCTATTGCGAAGATTTTGTACCTTTTTCGCGACGCGAAAGCTTTGTTCCAGTATCATCTTAGTTGGAGACTTTGGGAAGTGACTTAACGGTAGGATATTTTCATCACCAAAAACGTCATCGGTCTGCAATTCTGCACTACCTAGAATCCCGATGTCATCGGTTGAATCCTGTCCACGTCGGTCTCGCAATTTGGCTGCTCTTCGAAGTACATCACTAAATTCTCTCGATCCGACATAATTGGCCGGATCCGTCGAGTAACTTGGATATCTTACTTTACCTTTCATATCGGATGGAACTTCGCCATCGAAAATATGCTTCAGGATTTCTTCGTCGTCGGCATCGATATCAAAGTGTTCAGTGATATCAGTAACACCAGATACCATTTCGGGTTCACTGAACTCCTCCAATAATTCTTCAGGTAGAGGTTCCTGCGGAATTCGTCGAGGCCGGGCTGGCGATGGCCGTTTATCCATAAAATACAAATGCGAATATTGAACTTGTTTTGGTGTAGAAGCGGCTCTCTTTGGCATCGGGATGTCTCTCATTGGAAGCGGTTCTGCAATCATTCCTTCGTCAAACATGTCACTGGCCATTTCGTCCTCTTCGATAATACTCAAATCAGCGCTCATAAAGGCAGCGGCACGTTCGTCGAGAATCTCATCCAAGACTTTCGCTTCGTATTCAGCAAACGGGTCGGGTTTTTTCGGTCTTTCAACTAACGGTGCACCAAGATCTTCCTCCAAAATCGGTTCATCCAATAGGCCCGGGAATGGCTCGCGTAGGCTTCTATTAACTATGGGTTCCATAAGGTTTTCTTGCGC
This sequence comes from Beris chalybata, assembly GCA_949128065.1. NCBI lineage: Eukaryota > Metazoa > Arthropoda > Insecta > Diptera > Stratiomyidae > Beris > Beris chalybata. The sequence continues at coordinate 133,615,007 of OX421894.1, forward strand.
TTCTATGAATTTCTTAATACCTTCTAACGGTACTTGAAGGTTATCAGCTGGCGGAAGACCTTTTTTTCTTCGATATTTATTGACAAGGTCATGAACATCGAATGACTGTCTTATGCTTTTGGCTAAAGCTGCTCTAGTAGGTGTAATTTTTCGGATTCGACTTGGCGACATGATTTGATCATCGCCGAAAATATCGTCCGTTTCCATTTGTGTATGCTGGAAAATTTCTTGTGCAGTATCGAATGTACCTTCGGTTTCGTCGTCGCCTTCAAGAGCCTCACCGGCACCAGAAGCCAATTCGGGAGCTTCTATCTCTTCGACGTAGTCCTCCACTCCACTCAAAATGAAACTGGATTCGAGAAATTTATCGGTCGGAAAGGATTCTTCATCAATGTAACCAAAGGGTAATATATCTTCCATTTTTTGTTTGTAGGGTCGTTCCATATGGTACAGATGACTATGTCGGACAAGAGGTGGACGTCTCGGTGTAGATCGTATTGGTTGCGGGATTTCACGCATTGGAACCGGTTCTTCGACTTCTTCGTCACCAAAAATATCATTAAAGTCCATTTCATCGTCTTCCATAAGACTCTCATTGGCTGGTATGCCAACAATTCGACGATTTAAGAACTCATCATCGTACACTAGTCGTGGTTGACGATCATCGGCAATAGATGAATCGTCTGTATAATACTTCAGGCTAGAATCCATCCTTCTCTCGAAACTCTCCAATGGATCTCGTTTTCGAGGAGTTGGAACACACTGAACAAGTGCTTGTTCAAGTACTTCGTCCTCGATCGATGCATCCAATAATCCTGGTCGATCATCTAAAAACGGTTCGTATATGTAAGGATCAAGCAAATCTTGATCAACGTTGGATTCTTCTGCTATAGCTTGCTGGTATCTCCTTGATTTTGCCGCTTCGAATCGATTCCTAAGTGCTTCAAAGGCTCTTGTATGTTTTTGAGCTTTAGCAAGTAGTACAGGTGACGGTTCAACTACTCGATCATCGCCAAAAATATCGCTTGTTTCCATCTCCGAATCGGACAAGAAGCTTCGATTATCTGTCGGTCTTTTATAGACAAACTTGGCAGCATCTTCCGGAAAATCGTCACTTTCTTCTCCGCGTTCAATACGCTCTACGTCGCGCCGAAAACTTTCAGCCCACGGCCCATATTTATACGGCCGTGCATCACCAGGCTTCAGGCGCTTTAGCTTTGCGTCCAAGTACCGATTTAAGACTGCTTCGTTCATCGGCGGTGTATATCCTTTTGGTTGAACTTCCTTGAGCGATTCATCGAACTGCTCAACATAAACCTGTTGCATTGGTTCAACGCCTGATAAATTCAAAACACGTCTTCCCACCCTTACGCCACTACGTCGCGGTGTTTCCTGATCGGTTGGACGCACATGCCGATCGCCATCCCTGAAAACAATATTCGGATCTGCTACTTCTTCATCGCCGAATATATCGCCTATTTCCATTTCGTCGTCGAGAAGAATCTCGGCTCTTTCAAGTTCTTTAATGGACGTAGGAATTGGAAGCAAACTCACACTTCTGATTTGCTCGTTGCCGAATACGTCGTCAAAATCCATTTGATCGTCCTCCAAAATCGATGGATCTTTATCTTCGTCCGGGAATTCGGTATACACGAACTTTTCAAAGCTTACCTCTTCGGGCTCAACCTCAACGTCCATTTCGTCGAATACAAGGCGTCTGGGTTGACCAGCTTTCAGCTGATTCAAACGATCCAAAGCATCTTTTCGCCGCGGTGTTAGACTGGCTCGTTGTTCGGAACGCGGTCTTGCAGCTCTACGGTCCATCATCCTTTTGTACGATCGGTCCCATGACGCTTCAACATCTTCTTGCTCTGGAGACTTTGGAAAAGGATCCGAGCTGGCTATACTCACCGCATCCACTTCATTGATAATTTGAAGCCGTTTTGGTTCTCGTCTGCGAGGACCTTTTCGACCATGTTTCGGCGGTTGATCTGTTAGTAAGAAATCTCGTTAAACTAAGAATCAACGATGAATAGGAAAAACAATACATTCAAGATCTTGGAAGACTTCTTCTGCAGGATAGAATGGTTCATCTTTGTCCAATCCAAATTCTCCAGGTTTGTACTTTCGGAATGGTCGCTTAGCTCCTTTTCGGAATATTTCAGGGGTTCTTGCTACTTTTGGATCTCTTCCTACGACTGTATTGAGATAACAAGTCTGATTCGTTTCTGAATTAAGAACAGAGCAAATTACATTGTTGCAGATCCTTTGGAAGAAACTTCTTAGCAAGTCGCTCCCGAAGTCGAGCCGGCATTTTAGCAAGCATGGCATCTTTTTGAGCAGCAAGCTCCTTTTCACGATCGCCTTTTTCGTTTTCGTCCTTGTCTTCGTCTTCCTCGGCGATATTTTGAAATGTTTTTCCGGTATGCAATTTCTGCTTGCTGGAGATATTTTTCAGATTTCTGGATGGGTAGGGAAATGATTTTTAGTTTGTTCACAATTAGGATTTCCGGTCAAACCTTTTGCGCCCTGTTCTTATACTACCGGTTTCCCGATGAGGAGATGTAACCTTTGGCCCTTTGTCAATTCTAAGTTGAAATTATTTTAAAACATGATTAGCAGTTAAGCACAATTATTCTTACATGAAATTCACATCTGATAAGATCTCAGATCGTCGAATAATACCATCTTCGATAACATCTTGAAAGAGCTGAGTGTGTATAGACTTGGACGTGAGTGAATCCTTCAATGATCCAGACCTAAAACGGTCAGTCGAGATTCGATCACAGAACGTTCTTTTATCACCAATACATACCCTTCAATAGCATTGACATCAGTAAACTGATCACTTTTCCCTTGCCGATCCAGCTTCCCACTTTTTCGACTAACTTTTTTTTCGTTTGACGCCTGCAATACCGCTTTAGCCAACATACTAGTTTCCGGACATTCGGCAACTGTTAGACTAAGATATCCTTTCGGTATGATTGCTTTGTCTAAATTGTCCCATGTTTTGACTTCTTCCGGTGACGATGCATAGAAGAAATGCGCTCCAAACTGGGGTATTGTTTGTGTAGCCACATAGTCACAAAGATCGCCCGAGAACTCCAACGTGATCGGTGGTTTACCGATTTTCTCGAATTCATTTTTCAGAATTAAGCGTGCTATATCGGCTGGTTGATAAGCCCACGAATATTGGGTCAAGCCTTTTTGCATATCGGGAGGGTCTATGAATGGTCCTACTAAACGTTTTCGCTGCAAACATATCAGCAGAAGCTGTATGGCGTGTAGTTTTGTCCGCTTCTCAGCCGCATCCTCTGATGCCTGAAGGAACTTTATCCATTTTATGGCTTTTACGCGATCTTAAAAAATAGTATAATATAATATTATAATTGGACTCTGGATGGAAGGATAGCAAAGAACACCCTTCCCCATAATACCACCTTGATCAAAAAGTTCCCGGAATAACGACCATGTGGCGCTTTTATTGTTCAGATTTGAGTTGTTTTTTTTTGTTAAGTTGGTACATCTGTTGTTGACATTCCCTCTAAATCTTAGCGTCATAGCTTGACATTTGCAAAAGTTACGTTGCCAAGAGTACATCTATCTCTGTGTGTTGGCGATTTTATACAATTTCAGAAACAGATTTAAATTTGCAACAACTAACTGGTATTAATTTTTGCGTAAAAAACGGATTTAATGGTGCGCGAACGTTGGAAATGTTGGAAAAGTGTTTCGGCAATGATTTTCTAAAGGAAACGGTCGTTTACCAGTGGCACGAGCGGTTCAAAAGTGGTTGTGAGTCAAGTCGTGAGTCAAAGAAGGCAATGCTCAAGGTTTTCATGGATTACAACGGTGTAGTGCATCATGAAGTTTTGCCAGAAGGCCAGACAGTAAACAAAGAGTATTTTTTGGGCGTTATGAAACGTTTGCGTGAAGCAATTCGCCGAAAGAGACCAGAATTGTGGGCAGAAAACTCGTGGATTTTGCACAATGATAACGCACCGTCGCACAGAGCTATCATTATTCGTAACAAATACCATCCAACAGCCACCGAATTCACCTGATTTGGCTCCCTGTGACTGTGGATTCCGGGAACTTTTTGATCAAGGTAGTATACCTCATTATGGTGACCTATTTATCTAAAACAGAAACCTTCATTCGCTCGAACCTTCAGTGAGTTCAGAGTTTCAAAAATATATTTAACTGGTCCTGCCAAATAACACCTACATGACCTTATCGATCACTTACCCTTTTCATCAGCTAGATCAATTGCAAATGTTTTTGCTATTCGCAAATATAATTCGGTATGATTGCGAGACGAAGCCATATTCAAATTTTAACGGATAAATTTTGAAGATACAACACGGGGTTGGTAGGAAATTCGAACTAAACATTCGTTTAGTTCCCACCAAAAAAAAAAACACTATTCAAAATAAATTATAAATATAGACAATTACAAAAATTACGAAAATTGACTATTAATTTTAAATTTTAATTTATGCAAACATTGTCAGGATAATTCAAAACAAAATGACACTAAAGTCTGGGTTATCTTTGTGTGGGGATTTTTATAAATTTGGTCAAAAAAGAGTTGGGGGGGGGGGGGAAACTTAACGCAGTTGTTGATCGGATTCCAAGAAACGACTTCGTTTTTTCTTGGAATCCACCTGAGTTTAAGCAGTTCTGTGTCGAATTCAAAGACAACGGAGAAAAGATAGAAGTCAACAAGAAAGATTAGAAATAGTGTGGGTGATTGAACGGAGCCTTGTGGGTTGCTGGATAGGTTGAAGAAAGGCATTAAATGAGTACAATATTACTCGCGAAGGACTCTTAATAATAATAATATTCAGTGTGATTCAAAGTCCTGTAGACCTGGGTCGATATTAGACCCTGACTGGAGTACAACTCACATATCTAGTCTGGAAAACCTAAAACTTATCTCTCTTTGCTTGACCATGTTCAGAGATGTCCTTTCCGACTTATTGGAGACGATGCCATTACGGCATCTATTGACTTCCTCGAACATTGCCGAAATGTTGGAATATCTAGCATCTACTACAGCTATTTCCACGGTCGTTGCAGTAACTAAATTGCTTGTCTTATTCCTCATTTAAATCAATTTCCTCGTAATATTCGTTCAGCTATACTCTCCCCACGATTTCCGCATGGTAGTCACCTTGGCCCTCTTCTTTTTCTCATTTTTATTAATGATGTTTTTGATCTGTTTCAATATGCGTCATTAGAGATGGGTCGTTCAGGAGTGAACTGTTCCAAAAGAACGCTTCATTGAACTGAGTGAGTGAAGTAGCTCAGTCATTTTGGTGAACTGCAGTTCCATTGGACACGTGACAAAAACTTTGACCGATCTTTTTGTTTTCATCACCTTCTAGATGTAGTGACCTTTTTTTTGGTCCTCATCTGGGTACTTCTACTGACGAAACGATAGAAGGAAGAGCTCCTGAACTACTTCACTGAACTGTACTGAACTTCTTTTTTCTTGGTCCTCATCTTCTACAACTTCTTGACGAAAGGAAGAAACGATGGAACGAAGAGTTCCCGACCTACTTAACTGTACTGAACTTTTTTTGTTGTCCTTTTTAATCTACTAACAAGGAAGGAACGATGGAGCGAAAAGTTCCGAAACGACTTCACTGAACTGTACTGATTTTTTATTATTGGTCCTCATCTTCTACATCTACTGACGAAAGGAAGGAACGATGAAACGAAGAGCTCCTGAACTACTTCAATGAATTGTACTGCCCATTTTTATTCTGGTCCACATCTTCTATATCTACTTACGAAAGGAAGGAACGAAGAGTTCCGGAACTACTCCATTGAACTTGTTCCTAAAAGTGGGTGACTCGGAGTGAAGCACTTCGCTGAGAGGAACTGCTTTAACCATCTCTATGCGCTGTTGAGTACAGCAATATCACAAGGATATTGCAGTTGGAGATTGTTTTAATTGTCTGAAAATGGTTTCGGCCTTCGTAAGAAGTCCACAGATGAAACCAAGAAGAGGGTAATTGTCACCAAAAGAGGAGGCAGATTTACCCAGAGTTTTTTTTATAAGCTGAAAGAAAAAAATGTTTAACAGATTGGAAAGTATGTTTTACATAAAAAAATTAAAGTCTGGTTAATGACTGCTTCTTCTTCTAAAAATACTTAATAATCCTTAAAACCGTTTAATATTTTTCCAAATTTTTTTTTTTATTTACAGTAGGCCATTCTTTCGGTCCAAGCACATTTTGGATTAGGGCCAATGCCCCCCTGCCCCCCACAAATGACGTCCCTGCCCCCCACAAATGACGTCCCTGCCCCATATGTACATCGCTTGGTAGACAAGAGTAGGGAGGCTTGAGTTTTTTCAATGTGTTTTAGGAGGGAGTAGGGGGTAGAGAGGAGGGTGGTGGGTGAGGGGATAGAGAAAGTAGATGAGGGGGAACAATATATAGGGTAAGGGGTAGAATGATAAGAGTACACAGAGGGAGGGTATACAGTGGGGGGGGGGGGGGTGTGAAGGATTGAATTTGGAGGGGTAGGGGGTAGAGAGGTGGGTGGGGGTGAAGGGGATAGAGAGAGTAGATGAGAGGGAGCAATATGTAGGGTGAGGGGTAGAACGATAAGGGTAAACAGAGGGGGGTATACAGTGGGAGAGTGACGGGTTAAATTTTGGATGGGTAGGGGGTACAGAGGTGGGTGGGGGTACAGAGAAAGTAGATGAGGGGGAACAATATGTAGGGTGAGGAGTAGAATGATAAGGGTACACATAGGGAGGGGGGTATACAGTGAGGGGGTGGAAGGTTGAATTTTGGAGAATGGGGTTTAAGATGAAAAGTAAGGGGTTAGAGAGGGGTGAGGAAAATCAGTTATTTAAAAAGGGATAGGTAAAGGGGGGGGGGAAGAGATAAAAGTAGTATTTCAAATTGTATGGGTGTTTTTACTGTCGCTTTTTCGTTTCATCGAGTTTCAAATCACAACGTGGCTAAAGAAGTTTTCACTTCAAAAAACCTCGTCAGTGTCCGAGAATGTGATAAGCTAAAAAAAATGACCTCAGTGTCTGCTACAATGTGATAACCAAAACAAAAGGTCCTCAGTACGGAAATATACGGCAATCCATGAGCAGAAACGAACTATGGGCGGGACTCACTGCAAACTACTTCGTTCATGTCACTTATGGGAACGTTTTTCCGAACTAGTTCGTTCGCGAACTATACAACCCTTCTACACAGATCAATGAAGTTTGTTCTCTTATTGATTTAAGTTCTGGTAGCTTTGCTTTTACGACTATTTTAATCAATGTCCGGAGATTTAATTATCTTTGAAGATTTAATTTATATTGAAAATGAACATATTATTTTTTATTTTTTTTTTTTTATACAAAATAAATTGAACAGTATTCACCGAAAAACCTTGTATTTTCAATGAACACATTAGTTACTGCTTTGTCCAATTATCAGTAAATATTTTTCTTAATTTTCCTTTTTTTATATATATATTCGTAGTCTGTAAATATATATACCGTGGTGGCCAAATAAAAGTTAACACCTATAAATATGTGGTGATATTGCCTCCACATAACGATATCTGATTATAAATAAAACGAACTGGTCTTAATTTATTTAATTTTAGTGTTATACTTAAAATTTGTAAAACTTAAAAACAAAACATTTATTTATCTTGAAGGTACAGCCACTTTTATGTTTTATCAGCAAAATGAGCATTTTCGCAATAAAAGTTTTTAAATTGAAAATTACCAACTATTTTGGATTCTTAACAGGGAATTTGTATAGAAAGTTACTAGTAGGTAGGTAGGAGCAATATTCTTTAATGAATAGCTAAAACTAATATTTTGTGTATCCTCCGCGAGCCTTGATGACAGCGTCAATCCTTCGAGGCATAGATTTTATCAAAGTTTGACAGTAATCGATGCTTATGTCGTTCTTCCAAGCGTCTTTGATGGCGTTTTTGAACTCCTCCTTAGTCCTTGGTCTCCGACTTGCCACTTTTCGTTTGAGTTCGGCCCAACAATTCTCGATTGGGTTTAAATCTGGGCTGTTTCCTGGCCACCAAGTGTGGAAATTCCCCTTTCTGCGACGAATTCTTTAACCTGTTGTATTGAACTGTTGTTTGTAAAAAAAACACAACTTACCCTACGAGCGCGATGACATGGCGCAGAGTCATCTTGAAAAATTGGGTCGTAAATGACTGGGAAGAGCCTATCCATCGACGGTATCAAATGGTTGTCAATTATGCTGATGTAACTGATCGCATTCATTGATCCTTCTATAAAAGCCAAATCCCCGGTGCCAAAATAGGAAATGCAACCCCAAACCATGTAACTCAGAGGGAATTTGTTTCGAGTCACTACACAGTCTTCGTGAAGTTCCTCTCCGATTCTGCGACGTACATACTGCAATCCGTCCGATTGGTTCAGGTTACATTTTGATTCGTCGGTGAAGAGTACTCTCTTCCAGTCATTTTCCGACCAATTTCGATGAGATCGGGCGAAGTGCAGCCTCAATGTCCTCATTTTAGCCGTTAAAGATGGTTTTTTTCGGGGTCGCCGAGCTAAAAGTCCACCTAACTGTAGCCTTCTTCGAACAGTTCTGTCGCTAATAACTGTTCCAGTCGCTTCCTGAAAGTGCTTGTTAACTTCCCCAGCGGTTCTTTTTCGGTCGCTTAGGCTTAAGTTCTTAAGATGTCGGTCATCTCTCTCGGTCGTCTTTTTGTTCCCAAGTCCTGTTCCTGGTTTCCGCTGGAGAGGTCCTTTCGCGTTTTTTATCAAAATTTTTGACAGTCACATGGCTACAACCAATTCTTCTGGCTATAGCCTTAGTGGAAAGCGCTTCGTTGTTTAACGCGATAATACTCCCTTTTTTCACTACGCAACTGTGGTGTCATGTTTACGCATTAACGGCTCAACTACAATAAACGCTTGGCAGCAGCCGACCTTGCCAAGAAACCGACAGGTAGTTAACAACAAACCGACTGGTAGTTAACAACAAACCGACTGGTAGTTTGTTGTGTTTTAGGCCTTGGAAGAATTATTTTGACTTAGAAAAGTCAAAATAATTGAAGGATAGGAATGGTTCGGGACAGAATGGGCCAATTCCGCCTACGTCCGAATTGGTGGCTGAAGTAGAACGGAAGCGACACGCTTGCTGGCGACCGGGACTAGCTACGGCAGTGTGGGGGTGGTTCTTGTTCTGACTTCAGACCATAAACCCTAGGCCTAGACAACAAAATTTCGTGTCGGCTTACTCCAGGGTGATTAAAATTGGGACTATCTTCCCAATAGGTCGTGAAAGACCAAGAAGCGGTGGAGTTGCGCGACTTCGCGATTTGTCAGGGCGCTTAGGTGTAAGTAGCGCCCTGCTCTGCCCACCCTACCTCAGCCACGACTGTCCTCTAGAACATTTCGCGTCGTGGCCCCTTATTGAGGTTCGGGGTTAAGGAGCTAAACGCTCGGGTTCACTATAAATGGCTCTTTCTAGCCGTTAATCATCATTAAGGAGATTATTATCACTAAAAAAAAACGACCATACAAAATTGCTGGAAAAGAAAACCCAAAAAAAAAGAAAAAAGGAAATCATGCAAAATATAATATAATATAATAAAAAAAGAAACAAAATCAAAACTCACCCCATTTGTTTATTTCATCCTTTTGGTTCTCTCTCGTCCTAATTCCTCCTATCTTCAAATTTCCTACTTCTTTTCTTCTATTTCCTACTTCTCTACTTCAAATTTTCATCTTTCCTTTCTTCAAATTCCCTATTTCCTTTCTTCTAATTTCCTATTTCTCATTCTTCAAATTTTCATCTTTCCTTTCTTCAAATTCCCTATTTCCTATCTTCAAATTTTCATCTTTCCTTTCTTCAAATTCCCTATTTCCTTTCTTCTAATTTCCTATTTCTCATTCTTCAAATTTTCATCTTTCCTTTCTTCAAATTCCCTATTTCCTTTCTTCTAATTTCCTATTTCTCATTCTTCAAATTTTCATCTTTCCTTTCTTCAAATTCCCTATTTCCTTTCTTCTAATTTCCTATTTCTCATTCTTCAAATTTTCATCTTTCCTTTCTTCAAATTCCCTATTTCTCATTCTTCTAATTTCCTATTTCTCATTCTTCAAATTTTCATCTTTCCTTTCTTCAAATTTCCTATTTCTCTTCTTTTCTTGTAGAAATTCGTCGGGCGGCAGATATTCTTCTTCGCGACATTCGGACAAGATTGAATTTTCGTACGGCCGACGTTTCTTGTCACACCCGGGACGATTAACGGGCACGACGCGTGTATTTAACTCAACACGAAATTTTAGTTAATTGCTCGATTCGCGAAAACATTCACAAAACATTTCCATTCACTTTGAAACTTGTTTTTCATTCGGTTCATTGGAACCCCTTTTCCTATCTTCCAGATCTTTCACATGGCTGTCACAAGTATGAAGATGGCTTCTCGTGTCACATTTAATTGATACGCGAAGTGTTGCAGCTTTTGAACCCGAACCAACAGCGTTTGCAATCCGATGCCTTCAAAATTCTTCGGTGGCTCTGGCCACCCACGTTCTTCGGATTTTACGGCAAAATGACCACTCAATCGTCGCAGGGAAGGTGTTGTCAATTCCAAAAAATAACTTTCACGCCAGACGTCTACCGTTTGCCGTGTTCTTCCTATTCGAACCTTTTTCCACAATTCATTAGCCCGCAACTAAGCGATTCTTATGTTAATATTTGCACCGAAAAGACGAGGATTAAACGCAAAATCCGTTCAGCACAGAAAAAAATTGAAACAAAAAAAAATTCACCAATTTAGTTTTTGGTTTAACTTTGCACAACGAGTACGAACTTATGCGGTGTTTTACTGAAAAGCGTTACGAGCACGACTACGTTTGATTAAGCAAACATTTTGAAAAATCTAACCACGAGAAATGTTTTACGGTAGTTTGTTAACGCGAACTATACGAAACTAAATCGTGTATTACTTGACAGCTGCAAAGTCAACGATCAACTCTCGAGTCGCGTCCGATGCATAGAGCGCTCCGAGGTCAGGTTCTCGTTATAATTAATTTTATTATAATTTCTTTTAGTTTTATTTGATGAATTTTCAAGATGCTGTGGTAGTTAAATACGAAATAAATTCAAATTTGTCTGACGCAATACTAGAATACCACTGCCATCGTTATCAAAACGAAACACACAATCCGATTTCTAACCTCAATAATTTGGCGGTGGTTTTTTTCTAAGCCTGTTTTAAAGTTTTTTTCTTCCATCGATTGCTGCAATTAAAACGAAAAGGAAAATGGCAGAAGATGACGCCTATTCCGGTACGGTTCTAAACCAGCCGCTTTCAATTAGGTAAGCTTTTCGCCGTTCGACTTATTTTCACCACGACACTTAACCCGAAAAACTCGACAGCGATCTGCGCTACACTTCGATGTCCGCCATTTGCACCGTCTCCTCCTCTACGTTTCTTCGGTGGCAGGGTTGTCGCCACTTTCTGTGGATCCACACGATACTCGAATGACATTTTTCGAGGATCGAGTGGATCCACAGAAATGTTAACGAGATTGGTGTTACCAGCCAGCGGCGACTCAACAACATAGGCGGCTCGCCGTTGGTTTCCCAGCGCCGAACCGACTAAAGAAAGTCGTCGCTTTTGGTCGGTCTCATGCGCACGACTGAGTGCCGGGCAATCGGTGTGCTCCCTCGGATCACTGCCTCAGATCCTTGGAGTGGTAAGTCCCCAGACGTTTGCCTCCTAGATCCTCCAATTCATATCGTGAGTTGCCTAGCACACGACGAATTCTGCACTTGAGGAACTTCTTCGCCAGCTTGGCATTATAATTCTGCGCGGCTGTGGACAAGGAAAAGTTTCTACGGAATACCTCCTGTCCTACACAAAATTGTGTTTTAGCAGCACGCAGATTATAACGCCTGCTGCTGTCCTCATGTGCGACTCTTATTTTCGTCTGCGCCAGTTGTCTCACGATAGGAATTCCCTCTCGAGGTCGAAGCTGTACATTTGACTCTCCCAACGCTCGCAAATGCTTCAGCAGTTCGTAGTCCTTCCCGTGCAACATCATGTGATTCCCAAACAAAACCTGATAAGGAGAAAATCCAGTGGCTTGGTGGAGTGAGCTACGAAGAGCACATCCAATTTTGCTTAGACTCTCATCCCATCGTGTTTGGTCATCAGTGATGAATGCTCGAATTCCGGCCAGGATGGACTGATTGACACGCTCCGAAGCATTCGCTTGCGGTGAGTAGCTCGGGGTGTACAGGTGTTTAACTCCGTATTTGTTCAGCATGGTGTTAAACACATTCGACCTAAATTGAGAGCCGTTATCGGAGAGGATTGTCTCAGGTGTTCCAAACGTATGGAAGACCTGCCCCTCCAAGTAGTTTGTGATCTCTTCAGCAGTGATCCGCCCCAAAGGATGTAACAGGGGAAATTTGGTAAAATGATCCAAGACGATCAAGATAGCGATCTTACCCCGTTTGGTACGTGGATATGGTCCAAGTACGTCGATGTACAGATGTTGGAATGGCTGATCAGTCTGGAACGGTTCTCCCATAGGCGCTCGTAGAGGTCTGTTCGGGGACTTTGTCTCTTTGCAAGTGTCGCACGCCAGAACGTAGGTGCGTACTTGTGTAGCCATTCCGGGCCAGTACAAAAATCGCCTGACTCGCTCTAGCGTTTTGGCATAACCACCATGGACCGTGGTGTCTGCCTCGTGCGCCTGAGCGATCGCAGCTGACGTAAGGCTCGATGGAATCCATAATTTCCAGGCCCTGTCTTCAGCAATCGGGTCACCGTTGTGAGGCTCTGTGCGCTTATACACGAAACCATCCCTCACGCATACGTCAGGAAGCCGATCGGCGTTCGCATCGACGGTGGACACTAACTCTTTATATTCTTTGCCAGAGAATTCTGGAGAGTCCATATCCACCATCGGTGCCACATCGATCAGCGCGTTTAATCCCTCTTCGTATACACGAGAGAGAGCGTCGGGTACAACGTTCAGGCTCCCTCTTCGGTGCTCGATTGTGAAGTCGTAACCTTGGAGTTTTAAACTCCATCTTGCCAACCGTCCTTGTAGGTCTTTCTGCGACATGAGCCATTTGAGACTTGCGTGGTCCGTAATGATTTTGAACGCAGTCCCTTCTACATAGGCTCGAAATTTTTTCACGCTCAACACAGCTGCATAACACTCGAGTTCGGTTACGCTGTAGTTGCGTTGAGCGGAAGTGAGCTTCTGTGACATATACGCCACTGGAGATTCCGATCCGTCGTCGTTTTCCTGAAAGAGAACGCTACCCACCCCTGATTTACTGGCGTCGCACTGGATTACGAAAGACCTCTTAAAATCAGGATTGATTAATAAGGGGGCTCTCGTCAACAAGTCTTTCACTAATAGGAAGGAAGTTTGTGCCTCTGTAGTCCAAGCAAACTGGTTGGACTTCTTTAGAGTGTCTGAAATCGGTGAAACAGTCGCAGCAAAGTTGGGAACGAATCGTCGATACCAGCCTGCCATACCAAGAAAGCGTCGAACTTGACGTGCGGACTTAGGCGAAGGGTAATCGACGATGGCTGAAACTTTGTTGGGATCCGTTTTCAAGCCTCCTTCTCCAACGATGTAACCGAGGTATTTCACCTCTTTCAGACAAAACTTGCTCTTGTTGACGTTAATGGTCAGGCCAGCCTTTCGCAAACATTCTGCGACTTCTGCCAATAAAACCAGATGTGAATCGAAATCCTCAGAAATTAACAGCAGATCGTCCAAATATACGAATACCTGCTCCTTCAGCTCGGGTAGGATGACTTTGTCCATCAAACGACACATCCTTTGCGGCGCGTTGCATAACCCAAAAGGCATGCGAGTGTAGTGATATAGAGGCCGGCCAGGAATGGTAAACGCTGTATACTCCCTGGATTTGTTCTCGAGAGGAATCTGCCAAAAGGCGTCTTTGAGGTCCAGGCTAGTAATAAAATTGGCTCGCGGCAAACGACTTAAGATACCATCAATGTGTGGTAATGGATAAGCATCCTTCTTCGTCACACTATTGACTTTGCGCGAGTCCAAACATAACCTGACCTTGCCTGGCTTCCTCACGAGAACCACAGGCGAGCTCCATGCACTCTGGCTGGTCTCTATAACGCCAAGTGCCCTCATGCGATCGATCTCGTCATATAAGAGTTTTTGGATCGCAGGAGACACAGGATAATGTCGCTGTTTGATGGGACTTGCATCACCAACGTCTATACTGTGTTGTTCGACGTTGGTCACACCGAGTCCGTATACTTCGTATGATGGAAATTTGGACTTTACCATTTCCAACCTCTTTACATCTGTGGGCGTTAAATGGTGGGCATCCGGAGCTATCAGTTGCGATGCAGTATCGGGAGTATCGACCGCGCTGATAATGCTGGGAGCTAGTTGGAATGATCGCCAGAAATCTACCCCTAGGTACAATTTCTGCGACAGGCTCGGCACTATATACAAGGTAATGGGTTTGGTAATACCACGAAAAGTAATATCGGTGTTTACCGTGCCCAAAACTTTCTGTGCAGCACCATCAGCGGTCTTCACCTCTTGACAGACCGGTCGATAATTCACCTGTGCATCATGGAGACGTTGTAAAGCGTTTGCCCCCAGGCAACTGATGCTCGCCCCACTATCGAGGAGTCCTTCAACGTCCACTCCGTACAAGGATACCATGGCGTACGGACGTATGTCCAACGGATTGGTAATGATGGTAGAGAGGATCGCTTTCTTTTTTTCACGCACCATCCTCCAGAATGTACGAAGGCGCAAGATTGATTTACTGCGACCGGATCCACTCGTTAGTGATGATACCTGATCACCACTTGCGATTGAAGTAGGCGCAAAAATTCGCTCTCGAGCCTCCATATATTCCTTTAGCCGAAGGTGGTATGGCTTGAGAGGATGGCGGGAATGTCGTCTTGGATGTTCTTTTGCGATAAGGGCTTCTTCAGGCCGGGAAACAGCCGGCTCCGTCTTATCGCTTGGTCTCGTTAATAATTTGACGTGCGGAGTGTTGATCGTCGATGAAATGGGTTTGGATGCTTTTACGTTAAAAGGATGGGAATTGGGTTCAGAGAATGTTGTAGGTAGGGTATTAAAATTTGGAAGGGTATTGTTAGGGGTTGAAAATTTGGGTAAAGTTGTTTCATTTGGGCTGTCTAATTGAAATTGGGACGTGGAATTGGAGTGGTGAACAGATTTTCCTACTGCTGTCGGGATGCAGTGTTCGGACGGGAGGGACCCGCTGTCCTTCCGTCCCTTCGGCCGTTTCCCGCCTTGCAATGGACGCAGTTGGGCTTTAGAACGTCAGCCCGACCACATCCATAGCAGAAGATGCCTTTCGCAGGCTCCGCACACTCACGATAGCCGTGACCTTCTTTCCTGCAATTCCAGCAGATCCAGGGGTTCGATAGTCCGGCCAAATCGACGGAAGAAGTCGTATCCTGATGTTCTTCCACGATTGGCTCATGTATCTCGTGGACTCTGGCCTGGTTCCACGGGGATGGTCTGGTGGCTTTTCGCGTGTCTTCCACCTGCACTACAAGCCGACGTAACTCGTCCATAGTGTGTACAGAGTGGAAGCACAACTGTTGCTGTGTGCTGCCCACCAGATTTCCGCGCACCAGAGCCACGAATTCGGACTCAATCATGGGAGCGTTCAGCAGTGAACGAAGCTCCGTCATGTCTTGTTCGAAGGACATGAAGGGCTCGTGTGGCGCTTGTCGTCTACCAAGCATCTGCTTCCGTAGCTCCCAATCCGTGCTGCGCTCTCCCCAGACCTGCAAGAATGCTACCTTCAGAGTATCCCAAGACGAGTTGTTATTGGACCGACGCCACAACCAATACCACTTGTTGGGCCTACCATCCAGCAGCAGATGGAAGCCCTGCGTCAGCAGATCTAAATTGCCGCGCAAGTCGCTCATCGCGAGAGTCTCGGCCCGAAAAATCAGCTCCTCTGCACGTAGGAGTTGGCTATCCCCGTTAAAACGCAAACGCCAATGCCTCAATGGGCTGTAGGAATTTCTTACACGATGATTAGGGCCGTGGCTAACGCGATCGCTGACCAACGCGGCCGCTCCGGTCCGCTGATCTGCCCTCCCAGCACGCGAGTCTCCCTCTGCTGCCGAATAATGGGCCCCCACCGGTCTCTGAGACGCCTGCTCTTCCCGAAAAACCCGTCTCATCAACTCTATCAGCTGATCTACTCCCAGCTCAGTTCGTACCACTGGCGAACGTGTACGCCCTGGCGCTGGATTCGTCGTAGCTGGGATACCTGTGTCACGGATATCGGACCAGCGTGGTCGTTCGCCTACTACCCTTTCCGGTGATGGTGGGATTGGATTTACGAGCTGGTTCACCCCCTGCTCTTGGCCAATTGAACCGTCAGGGGCGTAAAAGACCCCACCGCCGACCGTTTCCAGCGGAAAATCAAGATTTAACCGCCTTGGTGAAAGTCCGCCGGCCGCTGACTTCGCTCTGCTGCGTGTCACGGCTCCGGTTCTCGCTGTGGCGCCCTCCACGCCCCTAACGGTCCAATAGTCCTGCGGCTCCAGTGCCTGGCGACAATTGGGACACGTTTTGTGGCTCAGCACCCACTCCTCCACACAATGCAGGTGGAAAGTGTGCCCACATTTCGTCCGCGCTTCATCTTCGCCCCCCACGACATGTTGGCACATCGTACATATATCTTCCTCATTCCGCCTTAAAGGCGACCTTGGCAGTGGCATAGCAGACAGGTGAATGAACGAGTGATTGGTTGAGAGAACGAGTGATCAGATGTAAATGTGGTTGTTGTGATCGAATAATTGGTACAATTGTTCGATAGAATGCTAATGAATGTAAGTTGTGTATATTATTACTAATGGAGCAATTGAATTAAGTTTAATGACCGAGGGATGAAATGAATGAATGTTGCGCAATGAGGTGGACGACTAGTGAAAAAATTATATATCTGCGTGTCTATGAATCTACTGTGTTTTCGACTGTGTTTGATTGAGTGCGTAGTTTAGCTATAATCGAATGAATTTTGGATGTTCGAGTACAAAAAAAAACGAATGAATGAAGAATATATTCCTGACTATATGCGGGGTAAAGGAATTCAAAAAAAAATATGAATGAATGTTTGAACGCATTTAGACCGTGTGATCGTCAGAAGGAATGTATATATCCAAACCCGAAACGAATGAATGAACGCTATCACAAAATTGAATGAACGATGGAATGCGAAAATGGTTGTATGTCTAACAAAAAAAATATAACGAATGAACGATAGAATGAAACTTGAACCCAAGAATAAATGATTGTGTGTATGTTAATGTATGTGAGCGTATTTGAATTTAGAACAAAATGAACCCTCACGTCGTCGCAACCTTTCCCCTCCCCTCTATGCAGAACAAATCGCGAAGCCGATCTTGATCTTCCTCGCTCCATCGGGAAAATCCGGAACGCGATAAAATTTCAACAAAAAAAAAAATGGGGAAAAATAGCAATCAAGAAAAAAAATCAAAATAAAGCGCAAAAAAAAAATCCAAGTTAAAAATTTATCGTCAAAAGATTTATAAAAAAAAATTTAAGTATTCAAAAAAACTCTACGTTATTTCACAAAAAATATTCTACGTTACAAAGGAACTCTAAAAGGATGGATAAGGAAATAAGGTACTTAACAAATTTTCGACGAAATTTCCTATCATCTAACTCACCAATATTTTACAAGTATTTTTCCCAATTGTCTGACGACACGCCCGCCAAGACAGGGCATGCCCAGCACTCAAAAGGGTACTTGCAAAACAAAAGTGGAAAGAATCAGAAAGAATACGTTTATCCAACTTGCATCACATCAATCTCGTATGCAGACAATATTTCCCTTTCCTATGGAACCGAATTGGCGCCTAAAGGTTGCCAAAACGGTTCGTCAATAGGATCGTTCCATATTGCCTCCATACAGGTTCGATGAAATGTTCTGCTGTTGAAAATCTGAAAAGCTTGTACACTTGGACTTTGATTGCCGTTCAGGCGAAAATTCTGTCGCAAAACGACTAAGTTTTTTTTGTCCTTTTGCTCACCAACTTTTTGTACGGAATTTTTCTGACTCGCACGTGTTGATGAGCTACGCTTTGTGCACTAAGCGTAGCGGTGGCTAGCCCCACGTTGGGCGCCATTTGTTGTGTTTGAGGCCTTGGAAGAATTATTTTGACTTAGAAAAGTCAAAATAATTGAAGGATAGGAATGGTTCGGGACAGAATGGGCCAATTCCGCTTACGTCCGAATTGGTGGCTGAAGTAGAACGGAAGCGACACGCTTGCTGGCGGCCGGGACTAGCTACGGCAGTGTGGGGTGGTTCTTGTTCTGACTTCAGACCATAAACCCTAGGCCTAGACAACAAAATTTCGTGTCGGCTTACTCCAGGGTGATTAAAATTGGGACTATCTTCCCAATAGGTCGTGAAAGACCAAGAAGCGGTGGAGTTGCGCGACTTCGCGATTTGTCAGGGCGCTTAGGTGTAAGTAGCGCCCTGCTCTGCCCACCCTACCTCAGCCACGACTGTCCTCTAGAACATTTCGCGTCGTGGCCCCTTATTGAGGTTCGGGGTTAAGGAGCTAAACGCTCGGGTTCACTATAAATGGCTCTTTCTAGCCGTTAATCATCATTAAGGAGATTATTATCACTAAAAAAAAACGACCATACAAAATTGCTGGAAAAGAAAACCCAAAAAAAAAGAAAAAAGGAAATCATGCAAAATATAATATAATATAATAAAAAAAGAAACAAAATCAAAACTCACCCCATTTGTTTATTTCATCCTTTTGGTTCTCTCTCGTCCTAATTCCTCCTATCTTCAAATTTCCTACTTCTTTTCTTCTATTTCCTACTTCTCTACTTCAAATTTTCATCTTTCCTTTCTTCAAATTCCCTATTTCCTTTCTTCTAATTTCCTATTTCTCATTCTTCAAATTTTCATCTTTCCTTTCTTCAAATTCCCTATTTCCTATCTTCAAATTTTCATCTTTCCTTTCTTCAAATTCCCTATTTCCTTTCTTCTAATTTCCTATTTCTCATTCTTCAAATTTTCATCTTTCCTTTCTTCAAATTCCCTATTTCCTTTCTTCTAATTTCCTATTTCTCATTCTTCAAATTTTCATCTTTCCTTTCTTCAAATTCCCTATTTCCTTTCTTCTAATTTCCTATTTCTCATTCTTCAAATTTTCATCTTTCCTTTCTTCAAATTCCCTATTTCTCATTCTTCTAATTTCCTATTTCTCATTCTTCAAATTTTCATCTTTCCTTTCTTCAAATTTCCTATTTCTCTTCTTTTCTTGTAGAAATTCGTCGGGCGGCAGATATTCTTCTTCGCGACATTCGGACAAGATTGAATTTTCGTACGGCCGACGTTTCTTGTCACACCCGGGACGATTAACGGGCACGACGCGTGTATTTAACTCAACACGAAATTTTAGTTAATTGCTCGATTCGCGAAAACATTCACAAAACATTTCCATTCACTTTGAAACTTGTTTTTCATTCGGTTCATTGGAACCCCTTTTCCTATCTTCCAGATCTTTCACATGGCTGTCACAAGTATGAAGATGGCTTCTCGTGTCACATTTAATTGATACGCGAAGTGTTGCAGCTTTTGAACCCGAACCAACAGCGTTTGCAATCCGATGCCTTCAAAATTCTTCGGTGGCTCTGGCCACCCACGTTCTTCGGATTTTACGGCAAAATGACCACTCAATCGTCGCAGGGAAGGTGTTGTCAATTCCAAAAAATAACTTTCACGCCAGACGTCTACCGTTTGCCGTGTTCTTCCTATTCGAACCTTTTTCCACAATTCATTAGCCCGCAACTAAGCGATTCTTATGTTAATATTTGCACCGAAAAGACGAGGATTAAACGCAAAATCCGTTCAGCACAGAAAAAAATTGAAACAAAAAAAAATTCACCAATTTAGTTTTTGGTTTAACTTTGCACAACGAGTACGAACTTATGCGGTGTTTTACTGAAAAGCGTTACGAGCACGACTACGTTTGATTAAGCAAACATTTTGAAAAATCTAACCACGAGAAATGTTTTACGGTAGTTTGTTAACGCGAACTATACGAAACTAAATCGTGTATTACTTGACAGCTGCAAAGTCAACGATCAACTCTCGAGTCGCGTCCGATGCATAGAGCGCTCCGAGGTCAGGTTCTCGTTATAATTAATTTTATTATAATTTCTTTTAGTTTTATTTGATGAATTTTCAAGATGCTGTGGTAGTTAAATACGAAATAAATTCAAATTTGTCTGACGCAATACTAGAATACCACTGCCATCGTTATCAAAACGAAACACACAATCCGATTTCTAACCTCAATAATTTGGCGGTGGTTTTTTTCTAAGCCTGTTTTAAAGTTTTTTTCTTCCATCGATTGCTGCAATTAAAACGAAAAGGAAAATGGCAGAAGATGACGCCTATTCCGGTACGGTTCTAAACCAGCCGCTTTCAATTAGGTAAGCTTTTCGCCGTTCGACTTATTTTCACCACGACACTTAACCCGAAAAACTCGACAGCGATCTGCGCTACACTTCGATGTCCGCCATTTGCACCGTCTCCTCCTCTACGTTTCTTCGGTGGCAGGGTTGTCGCCACTTTCTGTGGATCCACACGATACTCGAATGACATTTTTCGAGGATCGAGTGGATCCACAGAAATGTTAACGAGATTGGTGTTACCAGCCAGCGGCGACTCAACAAGTTAACAACAAACCTTGTCAATTCTAAGTTGAAATTATTTTAAAACATGATTAGCAGTTAAGCACAATTATTCTTACATGAAATTCACATCTGATAAGATCTCAGATCGTCGAATAATACCATCTTCGATAACATCTTGAAAGAGCTGAGTGTGTATAGACTTGGACGTGAGTGAATCCTTCAATGATCCAGACCTAAAACGGTCAGTCGAGATTCGATCACAGAACGTTCTTTTATCACCAATACATACCCTTCAATAGCATTGACATCAGTAAACTGATCACTTTTCCCTTGCCGATCCAGCTTCCCACTTTTTCGACTAACTTTTTTTTCGTTTGACGCCTGCAATACCGCTTTAGCCAACATACTAGTTTCCGGACATTCGGCAACTGTTAGACTAAGATATCCTTTCGGTATGATTGCTTTGTCTAAATTGTCCCATGTTTTGACTTCTTCCGGTGACGATGCATAGAAGAAATGCGCTCCAAACTGGGGTATTGTTTGTGTAGCCACATAGTCACAAAGATCGCCCGAGAACTCCAACGTGATCGGTGGTTTACCGATTTTCTCGAATTCATTTTTCAGAATTAAGCGTGCTATATCGGCTGGTTGATAAGCCCACGAATATTGGGTCAAGCCTTTTTGCATATCGGGAGGGTCTATGAATGGTCCTACTAAACGTTTTCGCTGCAAACATATCAGCAGAAGCTGTATGGCGTGTAGTTTTGTCCGCTTCTCAGCCGCATCCTCTGATGCCTGAAGGAACTTTATCCATTTTATGGCTTTTACGCGATCTTAAAAAATAGTATAATATAATATTATAATTGGACTCTGGATGGAAGGATAGCAAAGAACACCCTTCCCCATAATACCACCTTGATCAAAAAGTTCCCGGAATAACGACCATGTGGCGCTTTTATTGTTCAGATTTGAGTTGTTTTTTTTTGTTAAGTTGGTACATCTGTTGTTGACATTCCCTCTAAATCTTAGCGTCATAGCTTGACATTTGCAAAAGTTACGTTGCCAAGAGTACATCTATCTCTGTGTGTTGGCGATTTTATACAATTTCAGAAACAGATTTAAATTTGCAACAACTAACTGGTATTAATTTTTGCGTAAAAAACGGATTTAATGGTGCGCGAACGTTGGAAATGTTGGAAAAGTGTTTCGGCAATGATTTTCTAAAGGAAACGGTCGTTTACCAGTGGCACGAGCGGTTCAAAAGTGGTTGTGAGTCAAGTCGTGAGTCAAAGAAGGCAATGCTCAAGGTTTTCATGGATTACAACGGTGTAGTGCATCATGAAGTTTTGCCAGAAGGCCAGACAGTAAACAAAGAGTATTTTTTGGGCGTTATGAAACGTTTGCGTGAAGCAATTCGCCGAAAGAGACCAGAATTGTGGGCAGAAAACTCGTGGATTTTGCACAATGATAACGCACCGTCGCACAGAGCTATCATTATTCGTAACAAATACCATCCAACAGCCACCGAATTCACCTGATTTGGCTCCCTGTGACTGTGGATTCCGGGAACTTTTTGATCAAGGTAGTATACCTCATTATGGTGACCTATTTATCTAAAACAGAAACCTTCATTCGCTCGAACCTTCAGTGAGTTCAGAGTTTCAAAAATATATTTAACTGGTCCTGCCAAATAACACCTACATGACCTTATCGATCACTTACCCTTTTCATCAGCTAGATCAATTGCAAATGTTTTTGCTATTCGCAAATATAATTCGGTATGATTGCGAGACGAAGCCATATTCAAATTTTAACGGATAAATTTTGAAGATACAACACGGGGTTGGTAGGAAATTCGAACTAAACATTCGTTTAGTTCCCACCAAAAAAAAAAACACTATTCAAAATAAATTATAAATATAGACAATTACAAAAATTACGAAAATTGACTATTAATTTTAAATTTTAATTTATGCAAACATTGTCAGGATAATTCAAAACAAAATGACACTAAAGTCTGGGTTATCTTTGTGTGGGGATTTTTATAAATTTGGTCAAAAAAGAGTTGGGGGGGGGGGAAACTTAACGCAGTTGTTGATCGGATTCCAAGAAACGACTTCGTTTTTTCTTGGAATCCACCTGAGTTTAAGCAGTTCTGTGTCGAATTCAAAGACAACGGAGAAAAGATAGAAGTCAACAAGAAAGATTAGAAATAGTGTGGGTGATTGAACGGAGCCTTGTGGGTTGCTGGATAGGTTGAAGAAAGGCATTAAATGAGTACAATATTACTCGCGAAGGACTCTTAATAATAATAATATTCAGTGTGATTCAAAGTCCTGTAGACCTGGGTCGATATTAGACCCTGACTGGAGTACAACTCACATATCTAGTCTGGAAAACCTAAAACTTATCTCTCTTTGCTTGACCATGTTCAGAGATGTCCTTTCCGACTTATTGGAGACGATGCCATTACGGCATCTATTGACTTCCTCGAACATTGCCGAAATGTTGGAATATCTAGCATCTACTACAGCTATTTCCACGGTCGTTGCAGTAACTAAATTGCTTGTCTTATTCCTCATTTAAATCAATTTCCTCGTAATATTCGTTCAGCTATACTCTCCCCACGATTTCCGCATGGTAGTCACCTTGGCCCTCTTCTTTTTCTCATTTTTATTAATGATGTTTTTGATCTGTTTCAATATGCGTCATTAGAGATGGGTCGTTCAGGAGTGAACTGTTCCAAAAGAACGCTTCATTGAACTGAGTGAGTGAAGTAGCTCAGTCATTTTGGTGAACTGCAGTTCCATTGGACACGTGACAAAAACTTTGACCGATCTTTTTGTTTTCATCACCTTCTAGATGTAGTGACCTTTTTTTTGGTCCTCATCTGGGTACTTCTACTGACGAAACGATAGAAGGAAGAGCTCCTGAACTACTTCACTGAACTGTACTGAACTTCTTTTTTCTTGGTCCTCATCTTCTACAACTTCTTGACGAAAGGAAGAAACGATGGAACGAAGAGTTCCCGACCTACTTAACTGTACTGAACTTTTTTTGTTGTCCTTTTTAATCTACTAACAAGGAAGGAACGATGGAGCGAAAAGTTCCGAAACGACTTCACTGAACTGTACTGATTTTTTATTATTGGTCCTCATCTTCTACATCTACTGACGAAAGGAAGGAACGATGAAACGAAGAGCTCCTGAACTACTTCAATGAATTGTACTGCCCATTTTTATTCTGGTCCACATCTTCTATATCTACTTACGAAAGGAAGGAACGAAGAGTTCCGGAACTACTCCATTGAACTTGTTCCTAAAAGTGGGTGACTCGGAGTGAAGCACTTCGCTGAGAGGAACTGCTTTAACCATCTCTATGCGCTGTTGAGTACAGCAATATCACAAGGATATTGCAGTTGGAGATTGTTTTAATTGTCTGAAAATGGTTTCGGCCTTCGTAAGAAGTCCACAGATGAAACCAAGAAGAGGGTAATTGTCACCAAAAGAGGAGGCAGATTTACCCAGAGTTTTTTTTATAAGCTGAAAGAAAAAAATGTTTAACAGATTGGAAAGTATGTTTTACATAAAAAAATTAAAGTCTGGTTAATGACTGCTTCTTCTTCTAAAAATACTTAATAATCCTTAAAACCGTTTAATATTTTTCCAAATTTTTTTTTTTATTTACAGTAGGCCATTCTTTCGGTCCAAGCACATTTTGGATTAGGGCCAATGCCCCCCTGCCCCCCACAAATGACGTCCCTGCCCCCCACAAATGACGTCCCTGCCCCATATGTACATCGCTTGGTAGACAAGAGTAGGGAGGCTTGAGTTTTTTCAATGTGTTTTAGGAGGGAGTAGGGGGTAGAGAGGAGGGTGGTGGGTGAGGGGATAGAGAAAGTAGATGAGGGGGAACAATATATAGGGTAAGGGGTAGAATGATAAGAGTACACAGAGGGAGGGTATACAGTGGGGGGGGGGGGGGGGTGTGAAGGATTGAATTTGGAGGGGTAGGGGGTAGAGAGGTGGGTGGGGGTGAAGGGGATAGAGAGAGTAGATGAGAGGGAGCAATATGTAGGGTGAGGGGTAGAACGATAAGGGTAAACAGAGGGGGGTATACAGTGGGAGAGTGACGGGTTAAATTTTGGATGGGTAGGGGGTACAGAGGTGGGTGGGGGTACAGAGAAAGTAGATGAGGGGGAACAATATGTAGGGTGAGGAGTAGAATGATAAGGGTACACATAGGGAGGGGGGTATACAGTGAGGGGGTGGAAGGTTGAATTTTGGAGAATGGGGTTTAAGATGAAAAGTAAGGGGTTAGAGAGGGGTGAGGAAAATCAGTTATTTAAAAAGGGATAGGTAAAGGGGGGGGGGAAGAGATAAAAGTAGTATTTCAAATTGTATGGGTGTTTTTACTGTCGCTTTTTCGTTTCATCGAGTTTCAAATCACAACGTGGCTAAAGAAGTTTTCACTTCAAAAAACCTCGTCAGTGTCCGAGAATGTGATAAGCTAAAAAAAATGACCTCAGTGTCTGCTACAATGTGATAACCAAAACAAAAGGTCCTCAGTACGGAAATATACGGCAATCCATGAGCAGAAACGAACTATGGGCGGGACTCACTGCAAACTACTTCGTTCATGTCACTTATGGGAACGTTTTTCCGAACTAGTTCGTTCGCGAACTATACAACCCTTCTACACAGATCAATGAAGTTTGTTCTCTTATTGATTTAAGTTCTGGTAGCTTTGCTTTTACGACTATTTTAATCAATGTCCGGAGATTTAATTATCTTTGAAGATTTAATTTATATTGAAAATGAACATATTATTTTTTATTTTTTTTTTTTTATACAAAATAAATTGAACAGTATTCACCGAAAAACCTTGTATTTTCAATGAACACATTAGTTACTGCTTTGTCCAATTATCAGTAAATATTTTTCTTAATTTTCCTTTTTTTATATATATATTCGTAGTCTGTAAATATATATACCGTGGTGGCCAAATAAAAGTTAACACCTATAAATATGTGGTGATATTGCCTCCACATAACGATATCTGATTATAAATAAAACGAACTGGTCTTAATTTATTTAATTTTAGTGTTATACTTAAAATTTGTAAAACTTAAAAACAAAACATTTATTTATCTTGAAGGTACAGCCACTTTTATGTTTTATCAGCAAAATGAGCATTTTCGCAATAAAAGTTTTTAAATTGAAAATTACCAACTATTTTGGATTCTTAACAGGGAATTTGTATAGAAAGTTACTAGTAGGTAGGTAGGAGCAATATTCTTTAATGAATAGCTAAAACTAATATTTTGTGTATCCTCCGCGAGCCTTGATGACAGCGTCAATCCTTCGAGGCATAGATTTTATCAAAGTTTGACAGTAATCGATGCTTATGTCGTTCTTCCAAGCGTCTTTGATGGCGTTTTTGAACTCCTCCTTAGTCCTTGGTCTCCGACTTGCCACTTTTCGTTTGAGTTCGGCCCAACAATTCTCGATTGGGTTTAAATCTGGGCTGTTTCCTGGCCACCAAGTGTGGAAATTCCCCTTTCTGCGACGAATTCTTTAACCTGTTGTATTGAACTGTTGTTTGTAAAAAAAACACAACTTACCCTACGAGCGCGATGACATGGCGCAGAGTCATCTTGAAAAATTGGGTCGTAAATGACTGGGAAGAGCCTATCCATCGACGGTATCAAATGGTTGTCAATTATGCTGATGTAACTGATCGCATTCATTGATCCTTCTATAAAAGCCAAATCCCCGGTGCCAAAATAGGAAATGCAACCCCAAACCATGTAACTCAGAGGGAATTTGTTTCGAGTCACTACACAGTCTTCGTGAAGTTCCTCTCCGATTCTGCGACGTACATACTGCAATCCGTCCGATTGGTTCAGGTTACATTTTGATTCGTCGGTGAAGAGTACTCTCTTCCAGTCATTTTCCGACCAATTTCGATGAGATCGGGCGAAGTGCAGCCTCAATGTCCTCATTTTAGCCGTTAAAGATGGTTTTTTTCGGGGTCGCCGAGCTAAAAGTCCACCTAACTGTAGCCTTCTTCGAACAGTTCTGTCGCTAATAACTGTTCCAGTCGCTTCCTGAAAGTGCTTGTTAACTTCCCCAGCGGTTCTTTTTCGGTCGCTTAGGCTTAAGTTCTTAAGATGTCGGTCATCTCTCTCGGTCGTCTTTTTGTTCCCAAGTCCTGTTCCTGGTTTCCGCTGGAGAGGTCCTTTCGCGTTTTTTATCAAAATTTTTGACAGTCACATGGCTACAACCAATTCTTCTGGCTATAGCCTTAGTGGAAAGCGCTTCGTTGTTTAACGCGATAATACTCCCTTTTTTCACTACGCAACTGTGGTGTCATGTTTACGCATTAACGGCTCAACTACAATAAACGCTTGGCAGCAGCCGACCTTGCCAAGAAACCGACAGGTAGTTAACAACAAACCGACTGGTAGTTAACAACAAACCGACTGGTAGTTTGTTGTGTTTTAGGCCTTGGAAGAATTATTTTGACTTAGAAAAGTCAAAATAATTGAAGGATAGGAATGGTTCGGGACAGAATGGGCCAATTCCGCCTACGTCCGAATTGGTGGCTGAAGTAGAACGGAAGCGACACGCTTGCTGGCGACCGGGACTAGCTACGGCAGTGTGGGGGTGGTTCTTGTTCTGACTTCAGACCATAAACCCTAGGCCTAGACAACAAAATTTCGTGTCGGCTTACTCCAGGGTGATTAAAATTGGGACTATCTTCCCAATAGGTCGTGAAAGACCAAGAAGCGGTGGAGTTGCGCGACTTCGCGATTTGTCAGGGCGCTTAGGTGTAAGTAGCGCCCTGCTCTGCCCACCCTACCTCAGCCACGACTGTCCTCTAGAACATTTCGCGTCGTGGCCCCTTATTGAGGTTCGGGGTTAAGGAGCTAAACGCTCGGGTTCACTATAAATGGCTCTTTCTAGCCGTTAATCATCATTAAGGAGATTATTATCACTAAAAAAAAACGACCATACAAAATTGCTGGAAAAGAAAACCCAAAAAAAAAGAAAAAAGGAAATCATGCAAAATATAATATAATATAATAAAAAAAGAAACAAAATCAAAACTCACCCCATTTGTTTATTTCATCCTTTTGGTTCTCTCTCGTCCTAATTCCTCCTATCTTCAAATTTCCTACTTCTTTTCTTCTATTTCCTACTTCTCTACTTCAAATTTTCATCTTTCCTTTCTTCAAATTCCCTATTTCCTTTCTTCTAATTTCCTATTTCTCATTCTTCAAATTTTCATCTTTCCTTTCTTCAAATTCCCTATTTCCTATCTTCAAATTTTCATCTTTCCTTTCTTCAAATTCCCTATTTCCTTTCTTCTAATTTCCTATTTCTCATTCTTCAAATTTTCATCTTTCCTTTCTTCAAATTCCCTATTTCCTTTCTTCTAATTTCCTATTTCTCATTCTTCAAATTTTCATCTTTCCTTTCTTCAAATTCCCTATTTCCTTTCTTCTAATTTCCTATTTCTCATTCTTCAAATTTTCATCTTTCCTTTCTTCAAATTCCCTATTTCTCATTCTTCTAATTTCCTATTTCTCATTCTTCAAATTTTCATCTTTCCTTTCTTCAAATTTCCTATTTCTCTTCTTTTCTTGTAGAAATTCGTCGGGCGGCAGATATTCTTCTTCGCGACATTCGGACAAGATTGAATTTTCGTACGGCCGACGTTTCTTGTCACACCCGGGACGATTAACGGGCACGACGCGTGTATTTAACTCAACACGAAATTTTAGTTAATTGCTCGATTCGCGAAAACATTCACAAAACATTTCCATTCACTTTGAAACTTGTTTTTCATTCGGTTCATTGGAACCCCTTTTCCTATCTTCCAGATCTTTCACATGGCTGTCACAAGTATGAAGATGGCTTCTCGTGTCACATTTAATTGATACGCGAAGTGTTGCAGCTTTTGAACCCGAACCAACAGCGTTTGCAATCCGATGCCTTCAAAATTCTTCGGTGGCTCTGGCCACCCACGTTCTTCGGATTTTACGGCAAAATGACCACTCAATCGTCGCAGGGAAGGTGTTGTCAATTCCAAAAAATAACTTTCACGCCAGACGTCTACCGTTTGCCGTGTTCTTCCTATTCGAACCTTTTTCCACAATTCATTAGCCCGCAACTAAGCGATTCTTATGTTAATATTTGCACCGAAAAGACGAGGATTAAACGCAAAATCCGTTCAGCACAGAAAAAAATTGAAACAAAAAAAAATTCACCAATTTAGTTTTTGGTTTAACTTTGCACAACGAGTACGAACTTATGCGGTGTTTTACTGAAAAGCGTTACGAGCACGACTACGTTTGATTAAGCAAACATTTTGAAAAATCTAACCACGAGAAATGTTTTACGGTAGTTTGTTAACGCGAACTATACGAAACTAAATCGTGTATTACTTGACAGCTGCAAAGTCAACGATCAACTCTCGAGTCGCGTCCGATGCATAGAGCGCTCCGAGGTCAGGTTCTCGTTATAATTAATTTTATTATAATTTCTTTTAGTTTTATTTGATGAATTTTCAAGATGCTGTGGTAGTTAAATACGAAATAAATTCAAATTTGTCTGACGCAATACTAGAATACCACTGCCATCGTTATCAAAACGAAACACACAATCCGATTTCTAACCTCAATAATTTGGCGGTGGTTTTTTTCTAAGCCTGTTTTAAAGTTTTTTTCTTCCATCGATTGCTGCAATTAAAACGAAAAGGAAAATGGCAGAAGATGACGCCTATTCCGGTACGGTTCTAAACCAGCCGCTTTCAATTAGGTAAGCTTTTCGCCGTTCGACTTATTTTCACCACGACACTTAACCCGAAAAACTCGACAGCGATCTGCGCTACACTTCGATGTCCGCCATTTGCACCGTCTCCTCCTCTACGTTTCTTCGGTGGCAGGGTTGTCGCCACTTTCTGTGGATCCACACGATACTCGAATGACATTTTTCGAGGATCGAGTGGATCCACAGAAATGTTAACGAGATTGGTGTTACCAGCCAGCGGCGACTCAACAACATAGGCGGCTCGCCGTTGGTTTCCCAGCGCCGAACCGACTAAAGAAAGTCGTCGCTTTTGGTCGGTCTCATGCGCACGACTGAGTGCCGGGCAATCGGTGTGCTCCCTCGGATCACTGCCTCAGATCCTTGGAGTGGTAAGTCCCCAGACGTTTGCCTCCTAGATCCTCCAATTCATATCGTGAGTTGCCTAGCACACGACGAATTCTGCACTTGAGGAACTTCTTCGCCAGCTTGGCATTATAATTCTGCGCGGCTGTGGACAAGGAAAAGTTTCTACGGAATACCTCCTGTCCTACACAAAATTGTGTTTTAGCAGCACGCAGATTATAACGCCTGCTGCTGTCCTCATGTGCGACTCTTATTTTCGTCTGCGCCAGTTGTCTCACGATAGGAATTCCCTCTCGAGGTCGAAGCTGTACATTTGACTCTCCCAACGCTCGCAAATGCTTCAGCAGTTCGTAGTCCTTCCCGTGCAACATCATGTGATTCCCAAACAAAACCTGATAAGGAGAAAATCCAGTGGCTTGGTGGAGTGAGCTACGAAGAGCACATCCAATTTTGCTTAGACTCTCATCCCATCGTGTTTGGTCATCAGTGATGAATGCTCGAATTCCGGCCAGGATGGACTGATTGACACGCTCCGAAGCATTCGCTTGCGGTGAGTAGCTCGGGGTGTACAGGTGTTTAACTCCGTATTTGTTCAGCATGGTGTTAAACACATTCGACCTAAATTGAGAGCCGTTATCGGAGAGGATTGTCTCAGGTGTTCCAAACGTATGGAAGACCTGCCCCTCCAAGTAGTTTGTGATCTCTTCAGCAGTGATCCGCCCCAAAGGATGTAACAGGGGAAATTTGGTAAAATGATCCAAGACGATCAAGATAGCGATCTTACCCCGTTTGGTACGTGGATATGGTCCAAGTACGTCGATGTACAGATGTTGGAATGGCTGATCAGTCTGGAACGGTTCTCCCATAGGCGCTCGTAGAGGTCTGTTCGGGGACTTTGTCTCTTTGCAAGTGTCGCACGCCAGAACGTAGGTGCGTACTTGTGTAGCCATTCCGGGCCAGTACAAAAATCGCCTGACTCGCTCTAGCGTTTTGGCATAACCACCATGGACCGTGGTGTCTGCCTCGTGCGCCTGAGCGATCGCAGCTGACGTAAGGCTCGATGGAATCCATAATTTCCAGGCCCTGTCTTCAGCAATCGGGTCACCGTTGTGAGGCTCTGTGCGCTTATACACGAAACCATCCCTCACGCATACGTCAGGAAGCCGATCGGCGTTCGCATCGACGGTGGACACTAACTCTTTATATTCTTTGCCAGAGAATTCTGGAGAGTCCATATCCACCATCGGTGCCACATCGATCAGCGCGTTTAATCCCTCTTCGTATACACGAGAGAGAGCGTCGGGTACAACGTTCAGGCTCCCTCTTCGGTGCTCGATTGTGAAGTCGTAACCTTGGAGTTTTAAACTCCATCTTGCCAACCGTCCTTGTAGGTCTTTCTGCGACATGAGCCATTTGAGACTTGCGTGGTCCGTAATGATTTTGAACGCAGTCCCTTCTACATAGGCTCGAAATTTTTTCACGCTCAACACAGCTGCATAACACTCGAGTTCGGTTACGCTGTAGTTGCGTTGAGCGGAAGTGAGCTTCTGTGACATATACGCCACTGGAGATTCCGATCCGTCGTCGTTTTCCTGAAAGAGAACGCTACCCACCCCTGATTTACTGGCGTCGCACTGGATTACGAAAGACCTCTTAAAATCAGGATTGATTAATAAGGGGGCTCTCGTCAACAAGTCTTTCACTAATAGGAAGGAAGTTTGTGCCTCTGTAGTCCAAGCAAACTGGTTGGACTTCTTTAGAGTGTCTGAAATCGGTGAAACAGTCGCAGCAAAGTTGGGAACGAATCGTCGATACCAGCCTGCCATACCAAGAAAGCGTCGAACTTGACGTGCGGACTTAGGCGAAGGGTAATCGACGATGGCTGAAACTTTGTTGGGATCCGTTTTCAAGCCTCCTTCTCCAACGATGTAACCGAGGTATTTCACCTCTTTCAGACAAAACTTGCTCTTGTTGACGTTAATGGTCAGGCCAGCCTTTCGCAAACATTCTGCGACTTCTGCCAATAAAACCAGATGTGAATCGAAATCCTCAGAAATTAACAGCAGATCGTCCAAATATACGAATACCTGCTCCTTCAGCTCGGGTAGGATGACTTTGTCCATCAAACGACACATCCTTTGCGGCGCGTTGCATAACCCAAAAGGCATGCGAGTGTAGTGATATAGAGGCCGGCCAGGAATGGTAAACGCTGTATACTCCCTGGATTTGTTCTCGAGAGGAATCTGCCAAAAGGCGTCTTTGAGGTCCAGGCTAGTAATAAAATTGGCTCGCGGCAAACGACTTAAGATACCATCAATGTGTGGTAATGGATAAGCATCCTTCTTCGTCACACTATTGACTTTGCGCGAGTCCAAACATAACCTGACCTTGCCTGGCTTCCTCACGAGAACCACAGGCGAGCTCCATGCACTCTGGCTGGTCTCTATAACGCCAAGTGCCCTCATGCGATCGATCTCGTCATATAAGAGTTTTTGGATCGCAGGAGACACAGGATAATGTCGCTGTTTGATGGGACTTGCATCACCAACGTCTATACTGTGTTGTTCGACGTTGGTCACACCGAGTCCGTATACTTCGTATGATGGAAATTTGGACTTTACCATTTCCAACCTCTTTACATCTGTGGGCGTTAAATGGTGGGCATCCGGAGCTATCAGTTGCGATGCAGTATCGGGAGTATCGACCGCGCTGATAATGCTGGGAGCTAGTTGGAATGATCGCCAGAAATCTACCCCTAGGTACAATTTCTGCGACAGGCTCGGCACTATATACAAGGTAATGGGTTTGGTAATACCACGAAAAGTAATATCGGTGTTTACCGTGCCCAAAACTTTCTGTGCAGCACCATCAGCGGTCTTCACCTCTTGACAGACCGGTCGATAATTCACCTGTGCATCATGGAGACGTTGTAAAGCGTTTGCCCCCAGGCAACTGATGCTCGCCCCACTATCGAGGAGTCCTTCAACGTCCACTCCGTACAAGGATACCATGGCGTACGGACGTATGTCCAACGGATTGGTAATGATGGTAGAGAGGATCGCTTTCTTTTTTTCACGCACCATCCTCCAGAATGTACGAAGGCGCAAGATTGATTTACTGCGACCGGATCCACTCGTTAGTGATGATACCTGATCACCACTTGCGATTGAAGTAGGCGCAAAAATTCGCTCTCGAGCCTCCATATATTCCTTTAGCCGAAGGTGGTATGGCTTGAGAGGATGGCGGGAATGTCGTCTTGGATGTTCTTTTGCGATAAGGGCTTCTTCAGGCCGGGAAACAGCCGGCTCCGTCTTATCGCTTGGTCTCGTTAATAATTTGACGTGCGGAGTGTTGATCGTCGATGAAATGGGTTTGGATGCTTTTACGTTAAAAGGATGGGAATTGGGTTCAGAGAATGTTGTAGGTAGGGTATTAAAATTTGGAAGGGTATTGTTAGGGGTTGAAAATTTGGGTAAAGTTGTTTCATTTGGGCTGTCTAATTGAAATTGGGACGTGGAATTGGAGTGGTGAACAGATTTTCCTACTGCTGTCGGGATGCAGTGTTCGGACGGGAGGGACCCGCTGTCCTTCCGTCCCTTCGGCCGTTTCCCGCCTTGCAATGGACGCAGTTGGGCTTTAGAACGTCAGCCCGACCACATCCATAGCAGAAGATGCCTTTCGCAGGCTCCGCACACTCACGATAGCCGTGACCTTCTTTCCTGCAATTCCAGCAGATCCAGGGGTTCGATAGTCCGGCCAAATCGACGGAAGAAGTCGTATCCTGATGTTCTTCCACGATTGGCTCATGTATCTCGTGGACTCTGGCCTGGTTCCACGGGGATGGTCTGGTGGCTTTTCGCGTGTCTTCCACCTGCACTACAAGCCGACGTAACTCGTCCATAGTGTGTACAGAGTGGAAGCACAACTGTTGCTGTGTGCTGCCCACCAGATTTCCGCGCACCAGAGCCACGAATTCGGACTCAATCATGGGAGCGTTCAGCAGTGAACGAAGCTCCGTCATGTCTTGTTCGAAGGACATGAAGGGCTCGTGTGGCGCTTGTCGTCTACCAAGCATCTGCTTCCGTAGCTCCCAATCCGTGCTGCGCTCTCCCCAGACCTGCAAGAATGCTACCTTCAGAGTATCCCAAGACGAGTTGTTATTGGACCGACGCCACAACCAATACCACTTGTTGGGCCTACCATCCAGCAGCAGATGGAAGCCCTGCGTCAGCAGATCTAAATTGCCGCGCAAGTCGCTCATCGCGAGAGTCTCGGCCCGAAAAATCAGCTCCTCTGCACGTAGGAGTTGGCTATCCCCGTTAAAACGCAAACGCCAATGCCTCAATGGGCTGTAGGAATTTCTTACACGATGATTAGGGCCGTGGCTAACGCGATCGCTGACCAACGCGGCCGCTCCGGTCCGCTGATCTGCCCTCCCAGCACGCGAGTCTCCCTCTGCTGCCGAATAATGGGCCCCCACCGGTCTCTGAGACGCCTGCTCTTCCCGAAAAACCCGTCTCATCAACTCTATCAGCTGATCTACTCCCAGCTCAGTTCGTACCACTGGCGAACGTGTACGCCCTGGCGCTGGATTCGTCGTAGCTGGGATACCTGTGTCACGGATATCGGACCAGCGTGGTCGTTCGCCTACTACCCTTTCCGGTGATGGTGGGATTGGATTTACGAGCTGGTTCACCCCCTGCTCTTGGCCAATTGAACCGTCAGGGGCGTAAAAGACCCCACCGCCGACCGTTTCCAGCGGAAAATCAAGATTTAACCGCCTTGGTGAAAGTCCGCCGGCCGCTGACTTCGCTCTGCTGCGTGTCACGGCTCCGGTTCTCGCTGTGGCGCCCTCCACGCCCCTAACGGTCCAATAGTCCTGCGGCTCCAGTGCCTGGCGACAATTGGGACACGTTTTGTGGCTCAGCACCCACTCCTCCACACAATGCAGGTGGAAAGTGTGCCCACATTTCGTCCGCGCTTCATCTTCGCCCCCCACGACATGTTGGCACATCGTACATATATCTTCCTCATTCCGCCTTAAAGGCGACCTTGGCAGTGGCATAGCAGACAGGTGAATGAACGAGTGATTGGTTGAGAGAACGAGTGATCAGATGTAAATGTGGTTGTTGTGATCGAATAATTGGTACAATTGTTCGATAGAATGCTAATGAATGTAAGTTGTGTATATTATTACTAATGGAGCAATTGAATTAAGTTTAATGACCGAGGGATGAAATGAATGAATGTTGCGCAATGAGGTGGACGACTAGTGAAAAAATTATATATCTGCGTGTCTATGAATCTACTGTGTTTTCGACTGTGTTTGATTGAGTGCGTAGTTTAGCTATAATCGAATGAATTTTGGATGTTCGAGTACAAAAAAAAACGAATGAATGAAGAATATATTCCTGACTATATGCGGGGTAAAGGAATTCAAAAAAAAATATGAATGAATGTTTGAACGCATTTAGACCGTGTGATCGTCAGAAGGAATGTATATATCCAAACCCGAAACGAATGAATGAACGCTATCACAAAATTGAATGAACGATGGAATGCGAAAATGGTTGTATGTCTAACAAAAAAAATATAACGAATGAACGATAGAATGAAACTTGAACCCAAGAATAAATGATTGTGTGTATGTTAATGTATGTGAGCGTATTTGAATTTAGAACAAAATGAACCCTCACGTCGTCGCAACCTTTCCCCTCCCCTCTATGCAGAACAAATCGCGAAGCCGATCTTGATCTTCCTCGCTCCATCGGGAAAATCCGGAACGCGATAAAATTTCAACAAAAAAAAAAATGGGGAAAAATAGCAATCAAGAAAAAAAATCAAAATAAAGCGCAAAAAAAAAATCCAAGTTAAAAATTTATCGTCAAAAGATTTATAAAAAAAAATTTAAGTATTCAAAAAAACTCTACGTTATTTCACAAAAAATATTCTACGTTACAAAGGAACTCTAAAAGGATGGATAAGGAAATAAGGTACTTAACAAATTTTCGACGAAATTTCCTATCATCTAACTCACCAATATTTTACAAGTATTTTTCCCAATTGTCTGACGACACGCCCGCCAAGACAGGGCATGCCCAGCACTCAAAAGGGTACTTGCAAAACAAAAGTGGAAAGAATCAGAAAGAATACGTTTATCCAACTTGCATCACATCAATCTCGTATGCAGACAATATTTCCCTTTCCTATGGAACCGAATTGGCGCCTAAAGGTTGCCAAAACGGTTCGTCAATAGGATCGTTCCATATTGCCTCCATACAGGTTCGATGAAATGTTCTGCTGTTGAAAATCTGAAAAGCTTGTACACTTGGACTTTGATTGCCGTTCAGGCGAAAATTCTGTCGCAAAACGACTAAGTTTTTTTTGTCCTTTTGCTCACCAACTTTTTGTACGGAATTTTTCTGACTCGCACGTGTTGATGAGCTACGCTTTGTGCACTAAGCGTAGCGGTGGCTAGCCCCACGTTGGGCGCCATTTGTTGTGTTTGAGGCCTTGGAAGAATTATTTTGACTTAGAAAAGTCAAAATAATTGAAGGATAGGAATGGTTCGGGACAGAATGGGCCAATTCCGCTTACGTCCGAATTGGTGGCTGAAGTAGAACGGAAGCGACACGCTTGCTGGCGGCCGGGACTAGCTACGGCAGTGTGGGGTGGTTCTTGTTCTGACTTCAGACCATAAACCCTAGGCCTAGACAACAAAATTTCGTGTCGGCTTACTCCAGGGTGATTAAAATTGGGACTATCTTCCCAATAGGTCGTGAAAGACCAAGAAGCGGTGGAGTTGCGCGACTTCGCGATTTGTCAGGGCGCTTAGGTGTAAGTAGCGCCCTGCTCTGCCCACCCTACCTCAGCCACGACTGTCCTCTAGAACATTTCGCGTCGTGGCCCCTTATTGAGGTTCGGGGTTAAGGAGCTAAACGCTCGGGTTCACTATAAATGGCTCTTTCTAGCCGTTAATCATCATTAAGGAGATTATTATCACTAAAAAAAAACGACCATACAAAATTGCTGGAAAAGAAAACCCAAAAAAAAAGAAAAAAGGAAATCATGCAAAATATAATATAATATAATAAAAAAAGAAACAAAATCAAAACTCACCCCATTTGTTTATTTCATCCTTTTGGTTCTCTCTCGTCCTAATTCCTCCTATCTTCAAATTTCCTACTTCTTTTCTTCTATTTCCTACTTCTCTACTTCAAATTTTCATCTTTCCTTTCTTCAAATTCCCTATTTCCTTTCTTCTAATTTCCTATTTCTCATTCTTCAAATTTTCATCTTTCCTTTCTTCAAATTCCCTATTTCCTATCTTCAAATTTTCATCTTTCCTTTCTTCAAATTCCCTATTTCCTTTCTTCTAATTTCCTATTTCTCATTCTTCAAATTTTCATCTTTCCTTTCTTCAAATTCCCTATTTCCTTTCTTCTAATTTCCTATTTCTCATTCTTCAAATTTTCATCTTTCCTTTCTTCAAATTCCCTATTTCCTTTCTTCTAATTTCCTATTTCTCATTCTTCAAATTTTCATCTTTCCTTTCTTCAAATTCCCTATTTCTCATTCTTCTAATTTCCTATTTCTCATTCTTCAAATTTTCATCTTTCCTTTCTTCAAATTTCCTATTTCTCTTCTTTTCTTGTAGAAATTCGTCGGGCGGCAGATATTCTTCTTCGCGACATTCGGACAAGATTGAATTTTCGTACGGCCGACGTTTCTTGTCACACCCGGGACGATTAACGGGCACGACGCGTGTATTTAACTCAACACGAAATTTTAGTTAATTGCTCGATTCGCGAAAACATTCACAAAACATTTCCATTCACTTTGAAACTTGTTTTTCATTCGGTTCATTGGAACCCCTTTTCCTATCTTCCAGATCTTTCACATGGCTGTCACAAGTATGAAGATGGCTTCTCGTGTCACATTTAATTGATACGCGAAGTGTTGCAGCTTTTGAACCCGAACCAACAGCGTTTGCAATCCGATGCCTTCAAAATTCTTCGGTGGCTCTGGCCACCCACGTTCTTCGGATTTTACGGCAAAATGACCACTCAATCGTCGCAGGGAAGGTGTTGTCAATTCCAAAAAATAACTTTCACGCCAGACGTCTACCGTTTGCCGTGTTCTTCCTATTCGAACCTTTTTCCACAATTCATTAGCCCGCAACTAAGCGATTCTTATGTTAATATTTGCACCGAAAAGACGAGGATTAAACGCAAAATCCGTTCAGCACAGAAAAAAATTGAAACAAAAAAAAATTCACCAATTTAGTTTTTGGTTTAACTTTGCACAACGAGTACGAACTTATGCGGTGTTTTACTGAAAAGCGTTACGAGCACGACTACGTTTGATTAAGCAAACATTTTGAAAAATCTAACCACGAGAAATGTTTTACGGTAGTTTGTTAACGCGAACTATACGAAACTAAATCGTGTATTACTTGACAGCTGCAAAGTCAACGATCAACTCTCGAGTCGCGTCCGATGCATAGAGCGCTCCGAGGTCAGGTTCTCGTTATAATTAATTTTATTATAATTTCTTTTAGTTTTATTTGATGAATTTTCAAGATGCTGTGGTAGTTAAATACGAAATAAATTCAAATTTGTCTGACGCAATACTAGAATACCACTGCCATCGTTATCAAAACGAAACACACAATCCGATTTCTAACCTCAATAATTTGGCGGTGGTTTTTTTCTAAGCCTGTTTTAAAGTTTTTTTCTTCCATCGATTGCTGCAATTAAAACGAAAAGGAAAATGGCAGAAGATGACGCCTATTCCGGTACGGTTCTAAACCAGCCGCTTTCAATTAGGTAAGCTTTTCGCCGTTCGACTTATTTTCACCACGACACTTAACCCGAAAAACTCGACAGCGATCTGCGCTACACTTCGATGTCCGCCATTTGCACCGTCTCCTCCTCTACGTTTCTTCGGTGGCAGGGTTGTCGCCACTTTCTGTGGATCCACACGATACTCGAATGACATTTTTCGAGGATCGAGTGGATCCACAGAAATGTTAACGAGATTGGTGTTACCAGCCAGCGGCGACTCAACAAGTTAACAACAAACCTTGTCAATTCTAAGTTGAAATTATTTTAAAACATGATTAGCAGTTAAGCACAATTATTCTTACATGAAATTCACATCTGATAAGATCTCAGATCGTCGAATAATACCATCTTCGATAACATCTTGAAAGAGCTGAGTGTGTATAGACTTGGACGTGAGTGAATCCTTCAATGATCCAGACCTAAAACGGTCAGTCGAGATTCGATCACAGAACGTTCTTTTATCACCAATACATACCCTTCAATAGCATTGACATCAGTAAACTGATCACTTTTCCCTTGCCGATCCAGCTTCCCACTTTTTCGACTAACTTTTTTTTCGTTTGACGCCTGCAATACCGCTTTAGCCAACATACTAGTTTCCGGACATTCGGCAACTGTTAGACTAAGATATCCTTTCGGTATGATTGCTTTGTCTAAATTGTCCCATGTTTTGACTTCTTCCGGTGACGATGCATAGAAGAAATGCGCTCCAAACTGGGGTATTGTTTGTGTAGCCACATAGTCACAAAGATCGCCCGAGAACTCCAACGTGATCGGTGGTTTACCGATTTTCTCGAATTCATTTTTCAGAATTAAGCGTGCTATATCGGCTGGTTGATAAGCCCACGAATATTGGGTCAAGCCTTTTTGCATATCGGGAGGGTCTATGAATGGTCCTACTAAACGTTTTCGCTGCAAACATATCAGCAGAAGCTGTATGGCGTGTAGTTTTGTCCGCTTCTCAGCCGCATCCTCTGATGCCTGAAGGAACTTTATCCATTTTATGGCTTTTACGCGATCTTAAAAAATAGTATAATATAATATTATAATTGGACTCTGGATGGAAGGATAGCAAAGAACACCCTTCCCCATAATACCACCTTGATCAAAAAGTTCCCGGAATAACGACCATGTGGCGCTTTTATTGTTCAGATTTGAGTTGTTTTTTTTTGTTAAGTTGGTACATCTGTTGTTGACATTCCCTCTAAATCTTAGCGTCATAGCTTGACATTTGCAAAAGTTACGTTGCCAAGAGTACATCTATCTCTGTGTGTTGGCGATTTTATACAATTTCAGAAACAGATTTAAATTTGCAACAACTAACTGGTATTAATTTTTGCGTAAAAAACGGATTTAATGGTGCGCGAACGTTGGAAATGTTGGAAAAGTGTTTCGGCAATGATTTTCTAAAGGAAACGGTCGTTTACCAGTGGCACGAGCGGTTCAAAAGTGGTTGTGAGTCAAGTCGTGAGTCAAAGAAGGCAATGCTCAAGGTTTTCATGGATTACAACGGTGTAGTGCATCATGAAGTTTTGCCAGAAGGCCAGACAGTAAACAAAGAGTATTTTTTGGGCGTTATGAAACGTTTGCGTGAAGCAATTCGCCGAAAGAGACCAGAATTGTGGGCAGAAAACTCGTGGATTTTGCACAATGATAACGCACCGTCGCACAGAGCTATCATTATTCGTAACAAATACCATCCAACAGCCACCGAATTCACCTGATTTGGCTCCCTGTGACTGTGGATTCCGGGAACTTTTTGATCAAGGTAGTATACCTCATTATGGTGACCTATTTATCTAAAACAGAAACCTTCATTCGCTCGAACCTTCAGTGAGTTCAGAGTTTCAAAAATATATTTAACTGGTCCTGCCAAATAACACCTACATGACCTTATCGATCACTTACCCTTTTCATCAGCTAGATCAATTGCAAATGTTTTTGCTATTCGCAAATATAATTCGGTATGATTGCGAGACGAAGCCATATTCAAATTTTAACGGATAAATTTTGAAGATACAACACGGGGTTGGTAGGAAATTCGAACTAAACATTCGTTTAGTTCCCACCAAAAAAAAAAACACTATTCAAAATAAATTATAAATATAGACAATTACAAAAATTACGAAAATTGACTATTAATTTTAAATTTTAATTTATGCAAACATTGTCAGGATAATTCAAAACAAAATGACACTAAAGTCTGGGTTATCTTTGTGTGGGGATTTTTATAAATTTGGTCAAAAAAGAGTTGGGGGGGGGGGAAACTTAACGCAGTTGTTGATCGGATTCCAAGAAACGACTTCGTTTTTTCTTGGAATCCACCTGAGTTTAAGCAGTTCTGTGTCGAATTCAAAGACAACGGAGAAAAGATAGAAGTCAACAAGAAAGATTAGAAATAGTGTGGGTGATTGAACGGAGCCTTGTGGGTTGCTGGATAGGTTGAAGAAAGGCATTAAATGAGTACAATATTACTCGCGAAGGACTCTTAATAATAATAATATTCAGTGTGATTCAAAGTCCTGTAGACCTGGGTCGATATTAGACCCTGACTGGAGTACAACTCACATATCTAGTCTGGAAAACCTAAAACTTATCTCTCTTTGCTTGACCATGTTCAGAGATGTCCTTTCCGACT
Source organism: Beris chalybata (assembly GCA_949128065.1). NCBI lineage: Eukaryota > Metazoa > Arthropoda > Insecta > Diptera > Stratiomyidae > Beris > Beris chalybata. The sequence continues at coordinate 133,656,407 of OX421894.1, forward strand.
TATTGGAGACGATGCCATTACGGCATCTATTGACTTCCTCGAACATTGCCGAAATGTTGGAATATCTAGCATCTACTACAGCTATTTCCACGGTCGTTGCAGTAACTAAATTGCTTGTCTTATTCCTCATTTAAATCAATTTCCTCGTAATATTCGTTCAGCTATACTCTCCCCACGATTTCCGCATGGTAGTCACCTTGGCCCTCTTCTTTTTCTCATTTTTATTAATGATGTTTTTGATCTGTTTCAATATGCGTCATTAGAGATGGGTCGTTCAGGAGTGAACTGTTCCAAAAGAACGCTTCATTGAACTGAGTGAGTGAAGTAGCTCAGTCATTTTGGTGAACTGCAGTTCCATTGGACACGTGACAAAAACTTTGACCGATCTTTTTGTTTTCATCACCTTCTAGATGTAGTGACCTTTTTTTTGGTCCTCATCTGGGTACTTCTACTGACGAAACGATAGAAGGAAGAGCTCCTGAACTACTTCACTGAACTGTACTGAACTTCTTTTTTCTTGGTCCTCATCTTCTACAACTTCTTGACGAAAGGAAGAAACGATGGAACGAAGAGTTCCCGACCTACTTAACTGTACTGAACTTTTTTTGTTGTCCTTTTTAATCTACTAACAAGGAAGGAACGATGGAGCGAAAAGTTCCGAAACGACTTCACTGAACTGTACTGATTTTTTATTATTGGTCCTCATCTTCTACATCTACTGACGAAAGGAAGGAACGATGAAACGAAGAGCTCCTGAACTACTTCAATGAATTGTACTGCCCATTTTTATTCTGGTCCACATCTTCTATATCTACTTACGAAAGGAAGGAACGAAGAGTTCCGGAACTACTCCATTGAACTTGTTCCTAAAAGTGGGTGACTCGGAGTGAAGCACTTCGCTGAGAGGAACTGCTTTAACCATCTCTATGCGCTGTTGAGTACAGCAATATCACAAGGATATTGCAGTTGGAGATTGTTTTAATTGTCTGAAAATGGTTTCGGCCTTCGTAAGAAGTCCACAGATGAAACCAAGAAGAGGGTAATTGTCACCAAAAGAGGAGGCAGATTTACCCAGAGTTTTTTTTATAAGCTGAAAGAAAAAAATGTTTAACAGATTGGAAAGTATGTTTTACATAAAAAAATTAAAGTCTGGTTAATGACTGCTTCTTCTTCTAAAAATACTTAATAATCCTTAAAACCGTTTAATATTTTTCCAAATTTTTTTTTTTATTTACAGTAGGCCATTCTTTCGGTCCAAGCACATTTTGGATTAGGGCCAATGCCCCCCTGCCCCCCACAAATGACGTCCCTGCCCCCCACAAATGACGTCCCTGCCCCATATGTACATCGCTTGGTAGACAAGAGTAGGGAGGCTTGAGTTTTTTCAATGTGTTTTAGGAGGGAGTAGGGGGTAGAGAGGAGGGTGGTGGGTGAGGGGATAGAGAAAGTAGATGAGGGGGAACAATATATAGGGTAAGGGGTAGAATGATAAGAGTACACAGAGGGAGGGTATACAGTGGGGGGGGGGGGGGGGTGTGAAGGATTGAATTTGGAGGGGTAGGGGGTAGAGAGGTGGGTGGGGGTGAAGGGGATAGAGAGAGTAGATGAGAGGGAGCAATATGTAGGGTGAGGGGTAGAACGATAAGGGTAAACAGAGGGGGGTATACAGTGGGAGAGTGACGGGTTAAATTTTGGATGGGTAGGGGGTACAGAGGTGGGTGGGGGTACAGAGAAAGTAGATGAGGGGGAACAATATGTAGGGTGAGGAGTAGAATGATAAGGGTACACATAGGGAGGGGGGTATACAGTGAGGGGGTGGAAGGTTGAATTTTGGAGAATGGGGTTTAAGATGAAAAGTAAGGGGTTAGAGAGGGGTGAGGAAAATCAGTTATTTAAAAAGGGATAGGTAAAGGGGGGGGGGAAGAGATAAAAGTAGTATTTCAAATTGTATGGGTGTTTTTACTGTCGCTTTTTCGTTTCATCGAGTTTCAAATCACAACGTGGCTAAAGAAGTTTTCACTTCAAAAAACCTCGTCAGTGTCCGAGAATGTGATAAGCTAAAAAAAATGACCTCAGTGTCTGCTACAATGTGATAACCAAAACAAAAGGTCCTCAGTACGGAAATATACGGCAATCCATGAGCAGAAACGAACTATGGGCGGGACTCACTGCAAACTACTTCGTTCATGTCACTTATGGGAACGTTTTTCCGAACTAGTTCGTTCGCGAACTATACAACCCTTCTACACAGATCAATGAAGTTTGTTCTCTTATTGATTTAAGTTCTGGTAGCTTTGCTTTTACGACTATTTTAATCAATGTCCGGAGATTTAATTATCTTTGAAGATTTAATTTATATTGAAAATGAACATATTATTTTTTATTTTTTTTTTTTTATACAAAATAAATTGAACAGTATTCACCGAAAAACCTTGTATTTTCAATGAACACATTAGTTACTGCTTTGTCCAATTATCAGTAAATATTTTTCTTAATTTTCCTTTTTTTATATATATATTCGTAGTCTGTAAATATATATACCGTGGTGGCCAAATAAAAGTTAACACCTATAAATATGTGGTGATATTGCCTCCACATAACGATATCTGATTATAAATAAAACGAACTGGTCTTAATTTATTTAATTTTAGTGTTATACTTAAAATTTGTAAAACTTAAAAACAAAACATTTATTTATCTTGAAGGTACAGCCACTTTTATGTTTTATCAGCAAAATGAGCATTTTCGCAATAAAAGTTTTTAAATTGAAAATTACCAACTATTTTGGATTCTTAACAGGGAATTTGTATAGAAAGTTACTAGTAGGTAGGTAGGAGCAATATTCTTTAATGAATAGCTAAAACTAATATTTTGTGTATCCTCCGCGAGCCTTGATGACAGCGTCAATCCTTCGAGGCATAGATTTTATCAAAGTTTGACAGTAATCGATGCTTATGTCGTTCTTCCAAGCGTCTTTGATGGCGTTTTTGAACTCCTCCTTAGTCCTTGGTCTCCGACTTGCCACTTTTCGTTTGAGTTCGGCCCAACAATTCTCGATTGGGTTTAAATCTGGGCTGTTTCCTGGCCACCAAGTGTGGAAATTCCCCTTTCTGCGACGAATTCTTTAACCTGTTGTATTGAACTGTTGTTTGTAAAAAAAACACAACTTACCCTACGAGCGCGATGACATGGCGCAGAGTCATCTTGAAAAATTGGGTCGTAAATGACTGGGAAGAGCCTATCCATCGACGGTATCAAATGGTTGTCAATTATGCTGATGTAACTGATCGCATTCATTGATCCTTCTATAAAAGCCAAATCCCCGGTGCCAAAATAGGAAATGCAACCCCAAACCATGTAACTCAGAGGGAATTTGTTTCGAGTCACTACACAGTCTTCGTGAAGTTCCTCTCCGATTCTGCGACGTACATACTGCAATCCGTCCGATTGGTTCAGGTTACATTTTGATTCGTCGGTGAAGAGTACTCTCTTCCAGTCATTTTCCGACCAATTTCGATGAGATCGGGCGAAGTGCAGCCTCAATGTCCTCATTTTAGCCGTTAAAGATGGTTTTTTTCGGGGTCGCCGAGCTAAAAGTCCACCTAACTGTAGCCTTCTTCGAACAGTTCTGTCGCTAATAACTGTTCCAGTCGCTTCCTGAAAGTGCTTGTTAACTTCCCCAGCGGTTCTTTTTCGGTCGCTTAGGCTTAAGTTCTTAAGATGTCGGTCATCTCTCTCGGTCGTCTTTTTGTTCCCAAGTCCTGTTCCTGGTTTCCGCTGGAGAGGTCCTTTCGCGTTTTTTATCAAAATTTTTGACAGTCACATGGCTACAACCAATTCTTCTGGCTATAGCCTTAGTGGAAAGCGCTTCGTTGTTTAACGCGATAATACTCCCTTTTTTCACTACGCAACTGTGGTGTCATGTTTACGCATTAACGGCTCAACTACAATAAACGCTTGGCAGCAGCCGACCTTGCCAAGAAACCGACAGGTAGTTAACAACAAACCGACTGGTAGTTAACAACAAACCGACTGGTAGTTAACAACAAACCGACAGGTAACTAACCCCGCAAGGGATTTTAACTATAAGACCCATTTAAATAGGGTTTTATAGCATATTTCCCTTTTTTTAGAGTGTTAACTTTTATTTGGCCACCACGGTATATGGTAGACGCCAATATATATGTAAATAAATAAATAAATGTTGGATGTTTATTTGGTTGATGCTTATTTTTGCTGTTCGTCACGGTCCCCACAGATTGGATGTGGTCCCATGAAGCTTGCTTCTGGGGCCATATTCTCAAGTTCATTTGAATTTTGGTCGAATACGATCTATTATAATGATAAGTTTAGTGCACGATCCAACTCCCATAAAAATTGATATTCTTGAGTCGACTATTTCGTTACCTTCGTAGTTGCTGTTTTCGTAAGAAAATCTCAATGAAAACAAAAATACATATACATCTGTAGCATAGCTCTGAAACGGAACTGAATAAAATTGAAAGTGAGCAAAAAAAAGATTCGTTATTTTACTTCCTGTTTGAAAATTCAAACCGACATTTTGCGAAAAAGCTTCCCATGTAGTCTGTTCTTCTTGCATGAAATTTCTGCACTTTCTTGCACTCGATTTTCTAAACAGCCTTTGACGTCAAATCAATGACACAAACTCAACCTCAAATAGTGTTCTTGTTCCTTCCCCGCCACTCCCTTTCACACTTTTCTGCACTAGCTCGAGAGCCAGTGGAAAAAGTGTACTCAGTGTACACTAAAACCGACAAAAAGAACAGACTAATGGAGAGCTGAAAAAGAATCTCGTAAACGGCTACAGGGTGGCCAGCGTCTGACAGCAGTCCGTCGTGTCGCATCGAAACGCAACGCGTTGCCGTGTGTGCCGGAGCGCGTTGTGTAAATTTCATTCATTCCGTGAATACGGCGACAGCAAAAGCAACGGACAACGGCAGTGGGCAGTGTCAGTCAAGCTGTGCGTGTATGAGAGAGTTTGGCCGATTTTATTTGTTCGGTTCGGTTTTTTTATTGCTCAGCTTAGTGATTGCTCGGTCGTGTGAATTTCAGTCGTTTTATTTTTTTCTACTACGTCCGAAACTTAACTAGCAAAAACGATTGTAAATAATTTTTAAAAGATGTCGGAATCAGCGGTCAAAGACGATAAACAGGAGCTGGACGCCGCGAACGCGGACTCGGCCGAATTCTACAAAAACCTCGGCAACGATCATATGAAAAGTAAGGAAAGGAGTTGAAATTTGTGTGTGCTGCTGGCTGGCGGCACCCCCGCCTGGCCGTCATGTCTGTGGATTTTATTCTGTTTTTTTGTTCGTTTCTGACATGCCCTACGAATAAATTCACCCCGAACATAACCTCTTGGTCGATTTTACAATGAAATCGAAATTTCTTTTTTTCGAATTTTTCGATTAGTTGCCGCGAATTTGGACAACGATTCGAACAAAAGACGTAAGTTGTTCGTGTGACGGGCATCTGGTGCTCCCCAGTTCACGTTGAGCAATTAGTTGGGTTAAGTTTTCAGTCAGAAATTCGATTTTATTTGCGTACGAAATTGTCTGGTTTTAACGCGGTGTGTAGGTGGCGTAAAGGAAGAGGTTGCCATGTTTTTAAGGATTGAACGGTCCGTGCCGGCTGTGTAGGTGCACCTGTTCGTTTCTGCAACAATCGACTGGTAATTTCGATGATGGCTATTTCTGGGCTAGTTGAATGGACCGGATGACTGGCTTATCGCTTTTCCCGCCCGTCTCGTTACTGTTCGTTGTGCCAATGTGCTCTGATAATTTTCATTTCGCTTCGGTTATCAGACAGAAGTAAATGGGCAAAATTTTATCTACGATCTCGGCGAGAACGTTGGGTTTATTTGATCGATGGCACCGTTTCGATTGACGCCAGACGACCAACTGAATCTACTTAAATCAGACTTTTCTCCATTTCGGCCAAGGCGAAACAATATGGAAATTATTTGTTGAATTTCCGGTTCAATTTTGACTGCATTGCTCTGTTTAGGGTAAAATCGATCAACTTTTTATATTCCGGAATCTGATGAAAACAGAAGTTTTATGTTCACCTCTGCGAGGACTGAGGATGACGAGAAGCATATTTCGTAGACATTATTCACTTTTATTGTCGGCGGATGAACTGTCTAAAAAAAGGATATACGCGTTGTGGTTGATGTAGGGTGGGCAGACAGAGCGTTTTGACAAGTCGCGCGAAACCATTGGTTCTCGTTTTTTAATAACCTATTGGGAAAGATACATATCTCAAATTTTAATTCCCAGGGTAAGTTGGGGGTGACTTATTTGTACAGGCCTAGGGCTTATGGTCTGATTTTTCTAGCAACATACCACCTCAGCTGCAGTTAGCCCTGACGCCAGAATGAGCGTCGCTCCAGCTCGAACTTCAGTCACCGATTCGGACGTAGGTGGACTGTTTTCCCGTACCTTATCTTCCACTTTGAACATTTTGATTTATTCAAAAGAAAATATTCACTCCAAGGCCTCCGGCTCACAACAGTTTTAAGATGAAAAATACATGAAGTGTGAATGCCAACAGACTATCGAAAACTTTCCAAAATAATTCTTCAGTTTCTATGTAAGTCTAATGCGAACTGTTCAATCCACTAATCCAGTTTTTCATTTCAGTTTTCTACCATATCTTGGGATGGGTTAAAAAAAAACCGTGTAGAGTTTACTGCCTCCAAAATGCAGTCTTGTCTCTTGTTCCTAAAATAAGAAATTGATGCAATCCCTTCATGCATCAAGTGTAACTCTTTCCAGTTCAAAGAGTTGGAGACAGTCTTAAAAACAGAAATGTAAAAGTTCTTCATCCGTTAAGTATATTAACAACCATCTAAATTTCTTATTGTTCCTTTCACTGAGTTATGGGGCGGTACCGAACCGTTTGGCTTCAGTATTGTCTCGTACTCTTGAGATGGGGATGACTTGCCCATGTAGCATGACGGGATTAAATCAATTATTATTATTAGAAATTGGTGCTAGAACATCTTTAATTTCGTGATCTAAACTTCTTCGGCGCTTGATGTTTCTACCTTATATTAGACCACATCTTCAGTGTTTTTGTATATTTGAGCTGAACACTCGAAATCCAATTTGGTTTTGCCGGATTCTATCCAAAAATATGCGTTTCGATTAATTAAAGATAAAGGCATTTCAGCTCTAAAGACTTCTTCCAGCATTGTCGAAATTTCAATCGATAAGGGAACTAAAAAAATACTTCCCCTCTTATTCGCTCCTCCGATACCGGTCCAGCTAACGACACACGTGTACGAGTACACTGTAAAACCGTTTTTCTGTTGAGTAGTGAAATTTAGGGAGTCTTCAATAACCCGAACATCAGTTCTATAAAGTGCATAGCTAGACAATCTCTTTCTGGATGAATATACCCTTCAACAATTCTAAAACAACGTCTATAGTCACTAGAGATAAACAAAGCAGTTCCTTTTAGTGAAGTACTTCACTCCGAGTCACTTACTTTAAGGAACGAAGTACTTCCGTTGAAATCATCGATCCTTCGTTCCATCGTTCTGCTGTAGTCACTAGTCAGTTCAATTAAAGTGGCGACTCACTGAATAGAACTCTTCTTTCCGGAGTCACTACCACTAGTCACTTCAATTCAAGTAAGTGTTCACTCAGTCTATCTCTTCTAAAGCCGTTTAGTAGCCAAACCACCGGTGCGTGTAAGTTTTCTTCTCTAAACAGCCGCTCACTTAAGGGATTACATACACCTGTGACGGCTAAAACAACGGCTATCTTTAAGAATTTTCGTGCATAAAAAGGATTTAGTTGAACAACCATTATACATATATCTTTTAATGTATTACATTTTGTCTATATTATGTGAAAACTTCGTTGGAAAATTTCCAACGGTAAAAAAGTTACATTCGTTTCGCTGGGACGTATTTTTTTTTAGAGCTATTTCGGTAACAGACTTTCCTCCGCCATTTCATAACAAAAACTTTTTTTTTGGTTCTGAAGAACATAGTTCCAAAGTTTACCGATCCGGAATTTCAAAATTTAATTTTGTCGGATCATGGCAGCCTCTGGAATTACAAATGCCATTTTTCGCCTCAAAATTGTTCAGTAATTATGATTTCTCAAGAAACTCGACAATCGCTCGTCGTATGGCAAAATAATGATGTTCAAAGTTTACTTTTAGGTTGCTTTTAATCTGGAAAATTTGGAGGGTGATATTTCTCTGAGCGATTGTCGGGTTTCTTGCGAAAATGAATATCACAAATTTGTATACAAACGTAAAGGGAAATATTTAATAGAAAGAAAGCCGACTCTGTGAATATCATCACTTTTTGTTGGACCCGACACCTGTTTTTACATTTTTTAAAATGGTTTTTTTTTTGATATCATTTCTTTTTGTTGCCCTCTTAACTACTGCGGTTAAAAAATTCGAATATACATATTTACTTGGCAGAAGCACATCCTACGAATTGCCCAGCGGGATATGTTAATACAGTCATATTTGCCGGTCCATATGCTCTAAATCCCTATCCCAGTGCTGAATTTGAGGAAAAACCAAAAACAGGAATTATTTTCCAAACACTATTCCACAAATACCAAGAGTAACATATTTGCAATCTTGTAACGAACAGCAAACTTGTTTCGAATTCCGTTGTGACCATTGATCAGCATCGATTTTTTGTTCCTGGATTTAGCTATCGAGGAAATAGATTTTCAAAACCAAATAACATCAAATGCTGCATAGAGAAACAAACATTTACAACTTACATAGTAACAAATCAAATGTAGATCACCATCAAATGTAGACCACCATCCTCGCACGTATTATTTAAGCAAAGATCGCTTAATTCTTTCCGAATTAAAACAAATTAATATCCTTTGAGATTTCGAATGACACTTAACAATAATATTGTTGCTCTAAAAATTGTGGACATTTTTAAATATTTTATGAATAGCTTTTGAATTGACGTTAATTCTCGACTACTGTGATTTTGAGGTAATCTTAAAGTTTAAAAGTCGGAAGAATCGGAAAAATGAAGAATTTAAAACTAAAAATCATTTAGCTTTTTCCAATTTCTTCCATGTGTTTTAATGAAATGTATGGCGAGCTTGTAGAAAGCTCTCATGTACACAGAATACAGATAAAGCCGCCGTGTCCGTGTGAGATCCGTACAGTAAAGTACGTAGTCGGTGCTGGGGGTTGAACCCGACACACATTCGACCGAACGTACTGATAAAAAAAAAAACTAAGCAAGATAACGAAAAAATGGGTCGGTAAGGCTAAGAATGTTGTATGTATTAAACACAATTGTGCAAAAGTAGGTCCCGATCGGTTCAGTAGTCGCGGAGAGAGTCCTGGTACCGTTTTTGGAAAACGCTGTTTCGAGAAAAACGCATTTAAAGTTTAGGGTACAGTTTACATTGAAATAAGGTTCTGTGTTCCACATTATTTGAATACTTCTGCGATTGATATATGTATTTTTAATTTTTTGGTCACGTATCGAATGGAACTTCACTCACTTCAATGAAGCGTTCTTTTGGAACAGTTCATTTCTGAACAACAATCTCTAATCGCCACTTCAGATCCTTCCCTCTCGATCCAACTCTCTAAACCCGCTATTCCAATATCTTGTTTCCCACTTCCGACCGTATAAAAATTGGAATCGAATTAAGAGCCTAATAAGAGATGTTTTTCTCTGGGTTCTTCATAATATGACCGATTCGTTCAGGGTTTCTTTTTGTATCCATCTGCTATATGCGTCGATTGAAACCTCCCGTTTTGTAGCCTTTCGTAATGCGTCTTCGCCGCTTTCTTCAGCAGTGTATCTGATTCGCGTCCTCTAAGCAATTGGAATCGACCCTTTTCTGAACTTATTTCATTTTTGGGCGGCCCCGATACTTGATTCTCCCTGCTAATTTTATGCTAAAATTCTTGATCTTTATTTTGGCAGTAGACAGCCCAGTAAGGTTAGATGAGTTTGTCACCGTCGCATTCTCGACGATCACTTCAAAGTCTTGCAGATTAAAACTTTTTCGGACTAGTTTATAGTTTAGATTTTTGGCGGGGATTACGAGGGTTGGAAGAGACCGCTATCGGCTTGTTTGTTGCCGAGAAAGCGTGGCAGCTCTTGGCGCTGCGTGCGCTCCTTCCTAGAAATAGAAAAAAATGTATTGCTCCAAGCGCTCCAAGCTCCAAGCGCCGCCAGTTTTATTCATTTATTTTACACGATACCTTGAATTCCGACACTAACATGCTTTTAAAATCAAAAACTAATTTCCACTTTAACGTTCCGTCTACAATTCCAGAAAAAGAATACACTAAAGCAATCGAATGTTATACAGAAGCACTTAAATTTAATTCAACAAATGCTGTATATTATGCAAATCGTAGCCTTGCACATCTTCGTCAGGAGAGTTTCGGTTATGCCCTAACCGATGGAATATCGGCCGTTAAAGAAGATCCGCTCTATCTGAAAGGATACTATCGTCGAGCGGCCGCTCACATGTCTCTAGGAAAATTCAAACAGGCACTGTCCGATTTCGAGTATGTCGCTAAAGTTCGACCGAATGACGAGAATGCTAAACTTAAATTCACAGAATGTAAGAAAATAGTTAAAAGACAAGCCTTTGAACGTGCGATAGCGGTCGATAAGCCCGAGAAAACATTATCGGAAATGTTTTCGGAATTAGAATTTATTGGTGAGTTGGATGTTTTTGTGACGAGTTTTCATTGAAATTTATGACGATATCGTTTGCAGCAATTGAGGATGACTATAACGGACCAAAGCTAGAAGACGGAAAGGTCACTATACAATTTATGAAAGATCTTATGGAACATTACAAATCAGAGAAAAAATTGCATAAAAAGTTTGCATATAAAGTAAGTTTTGGATGGATTGTTGCGGAAACATGTTTAATTCATTGTCTTTCAGATACTGTGTGATATCGACATTTATATGCGTAAGCAACCATCTTTAGTGGATATTAAAGTACCCGACGATGAAAAGTTTACAATATGTGGTGATATACACGGTCAGTTTTATGACCTAATGAATATATTCAATATAAACGGTTTACCATCGGAAACAAATCCGTATCTATTCAACGGAGATTTCGTTGATCGAGGCTCATTTTCGGTTGAATGCATATTCACACTGTTCGGCTTCAAACTACTCTATCCGAATCATTTCTTTATGTCGCGCGGCAATCACGAAAGTATCAACATGAATCAAATGTACGGCTTTACTGGCGAAGTGACGGCAAAATATACATCAACAATGGCCGATATGTTTACACAAGTTTTCAATTGGTTACCGTTATGCCATTGTATTAATAATAAAATTCTAATAATGCATGGCGGCCTGTTTGCAACCGATAACGTAACATTGGAAGATTTACGAAAGATCGAACGAAATCGACAGCCGCCAGAAGATGGCCTAATGTGCGAACTATTGTGGAGTGATCCGCAAGAGGGAAGCGGTCGGGGTCCGTCGAAACGTGGCGTCGGTATTCAATTCGGACCGGACGTAACGAAAAAATTCTGCGAAAAGAATAATTTAGATTATGTTATTAGGAGTCATGAAGTTAAAGATATGGGATATGAGGTAACGCATAATGGTCAGTGTATAACGGTATTTTCGGCACCAAATTATTGGTAAGTTTTACAACGAGAAATAAGTGTTGTTCGATTTTTGATTGGAATCGTTTTTTTTTTTGCAGTGATACCATGGGCAATATGGGAGCATTTATCAATATTAAGGGCAATGATTTGAAGCCTAAATTCAAATCATTTGAGGCTGTGGTAAGTCTTTTTGTTTTATTTTCTGTTTTTTAGCGCATAAGTTGAAAATTATTTGTGTTTTTTTACAGTCTCATCCTGACGTTAAACCAATGGCTTATGCAAGTTCAATAATGAATCTACTAGCGTAGTTGTATTTTTAACAAGAGTATAACTTAATGAAATTATATTCAATTAGCTGTAATTACAAACAACACACAACAAGAAAACAGAACAAAAAAGTAACAAGTTAAATTAGTAAACAGAAAAACAACCACAATATTGAAAATAAAAAAAAGAAAACAAAAAAATCAACTATTGATAAAAATGTCTACTATTAGAAAGAAATATACATCGCAATCACAAGTCTGTTGGATAAGAATAAGATCGTTGCTTTTAATTAGTCGGAAGCCATTATCAAGCCTGTAGTAACAATGAAATTGTTTTGATGAAGTAGCAAAGCGAACGAGATGAATGCCGCTCTAATCTTTCTCACAAATATTCTTGATGGCTATTCTCCTTCTGGGAATAGGGTGGTAACTTGGGAGAATCGTTGCTTTAATATACAGGTAGGCCTCCTACAACGCGGTAGATACGTTCCTAGAAAATGACGCGTTGTAGGAGATATACAAATATAAGAACCGGAGTTCGGTTCTAAAAGATGAATTTCCTTTTTTTGTTTATTAATAAAAATAAATAGATTAAGAAGATTTCTTTTAAAAATGTTGACTCTCTCCGTTAAAGGATCATTCTCAACTACTTCGCTATATCTAAGCCTCTTTCAATAGCTTTTAGGGTAACATTTTTTTTGTGCGAAATAACATAAAAAAGCGTTGAAGGAGAACTTGCAAATTATCAGAACCGCGTTGTAGTGAAACCGCGCTATAGAAGTACCGAGTTGTAGAAAAATTTACGCATTACCTGAACCGCATTGGAAAAGTACCGCGTTGTAGGAGGCTTACCTGTACCTACAATTTTCTTTTAAAATGAATGCAAATCATGTTAATAAAAGCTAACAAATGTACGCAGTCTTTACGATCGGATAATTACAAACAAGCAATGTTTGTTTGCTTCGTTTGGAGTCATCGTTTGAGCACGGGTGATAGCCCTTGACTGTGTGACAAATTGTTCTTTTGTCACAAGTGAGAGAGAACTAGTATATTAGCGGGATTTGCAGAAACCACATTTAGTGCCTGGAATACACACTCCTAACAACGAAGTTCTGATCAACTAATCGTGATGAGAATTAATTGCAATAGACTTTGCTTTGGCCTTTTTTTTTTCAAAGAATAGAATGTAAAAAATTCTAGAAAAAAAACCCAGCGAGCTAAAACTCAAAACATGTGCAATAAAATTCAGAACTGAATTGCTGAGCCCCTCGACATAACATCGAAACTCATGAAGCCACGAGAATTGCAATACGTTTGCGTTGTAAATTGGCAAGGGAAGACACAAGCAATATGTGCGCTCAATTAAAGCAATTAGCTAATTGCTACAGTGATTTATTGTCGGACGAGAAAAATTGGAAACGATGATTTTCTGATAAGAATTTAATTAGATGAAATAAGAACGACAAATTCGCAAGACATGAACGCTTGTCGCTGTAGTTACAACTTAAATAACAAATAAAATGCGCCAGAGCTTGTTTCTAACCATCATCAATGGCGCGACAGCCCAAATCGGGACCTGGTAGCCCGTTTCTGTAACTCTCGCTTCGACAAATTTCTCGATGATGTACGAGAAAAACAATTTCTCACGGCAGACTGTATCTGTAAAACAATAAAAATGAGACACTTGTCAAAATAACATTTGAATGGAAAACGACTGGAAATGTGAGAGAAACCGTTTCTGTATCATTTCATCATTCGGTGAGAAGCCTTTCACCATAAAAGTGAGCGGTGACAAAACAAAAACTATATAAAAAACGAAAAATAACCCCGAAGATGAGAGGATTATAATCACATATCTGAAATGAGAAAGAATGGTTTTGAATTTTTGTCACAAAGTGGCGTTAAGGCTCAGATCCAATGTAGACGAACATGATTTCATTGTATTACCAATGATTTCATTGATATTACCAATTGAACATTTTTGGAGTGGTAATGCTTTCTGTTTTGATAACAGTGCTGAAGTTTTAGGCTTGGTCGTTTGATTTTAACGTGAGTGCAATCAATTGCACCAATAACGCCCGGAAATCCTGTTTCTTCCAAAAGCCTGTAATCAACGATTATTAGTGAGAGTGATTCAGTTTCATCGTAGCCTCATTTGTTATACTTACACCCTTTTAATTGCATTATATTCAGTAATGCCGGGAAACCCAATCCACTTGGATATCAGCTTGTCCTGTAAGATTGCAGCATATCATGGATTTGGCCCAGCATATCATGGATTTGCTCAAGGAAACTACAAAATCTTGTCCTATGTCCCGTGGCAAAATAGTGTAGAGCAGCGCAAACTCTTAGTGAAACACTAACATGAGTTCCTCTTATGCCTTGTGACATGTAAGCGTTGAGTCCTTCAATTAAAAGCAACGCCGTGGACCGCTTAAACCGTTAGAGCCCATTAAAACGCGCTTCCAAAATTCCAAACGGATTTGTATGGTCCCGCAAATTCCTGCGATGAACTCGGAGCATATTTCTGCGGTCACTTTCATCAGCCAAAATTAAAAAATTATACGAAAACATTGTCAAATATCAACACAACACAATTTTCACTTTGAGGGTACTTCAAACTATACGTAAATGGCGAATATAGTCCCATTTGAAACCGGGGACTATTATATATTATACTAGACGCGTATCGCGGCTACACTCGCAACGCTCACGTTGTTTCATCGCCACTGGTTACTCCCGTCACGTGTTCGCACTCGGTAGGATTCGAACCTACGCTCCCAGATGCAATCATCTAACGTGTAGTCAGACGGCCTACCCGCTCGGCCACGACTGCTTGGTTCAAATTATTAAACTTTTTTTTTTTATTTATTTATAACAAATACACGAACCGAATTTCGGGAATATAATTACGTCATTAACCTGTTCGGTAGTCTAGAGAATGTACATGCAAAATTTGGGAGGAAATGGTTCATAGGTGTAAATTTCCATTCGACCCGACCATTGAATTCTTGCATTTTTATATATTAGATACGCCCAAAGTTTGTAGTCGTTGCCCAAAGTTTGTTGTCGTTGCCCAAAGCTTGTTGTCGATTCTGCCCAGTGTAACCACGGAGGGTTAAAATCATTTTCTTTAGCTCTCAACATAAATTGACCGACTTTATAAGCTCAAATCGTTGATCCACATGCTGTTCACTAATTATTTAATTTTAAATTTAACCCGCCAACTATTTCTACTTGATTCCGCCTTATATTTCTTACAAAACAAATCAGTTCTTCTCAAACGGTTCTCTCTCGCTTCGAGTCAAAAAAATCAACGAATTTCATTGACAGAAGACGGCAACGCAGCTAGCAACATTCAAAGTTCCGTACAAAATTTCTGTGAAACGAAAGTGTTCAATAATTGCACATTTACATTAAATTAATGGTCATGTCAGTGTAATTGATTAATCGGGTGTTATTCTCAACAATTCACAATCCGCTACATTGTTCGCTTATCAGCTTTTTACACTATCGAAACGCATAAAAAATTCCAAAGCGCCTTTGCATCTCGTCGTCGATCCCATTGAAAAAAAAAAGCACCGTTTGTTTTTCTTTTCAACAAACCAATTGCAGTTCACGTGCAATAAGAATTCCAAAGAGTTTTCACAGTCGTTCCGTTTGAAGTGAAGCGCTACGTGAAAAACGCGAAAACTCTTGTGCCACGCAACAACAACCGCGATCGAAGAAATGTCGGTGCATAATTTATCGGCAGACGGTGAATTTCGTTATGTCGTCCAGTGGTTTAACGAGTGGAGCGAACTCCAACGGGAAGACTTCTTACCGATTCTGATCGAGTACTTGACCAAAGATGGACCGGTCATTTATATGAACGGGATTGTGTCGGGAATTGCGGCAACTGCTTGCACCGATAAGCCGATGAGCTTGTTCCAGTGTCGGGTAAGTGTGTCTCGTGATTTATTCTATTCCCCACGGACTTATGTATATTTTCCGCTTTGTTTTCAGATCAAACTCTTCAAGGAATGGTCCAGCAAGTGGCCGGAAGATCTTAAGATCAAACTTAAGGAAAAAGTCATTGAGCTTGACGAGAAATTGGGTGAAAAGTTGCAAGAAGAACTTCCAGCGATCGTCACGAATGGAAACAGCGAAGAACCGGCTTTGGTTGCTGATGAGGTTTCGGCGCCGGACGAAGAAGAACTTGAAACAGCCGAAGCCGACACCACTCCGATTCTTGTTGCCGATGTAATTCAGGCTCCCGTCGTTGTTGTTCCTGTTGTAAACGAAGAAGTTTCACTGAACGCCTAAACATGCTCCTATCGTCGCTTTAACGGTATGAATTGAATTTTACATTCCAACGCCTTGGACCAACCCCATTTTCCGACAAATACAATACATATTCAGTGGGTAAAAGGTTTTTAGATTAATCGTAAGTAAACGAAACGAAAAAGTATTCACCGGACTACTCAAATATTTTATTTTAAACAAAAAAAAAGAACAGATTCATATTTACACTTATTTTCGATACGGAGCGGTCTTGCGCTCAACTTTTAATTTTTTTCTGGCAAGTATTTTTTCTGCCTTTATTTAGCTTTAGCTACTCTTACGTATTTTATTATAAGAAGAAAAAAAAGACATTTTATTTAGGTGCGATAATTTTGCCATGAAAAATAACAAAAAAGGAAGAAATTTTTAGACTAAGTAGAAATTGTTGACGAATTTTACTAACTTTAGCGTTTAAAAGACTTATTTAGGCTATCATTTATCAGATGTGTACGAAACAGAGAGAATCTCATTAAATTTTTTTTTTCTCGATACAATGAACTCCTTTCAGATATTTCATTTTAGTATTTTTTAGTTTCTTTTAAAATCACAAGGGGTTGGTTTGACGAAGGTATTACTTTGATCCTGGCACCGAGACTTTTCTGCTCATCCACTGATGAACGTGGGACTTCACGACAGTTTGCAAATCCACTACCCAACTACTTGTACTACACGGCAGAACCGAGGGACTCCACAACAGTTTATAAATCCTTCGTATCAATAAAACGGTGGATAAGTAGGCCTTCGGTTTTTACTTTATTTCAATAATACAGTATTGTGATCGATTTCTAAGCCCCCTGATACGAAACAATAGCGGATATAAGGCGGATATTGCCCCGTCTTCAAAATTTACGGATCCCTCTGAGTCCTTACAACACATTTTCGCTGGCTACTCAGGAACGTGGAAGTGGGTTAAATACGACCCAGAGGGAGTCACCGTTCTTGCTGGTGCTGTCTATATAATTCGGAAAGGTCATAAAACGACCGGGCATGAACTTGCAGCGCTCACGCAACTACCGCTTTAACTTTTCAGCGTAAACCTACCGCTAATGTACGGGACCACACACTGCACCTGTAAAGGGACCAAAGACAACGAAACGAGACCAGCCATACCCTCGTTGCGGCGATTCTCCAGGATTTCCTCGAATTTATCACTCGGCCATCATCTTCGTCCTCTTATTTTGTTCCAAGAAAAGCGAAGTTCTATACGTATACATCCTGCGGTATCCAACACGCAAACTAAAACCCTGAAACCCTTACACAAACTTACACAATCTTAATAGAGAGAAAAACTGGTATAATTCATTAATTGAACTTATTAGTTACTAGCCGCGTCACGCGACTGCGCTTGATTTTCTCACGTTTGCTATACCACCGAAAGTCCAAAGCCACCGGCTTCCAGTCTTGCTACCCAAAAAGAGTTTACTTATCATGAGAATTTAATTTTCTTTATTTTATCTTAGTGCTAGCGGATAAAGAATGTTTTTGGTCATTTCGTTTGGTGTATAAATGTATAAATTTTTTGGTGTGCCAACTCGGGAGCAAGCAACATACAATTGGCCGTGTGAAAAACATGAATTTTTCAAATTCAAGCCAGCAATAGTCAACGATTGCCCTTGTGCTTTGTTTATTGTGTTTGCGAAGGCAAGACGCAAAGCGAACTGTAGGCGCTTGAAATCGAAAGGTAAATCGTTGGAAATCATTGGTATAAGTGGAATCAGGACATCTTCCCCTTTGAATTTGCCGCTGATGATTGTTGCCTTTGATCGTCAATTTTTTGATGGTTAGCCTGGTTCCATTGCACAGTTTTGGCGCGTTCAAATTTCGAATTTTCAATTTCGACATATGTGGTGGCAGTCCTGGTGGTTCCATCGAATTTAGAAATTCGGTTGGGTAATTGACTGATTGTTCCTCATCCATCACAATTGATTTGAATTTGATTGATTCTCCGGGCAATTTCAATTGAATTTGTTCATCACATCATCATTTTTGGGGGCCAAAATTGCACGTTCGCACAGCCAATGTGAATTTTTGTAGTTCTTTTTTAAATTTGGAAATACCTTGTCAGACAGAGGACTTTGGGGGACTCTTTGTTGATTAGTGAAAGAAGACGGATGGCGGAGGTTTTTTTTGTTAAAGGTCTAGAACCAAAATGTTCACAAAGCATAAAATGTTCATAAAGCATAAAAAAATAAAAGTGAATTAGACTATGAACAATCAAATATTAAATTATTAGTAATCAAATATTTCAATAAATTTATTTTTTTAATTTACAAATGTTGAAAAAATTTTGCAACATAATAGGAACCAACAAGACAGGCGATAAAACCGATACTAAATCCCAAATTACGCTTGCAATCGGCTCTTTATGCTTTTCTTGCGTCGGGATTCGCTTCATCCGAGGCAATTACTACCAAATGGTGATAACCTGTATTGGGGATTTCGTAAACCACCTCGGCGTTCTGGTGTTCCGGATTCGCTTTCGCTGGTTGGAACTCATCTTCTCCTATGCTTTCATTCAAGAACGATTCTATGAGTTCCTTTAGTTCCTTTAATCTTTGCTCTTGACTTTTCATCAAAATCTCTAAACTATGCATTTTCAGTTTTATCTCTTCAATTTTAATCATCCTCGCTTCTATCGTTTGTTTTTGCTGGGTACAATTTACTAATTAATTTCATGAATTTTTAACGCCAGATACAAACTGGGATAAAAACAAATTTCGATTCAACTGATCTGATGGCAACCTGAACACGAATAGAATGAACGGTGGAAGACTCTATCTAAATCTAATAAGTGGCCCGCATGATCATTTGGGTTGGCCACCCCTGGTCTAATTAGTTAAATGTTACTGTAATAGGAAACATTTAAAGAATGAAAAGATCTGTTTTTACGTTACAATTTTTCTCATTTTATTTTTCCTTTTATCGTAACTATATAATTTTCTTTTTAGATTTTCTCTGAAATCCCTATTTAGTTCTCTAATTCTAAAATACGATCGTGATCTTAAAAATAACTTCTTAATACTATCGTGACATGGCACATCCTTTGTAGAATCCAATAGGTCTCTCAAATAGTTGCTGCAAATACAAAGAGATTCATGCTCATTAAATTTTTGAAAAATTACCTCTAATTGCTGGTGCGATATCCATAAACGCTGGTGTTGGTTTCGAAAGCCCTCCTTCGCTGAGTTGGTTAACCCATGTCCAGGTTGTATCCTCAGCAGTCACAATAGATATAAGGGGAGAGCTTTCCTTTAGCTAATGACAAATGAAACCAGCTAGGTTTTCGTGACCATCGTATTCGAACTCCTTCAGCTCACAGATAGAAAACAGCTTTGTGGCGAATTTCACTTTTTTTTCGTTCTTTTTTCGTTCGTCTTTAACCGAAAGTATGTTCGATGTTAATTTGTGCGTGATCGAAAGTTCTCCACTTATAAATCGAAGAGTTTCTTCTAATATTTGTTGTTTGATCTCAACGTTATTGTTCATGAAGAACCCATGATCCAAAAAATGGTTTCGTAGAAGTTTTATTAAATGCGGAACATCTGGAAAAAAGTATATTTTCCTATCCTCTTGCACTGGGTTGACTATCCTGAAATCACATTTCGTTACTATTATATTTTCACTATATATAAATTGTTCACGAAAGTGTACCGTACCACGGATTTTCGAAGGACAGCCCTAAGTCCTTATGTAGTGCACGATTTCCATCACCAAGATCACTGACGATTGCGTGAATATTAAAACCAGTTTCTTCTGTTGTTGCTATTAAATTAACCAGTATCTCCTTGGTCATTCTGCAGTCGAAATCGTAGAAAATGGGTTGTTTCCAATTTCCATATAGACCTCTAAGTGTTGCTACTTGTACATAATTTGCAGGCGCCATTGATGTATCCTTCGATTTATCATAGCAATAAGTCGCCTTAGTCTTCATTTCATTTAACGATAAGACGTACGCCAAAGGCGTCTCGTTTCATCCAGAATTCCGCAATATTTGAGTTACGGGCTTCAAGATTCCACGACTCATATCCACTTTTTGGCACCATCTTTGAAGAGTTTTTATTGAAGGATATGGAAAGCCTTTTTTGGAAGCAACTTATAGCTTCTCGTGCCAGTCGCGTATAAAACGATAGCTGCCAGGCTGGAGTCAAGTTCAACAGGGTCTCCTTTCCCCGCTAATTATTCCAAACCCGTTTCCTTGGCTGTGGTTTCGCTAGATAGTAGATAGGGACAGTAGGAAACTCGTTAATCCGTTCATGGGCGTCACTAATTAGATGACGAGGCATTTGGCTATTTTCTACAGTCGTAACCCTAGATATTTTCTACTTAGAGGACTGGTTACAGGGTCTCATTGCTGATAACCCCAATGCTTGACCACTCCCCTCTTCCTCTATCTACTTGGAATAACTAGCAAGCGAGGCCTCGGACTACCGAGGACACAGCCATTGGCTTGGTCGATGTGCACCACGTATCGACCAGTTACCGGGGAAAACCACGTGGAGCTCGGTTCCTCAAGGGCATACTGACTCGCCGCCATGCTGTTCACACTGCAGCTGTGACTCGCGGGATTTATTGTTCCGCTATCCATACATTCTTTGGAAAATCCCTAACGTCTGCATGGTTTGAGTAGTTTTGGTCGGAGCAACCATATAGGATCATTTTCAAATGAGGGGACCGCCTTCCCCTGCGAAGTCAGCGCCGACAAACGCAGAAGCTTGTCCTTATCCTCCTTCTTAAATCTAATAATGTCATGACCCTCCAGGGGCCATGACCTACGGCGCCGCTATCACCAGTTGGTACAAGTAGTGAGGTATTAGGTATAATGAAAACATAACTTCTTTACGACGACCTACTACCGATGGAAAAAAGACTTCTGGCTTATCATCTCCACGCAGCTGGTTGCTTTCCACATATCATGAGAAAATTAAACAACAGGTGGAGAACTGTATGCCCAACTGTTGATCTATTGATCCGCCTGTAGCAGTAGACTTCTTGGTCTTGGTAAGTCTACGACTGACTTCCTCCACGGATATATAGCTCAGGATAGATGATAAGGGCACCGAGGTCTCCGGTGGTCCCATAAATGGGGTGCGGACTGGGGGGGTTGAGCTCCCCCACAGCTGATCGTACAGTTTTTTGTCCTCTACCCCCTCAGGGGTGGCGCCACTTGTATCCCCCAGCCAGCCAGTCAGTGTCTTCTCTAATTTGCTTGGCAAGCAAATCGGGTTCTCTTTTGAACAGATCTTGAATTCGGGCATACTCAAATCTATTTCGTCCTTTGCTATTGTTCACTCGTTGTATGCGCCTGGACCTAGTTGCGCCACAAGACGATATCCCATTCGAACTGATAGTGTCCGTAAATATCTTATAGACATTGTCTATCACATCTTGGGATATCCTTCCACTTTGCTCGTGAGCATAGAGGATGGCGTCCTTAAGTACTATTCCCTCAAGGCCAGACGGTACAGGCTTGCTAGGGACATACATAGTCCATTGCTTGTCTGTTAATGTCGTCTAACCAAGAGGTTCAGCCGGAATCCTCTTCTGCTTCCGGATCAAGATATGACGCATTTGTACTGCTGTCCAAGCAAACGATATCGGAGGCGTCAAGAAATTCTTGATCGGAGGCTTCTTCCGAAGAGGATTCGAGAACCGCGAGTCGTTCGTCTCGTTAACATTTGTAATTCGGCTTGTTATGTGTATTGCGTGATTGTGGAGCCGTTTTACCTGCAAAGAAGCTTTGCATTTTGGCGGCCACACATCTTTCTCCCCGGAACCGTACTTCCAGCTCTAGCATTCGTTCGATGTCCCTAGATGAAAAAGTTTTTCCGTCTTTGATAC
Source organism: Beris chalybata (assembly GCA_949128065.1). Taxonomy (NCBI): domain Eukaryota; kingdom Metazoa; phylum Arthropoda; class Insecta; order Diptera; family Stratiomyidae; genus Beris; species Beris chalybata. The sequence continues at coordinate 133,678,468 of OX421894.1, forward strand.
GTCGAGGAGGATGCAGCGGCTTGAGATCCGCCAGCGCTCGAGCCGCGTTCTGAGTTACAGGGCGTGCCCGCCTCTCGTGTTGGGAAAATCCCATACGAGATTTGAATACCCTTCCACACGTTTGATAAGTCACTCCTGGGGAGGGGGGGGGGGGGGGGTATTCGTGCCCAGTACACTTGGGCACATGACAAAGAGCCGCATACTTTTCTTGGTAGGTCTTTTTGCAGGAGGTGCACTCAAAGACAATCGCCCGTGTGGGATGATTATCTTTAGCATGCGTTATTGCTTCATTTATGCTCAATGCCAAGAAGTGTCCCAATCCAGCTTCCGAACATGCGACGCATGTCTTAGCCGTAAAGGGAACCTCTATTTTCAACGCCGTGTCGTTTCCATTCCCTCCCTGGTTCGTACTATGCCTGGCGGAGGAATACCGGGTCATAGGATCGTTCGCACTAACGTTTGTACTTGAGCCCCCTTGGCTGTTTACACGGTCGGCCTCGTGTCCGAGCTGCTGGACGTGGACGCATTCACCTTGGATCCTTAACACAGGAGGGGTCCCTGTATTAAGACAGTCCTGTATTAACAGAGTCATAGTTACTCCCGCCGTTTACCCGCGCTTCTACTATCCTGTGGACAGATATAATTTATATTAAATGTAGCTTCTCTAAGTATCATGCTACAAATACATCCTTTTATTTATTCCACAATAAAAAACAATTTCTTTCTTTTGTGTCCCGCATAACACGCATTGCAATATCCGGATTCCTTTACAAATTCTGAAAATTTAGCTTGTTTTGCGCGATCTGAATTTTTGTTATGTTTTTAAGTTCCAAAACGTACTGTTATTGTCACACCTTTCTTGGTTCGTTGTACTGGTTTGATTTGTTGTTATTCGAAAAAAGCCAAATTTAAATGTTCATATCTTCAATTTTACTCCACCTGTAAAAAAATAAGCTGTTAAGCTGCTAACTGATATTTTTTTTTCTCAATATAATGGAATTTTATTGTGAGGTACCGATAATATTTTGTTAAAAGCCCACTTCAAAAATTATTGGAATAAAATTTTGAAAAATTATCATATTTATGGTCTTCAGTTTACAGGTTTCGCTCGGTGTTATTTTTATGCAAATATTTTTATCCTTTTTCTTGCATAGACATTTTCATATTTTCGTAGTACAATAAATTTTTTATTTTTCATTCTTACGATTAAACAGTAATATGCCGCGAACGTGTTAACTTAATATTATTGATATTATGTTCTCACCAGGTCACAAAATTGTTATTTTGGGCCCGCTACGTCGTTTCGTCCGAAATTACAACAACTTTGGAGTCTTGAGACCGGTTACCACGTCATGCACAACTTTGGTTCCTGGATCAAGACAATGTCTTCCCTGATGCCGTTTTTGAGTAATGGAGGTTAATCTGCAGTATTCTCAACATTAACCTCCATCACAGTTAGGTTCGCATCTGCCGGGTTTTCCGGGTCAGATGCCAGCAAATCTTCCTCACTGCCATCGGCAGGACCAGTCGATCCTTTATCCAGTCCAGCATCTGATCCGAGATCACTTTCGTCCGTTAAGGCCAGTGCTGAATCGATAGGCCAGTGCTGAATCGGAACCGGGTTGTATCGGGTCCAGTTCCATCGCCAGTACAGACTCGGCGAGTTTTGAGTCGTCACTATGGACGACGGGGGAGGCGGAATCTGTTTTCATTTCCGAGGCTTTGATGTCCGACGCACTCGGTAGGGGATTTTCAGCGTCCGCCTTGTAGACCCTGAGTGTGGTTTGGCCAAGGCCGAAACTCACCACAACTCCGATCTCTGATCGATCCAGATCACCAGCTTGACATGGCCCTGATGCCATCTACCGTCGCGGAAGAGAGAGACAGGACCAGGACGCTCCTTCAAAAGTTTGGTAAAACCATCCGCCAGCTCGGTCTGCAAACGTTTCCATTTTTCAGTCGTGATCCTTCCGTCATCGTCACTTCTGTCGATGACGGCAATCACGAGGTTATCCTTCAGGACTTCATTGAAGGGCCTTAAAGGTACCGCGGTGCTTGTGTTGCCAGTCGTGGCCCTTTTTGCTGCCTCGGGAGACTCCTCCAGCGATCTTTGTCTCTGGACATTTGATGATTCCCACCCTTCGGTGGTCAGCTTTAAAGCCCGGTCGATAGACGCCCTTTGTTTGTCCGTCCGCTGTTCCTCTGGTATGCTACCGTGGCGTTTTTTTCTCTTTGGTCGCTGACTGTCCCTAAAAGTCAGATTGTGCCGGTGCTTTTTGGGATATTGACAGCTTTCTTTTCTCTGTCAGTACCTGGTTCAGAGGCCGTGGTATTGGCTGCTTGCTTTTTCTTTTGGATTCTGGACAAAACCCCAGAAATTCCCGGATTGTGGGCCGGCTCTAGCTTGGTGTCCTACCACACTGTTATTCTTGAACTATAGAAAGCCGCGTCTAACTTTTGGTATCGCGCCACACAATTGTCTGCGCCATGTAGTTAATTGATCGAAATAATTACTGGGTTCGATGCTGATTATAAATTGGTAAGACCACTGTTGAATAATTTAAATCGCTGTCGACACTTAGGGGTTGACGCAGCACGTACGCCACTTGGGCTCGCTTGGCGTCACCTCGATCCTGTGGATGTATGAATAGCTCGCACTGTAACAAAATACGTCTGCTCGCGTTCACAGTCACGATCGAGCTCCTTACTTACCTGATTTGTGTGACAGTCCTCAACTATGAATTTACTTTTGTCATTTTGAAGTTTCAAAACTTTTCGAAAATTCAAAATCAGCACAACAAAAAGAGGTCAATGTTTTTTAGCCCATCGTTGTCTCGGATATTGTATGAGAAAATCTGATATGGGTATTACCAGGTCCCTGTATTTAACTACCTTTCATGTCAGCGGGGTCACCACTTACGAGTTCTTCGCTATTTAACAAGATTCAATTTTTAACATAAAGAACCGTTCAACGAATTTTGTTCTATGACTTAGAAATTGGGGTTTTCGTGCTATTTCGCGGAACTAAAAAAAATATTTCTTACTCTGTTTTCGAACATGTCCTTCATCAAAGGATTCTTATTTAAATGTGTTACATTTTGCTGTTGGTTGAGTCGGATTCCTCCTTTTATAGCCTATCATATTTTTTCGCTGATTACATTTTTATGATGGTCCAATCCATAAAGACGGAGATATTATGATATTTTTTATATCATAACCCGCGACCATTTGGGATCCTAAAGTGTTGTGTTTACTGATTTCGTGAGTTCCCCATTAAATTAAAATTTCCCGATTCCATAACCCCTTACTGTGATTTTTACCGGACTCTTACGTACTATTTAACTATGACATTTTATTAATGAAATGAAAATATAATTGATTTATATTGCTAATAAAATATTTTTTTTCCTGTTTTGTACACACTGGAATAATAAACCAATCGAAAAAAGCAACATAAACAAATTTTGAATTGACTGAACATAAAAGACATATGAAAATTTTTTTGATTATAAATAGGGCAATAGAATTCATGAAAGAACTGCTCCACAGCTCAGCTGTTACTATTTAAATAGTTTTAAGAAAATGCGTTTAGATATTAAACGTTTCAAAAAAAGTATAATTACATATTCATAATCCATTGTATGGTATTATTTTTTTTTTTTTTAACTAACAACTTTAATATTATTTATTTTTTTATTGTATTTAAAATTGTTAATGGAATTATATACACAATTATATAAACATTCTTTTTACGAAACAAATCTATTTTATTTAGACGCTTGTATTAAATCGCCAACTGTTTTATATAACGAAATGATTGAACAAATAAAAAAAAAAAAAACATTTTTAATAAAATTTTTTGTCTTTTCCATGAAATCATCACGAAATTGTCATTAAATTATTTTTAGAATTGAAATATTTTAATTTGTATTCTCAGCGCGGTTTTTTTTAAAAATTAAATCGATAAAAATGCTGACAATGTAATTAAAATAATCCCGAACATTTGCATTTTGTCCCAATATAATTCTACCTAAATAAATTATTCCATTTTATACTCAACTTTTAATATTAAAGAAAAAAAAAAAACTAAATAAATAAAAGCACTAGTCCCCTGTTTAAAAGAAGCCGGACTTGCTATTAATTCAACTAAATATTCTTGATTGAATTAAGATAATATCAGCAATTCGGATCAGAGCAACTCCTACTAGTTGGATGAATGAATAAAAGTTGAATAAAAAGCTGACAATGAATATATTTTATTAAATAAAAAATTAAATTTCAATACCGTTGTATTTTATCCGCCCATTCAAAAAGTTCTAGGTTTGAAATTATTTTTTCCAAGTTTTTAGAAATGTTTGAGTTTTTCTTTAAACCTCTTGTTTGTACTGTTTTTGTTAGTTTTAACTGGTTTTTTATTTGCTTTATGTGGAAGACAGAAGCAACTTCAGGTTAATAGCCATTTGATTTAACAATAATAAAACATTAATGTCTATGTGGATTATGTTAATTAAAAACAAAATCTCTTCGTCAACCTTTTTTAAATTTATTTTGACCATACGTCTTAAATTTTAATTACTTTAAAGAATTGTATATATAATCGATATTTTATCAACACTATTCATTCATGCTAATCGTTTTCTTTTTAACGTGAAGTTCAATTTGATTTATTGAAAGTTCGGACCTTTGTAGTCAGCAGACCGCATGCTGTGAAAGTTGTGTCGAATTAAATCGGTTTTAAATTTTTATTAGAACCCCAAGAATTTAATTGTCGATGTTATGGGTCGGCCAGTGAGAAATGCCGATCAAAAATTAAAATGCTAATAGACTAAACCGGAAAAAAACAGTGATCAAAAGGATCGAATTCGATATGTCTAATGGTCATTAAAAGAACAATAATTTTGACTATATTAGGCGTGTTTTAATGCTCTCCAGAGTAGGATAGTAAAGCATAAGTATACGTGAAACAACAACAACATCCAGGATAGTAAACCCACTAATTTTACTAGGTTATAAATCCTACTCCGGAGAGAACGAATGGTGTGAGCCTAGGATGAATTCGCTTAAATTCGCTTTACTCGATTCGATTTTAATGGTTGGCAACATTTTTGTTTACACAACAGAAATGCAATCAAACTGCAATAAAATCAAATCCGGTGACAGTTATATTGCCATAAGTTTTGCAGCAAAGAAAGGAAAAATAGAAATTAAAGTAAAGTGGATTAGCAAGAAAAGAAAAGGTGAGTGATTGCATTGTTTGAATAAAATTTCGTCCATAATAAGATGTGAGAAGTGGAAAAATGTGTCCCTCGAATCGCCGTTTATTTACTTTACATGAGAAGGAACTTAAACAAAACTTAACATTTTGACTATCTTTAACAGATCTCGTCGTACTTTAAAAAATATTTTTCAAATTGATTGTAATACAACGAAACGGAAATGTCACTTAATTTCAAACTTGACAGCGCAGGGCTGCCAAATCTTAACAATAAAATGTACTCCAGATAATACCCTGGATCGTTTTTTTTCGCCTGCCGATTAGGTGCTCTATTCTGGAGAGCAGGGCTGCCAAATCTTAACAATAAAATGTACTCCAGATAATAGCCTGGATCGTTTTTTTTCGGCTGCCGATTAGGTATTATACAAATAATGTTATATGCTAAAAATTGTTTGTCAATTTCAGTTATTTCTGCTGCCTATTATTTTTTTTATTTTTTCTTAAGGATACCGAACTGGATTTAGGTGGTTAGCCTTTAATTGTGTTCAGTGTACAGTCCAATCAGCTAAGGGAAGGAGGTCAAAATTCGGCCCGGATATGGCAGTGTACTAATAGGTGTTAATAATTTTCGTAGTGCTCTTCGTGGTTTTGATATGATCTACCAGAACAGCAATGTTGCCTATAACAAATCAACTACTCTGTCTGGTATCTCTGATGGTGTTCGTGAATCTGATAAAATGTAAACACAACTCATCTGCTCAGTATTAAATCCTTGAGTGGTGATCCTAATTAACATTCCGCCCTGTTAACCATTTATATTAATAATTTTAAAGCCAATAGCAACAGAAAAATTCTTATAAAAAATTTATGCCTATAGTGGGAATTGAACCCACGCCATCGCCGTAGCAATGTTTACAGGGCCAATACCACTGGACTACTATATGTAGGGCTTTTCAACAAGGACGTTCAATTTTAAAATGTAAGTAAAACAAGTTGTGTGTGATATATCCACTCAATTCCTTTTTTATTTAAAAGAATATTTTATGGCATTAAGTATGAAATATAACGTCACTGAAATGTTCGCCCGGTTTTGCGTATTTATCAGTGTTCTACGTTAGGAAACCCGACGGGATTTGTTCACTCATGGAGATATTCTGATTTCTTAAATATGCTGCTGCGTACAGCTAATTTTATCGAACTTATTAGAGGAAAAAAAAAAGTCTATTCAGGCCAAGATGTTAGCTGAAAAATTATTTTGCTAGATAATATTTAAAAAATTGAAGTGATTGCCCATCAGTTGCAATTGAAATTGTTTTTGTCCACTTTCTACTTTTATATGTATAATTTTTTTACATTTATAAAATTCGTCTGTTGCATTATTTGTTTACAATTTTAGTTTGTTTTCCTTGCGTTGAAAATATGTTTTCAGTCGTTCTTTCAGCAAATATTTTTCTTCCAATTCTTCTTAAAAAAAAAAAATATAATTAAATGCAATTAGTTTCTTTAGACTTTGAAGAACCTCACAAATTTTTGTTTATGAATTTGTACCCATACGTACATCTTCTATTTAACCTTTTCAATGTTAACGATAAAACTCAAGGATATAAACAAATTCGAACTTAACAAGAGCCGGCAGGAAACCGCAAAAATTTGTTAAGCTTAAGGCCTGATAAAATGAAGAGACGTTGAACACAAACAAAAATTGCGCGAGGAAAAAAGAAACAGACTCTGTAATGAAGTTCAATATTTCAAACATCATGCATATGCATGTGCCTATAAAAAAATGTTTTATAAAACCTGTTGGTTGCTTATTATATTTCACAAATCGGTATTGTTCAAATATTTTTGGTTAATCCCAACCGTACACAATGCCATTATATTTTCCCGTTAACGGCTCCTTAATTGACACTCACGCCCAACACTGACTTTGTTGAGGTGTTTCAGACCGATGGTATTTCGGAAGAACCAACTACCTACGTGATACTCATCGCGATCGCAGCTTGTGTATATCCGTTGGATCTAGATCCGGATCTTTGATACAGAGTAATATATCCAACCTTTTTATTCATCAGATTCATTAATCATTCGGACCGATGAGTAGAGTGGCATGATTTCGTAATCTGAATATGATCAGAATTATAGGGTATCTTACCTTGACCGTCATATGGAGATTTGATGACCAGCAGCATTACCGGGTATTCCAGTTTAAGATACCTCGGATTATTCATGCTTGTATAATGTTGCAATATGTTGTGTTACTAAATGGGAAGGGTCTGTCTTGATATAGTGATAAATGTGCACTATCAAAGGTGTTGTTTTTATAAGAATAATTTTGATAATGTTACTAATAAAGTTGCTTTAATTAAATTTTAAAAATAATTACTTCAGTTTTTTATTGTTCTCGACACTCGTCTAAGCAAAAATTTAGATAGATTGATTTATTTAAATTCATTAAGTTGTATAATAACAAGTAAGAACAGTTCAGTGGTTAGATCTTAATCTTTACAGCTGCAATTGATAAATTTCAGCTGTTTCACATTTAATGTGTAATATTGCTCATTGTGTATTTTTGCAGTCTAATAATATTATTTTATATATTATTTTTATTTAGTATTTTTGCAGTCTAATAATATTTATTTTAGTTTAGTATTTAACAGTATTTAGTTAAATATTTAATAATTTTAGTTTAAAATGAAAAAAGCATAACTGAGAGACGACGACGCACCGGTATCAATTTCAAACAACAAATGAACAGGAACGATTCTGTTCGTTAATTGATGCGATTTTGTTTTTCTACAGCTAAGCGATTCATTATTCGTACTTTTACGCAAAATATGGCGCAACTTCGATATATTGACGTAAAATTAAATTTAAACTGTTTATACTTGCATAATCTGAAGTAAAATTGTACAAAACAAATGTAAATTTGCATCATATTTGCGTACATAGAAAAAATGCATTTTTTCAAGTAAATATCAACTTAAGTTTAAATTTTGTGACGAAAAATGTGTGATTTTACATCTTTCAAAGTTGTATGTTTACTTTCAGCTTTTAGAGGGAGTGTTTTTTACTGTTGTAGGAATCTTTGTTAAAATAGTAACTTGATCACTTCTTCTCAGTGAACTTTATTTATTAAACACATTAGTTAAAATGATTGTTTATTGATAGATAGATACTTAATAGAAAATTTAAACTTACATCTCTATTGCATTGATATTAATTGATATTAAATGCTTTGCGAAAACGGTTGCTCATTGCATTGCATTGATTCAATAATTAAATTCTTCTTTTTATAATTTAAAATATTTAATTTTTATTTAAAGCGAACTGAAATGTGGGCTTATACATCACTGAAAAGATAGAAATCGACTGTTTTTAAAATAAAAATAAATTTGAAAATACATAACACCAAACGTGTCAACTTTGATTGATCAAAAATATAATCGAAGTTGACTCACAAACGGTTGAATCGACAGAGAGAAAAAAAAATAACTCAGTTAAAGTGGAAAAAAAAATAATTAAAACCAGCGCCACCAAACTATCTACCCTTTTTGACCTATATCTTAGTTTTGTCCAAACATCATGTGTTGAATGATCTTATTGAATTGTTTAAATTGTCGATTGCTCTGTCTTTTGCCGATTAAAATACGTCTGGAAATTCATCTGCCGATCATTCGTTTGAAACTTATTCTCGTACATTATCAATAAATTGATAACAATAATAAGTAAACATAAACATCACATTTTTGTAGTACATATAAAGCACATATTAGTTTTCCCGCACCGTGTGTAATTTTATGCCAACCAGCAGCCAATTTACACAGTTTTATGATTGTTTTCCTCACTTATAAATTTTTTCATTAATAGTGAAAATCACAAAAGTGTGTAAAGAAATTTGACAATAGTAATTTCACTGAGTATTAAATTTTTTACTGTTTATGTACTAAAATTGACGACCGAATAAAATACATAATTTTTCCATATTTAATGTGTACATATTTGATTGATAAAATTTAACGACGGGTCGAACTTAATACTTCGAGAAGCGTAAAATTGGTCGTGTTGTAAACGATTCTGTCCAGATTTCAAGTATAAATAAAAATGTAATGTATCCATAAGATTTAACAATGTGTAAATAATTCCATAATAAAAAGTATATAAAACATATTTTATGGAATTATCAATTAAATTGCTTACAATTGGAATCAACTTTTACCAGTCGGTGCTCCGTATATATGCAGTACAAAACCGGCAGGTATATCTTACCCTATATTATAAAAAAAAAACCTTTTTTAATGATCGACACATTTCAAGACGCTTAACCCAAGTAGTACCCACTTTATGGCTAAGAATGTAAAAAAAAACTGGAGTCCAGCTTATCCCATATTGGGATAGCGGTAACCAGCGATTAAGATTTATCGTACGTAGGTACGTTGTGTAAGCGACGATATGATAAAAGCGACTTATTATTGAGTGAAATACGATCAATGGCACAATTAGGAAAACAACGCAAGAAATGATTTTCCACAATCAAAAATCAATTGATACATATTAAAAGTGATTGGCCAGGTTGTTATTATAATTGCCACGGCTATAAGGGAAAGCGTGGGATTGTATTATGTCTTGTATCCATCCACTGAAATGATCAGCTTTTATGCTCCCAGTGTGTCAAGACTACATTGAGGTATAATACTTAATTAGATATTGCTCAATTCCCTCTTCCTTTCTTAAAAAAAAAAGTTATAGTTTATTATGCTCACCAATGTTTACGTACCAAGTTTCAGCTTTGTAGCACTAGCCATTTTTATCAAAAAATAGTAAAGTTTTCTTCAGTTCCGTCTGTTCCACTCTTCCAACAAAAATACGAATAAAATAAATAAAATGGTTCTTGATATTTATCTGGTACAGTTTAGTTACAGTTCAGTTTGATCCTTTTTTGTGGCATACCTCAGATACGGAAAGATAATTTCTTTTAACACTACATAGAACCTCCTCGTAGGTTACGCAACCCAAAACCAAAAAAATCAACTTAATATCTAACCGGGTTTGTGAGCTACTGAACACAGTACAGTTTTCAGTCTCTTTCAGACGAAGGATGCTTTAATCACACTCGGGATGCATCTCAATTTATTGCGTACCGATCAATCCAACTTTCCCCTTATGAGCATCCTGACGTAGTGAGTATGCAATGCCTTCTTAATCCTATACTCAGCCATATGCTTCCAGTTTAGCCTACGATGGAGGTTATTCCTTCCTGCACGTATTCCTTCCTGCATCCCTGGTTCGGTAAAAAGTGGGTTTAGTATTTTTTTTAAATTATTTTCGGTTTGATAAAATGAAATTATATGATGATTTTTTTTTGATAGAGAGTTCAAAATATAGAAAATATAATTTTTAACCATTTAACTTAATTGTTTATTTGCTTTAATATCAAACAGGTAAAAATCAATATTATTGATGAGCTCAAAGTCTGAAGACTCAGTCGAGGTCATTCGAATTAAGAACCATTAATCGGTCATCAGCACAAAATACTTAGACAGTAGTTAAATTGTTCAAATGTTTTTAGTTCGTTAAACTCTAATCAAGATGTTTTTTCGCAATAAAAATTTATTGATTCACCTTTTGTTTTGAATGTTTCAAATTCCTTATTTAAACTTTAAAAAATGTATTGAGAAAAAAACAACAAAACCGGTCACCTTTTCAGCAAAATCATGTTCCGGACAAAGTTAAAATTTTGTAAACAAAAGATTGGTGGATAATATTCGGAAAACTGATATGAATGACTTGAATATTAATAAAAGTGTTTTTATGGGCTTTCCAGATGTCTATGTATGATTATAAATTTAAGAAATTCTTAAAAAGAAATTTTATTTTTTATTTTGTTTTGAAATCTTTAAATAACTATGCAACCTGATCTTCCCTTTGATGTTATCTACATTTGGCTTTTCGATGCGGATTTTAATGTGTGTCGTATTTTTTTTTATTGCTTTTGCGCTTTTGCGGAGGAATAATGACGCAAATTTTTCAAAAGTTGCATTTTTAAAAGTTTTGTATTTGTCTGTTTGGTTAAAAACTGAGAGTTTAACGAACAGTTTTGGAAGAATGTACGGTTTCTTTAATAACGTGTACTTGTTGGCTGTAAGACTATTGCGCCCGCATCTCTAAAACAAATCGTCGAATTTTGGAAAAGGAAAATAAAGATTGATGCTATTATCAGGACTATTATTAGGACTACCGAACTTATCAGAATTGAACTAAATAGACGTATACATTTAAAGATTTTACAACATTTTTCCCAAAATTAAAAACCTTAAATTGTCAAAATTTTGACATTTTTGAAGATTCCTTCAACTAAACTGTGGTTTCATACCATTTGTAACATAATTTTCTTGTTGATATCACTTTCTATATAAAAGGGTAGATAAGGATAAGAAATATAATCTAAGGCACAAACCTAAAGGAAAATGTTGTGAAACGTCGTGACCAGCAGTCAGTAGAGCTATTTTGCATAAAACTCGAAGTTTCTGCTTTCTAACGATAAATAGATGTAGGTACTTATCTTATTTCAATTATATCGTTACTCCATTTAAATGATTAGTACTTTTATTATTGTTATTCAGGTGCGAAAGCAGAAAATTATGTCGGAGGGGGGGGGGGGCTGATGAGGTTTTAGACAAAAAATTATTATATCTCAGACAAATTTACGAGTCGAGTATAAGTTACATTTAGTTATGCGTTTGTAATTACATCATTTGGGGGGGGAGGGTGTCCTGTTGCTAGTTAATAAAAATAAAAAATAAAATAAAAAAATCGATATTTTGACAAAAATTAAATTATTTTGTTGTACTGCTTGCGAATATAAAAATTTTATTCGCATATAATAGAAGAGTTAGGAACTATTATATTTCACGATACACTAACTAAATTTGTTCATTTGAATCATTAAAGATCAATAACTTATAAACCAATCATTGTCAAAATACAAATAATAAAAAAAACAATAAAAACGACTGGAATCCACTAACATAATTTTCAACAAGCAATTTACACGAAATTTTCACATAATAAATACGCTAACATATAGAAATGAAATTTAATCAAAAAAATATTTATATTTTTTTAGACAAAAACTGTAAATTATTATATTGTAATTTTTTATCAGATTAAAGAAGTTCTCATATTATATTATCGTAAATTCCAGACGGCATTATCAATAGAAATTTATCATGCTTTCAAAAATACATTTACGACTTTTTATTATGATTTTCCTTTAATCGCGATAGAGATGAAGTTGTAAGAAGGCCCGGCCCCACTTACATAAAGATTTAATAACTCAAACTATTTTTTCTTTTTTCCTAATTTATCTATTTCTTTGAGATAAGAAATGAGAATATTTTAAATATTCTTTTTGCGCGACAGAAAATCAATAGACAGAATATGATCACAAAGTGATCATAAGATTATGAATAAAAGGTTTTTTTTTTTTTCTTTATTATAAAAATGAATTTTATCAATTTAAATTGTGTTGATGTATAACGGATTAATTTTATTGGTACGTTCAGATCGCCTAGTTTTAATCTTTAAATCTTGACGTGCTATTTTGAAAAATATTTTTGAAATTGATGGAAACTTTTGGGTGTATTTATATATAGAAGTTTGTATTTTGGTTCTAATTCGTAAAAACCTTTTTTTCATCAGAAGAACTGTGTTTATAGTATTCTTTATTGCAGTAGCTCGTGGCTCTTAAAAATAGTAAAAAAAGCAGTTCATGAAATGTGTGTTCAAAAACAGGTGAACTATTTCTGTTTAAAACCATAATAATGAAAAAAGCAAAAAAAAAAACAGCGTGTGCAGCACCGTGCACATGATAGAAGTGAAACTTCTTGAAAAATAAAGAAAAAGAGTAAGAAAGATTTAATGTGAGAGAGAGCATTTCAAAATAAATACAATAATACAAAATTTTCATTTTCTGAGTTTTTCAATGTGTTGTAGGAAGGGTAGGGGGTAGAGAGGAGGGTGGAGAGGTATGGGGATAGAGGAAGTAGATGAGGGGAACAAGATGTAGGGTTAGGGGTAGAATGATAAGGGTACAAAGAGGGTGGTATACAGTGGGAGGGTGAAGGGTTGAAGTTAGGAGAAAGGGGTGTAAGAAGAAAATTAAGGAGTGAGAGAGGGGTGAGGGAAATCAATTGTTTAAAAAGGGATAGGTGCAGAGGGGGAAGAGATAGCAGTAGTATTTCAAATTCTATGGGTGTAGTCAGAAGGGAATACCACTCTCTCGCAGTGTCGCTTTTTCGTTTCATCGTTTCATCGAGTTTCGTTTCATCGTTTTGTCTCTACATAATATCTTTCTTCTCTATCGTGTAACGAAATGTGCTTAAACGTGACGCGTCCTTGAAATTTCACTCGCCGCTCAAGAAGTTTCACTTCAAAAAATAAACAATAGTGTTTAGTTGGGTTAGGTTTAGTCGTTTGCGCCATAAGGTTGATATTGTTTCTATTAAGAGTTAATTCTAATTCGTTGTATTTAAAATTTAACTGAGAAACATATTTGAACAAATAATAAACTTTCAAAATAATATTACGACCATTATATACATATGAATTACTTTACTATTTTTTAATAATAAAGTATTTATTACTAATTTCTTTTGAAAACATGGACCCAACGCCAGCTAGATGTGAAACACAATATCTTGCACTAAATTGACTTTCCTAATCCTGGCCTTCGACAGTACAAAAGTAGGTACGTGTCTATTAAATTGTATTTTTTAAATAATTAGTAAAGTTGCGGCTTACACAATTACAATTACTATTTCTAAATCCTTGTGATTAGGGTTTAGAAATTGTAATATTTAATGTTATTAAATATCAAAATTTTACAAATTCTAGTCAAGCTCAGAAGCTACGTCTAATTCATATAAATATATTTTAAAGTCACGCATTGACTAATTGATGAATTAGTTAAAAAATTGTCATCAACTTTTTTTTAATTTACATAAATTCTTGTTAACAAATTAACAAGCCGATCAATTTGTTGTACACAACGATTGATAGTATTTTTGGCGATATTTAAAAAAGGAATATTTGAATATTTTCCGGTATCATGCACTTTTGACACCTTTTACGAATGATCGACTAACACTTTTTGGGAATAAATGTTTTTTTTATTTCCATAAAAATGCTATTTATCTTGCCCACGCATTGATTTAATGAAATATAGTTGTTGATCGGAACATTGAAATATTATAAATCTTGGAGTGAAGTAATTTATATGAGTTTATGAAATTCCATAAGAAGGTAAGCATACAAAGTATGGAATATAATTTATTTTAATGAATTTGTTTCTTAAGCCTGAGAAATTATATTCTTTATTTAGGAAACTTTTTAAAAATACTTTATTATCTAATATATAAAATAAAGTCAGTTTTTATGAAAATTACGATTCCAATCTACACCTGTGAACCGTTCTTTCCCAAATTTTGCATGGACATTCTCGAAACTACCGGGCAGGTACCGGACATAATTTTATATTCCCGAAATTAGTAGTTCGCGAGTTATTTCAATATTTGAGCATTTTAGTAAGTTAAATTAGATCAAGTAGACACAAAAATGATAATTTACAACTGCAGTCGTAGCCGAGCGGGTGAGGCGTCTGACTAGAAATCAGATGATGATAGGTTCGAATCCTGCCGACCGCGAACATGTGTGATTTTTTTTTTTTTAATTTATGTGTTTCGATTTTACTACTCTAAGAAGTTGAACCAGGCAGTCATAGTAGCTTAATAAATCAGTTTTATTGTGACTTTTGAGCTGAGAAAGTGTACCCGAAACGGGAGTAATGTATCAACTGGAAAAAAAGAGGACCAATGGATAAACGGGAGTAAAAGGGGCGATGGAACAACGTGAGCGTAGCCGCGGTACGTGGCTAGTTATAAAATAATAAATTAATTGATCCCTGTCTTATTTCTATTCGGTTTAGTGAAGGTTGGTTGATATTGACAGGATTCTAGGGGGGCTTTGATTGGAAACTTGGAACAAATGTGAATTGTGATGTCCCTAAAAACTTTTTCATATATTTTTCAATACATATAATGGTCCAAAGAGTGACCTAGGATGTAGTTCAATAGAAGATCAAGTATCTTTGGACTATTTTATTTTATTTGCATCAACTTTTTCGTCATCACACTGATCTACATGCTTATGAAATGAATTTTAATTTTTCAGCCGTACATGGTGATACAAAATTGTTCCTATTAACTGCAAAATTAAGTCCTGGTCTAACAAATTCAACAGGTGTTGAAAAAGGTATGTATAACCTATTTTTTGAATAATTACTTTAGAGTAACCCAAACACGTTTGGGTGTAACCGAAACAGCGATGGGTGTAACTCATGGATGCAGCGGTTACACCCATGACTATTTAACACAAAATCCTTGGGTGTTCTCTACTCACTCTCAAACAGCGATTGAAGTAACTCATGGATGGAGCGGTTACACCCATGACTATTTCACTAAATATCCTAGTTTCTCAAAACACCCATAAATATAGATGTATTACTCATGGGTGTTTCCTAACATTTGTGATTAGTTTGACCAGGGAGAACAGAACTAAGTATCAAATTATTACAACTATTTTTTGATTAAGCGAAATTCTGGATAAGCAATTACTACTTACTTAAAACAAAGTGGTTAATTATTTATTTCCGTAAAAAAGTGGGTGATTATTTACCTGGTTCCGGTTGTCATATTTCAATGGGTGAATTCACTACAAACCTTAACAGTTTCATGTTCACTAGTTTTTAGTGATAAAAACTCGAGTCAATATACCAATATACCGACATTGACCAAGATATCTGGGTCTTATGTACTGAATATCAGTGAAAGAAAAATATTATATTCGGAATTCGTAAAGGGAATGTTGCAGATAGAAGGGTTCAAGGTAGTTCCTAATTAATTTCAAAATATATTTTGAATTCGACTAGCTAATTTTGTCAAATTTCCAATGCGATTCGAAAAAGTAAGATGAATTGTCCAGTTTGAATAAACGACCTTGCAGTATTGAAAAATCGTTTAAAATATCTGATTCTTAGCTTAACGTCTTCAGAACTTTATTAACTTGTTTGAAGGAATTTCGTGAGGATGGATTTTCATAGTTGGTTTACAAGAACTTTTTTTCAGATCAGAACTCCCTTTGAAGCTTAAAGGTTCTGTTTTCTTCGGTTTTTGAATAGTGAAATTTGGCCACTGACGGAATAAGATGTTATAAGATATGTTATATGTATGTTATAAATTTTTTTTAAGGCCATTAAACTCTGCTCGACGTAGAAGTTAGGTGTAATCAAGATATTCCAAGATTCATATCTCTCGAACGGTTCATGCTACAATGTTGAGACTTTTAAATGCCTATAAATATATAATCGAATTAAGACTTGTAAAGGGGAAGATAACGATATCTTGCAAACCAATAACGTAGATTTCTTAATAAGACCTTACAAGTGCAGTATGTTGATTATACAATTTTTGAGGCCTACGGTAAAGCTTAGAACCGGGGAGAAAACTTAGTTTCATACTGTAGATTTGTTATCTGCGAGTTTTCACCATAAAAGTAATTTTTAAACAAACCCAGATTTCTCTTTGCGTATAAACCTGGGAAAAACCAATAAGAAAAGAGCACTCATACATTTTTACGAATTTTGGCATATCTCTTAAGTTCTCTTAGATATCGAACCAATTTTATTTTCTTGACCTTCTCAGATAAAAGCATGGGATTAGAAATGATATTTAACACCTATGGCGGTGTAAAGAGTCATAATAGTGGAACACATGTAATACATATTACATACTTTTATTTTGTACATTTATATTAGATACTATTTCGTATATCATTTTTTACTTAACTATTACACTTACATAATTATACTCACTGTGCGTTATTTTTAATAATTATGCTGATATGCAAATTCTTATGGTATGCATCCAATGTTGTTTTGAGTTCTCTTTTTTTTTCTTTTATGCATTCATAAAATAGCTTCCATGTACCAGTATATTTATAATCCACGTGTTTCGCACTAATGCAAAATAAATATTACAAAAAAAGAAAATATTACGGAAGAAAAGGCTTTTATATTTACATAAAAGATACATAATTTTATAATAGTATTTATTTTTTGCAAATGCTTTATTTGTTTTGAAATATTGTTCACTAATATAAATAACTTATATTCTCGATGACTATGAATAAGAAATTTAATTGCTTTGACCCAGTTGCGTACGGTTTCTATCAATCACTCTTTTAAAGAAGATCATACATTGCGCCGTTTACATAGGCAGGTACAAAACATAATAATGAATAGTACGGTTGAATTAAAGAAAATGTCAAAAGTTGAATATTGCCCAACTTAAAAGAAGTATTTATTTCGTATATTGTAAAGCACTAAAACTGCCTATCGTTTTAGAGCCACTACACTAAGCATCTTCAAAACTTTTGACATCTTCAACTATGGTCAATGCCAACGGTATTGCACACCTCCCGTCTACCTGATTAAAATAACTCCATCAAAAAATTATCGAAACACCGTTGAGCAATTAGCGACAACAACAAAATTATCGCTATATTTTTCACAACATCAATATGTTTCATTAAAAAAAATGTTGCCTGTATCTTTAGTATGTGTATCGAAACAAATCATTCCGGTCCTATTAAAGTTAATACGATAATATCGAAAATGTTTAACTACCGAAAATTGTCGATACTTTCTATGACAAAGATTTATCGGTTGCGATTGAGACTGAAAAAAGTCGACCTTGACAAAAATAAAGCGTGTACGGCGTTGGGTGGCTTTTTAATAGTTTTTCATTAGTAGCGACTATACGTAAGCGTGCCGTCGTTATTAAGACCTTAAAAGGCTTTTTGTTTTAGCTCCATGTTTTTTCCTATCGTATTTTTGAAATGAAATTTTCGAAAAGTTGTTGAAGCTAAACAAAAAAGTTGTATTCAAGTGATTGCATGTGTGGAGTGAAGTACGGTCATTTAAATTCAATAAACAATTCTACTTTATTATTTCGTTTTATAATATGCTTTTAAATTAACATATGTAATGTATTGATGAAAATTGTATACACTGTAAAGTGAATTCATCGTAAAACTAAATACAATCCGGAAAAAATATTGATGGCATTTATCATGATAATGCTTTATTATTAATAATTCATTATATTAATTATTCTTACAAATTAGAGTTAAACGATTTTTTTTTTCATTTACATTTAACATAATTGTGTTACTTATCGTATGCAAAAATTCAAAAGTTAAAAGCTTAAAAGTTCTAAGGAAAACTTAGAGCAATCAATAATCTTATCGGATTAAACTGAAAACGTATATACAGTCAAAACTGGATATAACGACATTGAAGAGACCCTCTAAACTCGTCGCTATATCCAATAGTCGTTAGCAATGCAATATGCATTTTAGATACATTTCTTTGTATAGAGATTCGACCGGGACCATGCCATTTAGTCGTAATAACCGATCCGTCGTTAAAAGCAATTTCGTTATATCCGTTATTTGACTGTAACTCCAATTAACCTAAATTAACACTAAAAAATACTAAACAACGAGATTAGTCTGAAATGGGTAGATGGTATTTAGTTAAATTTACTATTAAAAACAAAATTTTGAAAACATTTGAAGATTTTAAAACAAGTGGTATTTAATGATTGAAACTAAAAAAATATAGTTCACTTTAACGTCATCTGATAAAATTTACTGTTTCTCTTCCACATTTAAAAATATAATGGATGTCTACTGGAAGGAGCTCTCGGTTTCTAATCTAGTAAATTTCATAATTGAATTTGGCTGAGAACAATTAGTTCATATGATCAAAATAATATATATTTTTTTAACTATTGATCTTAAGTAATTGTAAGTTATAATTGTTAAGTAATTCAATTTATTTATTTCATTTTATTAAAGAATAGAAAATTATTATGAAGCTGCCAAACTAATTTGTATTTTATAATTAATTTCATTTCTATTTGATTTCAATAATTTTTAGTGTAGGATCATTTTTAATTTTATTTGAAACTAGATGGTGCATCAATTTAATCATTCATTTCGATTAGCCAAAATGATATTTTTAAAAACAAATTGAAATTTTGAGTTTTAACAAATTAAATTTTTTTGGAAATTTAACGTAAATTTAAACTATTTTTAATTTAATGTACCGAGAAAATTAAATTGACTCGTTCTTTAATTTTGCCAGAAAGTTTTTGTAATTTTTTACAAAAACTCTAATTGATCGGTTTGAATAAATTATTTTGAAACTAATAAATTATGAAAATTTATAAAAAAAAAATTTTCTTAAGTATAACAATGTTTTTGAGACGAATCTAATACAATATAAATGCAAAAAAAGACAGTGTTTTCGAAAATCAAAATTTTTTTTTGAGAAGCCACCATTTTGTTAAAAATTAATGTTTTGCGTATTCTTTCGATTGTACTACCGAAATCTTTGTAGTTTTTTTTTATTTTAGATGATCCTATCCAGGGATATCGTGGTCACCGCAAAAACCTTTATTTTTTAGGAGTTCCCGGCAATCAGCTATAGCGGTTTTAAAAATCACTATTTTTAGGAATAAAAAAACCAGAACAAAGTTAAACGTTACCATAATAAATATACAAATTTTTACTTAAATAAATTAAAATATCTTTACAGGAAAAAATTCATGGAAAATCTTATTTTTTCGGCCTGATGACTGCGTATAGCCCCTTAATACACTGTAGAGTACAGTCCAGACAGCTTAGGGTTGGAAGATCAGAAATCGGGCCGGATATGGCAGTGTACTAGTAGGTGTTACTAATTTTAAGCGTTAGGCATTTACTTTGTGAGTGTCCAGCTATCCAGCTGTTGGTTTAGAGCCCATGGTCAGCAACTTCTTCTTGATGAACTAGCCAAATTTCTTCGCATGGGGCTGGTTCGACTATATGTAGCCATTCCCCTGTAGTAATACTACGTTAACTCCCTATATGGGACTTAATAAAGTTGTTACAAATATCACAATGTACCAACCGAATCGTTAATGGATAATTAATTCATGATCCATCTAGGTGTTTCACTTGTCCGTTACAAAAAAAAAAAAAAACGCTCGACGTCGATTTATCTAAGAATTAAAAGTGAACACATATTTTACTTAGGTAGGTACTTTGTTTTGGATTCACTTGAGATGCAGTTGGTTTATGGTAGGTACCAACTCATACAATAAAATAAAATAACGCCAGCGATTGTTCTTCCCTCTCACATACATAAGTTCACCATCTCAAGAGTTACATAGAGATTGAAGAGCGAATTTCAAAACTATAGTCTGAACAAAATCATCTAAAATAAGGACCTTATAAAATAAAAAAAACAAAAAAGATTTCGATATCATAATGTATTATCTATAAATTAATCGGAGGACTACGCAAAATATAAATGTTTAACCAAATGGCGGCTTTTAAAACAAAAATTTCGATTTTCGAAGAAAATTTCTTTTTTTTTTAAATTATTCATTTACATTATTTATAAAATGGAAAATATTTACCAGAGAGAATAAACCTTCGATTAATCTATAAAAAATACAGTTATTGTGATTGTGCGAAAATAAAGTTGAGACTTATCGGTTTTGCCGTTTCCGAGAAATGGAGATTACCGACTTTATAAACACAGTTTTAAGAAAAACGCGTTCAAAGTTTCAAAGACTCTTTCAAACGCTCCTAGTTTTTACAAATGTGATTGTAACTTCGAGAATATTTGTCATGAAACTTTCTGTGAATATACTTAAATATACGTAAATTACGAAAATGGGAAAAAAATTTTCATTGGAAAGTTTTGACTGCGTATAAATTCTTAATGAAATATAGGATAAAAATTAAAAAAAAACATAACGCAGTCACGATCGGCTGCAAGCCAATTGTATGATACTCTAGATGAAATACTGAACTCCGATTTATATTTTAGTTGGAAATATATCAAAAGAATGAGGAGTGCACAAGCAATTATTACGTGACCTTTTACTTACAGGTAGTAACTTTTGTGTAGTGGTCGATTTTTTGATTTATAGTGAGTTCCATAAAGTAAGTTAGGACATTTTACAGAATTTTTGTATGGCAACTACATGAAGGACTTATGGGATATTTTTCATATTAATAGTTTCAGCTGCGACTATTATAAAATTAATGTTTGTAAAATTTGAAAGTCGTAAATGAAAGCTTTCTAAACTTATCGTGCAATATTGGTGAATATGTTTATTAAGGACTTTTGTATGACAGCTACCCGAAGGAGTCAACCGATGGCGCTAATAATTGAACTTCGTCTTGGTTTTGGTATAAAACTAATTCCTGTAAAATTTTAAATTCCTGCTCTAACTCGTTCTGGAGTTATAGTGAATTCAGTAAAAAGCATACGTTTTTGAAGGACTTTTCTAGGCTGCTACACGAAGGACTCATTCGATTTGCATCATATTCGGAACATTCAATTCAAACATTTTAAACCATCCGTATGCAAAATTTCAAGTTCCTAACTTGAAGCAGTCGAGCAATAACTGGGAAAACGTGTTTCAAGGACTCTTGTATGGGAGGTACCCGAAGGATTGGAAGGATATCGCCCATTAACGAACTTAGCCTTACTTTTTCCATTTTACAAGTTGTGACAAAATTTCAACTTCCTAGGTCAACGCGTTCTTGAGTTATCGTGCTAACGGACGGACGGACGGACAGACGGACGGACAGCAAACGGATTTGGGGGTTTTGGCCAAAAATAAACACAAAATAATATATAACTTTTTTTCGTCCGAGGCTCGGTTCTATGCGTTACAAACTTTTCGGGCTGGATTAAACTTATAATACTCTATATGTTCATCTAGAGTATAAACATAGTAGGGAATTCTCTTCTTCATTTACGTTTTTCGGCTGCAAGCCAATCGTATGATACTCTAGATGAAATACTGAACTCCGATTTATATTTTTAGTTGGAAATATATCAAAAGAATGAGGAGTGCACAAGCAATTATTACATGACCTTTTACTTACAGGTAGAAACTATTGTATAGTGGCTACTCGATTTTTTGATTTATAGTGAGTTCCATAAAGTAAGTTAGGACATTTTACAGAATTTTTGTATGGCTACATGAAGGACTCATGGGATATTTTTCATATTAATAGTTTCAGCTGCGACTATTACAAAACTAATGTGCATAAAATTTCAAAGTCGCGATTTAAAGCGTTCTAAAGATATCGTTCAATATTGGTGAACATGTTTATTAAGGACTTTTGTATGACAGCTACCCGAAAAAGTCAGCGGATAGCCCCAATTAATGAACTCCGTCTTGGTTTTGGTATAAAACTAATTCCTGTAAAATTTTAAATTCCTTCTTTAACTCGTTCTGGAGTTATAGTGGATTCAGTAACATGCATACATTTTTGAAGGACTTTTCTAGGCTGCTACACAAAGGACTCATCTGATTTGCATCATATTCGGAACTTTTGATTTAAACATTGTAAACCTTAAGTATACAAAATTTCAAGTTCCTAACTTGAAGCATTCGAGCAATAATTGTGAAAACGTGTTTTAACGACACTTGTATGGTAGGTACCCGAAGGAGTGGAAGGATATCGCCCATTAACGAACTTAGCCTTACTTTTTCCATTTTACAAGTTGTGAAAAAATTTCAAGTTCCTAGGTCAACGCGTTCTTGAGTTATCGTGCTAACGGACGGACGGACGGACGGACAGCAAACGGATTTCGGGGTCTTGGCCAAAAATAAAAACAAAATATTATATATTTTTTTTTCGTCCGAGGCTCCGTTCTATGCGTTACAAACTTTTCGGGCTGGATTAAACTTATAATACTCTATATGTTAAATAAAATAAAATCTAGAGTATAAATATAACGATATTATGAATTGTTCAAACATTATTCATGCCTATGCCATTGTTCAGAACTTACACGGTTAAAAGCTAATTGAAAAAATCAATGGTTCGTCCAGTTCAATATAGAGGGTCAAAGCTTTTTCACATGTCACACATTTCCCTATGGTTTTCTGCACGACATATTGTCTGTGACGCAACTCCAAAATACAATATTATAATATTATAAACATGATATTGAGTACAATTTCAATATCATGTCTGTCTAAAGTGAATGACAACTCGGTTTTTTTCCTGAACTCAATTTCTTACGGCCCATATTTATACTACAGCTTTCTTTCAACAACTATAATTTCGGGTTAAAGTACCAAACATATATAGGTCACTTAACCAAAAAAAGGGTTTACTCATCTGTTCCGTTTGACCGCCATTACTTTAAAATGCTCCTAATTTCAGTTCCATTTAACATTAATTAGTTGAAATTATCGGCGAAATGTTTCAGTTAATTGTTTCCATTTTTTCATTATTATTTATTAGGATAAATTTACAATATTATAGTTTTCGAATATATGTTGTGCTATCATCAAGGTTTTGGACTTTCATTCGATTGAAGACAGACGCTCGAAGCTCAGCAGGAGGTTTACCGAAATATTTCAAATTAACCGCGCAAGGTTAAGCTTAGACCGATCGATTCAATGATCACAAAAAATGATTAGTTATCGGAGTTTTTTTTTTGTATAATTTGATGATTAAGCATAGGAGCTATAGCATGCGATGATTTTATTACATCTATTGAAAAAACCATGTAATTGGGGCTACCGTTGATAGTGAACATCTGTAACAGATTGGCGCCCAGCGTGGGAATTGCGGTGGTTTTTTTTATCAATTTTTTAGTTTTTACTAATAAAATTTTGACAAATTGGTTCTATATCTATTGTTCTGGATTTTAGAAATTTTTTCCATTAGTCTAAAGTTCTTTTCATTATTATTTCCATTTTTTTTTGTTCGTCGTTGTAGGGGGTATAGTGTTAATAATTATTGAAGAATTTTGGAAGGTGTAAAGTTTTTTCGCAAATTTTCATTCGTTTTGATTGAGAACTGTAGAACTTTCACTTGTACCGTCAGATTCTGCGATTCAGCGATTCTGGGTCAATAACATTAATAACAATTAATATTTTTCTAAGATGAAGAACTATTATCGATGTAAGAAATGTTTTAAGAGGTTATCGATTTAGAAACATTTCGATTTAATTACTTTCTAACTTTTGCCGAAACACTTTTTTTCTCCTAATTATTACTTTAACCTTTTAATGTTTATAATTAAAAATTACTCAAAACATTTTGAGGTTAGTAGTTTTGATTTTTCCGAACCAATGTTGTGGTCAACTAGTTCTATTTTATTGATTTTTTTTTCGGCTTTTCCGTTTTATTTTCACTCAAATCATTTATCACTTTTTTTTCTCATAAGGTATGAAAAATGATTAACACGATCGTCGTGACAAAGTATCTAAGATTCATGCGTTTAATCCGAGATGACATCCATGAAAACTTTTTTCTTTTATATAAGATTAATGTTAACTTATAATTTGACTAATTTACTTCCGTTTGCGCAGTTTTCGGTCGTTAAACTTTGCATTACGTAATGTGATAGAAGTAAGATTTTAAATCAGATTAGATTAAAATAAAATAATGCTGAGAATAACTTTTAAATTTTAAAATGGATACTGTTGATATGTGTGCGAAGAATAAGATTAATGGTTCTTTAGATATGTTCAAAAAGATTACACTTTTTGTTAGTTAACTGAACCTACCTATCTATAGATTGATTTTTAAGCAGGCACCAACTTTTTATTGCAATTTTTTTTAATATTTTAGCATTTCTATAAAAATGAAAGAGTCGACAAACTTGTTTTAATATTTTTTCTTGGAGCCAGAAGTCAATGAAACAAGAAACCACAAAGACGCAGTGTCGCTGGACTTTAAAGTAATGGGTTCAAAATTACCGGATCAATGAAATATACAAACAAAGTAGTGTCACTAACTTTGTTGACTAAATTGAGCCATTGACGGAAGGGTTACCTTTCTTCTTATAATATCGTACGTCTTTAAGTGATTATTTTTAATGATTTTGAGTGTCGCATAGTCAGCAAAGTTTGTAATTTTCGTCTGAATACCTGGGCGCTAA
This sequence comes from Beris chalybata, assembly GCA_949128065.1. Classification (NCBI taxonomy): domain Eukaryota; kingdom Metazoa; phylum Arthropoda; class Insecta; order Diptera; family Stratiomyidae; genus Beris; species Beris chalybata. Next base: position 133,703,772 of record OX421894.1, read on the forward strand.
ATGCAATCGAACACGCAGGTGAACATTATAATGATTTAATAAATTGTTTGGTGTAGTTTACAATGCAAATTATACAGACAGTTTTCTTCATGATATGATAGTAGTGGAGTTCAATAAACTTTACATAATTGATTTATAGCAAAAATTTAAAAAAATTGCAGCGATATTTTATTATCGGTTAGTTACTATGAATTTATGCGAGAACCGTGCCTCCAACGATTAAAATGCATATATTCAAAAAAATCCACGAAAACTGTTCGATTGTGTCATTTTTATGATTGAATTTGGATTAGTACGATTTTAGAGTGGGATTTGACCGTTATTTCGGGAGGAAATAACTCCGCGACTAACGCTAGGAGTCATTATATGGCGTCATATTCGTAAGGTTTTCCTACCTGATCGTCTGTATGTATGATTCAATGAGCAGCAGATAGTAAGCAAACGATGATTCGTGAAATAAAAATTTCATTTGGCAGTGAAATCTGTTACTCTTTCCTAAGATGCCAAAATTGGTGACCCAAGTCAAGAGCACAACAAAAGCCTTTCGTTAAAATGTAGTTGTAACATTTGTTTAGAAAAGAGTGGCACAGGGAGGAAGAAATCGAATTGATTTTCAACTCTGCATAGACCATAGACATGAGTGAGGTATCGCCATATTGGAAAGTCAGGGTCACCAATTCTCGGTACCGATATTACCGATATCACTCATAAGTGGTATCTAATTTTTAATAATTCTTTTCCAGAGGAACTTTAAGGAAGACATGACATGAATGCTGAGAATATAAGGAGGTTCCGGCTTAAAAGTTTAAGTAGTGATTACTTCGTTTATTTCATGAAAAAAAAATATCATAGGAGAGTCTATTTCCAACAGATTTTCCGAGATATTCTGTATTTTCAGTTAAGGCCGAAAAAATGTCAATCGGAATTTTCATCGTGCACAAAAACGTTGGCTGTTACACACCCTTGGAGCGATTAAGTTAAAAAATGTTAGTGTGTAGATTGGGTAAATCTATTTAAGTGGTTAATTTTAGAAGGGTGAGTGAGAATGTGGTACAAGAGTCTTGACGGTTGAAATTTAAAATTTATAGACTGGCGCTACTGTAGTGAAGAATTCGAATCTCCAGAATGGCTTTTCTTAGAAAGTTGAAAATTGGTACATATATGCAGAGGTCATGGAATAGAGTAAGTTCAAATATGATTCATTAATAATCGAATAGTATTTGATATGTATTTTTTTAGTTTTTCATTGGTTTGTATATAAAGGGGTAAAAGTTGGTAATGGTTTGGAAACTTAGGCAACTTTAATCAATGTTAGAACTCGCACACAGAAGACTCAGACTTCTAGATCATTACTTCTTAAAGCCATTGGAGCTCATATCTAAATCACTCAAGAGCATATTAAAATTTATTGATATAACCGTCCTGAGTGAGTTATAATAAGGATGGAGAATCACAATAGATACACTGAGGTCGCAGTGAATCGGGATTTTTAGACTGTCGTCCACCAAATATAATCTACAATCTTAATCAATGTTTTATGGTGGGCTTACACTCACCCATGAGGCTCGCCTCGAGGCGAGAAGCTACCCCCATCAGGCCATTGCAAACCGGTTCTCAATGTAAGACTCTTGCGACAGATTGATTTTTTGGTGGGGATAGAGGCTCGTCGCAAACGCTGAGTGTAAATGCACCACGAAGGTCCTGATTTCTTAGACTTGTCCCTGAAACGTAAAAAACTATTTCAAATAATGAACTCCAATGAGATTTTAAGTCCATTACAAACTTTTACTTATTTAAGTGCTTCTGATTTAGCCCAAAAAGAGAGCTCTACATTGAACTTTTCGTATACTTTTTTAGGTGTATAAATATCTTTAACTATTGTTTAAAAATAATAACATGAAAACTAATTTCATTATTTGATGCGAGAATAGGAAGACTTAACCATTTACATGGTTGAATTTTTCTTCCTATTCTATTAAATCTCCTATTCTTGAATATATTCTTGGAGAAGGCCATCCCCTTCCTTTTGACAAAATATTCAAGATGCATCTTGTAATGCAAATGAGTCTGCAGTATTGAAAAAAAAAAAATCACAAATGTTTGTTACTTTAGCTATGTTATTATTATTAGATTTATTAGTACCTGTTTTCTTATTGGGTTTTTACAGTCAGTTGACAAATTTTATCATACTATAAATAATAAAATCTCTCTAATGATCCGTATGAGACGGTAAGATCATTTGGGACGTATCTAGTTGGGCAAACCAATCACTTTAAAGTTCAATTTTCAGTTGTTTCCTAGTACAAAAATAGATTTTTTTTTTAAAAGAAAATGACTTTTTTTTTATTGTGCGAAATGAAGGGAAGAAGATTTGATCTATTTTTCATATTTTTTTTTTTTTTTTTTTCAAAATGAAAAATATGAACGTTGTTATTGTATAAATAATAAAAAAAATATAGTGAGCAATGAACATATGGTATACAGTAAGTTTTTTTTTTTTGTCTTTGCAATATTAGAAAGAAAGAGAAAGTATTTGGTTCTATTCTGAATGCACTTAAAACGCGACATTTCATTTATTTGACAAAAAAATCAAAAATTTTAATTTTTGCACACCATATCCTTTAAAGGGTCAGTATAAAAGTAGGTTAATCTATGGTGTACCATACTTAACCAAAAAAAAGTCATTAACCATACAAAAGTCGTTAATAAATGTGGGACTTAATTCATCGTACCTCTTGAACTCAAAAACGAATTACTCTTGATAGGAAATATTCATATTCGTTTTAAGGGGTGGAAAAAAATTAATTGGGCTGAATTGATGAGCGAACGAAGTGAATTCACTATACTGGGCAACAGTCCAAAATCCTTTCTAAAGAAGTAATTTGAATATCACTAAACTTAAACTTAAACTAAACTAAGTTCTTGAATAAGAAATTTTCTCAACATTCAATCTTTGAATATTTAAAGTAAGATTGGAATTGAAAGCAAAATATTGCATTGAAAAAGCACTAATCTGATGTGTCAAACACCAGAATGTAAAATCTACGTTACTGAGAAGAGCCCCTGTGTTATTTCAGAAGATCTTGTCCCTTTTAATTATTGAGAGCTCGATACCTTGAGAATTTTTAAAGTTGGAAGCTAAGAAAATATCCACATATGGTATACCTTATTAAAAGCGTACCTAACCCCTTCGGAACACATATGTATACCTAAATATAAACTCTCCATGGTTTTAATATCATCAACTTATAACAACAAATATAATGTGAGACGAATGGCACGACGTTTCATTTCTCGAGTACTTCTTTTCAATATGTACATCCATTCATCGTAGTTCCATCAATATGATTGTTCTACTGGTGATGACACTCTTAACCTAATTCTTACTTGTTCCTTTCAGAAAAGTGGGATCTTAACCACACATTTTTCATGTAAATTAGAAGGGAGTATGTCATCGTTGAAACTTGTTTTGTTTCTTGCTATAAGATTAATGGGTTTCATATGAATTTAATCTCTTAAGAATCTCTCACATTGTTAAATTTGTATTTTAATAATTTTCAAAAATACAGTTGCAGTTTTTATGGAAAAAAATCCTGTTCTTAGGTATCTTCAAGTTTTTATTCGAAATGAGATAACGAATGCAACGAATCATATAAATAATTGATCAGATCTCCACATTAAAACCATAATTTTTGAAAACGGGTTCAAATATTTAAATTATTATTCCAAAAATTCTTCTGACCATTAAAAAAATAAAAAAAATTATTATTAAACAAAATTCAAAACATATACTAATAGGATACTAATTATAGGTTTACAATACTATCTGGAACGATGTTCACAAAAAAAACTTCAATATATGAGAAATATTCAAATTTTTAAGTTAATTTAAATGAGCAATAGCTCAATACAGGTTCGTTATTTATGATCTTAAACAAAAAGACACTCGTTTGTTTTGTCTATCAACATTTGAAAAAAGACAAGAACAATTTTATGAAGTTTGAGCAGTTATTTTAATAAATTAAAATACATATTCAATTTACGCTTGACGAATTACCTGTGTCTATAGTTAACACTTCTTTATCAAACTTATAAGACTATAAGTTGTAGATATTTCTGATGTGTTCCGGCCGGTCTTTATAAACACAAGCTTTCGAGTATTTGTCAAGGACAGGAAACAATAATCAAAACTATCGTGATGATGTCCAAAAAATCGAAATCGAGTTTCTCTGAAGGTAAACGGGGGAGCAACCATATCGACGTATATTAGAGGAATTAGCTACATTGATACGGACAAAAACTGTATTTTTTCATTGTGAGATACTCGAGTAAAACAATAATGTGGCAGTCAAAGTCGCAGCACATAAAATGCACCAAATACATAATTAATTTCTTCGTTAACATTCTACTTGCCGAGTGTTATGAACCACATATGACTAGTTAAGTTCATAAAAAAATTACAAGAGATTGGAAATAAATTAAAACTGTCTATTGTGATTCAAGTATAGATCATCTTTGGCGCTTAGACTAATTGGCGGCATCGCATAATATAAGCAAATGTCGACTATATCGCTATTCACGCATACGGGTCCAAGTGAGACTCAGACCGCCCGCCGTTCTGTAGCCCCAGCAATCGACGTATATTGGAGTCAAACTGTGTCATAGATATTGAGTATGTTAAGTGACACATATTTCATAATTATTATAATAATAGAGTATATACTTGAAATTGCATGAAAATTTGAAATTAAGACCACATAAAATGCTGTCTACCTGCGCAACCCATATGCAAACGATTTTGATGGCTATACATACTTGGAGATAGTATGATCTTCAAATCTTCTTTGCCAAATATTTGACCATTCTCGTTGACATATGTGGTCAGATAGAGTAGTTTTTGCCAGATTATTCTACATGCTCTCTACACTATACCTAGGTATATTTTGATGGAAAAATTGAATTATCTTTTCCTCAAATGTTTTTAGACAACAATTTTACAAATGTGTCAAACGTTTGATCATGCCATGAATAAACTAAAATAAAGGATATTCAAGCGAGCTCGGCAAGGAAGACGTAGGGTTGATATGTACAAAAAAAGATGTAATATTCATATGTTCACTAATAAGAATATAAAAATCCTATTAAATTTGACTTAGAGAATACAATGCTTTCGTGAGCTCTGAAATAAAAATAAAACCATGTAATACTATTCTAATAAGATATCTTGGCCATTTTCCGAAAACACATGACATGAGCTCAAAAGCCAAAAATAGCTATACGTACAGAAGCAATAAATTCCGAAACAGGTAAATTGCAACTCAGAACCCCCAAATGTAAGATTCCTCAGAAATGCAATCCTGATTACGATACCAACCTTCCAAAATAAAAATTTCAAATAATGACATGAAAATATGACCTGTATACATACCTAGTACTAGAAACAGTCTTAAGTTTGGAACTTTGTAACTAAAACTTAAAACTAAATGGAAAAAGCATAAAAATAAAATTATAAGAGTTACAAAAAATTTAAATTAAGTATTTAAAATAAAATTACATCAAAAGTTAAGCCAGAATGTTTAGTTAAACTTAAAACTGAATCAAACTTGAAATTGAATAAAATTTAAAACTTAAGTTAATTTAAAATATGAATTTACAAACTTGAAAAAAATTACTACTAAAAAAATTATTTAAAATTATTGTTTTAAAATTAAAATAAAACAAATTATTAAAAATTAAAATTTTAATCGAAATACATAAATAAATACTTTCAACCAATAAAATTAAAAAACTAAAAAGATGAAACTTGAAAGTAAACCTTAATAAGACTTAAATAAATAATAAAATTAATCCAAATTCAAATTCTCTTTATTTTGCCTAATTTGTATTATATAAATTTCAGTGTTTCCAATAATATTAAAATAAAAATTAAATCATAGATATATTAAAATTAGAAGCTAAAACCAAATAACACTTAATTAATGTGAGCCCATTGGCGTTCAACATGTTTCGCAGCTCCAGCGGACACTCACCTTGACAAACTAAGCCAATAAATACACTTAAAAAAACTTAAGATTAAAAAAATTAAAATCATCTAAATCCTTACAAAAAAATGTAAAATGTTGGATCTCCGCCGTTTCTTGAATTTTTTAAAACCAAATCTTATCAAAAAAGGCCCCAAACATATATTAGGCGAAAAACTGTGTTCTTATCCATTAATTAATATTTCATTAATATTTTTTTTTTTAACCCCTCCGCCGTTTATGCATACTATTTTCTCCGCCGTTTCATGAATTTTCTTTCTAATTTCGTCGTAATTTCTTTATCAAATATGCTGGAAAACTGTGGACTTAACACATACAGTATGTTAGCGAAGCGGAAGTTGTACACGGGATCAAATTTCTACTGGGAGTGCAAGTCTACGATCAGTTTCATTTGAAACTGTATTTCTAAATTCATTTTCATTAATAACAGAGATCAAGTATTAAATAAAATCGGGGCGGTTTGACAATGGTGGGAGTATTGAATGCGTTTAATTAAAGAATTTTTAGCTTTTCTTAATTTTAATCGATTTTTGTTTTTACTGAAAATTGCCCCCCCCCCCTCCCCCACGGTAAATAATGCAAATAATTATCTGAAAATTTAATGAATACAAAACTACTTCGTGCTATGAAATTTTTACTATATTATTTTTTAATAATAAACTTTTTTCTTTATTTTTGAAGGTGCTCCTATCCCCTAATTATGTAATTGTAAATAATGCAGCGCAAATGCACATACTTTTCTTGATTTTGATAATTTCTTAAATGCGAGATCAAATTTTATATTATATGTAAAATAATTTAGTTAAAAAATGGTAATATATTATTTAACACTTTGCGTGCTACACTTTTTGTCAAAAATTTTTACCATGCTATTTAAAGGGTCAAAATTTATGTGCCGGTCACCGGTGACCCCATGGCATTCAACGTGTTAATGGATAAAAACACATTTTATAACCAAATTCATTGTTAGGGCCTTTTTTGATAAAATTTAGTTTTTATTTTTAGTATCTACTCCTAATTTATAAAATGTTGAATCTTTTTAAAAAAGATAAATCTCAATGTTTGAAAATTCTGTTTTTTACTTGATTTGTGTTTGGGACAAATTTTTATTTTAAAATATCGAATTTATTCAAAAATGGGAGTTTTTTTTTTTTTGTAAAAACTTTTTTTCCGTTAGGTATATGTTTCCAAAATTTGCAAATGGAAATGTTACAACAATTTTTATGAATCCTTTTCTTTTTCCTGATTTGGTGATATTTTTAAAAAAAAATTTAAGATTTAGCTTTAATTTTTAGCGTCTACTGCTAATTTGTTAAATGGAAAATTTCGTAAAAGATCACATATTATTAATTTTTTGGAAACTCTTTTTATTTCGTCTGATTTGTGTTTGGACAATTTTTTGACAGTAGAACTACATATTTGTGTTCCAGATTGAAATCATTATTTTCGAAAAATTTCAAAATATTAAAAATGTACCATAAATTAGAATTTTGTCACAAAATGCTTTTTTAAAATTTATATTGCAATATTTTAGGGAAACATCTAGTAGTATTTTAATTTAATTTGTGTCAAAATTCAATGAAAAATTTCTTAATAAAAGTGTTGATTATGATATTTTTGATATTTGAAAGAACTCTGGATAGACACGGTACCATTTGATTTATTAGTTCTCTTTGTCGGCACTGTTCTGTTTGATTACACCTCGTCCACCGTAGACTGTTGAAACTCGAAGTGTAAAACGTATTCTTTAGAATCCCTTGACAACTCTTTTTCTTCCTTCCCAATTATAGGGAATAAAATAAATTTCAGAACGGTGAAAACACAATTTATGTATATACAAATTATAACGACCCAGAAAAGGTGAAAACTTCGAATTGCACTACTTACCAGTTATCGCGTAAAAGGTAGATAACCTCCGTTTACAAACGCATTTTATTTTACAAAAACCTAAACCTGTCCGGACCAAAAAAGATTTTACTTGCCGCCTGGGAAAGCCGTACGAAAAAGAAATATATCGCAAAAATCCTCAAAGAGGAACAGAAAATTTCACAAAATTACTAAAAAGTTGCCCGGCCAGATTTGCAGTTCCGATCTTGCAATCAATTGCACCGTACATTCTTTCTTTTCTTCAAAAGATCAAAAGATGCAAAAATCGATATAAGTAGCATCTTACTATCTCCGGTACTTTTTATTCTCGAATCTGACGAGACGAAGGCAGCAAATAGTCTTAAGCCATTTTAGGGGATTTCCTATAAGCGCTAGCTTCTCATAAAGGTGATTTTAAGCCGGGATTATTGGTGGTGTGAGCATAGAGATTATGCGCGAATTGATTTCATCGGTATAGTGAAAAGTTCGAAGTTGGGTTTGCGATCGCGGACATGTAGCTCGAACTCAAACAGGTGCTATTCGCAGTTTAGATCAGACGCGCAACCGTTAAAGAGGTGCTTCTCGAAATCATAGTGCGCTTAACCTCGACACCTTTATACCCACCACCTGTATACCTGCAATTTTCAGTGTTTGGTGATAGTGTGGCTGCGAAGTTAATTGGCCAATAAAAATTTACAATTTTAAATTTATGAAAATTTAAAAAAAAACAAAAATAAGGCAGAATAAGAAATAAATTCATTTCGAATATATTTACATATTGAACGAAAACTGTGACAAAAAAATTAAGGCAAATTAAAAAATTTTGCAGTTTTTTTCTGTTAAGTTTGAAAATAAAAAAAAAATCAAGAAAAAATCATCACGAAAGAAGTAAAAGTTCGACGAATAAGTGAACGAGCGAAGATATTCTGCATCAGAAAAGTGTTTATATGTTGCTCGGCTTAATTGTGTTTTGTTTAATGTTAATCGCAATTTAATTGATGTTTGTGGTACAGAATTCTGTTAATTTTCTTTGTTGGTTTTGTCGAAGAAACAGTGTCTTAACCTTTATCGAAAATACCCAGTGCTCATTGTTCTTTTGAAACTGCCACAACTCGCTGTGAACTACTCGAACGATTCTAAGATGTATCTTCTTCAGTTTACGGTGATAACATTAGTTTACACATGTAAGTCGATTTATATTAGTTTTATACGTTGGTTTTGTTTATTGCTAATAGAAAATTAGATAAATAATTGAAACATTTTTTTTATTCATTCTCATTCTTTAAAAGTAAAAGTTGAATCTTTGAAAATATTAAGAACATTATAACCGGCTTTTTGATCTCTGATATAACAAACACCTTGTTTTAAATCAGGGTCATAGTCGAATATATAAAACCTGCCCCCAAGTAGTTGTTTCGTAGCAGATAATCTTATCGACTGCTACAATTATTAAATAAATCGGAGGGGTTTTTTTCTAAACAATTTTTGTATTTATTTTTGAAACTTAACTATTCAAAGATGATTTAAAAAAGGGGTAATATTTTGAATTTGGTGATAGAACAAATCTTTAATTTACTTGAACTTTTTTATATTTTTAAAAGTTGTAAAGAAATATTTGCCAGCTATTCCTGAATTACTTGATATACGGGTATTTATGCCACTTCTCGATACTATACATACTAAGTGCATCGCTTTCCATTTTAAGAACAGTTAGTTTAATTTTACCATTAAAATAAATAAATCCGTAAAGCTTCGTATTGCCAAAGTGAAATTACTTGGCTGTGATATAGTTATTACAATATCTATAATCCGCCACTCGGTCATGATGAGACTCAGATTCTCAATCCGCCGTTTTTTCAGTATGTTCTAGGCAAACTTAAAGTCTTTTGACTGCTATTCACAGTCGTCATAAAGTTGGCTTTAAGTTAAAGTTGACTTTAGTGTCGTATTATTAATAAGACACTAAAGTCAGCTTTAACTTAAAGCCAACTTTATGACTACTGTGAATAGCGGTCTTTGAATTCAGAGGATCAGTTTCTCGAGTTCAATAGTCCAATATGTTATTATTTTTTAATCGAACTCATACAGTGTGATCAGACGTTTCCAATAATCCGCCGCGTTTCTAGTTCTTATAGTGGCGGATTGTAGAGCTTTTACTTTAATTGTATTGTTCATGGCAAAAATTACAGCTGAGCAAGCAAAAATTTAGACAATATGACTTGAAAGTAAATCCAAAATTAACCGCTGAATTTTAATTTTTTTTTTAATTTAATAGAACTAAGAAAAAAATTTGTGTCAAATTTCGAATGATTTGGTTTATGGTATTTTTAAAATATTATGGCATAAAGAGCGAAATTATTCAGATATATGATATACATTCATTCCAGCTGTAATTTTCTAAATGGGTTGTATTCTTACATGCCTTTTACACAATTTTTACATAACTTTTACATTTTTTTATTTTCGTACATTTACAATTAATTTTAGAGTGTGTCCAATGACACATAATCCGCGGCCTAAAAAAAAAATATTAGAATTACGAATTGTGTTTGTTTGTGGATTTTTTTTTTTTAAATTTCGGAAAAATGGCTAAATAGAATTGCACCTTTATGAGAAATGGACCACATATCTGGTTAAGTAGCATGGCAGAGAGTAAAAAAAAAGTTCTTATTAATATTACAGCAACGCTGCATTCTTACTGCATTGAAGGGCAGTCAAATTTTTTCCTTGATCCAATCAATTCATATATGTGTGTCACATCAAATTCAAATATTAGTCAGTGTTACTCTCTAATTCAATATATTCTACTCTTTCCTCCAGAAAAATTAGATTTTTTTAGTACGGTTTTTATTTGACTGTTGGCTAGCCTTAAACCCATGATCCAATAGGGTCATTCCATGAAAAATCGCAAAAAAAGGCCAATTTTGTGACCTTACCATCGCCGATTCTTTTGAAAATTTTTTTACTTGAAGAACTAGTAAAAAAAAAAATAGTTTCAATTTTTTTTTTCTATCTCATTTTTTTTCTTAGGTATAGTATGTTATAGATTTCTCAAAAATAGTGTCCAAGTCCCTTTTGAAAATTCATATCTCTGTTAGTTTTTATCGTAGAATAGTAAAGTAGGACTTATTTTAAAGGGGAAGATTGTCGCAAAATAAGAAACATACAAATCAAATTAATCCTTAAAACTTCTTTCAAGGATAACGATTTTGTCCTTTATCCTTGAATATCTCAAAACACCGTTTTTTCTATTTTTTTAATTTTTTTATATTTTATGTATTATACTGTTCTTCAAAACATATCAAAAAATCAACTTGGGATCGCAATGGGATCGGGGTAAAAAAAATAGAAGAACATCAGTGCTCCTCAATTTACTTTATAGAAAAAGGGTCATTCCATCAAGAATCACCGAAAGTGTAACCTGACCATCGCCGATTCTTTTGAAAATTTATCTACTCGAAGAATTAGTGAAAAAAAATGTAACTTAAATTTTTTTGTTTCTATCTCATTTTTTTTGTTAGTTATAGTATGAAAGTTCTATAGTAGTTCTTCAAGCAAACAAATTTTCAAAAGAATCGGCGGTGGTAAGATCACACGTTTTTGCAATTTTTCATGGAATGACCCAATAAATGCAGCACTGCATTCTTACTGCATTGAAGGGCAGTAAAATAATTTCCAGGATCCAATCATGGATGTATTAGTATAACTGGATCGGCTGTATTGCATAAAATTCCTGTATGTGAGACTAATTCGTTTTGTGACAGTTGTTCCCATCTTTCAAAAAAAATTTGTACGGGTTATGACAATCATTTCTGACAATTGTTTTCACCACAGCGTCGGACCAAAAAAATTTCCCGGGTACAGTACGTGTTTTCTATTTTGTAGCCCCCCCCCCCCCAATACACTTACACTAACGCAAATAGACAACTCACACAACCAGAACCTATTAGGCAAAATTTCGCTTACTGCCGATCCAGTTATACTACTACATCCATGGATCCAATCAATTTATTGCTGCAAGTCACATAAAATTTAAATATTAGTTAGTCTGATCGAAAACTGTGAAAATTCAAATTTTCTACTCCTCCCTACAGAGAAATTCGACTAGTTTAGTACGTTTTACTGTATTATTTATAATACAGTATTGTTATCGATTTTTAAAAAAAAAAAATTTGCTGCCCTCAAAATTTTTTTGTCCACGTTTCATGACTAGTAGACGCGAAAAAAGCAATAAAAATTTTCACTCCGTCTGTACGCCGTACCCCGTACGCCGTACGCCGTACGTCGACCGCCCCAAAATCTTTGAAGGCTCGTAGCTCTCAAACCAGTGGAGCTATTAAATTAAAATTTTTTCTAAGAATAGACTTGGTGGACCCCTTGAATTGACATTATTTTCAGGGGAGGAGGTGTAAGGGGGAAGGCGGGGTAAGCGTTTTAGACGAAAAATTTAGGTTTCTAGATCTCAGGAACCGCTTGTGTTAGGAGGCTGAAACTTAGAATTTCTATAGAGCTTTGATAATGGACCCATTTGCAAAAAAAAAAAATAGATATGGGTGAAGGGGTGTGGGAGTGGAAGGGGAAGCAATGCGTCCGAAACGCAAAAAAGTCGAGATCGACACATTCTAAAATCCATATCTCCTAAACCGTTAATAGCAAGCAATTAAAACTTAACAAATATCTGTAGTTATACTAGGAGAATAGACTGAAAGAAATTTTTTGGGTGGGGGTAGTGACGTACGGGGGTGGGGGTTGAAATACTTGACATTACAATATCTCCCAAACCAGTGGCACCAGAAAAACAAAATTCGGTTTGGATACAAAGCTTGATAAATAAAGATTGCTCAAAGTAAAATCTTTGAAGGGGGCGGGGGAGTACGTAAGTGGAGGGGATAAGAATTTTTCAAAAATAACACGTTTCATATCTCAATAACAGTGTAAGATAGTTGCTTCAAATTTTTACCAGAAGTAGGCCTAATAGAACCCTAGTAGGGAAAAAAAGTTTGGGGGTGTGGGTGTAGAGGGTGAGGGTGGGGAAGGGTGAGAAAGAAAAAGTTTCGATGCTTATATCTTAAGAATCTATAATGATAGGAAGCTGAAACTTGGTATTTAGAGAGAGCTATAGTAGTGGCATGGTGGAAAAATAAATTTTTTTTTAGGGGTAGTATGGTACGGTGGTGGAGGGTGTTTTTCCTAACTTTAGAACGGCTTATGCTGTTAAGTTGAAACTCGGTACGTATATGTAAATTAACTAGAAAAGTAATTCTGATAAAAAAAATTTGAATATTCATTGGCGTTCAGAAGGGGGGGAGCAAAAAAAAATATCGGTTAGTATAAAATGCACATATTTTCACGATTTTCGTCATATCTACTAGGTCTTTCGAAATATTGAATTCATTTTTTTTCTACGGATTCTTCATGTGAATACCTAGAAAGTGTTTTCAAGATTTTTTGAAATTCGACCCCTAAGAGGGTGTAAACTGGTTGTATACTTTTTCATGAATTCCACCATGTTTCTCAGGTCTGATCAGATATCGAATATCTTTTCACTTCCCCAGGCTTGTTTAATAATCACCTATTTTTAAGTTTTGTTTTTTTCAACCTCTAGACCGCATCCCGGAATATGACCCAATTATTTAATTCATATGTTACACCCTTTTCTAACCGCTTCCCGAACTTTTTGTTAGGTTTTCAGTCACATAGTAACATACACCGCATCCCCGAATTGAACGCGTTCTGAACTTCTGCCGGAAAAATAATACAGTTGCGCCCAGACTGTTGGCAGATTTTTTTATTTGACTGTTGGCATGCCTTGCGCAGCGCTATGCAAAATTTGCACTGAGAGCAAAATATTAATATTTACTGCAATGTATTGATTGGATCATAGAGCATTGATGCATTGATTGGATCATAAAACGAGCATGCACTGATTGGATGACTCTAATTAAAATGGTCAAAAATTATGGTGCACTAAACTTTGAATATTTCAATAAGTTTGCATCATTATAGAACTGTGTATGGAATCTACTACAAAGAATAAAAGAATTTATTTCATAAAATATTAGCTTCATTCTTAATGCGTGTACGCAATTTCGGGCAAATGTAACTACTAAATTTTTGAATAGTGGCTACTTACACGAATGCTTCAACTTATGTCTGTGAAACTGATCAAAACATATCTTCGAAATGCAATGCAACAAAATAGACTCATTGAATTATCCATCATTTCAATCAAAAAAGAAATTAAAACCTCAGTTGATTATGATGATACAATAAATGAATTTGCAACTTCCACAGCACGAAAGAAGATAATTGTTTAATAGCACCTCTCTACATTGGTTTTTTTTAACTTTTAAAGAAATGTCGATAGATAGCAGCATTTAAAAAGCAATATGTTTTATTTCATAATTCTTTACAAATTTAAGGGGTGCCACTGGAAATCTACACCAGGGCGCCAGAGGCCCTCGGGGAGGCGCTGGTAGTAAGTGTAGGGTATCTTAAATTTCTAGATTTCAACCTTTCGTGTTTACTGGACTATAATTAGGTGTACACACAATTTCTAAACACTTTTGTGTAAGAGCTATACGAAGGAAAAGGAATTTCCCTAACTAAAATTACTTTTAACTCGAAATTAATTCGTTCAAAATATCTATTTAATGACTGAACAATTTTTGGAGTTATAGTGTGTTCCGGAAGTTTATATTACATATTTTTCAAGGACTTTTCTATGGAGGCTATACGAAGAACTTTCTTAATATTTCTCCTGTGACCTGCAAATATTGAAACATACGATAAGTTTCAAATTCTAAGATTGGAGTGTTCTGAATAATCAACTAAAATTTGAGAATAACCATTTTAAGCACTTAAGCTTAAGGAAGTAAGTAAGACTCAATCAAATATTTAGCGAAATACATATTTACACACCGAAGTCTTTTCTGGTCTTACAGTTAGTAAAAATTGATCGTATTTTAATTTGTAATAGAGGTTGTATTAATTAATAAAAAGCTTGATTTGAAAATCAAAAGACAGGAGAAAAAAATCGACTTTAAATAATGTCCAACACTTTTAAAACATGGCTTCGACCTTGAACTAAGCATCAACTGACCAATTTACAACAACATCAAAATTTTTACTATAAAATTAATACAAAGTTTTAATTACAATCCATCTATTCATTTGTTTAAATACCGGAAATAATAATGCTACCAATCGCGTTTTGTTTCTCTACTGCCACTTGGTTTTTACTAAGCGAAAAGATTCCTAATTATGAAAATAATCCATAATGTGAAGTAAAAAGTTGAATAGCGTCTTAATTATTGATAAAATTTTTGTTGTTTATTGATTTAATGTATTCTTTTGGTAGACTGTATATATGTCCGGAAATAAGTTTATTCGTTTACTTTAAAAGACCTTTTTCAGTGGAATTTTCAGTTTGAATTTGACATTGTTATAATAAGGTTATAGTTCATCCAAATGAAATCAACAAGGTTTTCACCACTCTCCTCCACGAATTCCTAAAGAATTTAAAATACTGTCCCAATCATTAGTCTTATATTGGTCATTACTATTAATCTCAAGCTACTATTACACTGTATGCCACACTGTCAAATATTTGATCATTTTCCCTGCCAAATGCTTTCAAATGTTCTTTGTCAAAAAATTTCATTTGACTGTCTGACCCCATTTGACAATCAATCTGACAACATTTGACCGTTTGCATTTTTTGGAAAAACGATTCTGTCATTTGGATAAATAATATATCTGACCTGATGGCGTTTGGATGTTTTACGATTCTTTCAAATGTGTCAGATAACGTAATATCGCAATCGGGCAGCGTGTCAAATTTTGATATTTGACATCAAATTCAGTCAATGTTTTAGGTCAAATATTTGACAGCGTGGCATGCATAGCTTAACCGACGTAAGGATCTGTATCGCTTATGGTGGAATTCTAGTGAACGTAAAGTGATGCGATGAGATGACAGCTGATTATAATGCACGTTACACGGTAGGCCCAATAGTGAGAATATTTTTTCTCATTTGTGGCAAACGATTCAACGCACTCATTAAAACTGTTGTCACGATGTGGCGCTTGCCCAAAAAAATACATACTCTAAGAAAATTTCATTGGTGAATACCAATAAATCTTTCATAACATAACATAACAAGAAACCTGCTCTGTAATTATTAATAACCAAAGATGTACAATTATTTCGTATTTCAATTTTTAATCCACTAATTGGATCTTAAACTCGAAAACTGTTATTACAAAAAGTTGTACAGCGTGTTGCCTAGTCTATTAATCACTGGGATGAATATTAAATCGGAATGTGCACAAAATTTTCCAAGCATTTCAAATTTAGTAATATCCTGTAAATCATTGGTACAATTGGTCAAAAAGATTGCCTTAAAATGTGGCAAAATTGCAGTATTTCTCAACAGATTGAAGTGTTTTTGCGGTAATCTTTATTAAATTAGAATTAATGGTCTACTATTAGTCTTAATGTTTGTTAAATAAATATAAGAAATTGTTTAGATACGAAACGTATTCAGAGATACCTACAGCAACATTTTTGGTGATCTATCATAACGGCTACGAAAGTTACAAGATGGTAATGATTTTGTGATGGCTGGTTGGATTTAAATGGACAAATTTTACTCAGCTGGTGAGTTATTTACTGAATTTTGATAAACGGTGTGTATAATGGTTGTATATTATGACAAGCTGTGTTTCTGGTTGTAATTTTCGAATTACTGTAAGTGCTATACCTGAAGGTACAAAAAAGAATCTCGATGAAGATACAGCATTTTCTTAGGACTCCTTAAGTATTCTGCATGGCTGATGTGTTCTGAAATAAAGAGTAATTTAATAGGTCCATAGTGGAACATTCAGTGTTCGAATGGAAGACGGAATAACTCAATTAATTTTAAATAGTTGTCACTATACCAGGCCCGTGCGCAGGATTGTATGATGGGAGGGGGGGGGGGCTTATCAAGTTCCCCCATACTAAATGTGATGACCTTAAAAAAAAAAAAAGGTTCTCACTTCCCTATGAAAATTGGGTTTGTTAAGATCGTGCATCGATTCAACATTTCTTGTGCGGAGTTAGGTAAACATCGCGATTCGTTTTTTTTAATAATTAGAAGGTAATAACTGTCTGATTTTTAAATGGTACATCTTATTATTAATAGTGAACATTTTTTTCTTTATACGATAATTTTACAGTTTTAAATAAAGAAAAACCTTTCTTCGATTAAAATATTGTTCTTGTTCACTTACAACAATTACATCTATTGCTTATTACAAATAAGTGTATTACTATAAGATAATAATATTATAGTTATTATATTCAACAGTTCAGATTGTAAAATTACATGTGTCAAGTGATTTATGTTTACTATTAGGCATGTGATTTTACAAAGCCATGTATGTATTATAGTATTTATTACATTTCTGGGTTTTAGTTTTAACCCTAAGACTAACTAGAAGCGAAAAAGATTTTCTGTCAAATAACATACAAAATCCTTTAACTGGAATCGTTTGGTTTTTGAGACTTTTCCCCTAAAAAGAACCGAACTAGCTCTAAGGCAATTCTTAATTATTTGTAAAGAAGCAAATTGTATTAAACATTGAAGTTGTAAGAGCACTAGTAGTCTAATCACTTGAATTTATCTTAATAGCATCTAAGCTATGTAATATTTATCAGATCAATAAATATATGTATGTATGTATGTAAAATCCATTAACAGTTTTCACTCGAACGAAAAATTTGTATGGAGAATTTGGTTTCGCTTCTAGTGAGTACTAGGCTTTACAGTGTAAATGTAAGTAGTTTTTCAGACATGTAAATTTACAATATCCTATGTTGGCAATTAGATGCTAACATTTAATGATGTAAGAAAATTATACTGTGCATGTATAACAAATTTTAAATTTTGAACTATTAATGCAACGGAAATATTACAGAAATTACTATGTCAAACAGTCGTTAAATATAAGTTAAAAATAATTACCACACATAACAATAGTTGACAAACGAAGAATTTAAAATTACAAAGCTTGGGGGTAGGTCGCTGTTAATCTATAAAAATCAATTTGAAACGTTTTCATAATTAATTAACAGAATGCCTTGAAGATGTGTAGATTTGCTTTGCTAAAAGTTCCATAGGCGTTATGCATGTTTATTCTGGCCATCATTGGGGCAGAAAGGCCTTCAAAAATGCTTCGAACGATTTTTTTTCTTCACCTGGGTAAAGTACAATAAGTTTATTAAGTTTACTATGAGTCAAGTTGAACACACCTATCTTGTTGTTTTTTTTGCCTATGCAATTCTTGTAGAGAAAAACTACCGTGCTAAAGTCATTTGAAATTCTATTTCCGGACTCGCGTATGTACGAAAAAGAAAATATTAAAATTAAAATAGCACGTTATAGCCGTTAAGACTTCCTTATTCTTCCAAAATATTTACCTTTAAGAAACTGATGAGTAACGAGTATACGTGTATTAGCTACAAGGACTACTATACTATAAAAGTAAACATGACTGAAATTTTTCAAAAAAATATTTATGTTCAAATGATATCATTTTCGGACGAGGCTTCTTCCTTGCAAAATGTTGCTACGATATTTGAACCTAGGCCATTACAGTTAAGAGCGGTACATACTTTCAAGAAAGTGTTGTTTTCTTAAGATAAATAGGTATAAACGTCTTACAACGAAATAAACGCAACCTTTTTAGGTATTGTTTATTATATTTATGCGCTACTAATGTATTCAAAAGAAATCTTGATTTGTAGGTGAATACTTCAAACTTGTTGGTACTAACGATTTCGATAATATTTAGTTTAGCTTATCTAAAAAATCTAATCATCATGAAGTATTTATAAACTTCGATTTGACCGATCAACAGATTTAAGATTGCCTAGTATATCTATATATAAATTTCCAAGTTTCAACTTTCTAGAGTGAGTTCTTGGAACTTAAGACCTCATTCCCCCCTTTTCACCACTTTTTTTTTAAAATGTGATATTAACTTCTATCAGAAGTCAAAGGTTCCCTTTCGTTTGCGGTGTCACTTCGAAAAATAAAAGAAATTAACTTTTTTTAAAAAAAAATTTATGGTGTACCCCTAGACAAATATATATTGCAGTTTTTAAAAAATCTTAGATTTTGATAAGTGACCCCTTAAATTGAAGGTGCTACCGCTTCCTTTTGAAATTCGCAAACAGTTTAAAAAAAAATTAAGAGTCCTAACTTTTGAATTTTTCTTATCACGTTTTTGGACACCATTTACTCATTCCTGACCTGATTTAAATTTTGTTTGAATTTTCCGGATTCTGTTGAGCTCTCCTTTCGTTTCAGCTTGCGTCACTTGTGATAATGGAAAAATTTGGTTATCTCGAAAAATGCCAAGAGATAAATAACCCTTGACAACTTTAAGGGCATTTTTCTCAAAATTGTTCGGTTGTGACAAGTCACTTCTTATATTAAAGCTGCTAGCGCCTCCTTTTTAAATCCGGAAACAGATTAATTTATAGATAAATGGAGACATATCTTTTATTACCGTTTTATGGTTTTCAATTGTTTGTGCGATAGTTTGCTGTTCTTCTATTAGCTTGGTACAGAGTATGTGTAGTGTCATCTGTGGGCTCAATTCTTTATCAATTAAATATTGAAGAACAATTGGAATCACCTCGAAAAATGCCAGTAGCAGACAAAAAAAATACTTTATTATGAAGATAATTAAGTAAAACGGCTGGAGGTTTGATAGAGAAGCGTGTGTTGCCCGAAACTACAGAAATAAACTAGTCACCATTTATTACCAATAGCCAGGCACAGATTATTGGTAATCCAGTGGTAATGATTACCATCATCTATTTCGAATTAATTCAAATGTATGCATATTTCTGATTAACGAAAAAAACCCACACATGGTTAATTAATAACCTTGTTTTAATTATATATTTTTTTTTAAAAAAAATTAGTAAAATAATACAAAATGTAATAAATTCATTAACCGGCTTCACGCGATTGGGATAAAGCATGACTAGGAGCTGAATAACTCCAATTAGTGTATGGTTTATTCACATTGGTTATAACTTCCGCGCTAGACTATCAAAACAACAAGCTTCATTTTAAAATATTGCAAACAAATAATTCAAAGTTAGAACCAGTAAGTTGGTATTTAGATAGGAAAAAATGGTAGATTTTATCTATAAATGTGTTATTAGAGGTAACATTTCTGGCATAATTCTTTGTTTTTTTTTAAAATCTTTTTTGTTTTTAATTCGGCTTCAAAGAAGTTTCTGCTGTGAAAAACCAACACGAATGCCGGACTGGGGACGACCGCAGTCTTAGCTACTGCGATTGAGGAGGGTATGCCACTTGAAAAATCTTCTCTGGAGAAGCCACTTTAAAACTGTTTGTGTGACTAGGTCCAAAGAAGCTCTTTTGTCGTCAGATGGCACTGATGACTCATCAGAGGGTGTATCATCCATATTATCAGATATAGCCGTACTGCTGCTGGTATTGCAAAGGATTTCTCCATATGTACTACATAGAGTCAAATGTGATTTTCACGAATTATAAACTAGTGAAATTTCACAAAAGCACTTCATGATTAAGGGCCGTTATTACGACCTTCAGTTAAAATTTAACCAGAACTTTGACTGTAAGTTTCGTATGAGCATCTGTCAGTTAAAGTTTCAGTAAGAACGTTACTGACGATCGTAGGAACGGGCCTAAGATGTATGCACTGAAGATCACCTTATAATAATAATCAATGGCGCAACAGTCCAAATCGGCTTAGGCTTTGAAGTAATGCTAGATTTACTTCATTACGAGACCAACGGAACACTAGGAGGTCAAGTGGTCAGCCACACGCTCGTCTGTGATTATTACCCCGATCTTAACTCACAGCTGAGTGAACTGGTAAAATTGCTTTCAATATAGCCAAGATTAAAACTAACCTGATAAGACTTCTGGACCCCAAAAACTGAGCACTACATTGGAGCAAACCTAGGCATGATCAGTTCCAGTATGACCCACGAAAGGTGTGGTAAAAGTGTTCCTTCCAAAAAAAGTACGGTCTTGATCACCAGTATTTATCTTCCGCCAGAAGTTATTCACTTCTTCAAGTTCCTTATCAAATGCATGCTTACATGTTTTATATGGACGCAAATACAGAAAATATTTGAAGATCTTTTGCTCCGGTTTCTCTAAAGAAATATGTCTGAATATCAATGCGTATATTACAGTCTCAACTCGCCTTCTAAGGATCATTGTTGGAAATAAGGTCTGAAATTTGTATAATAAGGTTTGTTAATGGATGAAAAAATACCATCCATTCCCAGAGCTCCATACTGAAGCATAAAAGCTTGTTTCCAAATATTGATCGATCATTTCAGATACCTTCAAGCTAGGTAATTAAGGTAGTTTCGTACTTTCATCGCGGGAGTATTACACGACTTATTGCCGTATTTCAAACAGAAGCGTAGCACTCTTCGAAGAAAGGACTGGGAAGCTAGTCATATTCCGATTATTATACGTATCATTCACATCAACTTTTATAATTTGTTGTATCCATTGAATAATCTAACTTTATTATTTTTTAATAATAAAGAATTTTCTTTTAGGTCGTCGTGTATTTGCAATGGATGCAAAACAAAATTTGACGGTACTAGAGAGTTTGCTTCGAATGCAATTAGCAATTTTCGATTTGAAAAAGATTGAAACACTAGTGGATACAATTTGCCATCCTTCGTGCCGTATTGTCGGTAAGTTTTCATGTTTCGAGGCCCTCCATTTATTTTGCTTATTTTTCGCATATTATCTACAATATTTCATATAAACTTTTTCGGGGCGAAACATTGAAAACTTGGGCTTGGCAAACCATTTAAAATATATTATTATTTTATTTCGTGATAAATTTCATATTCATTGCAAATTGCTTTCATTTCTTCATAAAAATGTTGTTGGACTTGTAATATAATATAATATAATATATTGTAATATTCGCTATAATTTTATTTATTTAATATTTTGAAGAATGATTCTATTTTGCAAAAATTTGTATCGCTTTTAAATAATTTTCAATCCCTTTGTGATACTAGAAAAATTGAAAAAAAATTTTATATTCCACTGTATGCCATGCTACCAAATATTTGACTAAGAGTTCAGTCAAATTTTTCCTGTCAAAATAATGAAGAAAAAGCAAATAGAATGAGGTGGCAAACCAAAATTTGACGATTACACTATCAGACTCCGTTTGCCAGCCAGAACAGTCAAATATTTAAGATAATGTCATACAGTGTTCCACAAGCTTTAGCAATAAAGAAAACAATGATTGTTCCAACAATATGTATGGTATTTCCTGCTTTATAATGCGGACAGTCTTAAGTGAAAAGAAATAGTATTCAATTCATAGATAAATAAATATAAAAGCAAGTTATAATTAAACATGAGTCTGAGCTCATATTTAATAAAAACTATTAAATTAAAATAATAATAATAAGATACGTTAAAAAAAAACTATTTCAATTTGGCAGTGTTTCGTGGCCGGTCAAACTGACGCACTCAACTAGCCAAAAAAAAACATGGATTCGATTAAAATTGCATAAAATTTATAACGCTGCATATTCACCGTTTTTCGCAGCATAAGAAAGAAGATGGCAAATATTTGGATTATATAACTTGAACGTGTTTTTTTTTAAACAGCAATTTAATCGGTTTTGATCTATCGGACTCAGATTTGATATTTAAATCGGTAAAACGTGTATACTTAAGATGTATAACAAAATCGGTTGCATTTGCATTCAAATAAACAAGTTTTAAAAAAAAAAATGTTGCAATAAATTGATCCGAATTTTATATAGGACCTCCATTTATATTCAAATTTATTTTGTGCAATTTTAAGAAGTCTGAAGGCATTGGAATCGGTAGTTGTTAAGCTAACAGCTGTCTAAATTAGTGATCTATTTAAGTCTGTCGAGGTATCGAATTAAGTTGACTTCTGCGTGTTTTACAAGTTTTTTAAATATTTTGGTATTCAAAGGAGTGCAAGCTAGTGTACATTTTCACGAATTCATTCATATTTTTTAGGTTTATTAAGACGTCTAATTCACTTGTACCTACTTTTAGGGACTTTAAATGTTACCACAAAAAAAAAATCTATTTAAACGTATTTCCTTTTGTAACTCCCAAGAGGGTGGGTGTGTGATGGTTGTGCAAGCGTTCCAAAATCAATTCAGAAGAGGGTACGAATAAAGAGTAGTTGTGTTCATGAATTCCGACAAATCTTTTAGGTCTAATGATATATAGAATTTGTTCATACTTCTTTGTGCTTTATATAATCACTTAATTACATAACTTGAATGTATACGTTTATGACTTCCGATCCGATATATATTTTTTATGTCTGAGTAGACCCGAATTATTTTCATTTTATGGTGTTTTCTTCACAATACCTTAAATAATTGATTTCAGCATTTTTTTGATATTTAGCCTCTTGTAACTAGTGCTTAAGAATAATTGTGTATACTTATATACCTTTCATTAAAATATGATAATAGTAGTAATATTTAACCTACATAAACTAGTGCTTAAGTATAACTGTGTATATTTATATGCCTTTTATTAAAATATAATAATAATAATAACCTACGTATATATACGGTTTTTATTGAAATTGAAAAAAAGACAAACCGGCACAATTTGCCTATAGTTTAGGCGGAAAATTATTTTTTTCGTACCAAAGTTGGTGCGACAGAAATGCCTACACCGCCATCACCCAAAAACTTAAATTACGTTTAATATCGTAATCCACTTTGCTTTAAACGTCATATATGAAGTTGAGATGCACGTGAAATGTTACATGTCGAACAGATATTGGATATTGACTTTAGCAGGGTTAACAATCCTGTTGGTAAATACCTTGGATAAACTGTATGGGCATAGCTACACTTAGTTTCCCTTTATTGCGTGTAGCGATAAAAAGTTTTTTAATAATTTTGAACATGCTGTGTCTATATTACACATAGACTTAAATTTCCGTACAAAATGTATTGATTTCTCACGACTATTCTAGACTATTGGGTGCAAACAACTGCTACAAATTGAATTAAACGCGGTGCGCCATCTGTGAAAATGCTAAAATAATGGAAGTTTAGTGTTGCAATAATGCCATTTCAACTGTGCTCGGTTAAATTTAGTCTAGTTCTAATCCACATGCGGAACTGGAATAACTTCATATATACTGTCTGTAGTACGTTCAAACACATTATACAATAAACTTATAATACTCTATGATTTCATCTAGAGTATAACGTGTGGAGTCCTCATTAGAATCTTAAGAGCTATGCTTCTATCCTGAAATTGGCGAAAACATTAACAATACTTTTGTATTGTGAAACGTCGGGAATCATGTTAATCGAAATTAACAGAAGACTCGTATTAGGTAATTTACATTTCATTTACTAGTCCTCGTAAACTACTTGAAATTCATTATTTTTTTAATTCAATAATTATTAACCGATAGTGTGATACGTGTCTATTTAAATGCTGTTTAGCAAAAAAAAAAAAATCTTGTTATGTTGTAATATGCAGCAGACGCAGTCGTTAATATACCGGTCTTTATCCTAGACTGGCTTAAAAATTCAATTAAAATGAACCAGGTTTTTCTTGTTATGCCTTTTTAAGAGTAATCTTATAAAGTTTGATCTTATAAAGTAAATACGAACAGATCACAATCCATACGATGCTATTTTGCTAATCGAACGAAAGTGAAAGCCTACACTACACCATTGATGCCTTAAAGCATAATATAAAACAATATTATGCAATACACAGAAATCGCTAGTAGCTTAATTCGATATCTTGAACTTGAGCATTTTAATTCAATTGTGCAATTTGCGGAACGATTAAAATAGTTTTTCATGTTAATTATTTTCGATACACGCACCGGAAGAAGCATCACAAGAAGATTGCATCGCAAAAATTTTCAACAGTCGAAATTATTATGAAATTGAGCAAATGCGTGACCGTTTTTATGATAAAAATATGCTCAAATTTGAAATGATAATGGGAATAAATCGAATAATTTGAGGGAGCTGAAGGTCAATAAGGCGATCTAATTGTAGATTGCAGTGTTTAGACCGGGGCTACAAGAACATAATAATTGCTAATTGGGCGGCTGGATATTGCAAAGAACTTGAAATATTTTTTAACGTCTAAAATTTAAATTTTATTCGAATAAAAATTATTATTTTTACAAAAAGCTAGGTAAGGTAGCCTTCTGTAGGGCTAATAAAATGAATTGGTTAAAAGTAGATATTTGAAATTGTTTTCCAACGGGAACAGTCAAATATTGCACAATGTTCCTATGCGATCAGTGAAAGAAAGTTATCTCTATATATAACTATGAATGTTTGTTTGTTTGTCCGGTATAGGCTCCTAACCCTTTCATCTGATTGCGATGAAATTTTGATGATTTGTTGAGGGTACGCCTGCGATGGTTTTTGCATAATCATTTAACAGTTAGAAGTTCGCGAGTTATCTCAACATTTGAGTGTATTTCATATGATTTAGCGGCAGTTGGTTCGTTTTTCGGTGTATAAGTTATGCGTTCCCATTACTAAATGATAGAGTTGGACGATGAATTGTGAATAGAGGATAGTGGATAGAGAATGGGATAGGGGAAGATAGATGGAAGATGATGGATAGTGGATGGTGGATAGAGGATGACGAATGGAGGATGGGAGATGGTAGATAAGGGATGATAGATGATGGATAGAGGATAATGGATGGAGGATGGTTAATAGAGGATGGAGGATGGTGGATAGAGGATGGTGGATAGAGGATGGTGGATAGAGACTGGAGGATGGTCGATTGGGGATGGTGGACGTTGTACGATGGATGGGGGATATTGGACGGAGGTTGATGGTTAGTGGATAGTGGAAAGCCAATAGAAGATGGAGGATGGAAGATGGGGATGGAGGATGGTGGATAGTGGGTAGAGGATGGAAGATGGAAGATGGCTGATGGTGGATAGAGGATGGTAGATAGTGAATAGAGTATGGATGATGGTAGATGGTGGATACTGGATAGAGGATGGGAAATGGAGGATAAAGGATCGGTATGGAGGATTTAGGATTGTGCAAAATGTAAAGTGATTTTTAAATTTTTACAAGGTATAATTTTGTTGTCAATATGGAAGCAGATATTGATGATGCGTAACCGCAACCTATTCAAATTTTTTTTCGACAATACTTACATAGTCAAAGTTTTATTATGACCTGTGCACAAACCACATGACTTTCGGGCTGATAATGCCGTCACTATAAAATACAAAGTAGCCCAGGTCATAAATCATAATGAAATCAAATTTTGTTTATAAAATTCAAGCGGTCTGTACATTTTATTGACCTCTGGAAGCCGACAAAAACTCATCGTCTACAATGCACAATAATAATTGTAAAAAGATTAGGAGAATGACTCTCCTCGATGAGAAGAACCGGGAATTTCGGCAAAAAAAAACCAAAACAGGGAATGTAGTGCTTTGCTATTAAAAACAGATTTTTTTTTTCAACTTTTTTAAGAGGTAACAAATCGGTTCTGATTGATTGCTTTTCACGCCAATAATTAGACTTTAATTAAATTGGAAGGTCAATGAGTTTACTTATTGTTCTGGCTATTCTAAAACTGGTTCTTACGGATCTATACTTAAATCAGAAAACAATATATGGATAACTTACGGAATAATACTGTAAGTACCACCTGAATGAATTTTTTTTCATATCGGTCAGTTTTTCTGCTCCTCAGGGGCATGCTACCTTTAAAGTTGTATGAAGAAAAAAAATCGAATCTTTATCGATTTCGAGTTGTAAACAATGAAAGAAATTTTTCTTAAATCGAAAATTATTTGAAGAGTCCTTCATGCCAAAAATGAAATAACAAATATGATGTGAAATCTCTTAAAAGTATATGGATAGATTGCGAACTGAATTTTTGTTGAAATTATTTTACATGCGAGAGGTTCAAGGTGACCGCATAGTCACTTTTACTTTTTCCTGAAAAGTAAATGTCACCATATTATTACCAAACAGAAAACAATGATTTAAAACACGCGTCTCTACTGTTTTACTCATTTAAAATTAATGTAATTTTATGTTACTAAGCAAAAGGTAACATAAGTAAGTGACCTTGATTAAATAGTTCTCGGAGTGTTTTTTATTGGATTTTTTCAATTGAATTTTCGCATTAAATCGATTGGAAATGGGTGCAAAAGATTTGTCACACTTGCTAAGATCCGTTCTATGGAGTTTGTTTGTTTTATTTTAATGAAAAGAACACTAATGAAGCCGAAATGTTAAAGATCTCCGGTTTAGAGTTTACGTCGTCGGTTTTCCGCATATGATAGAATTTTTGTAATTTTAGAGAATGTTGTTCCGTGAACGGTATACCGACGTACTCGTAAATGACTATGCAGTCTAATTGTTCAGATTCGATACAGAGTAATGTGACTGTTATTTTACACGTATTTGGTTCACGGAAGATAATTCAATAATTATGTCAGTTAAATTTTCTTTTGTTTCATATTTTAAAGAGGGTAACAAGATTTATAAAAAAAATGGGTACCTTTTATTAGAACAAGTTTTTTTTCATGATTAAAGTACATGTAATAAGGTAGAAATTTAAACTCTGTGATAAGTATTGGAAAAGGGTTATTCAATAGATACATAACAATAATGTATAATATGTAAATACCAACCGAGATACCAACGTACCCTTACACTTTTGCAAAATTGCTGTCCCTATTGAACAACGGAAGGGTTAGTTTAAGGGTGGGTTTGTATTAAAATTAAAAATTGTTATACTCATTAAATAACCCTTTACATATAACCAAATACCGAGTAAAAATAGCACCAGTTGGCACGCTCGAAGCTAGAGTGGTTTTGGGGATTAAATTCCCCCGAAAATATTGTTAAAATCCTAGCAAGTTTGTAAATAAAACGAAAGCCTATTTTTCACAAGGGTCCCCTTTGTTGTCCCCTTCAAGTTGCAACCTTTTGAGTGGGGTAAGGTGTGTGGGGGAAGGTGGGCAAGTGTTTTAAAGGAAAAATGTTGGTTTCTAGATCTCAGCGACCGCTTACGCTAGGCGGCTGAAACTATGGTTTTTTATAAAGCTTTGATAGTGCACCTACGAGTATTTGAAAAATATTGCCCTTATGGGTGAAGGAGGAGAAAAAAAGGTCATCTAACCTCCCTGAAGAGTACTCTAGGATTAACCACCGTGCATTTACTAGTTGGTCGAAAAATTTCCTGAAAATTACTGTCCTTAAGCGGTAAAATATTCCGTATTAATGTAGTAGTAAATTTACGAATTTTCGTTATATATAAAAAATTGAGATTAATTCTTAAAAATTTGGTTCCTAACACATTTAATTCAGTCATTTTTTGACTGGGTAGTAATATTGCAAAATTGTATAGAATTTTACACATATAATGTGTAAAATTAATCATTGTCCATAAAATTACACATTTTACATGTAATTTTGATAGTTCATCTGTAGTAATTCAATATTTGTGATATGTATTAGCTTGACTGCTTCATTGTCTAATTCACTTGTTTCGTGGTTTTGTGTAGGGCGTGTGAAATTTATATAATAAATTGTGCATATATAATAAGCATAAACATAATCTTACCAATCCTTTCTACCCTTTTTTACCTACACCCGGTTTTTTCCCAATTTTCATGTGCTGATCGTACTCATTGAATTTTTCCAACTTTCGATTTTTGTGTTCTTTGCCCTTCAAAATTCGTCGGCCGAACATTCGCTTGAATCCCATATATACAATATTATCAATAAAATAATAATAAAACTTAAACATATCACATTCTTGTAGCACATACTATTTTTTTCG
This sequence comes from Beris chalybata, assembly GCA_949128065.1. NCBI lineage: Eukaryota > Metazoa > Arthropoda > Insecta > Diptera > Stratiomyidae > Beris > Beris chalybata. The sequence continues at coordinate 133,732,594 of OX421894.1, forward strand.
CACCGTGTGGAATTTTACACGTTCTAAAATTCAGCCTTTCCACACCAGCAGTAAATTTACACATTTTTAGCGATTGATTTCCACACTTCTGTGTAAGTTTCCACATTAATAGCATAAATAACGAGAGTACATAAGGAAAGTTGGCAACATTATTTTTACTTTGCTGTGACACCAAAGAATATAGGCAACAAATTGAGAATAGTAATATTTTTTTTACTGTACATAACGGCAACTCATAGCGATCTCTTCGACCTCCAACACGATGATGAGAAATTTCGCGGCTGATTTTTGGTGGCGTTCGTAGAATTACAATATTTTATGCTCGAGAATGCCAGGCGATATTCTGGATGTGTTGATGTTCAACTACCAAATGGTCGTTAATTTTAAAACTACTTTTTAAGCATTAATAATGGGCTTACCTTTGCATCTATTTCCATTGGATCAGATGACTCACCTTTTTTTAAATTCATTCAAATTTATAACGATAACACAACAATACGAGTGAAGAATTATCAGAATTAAGTAAAATCGATTACCTACCCAAATTTATATTTCAAAGTTCAGAAATTCTTTGTGATATTTTATTGCTTATAACTTTCCGTCAAATTGACAAATGTCGATAAATTTATCATTTCATTCAGGGATTATTGTACAGCAATTAAATACTACAGCCAAATTTAAAATTGATAAGATCGTATAGAAATGCAACGAAAAAAAATACTTTGCTTGGAAACACGAGATTAAAAATAACTTTTCAATTCGATTTACGATTTATATATGTTAAGATTTTCATCATAAAGCCAATGTCCGGTCTGGGGGTCAAAATATTATTTTAAACAGGTTTTGCGAGAGTTGCATTTCCTTGAACCCTGAGCTTAACAGTTTTTTTCCTTGAACTATTTGTTGTGGCTATAAATTATTGGGGAGATGCAGATTTTTGGTTCGACAGCATTTTCGCACAAATTTCGTAATTTTTAGCAACCCGGATTATTTTTTTGGAACCTTGGTAAACAAATTGTAAGCGAACCAGTCTATCAATCCAGAGGTCATTCGTATCATACATAGGTCGCGCTTTTTATAACCTGATATGATAGTAAACACAAGAGTAGCTCCTTGGCAGAAACATTGATATTTTTGCGAGCTAGAGGTTCGCCGGGATTTCAAGTAAAACATAATTCGGTTAAAATAAAAATAAGTGGTAATTTATTAATCGCACTTTAGATTCAATTTGCATAATAATTTGCACTGTATGGCAATACCACCCGCATATATATCGCTTGACTCGATCGCTTTCGCTTTCTACCAACACGGTTGCGTATACACGCTGGCTGTCACAGTCGACGTAATAAAAACTACTATTTCCTTCGCTGAAAGATTCGCATGCTTTTATACGGCCTCGCTATGGCCTAGACTGTTCTTGAATCTTCATTCGGTGGTGTGTGTGGAATGTACTTGAAAGCTAGAGAGCATTCGATTTGATCTTCTATGCTGTTCTGGTACATGCGAGAACATTCGAATAGAACAAAAGTATAGTCGTGTTGCTCCGGCTCTTTATTTACTTCAACCAGGTTTTTGATTGGGTTGCTTTGCAACTAAATATTCAACCCATAGGATTACATTTTATAGTTTTAATTAATATTTGCTCTAATATAAATCAAATTTCGTTTTAGTGGTGTCTTCACAAGGATGGAACGATCCGCAATACTACCCGGACTATTCGCATTATCAAGGCGGCTTTCATCACCATCCCCATTCGAATACACAGCAAAACTATAATCAGGAATCGCAGTCATCTTATACAACCAGCAACTACCATCAACAACAAGATTGTGAATGCAAGAGACTAAAAGACTGTCCACAAATGCTGGAAAAAATCTACCAATCGAATCAAGCGCCATCTGACTGGCTTCTAGCCAATTTCCAAGATTCCCAATGCGGCTACTACCCGAACGATCCGATAGTTTGTTGCACAACATATGTCCAGACTGCAAAACCTGCGGCTGCAAAATCAACCACCGAAAAACCCTGGATTTGGGACATAACGCATAACGTGCCGCAACTACCAAAACGTAAGCCCAACAATAATTTCGAACAAAGCTATGAACGTTGGGACCATACACAATTCAATAAATTCACAGCAACAACAACGCCTAAAATAACCCGATCAAAGCACAACAATAACCACCATCAGCATAAATTGACCGAAGACGATTATCGTTTCAATCTGATTGATTTCGAAGATCCTGACACGCACAAGAATTGTCCACCCAGTTTCAATGACGAATTCGAAGCACCGAACGGTAACAATTTGCCGGCAACACAGAAGCGAGCACCGCCGAATAAGTCGATTCAGAATCGAAAGCAAAGTTCGACGTCAGGATTTCGTGGTACAAGTAAGACGCCGGTGCGTCGAAGATTTCCGAATCAAGCGAATCAGATCAACGGACAGAATCAGAAGGTTGTTAGTCGCTTGACGAAGAAACGATTGGTGAATGCACAGCATTGTGGAGTTTCGGTGAATACAAGGATCGTAGGTGGTCGGGAAATAGCTCCGGGTCAGTTTCCGTGGATGGCAAGATTGGCTTATAGGAATCGCAGTAAGTATTTAAGTTTGCATTGTAGTACATGTAGTAATAATCAATGGCGCAACAGCCCAAATCGGTCCTAGGCCTTGAAGTAATGCTAGAGTTACTTCATTGCGAGACCAACGGAACACTAGGAGGTGAAGTGGTCAGCTACACGCTCGTCCGTGACTATAACCCCGATTTTAACTCAGGTACTCATTTACAGCTGAGTGAACTGGTAGTCCGGCACCCAATCCCATTTTCGAAAATTACTTGTCGCCAAGCAGATTCGAACCTGGTACCAGGTGCACCGAAGGCAAGTACTCTAACCACTAAGCCACCCAGACTACTACTTGTAGTACATGTAGGTTAAGGATTAAGGTTCGCTGTGGTAAGTCGACCATCGCTTAAGGAGATGAAAGCACAGTTCATCTGGTTAACGGGGATCAGATGTATTCCAGTAGTGGGATTTTGTACAAGGAGAGTTGCCCAAAATATCGTCCAAGAACCGAAATTGACAACTTTGGGATTTTAAGCACCTTAGGCGACAAATAATAGGCGAGAAACCAGTGCTCAAGATCCCAATGCTGTCAATTTCGGTTTTTGGGCGATATTTTGGGCAAGTCGCCTTATACAAAATCCCACTACAGGCAACTATATTGGTTACGAACCATATGAAACTACCCTCTAGATTATGCCGAGAATCTGCATCTGGGTCTTCACTGATACTCGAATTGGATTCAACTCAGAAATTCAACTCAAGATGGGCAGAGGTCACGCAGTGTGACACATATCTGGTCCAAGCAGGATCTAAAATGACCTAAAAGATTGAATATAACCACCTTAGTTCGTGTCCTGATGGGACGCTATCTTATAGATCGTCAAGCGATCTTTTTTCAAACGACTTTCGTAGAATCTGTTTGGTTGAGGATGTGGGTAAGCTTTCGTCTGTCACTTTCTCCGCACCTGTCCATCAACCCATCTATGAGCTTACTTCTTCAACAGACTCAGTAACGGCATATGCTAAAAAAGTTAATACTTAGTATGGGACTTTTAGTACGAATAATTTGTTAAGGAAATTTCAATATGAAGGCAGATGGGCTAAAAAAACGGTCGGTAAGAAGGAGGTCCATGTATTTTCACGAATTTTGTCATATCTATTAGGTGTTCTGAAATTTCGAAATTATTTTATTTCGAAGAACTCCTAAAATAAAGGGATATACTACTTTTTTCCCAATTTTTCGATACTCTACCTCGAAAGGGATGTAAAGTAGTTGTATACGTTTTTACGAATTCCGAAATATCTCTTGGGTTTGATAAAATATTGAATTGATTTCTATTTCCGTAGCCATTGGTTGAGATATCTAATTTATTTGTACTTCGAATTGTGACATATATTTCAGGTCTGATGAGACTTCGAATTGGTTTTTGAATCAATGCTTTTTAAAGGGGTCAAAAATGAAGCCCACCCTATGGGGTTGAGATCACACTGTGGGCATGTTGTTTTTTAAAAAAGTGGTTATTTATTTATAAATGCTCAAATTTTTGTTTTTGGGAAAATTACTAGCTTTATTTTTTTTTTTAATTTAATTTGAAAGTCAAATTTTAACAAGAATATAGTTACTCAAATGACATGACTCTGTCCACAAAAGCTAAATTCATATTCGCCTGTTTTGTGCATAAATATATTTGTCCCTCTTGAATACAAACACACAACATTTTTCTTATTGTAAAGTATATATTTGTTATTAAAACTGACGCGTTCCATATATTATACTAAAATTAAAATATTGCCATAATACTTTCATGTATTTTCGAGCATTTGAAAAACGGAAAACTAAAATTTTGAAGTTTCCGGAAGGGAAAAAGTGCGCTATTCAATCGACTCGACAATTTTCTGCAGCCGATGTGTTAGAATTACACCAATTAAAAATATTGATGTTCCTTTAAAAAGTGACCAACACATTTTATCGCTATACAATTCGCTCGCGTATTTCTCAACGGCTAGTCGAATATGCGACATTTTTGATTTGACATCTTCCATGATTTTCGTATTTCTTTAATATCTGAAATGATAATTGATTTTAATAATTAAAAAAGGAAATAAAGGAGTCATATTATCGTATTGGAGTTATTGTCCAGATGGAATATTGGAACTATCTCCTTTATACATTGAACAAATATTTGATGAACTCAGGAGGCTTATGGAATATTTATCTATCAGGACTATTCAGCGCCAGAGTCAAAGTCACAAAGTAGGTGGAAAGTCACAATTAATTCAAAATTAATACAAAATTGTGACTCTCCTACTTTGTGACTTGTGACTCTGGCTCTGAATAGGCCTGTATGAGTCTCTAATTAGTCCCCAACCGCAGTAGTCCATTATTTTAATAGTGTTTTGGATGGAACAGGGTTGACTATTTTTTCACGAATTCCGTCATATCTCTCAAGAAATTTGGCTAAACACTGTCATATCTGACTCCTTCTGCTATGCTGTCAAATATTTGACTAACAAAATTTGACAAAAAGTTCTGTAAAATTTTTCCATCAAAATAGACTTTATGTAGAGCAAATAAATAATGTAGTAAACCAATTGACGATTAAAGCATTTAATAGCATTTGCCAGGGAAAATCATCAAACATTTGAAAGCGTGTCATACAGTTTCAAGCTAATAAGACAAACACTGAGTACAAGATTGACATATGCCTACGAAGTATGTTGAGGATTTCTCGAGTTCAATGAGACTTCGAAGTGATTTCCATTTAGGTAAACGCCTAAAAAGATATTTTGCGATATTTTCAGATGCAATCAAGAATTCGATGAAAATGAATTAAATGCTTTCACGAATTCCTCAATATCTTTAAGATCCAATGAGATATTAACTGGCTTATACGTCCTAACAGATTTATACATTAACGCCTAAAAATCAATTTTTTTTTGTTATACTTTCACGAATATCTCAATATCTATTAGGTTCGTTGTGATATAAAATTGGTTTTTACTTCTAAAGGTTATTTAAGAGTCTACAATCATTTGAAAAGTTTTGTTACTTTCCTTATGGTGCAAAAAAGATTAAAACAGAGTTCACGAATTTCGTATGATGTTCTTATTCGAAACAAATCCCTTAATTTTTTGTCGCAAGTTACTCCAATTAATAGAGAAGATTCAGTCAGCTTTAACTTAACTTTATGACGACTGTGAATAGCGGCCAATATTTTTTGTTCAATGCTTAATAATTTTAAAATCTCTTTTTATTCTAGCATCTGGAAAATTGACTTATAGATGTGCAGGTTCAGTTATAAGCGATCGTTACATTGTAACTGCAGCACATTGTGTAACAAACTTAGTAAGCTCATTAGAAGTGTAAGTTATCACGATAATATAAAATTGAAAATTGTACAAAGGTGACCAAGGCTAAAGGGATCTTTGTACCATTGACAAATTTTATCTTATCCAAATTGTGAACTTATAGACATAAAAACTTTTTCAGATTTTTAGTACGAGTTGGAGAGTTGGACACAAACCGAAATTTAGATTGTGAAAGTAATCCTGTAACATGTGTCGTTCCGCAAGATTATGATATACAAAAAATCATTCCTCATGCCCAATACGATACGCCGAAATACGCAAATGATATTGCTCTAATTCGCCTGGTTCGTCCGGTAAATGCAAGTAAGGAACTTATTTCGCTGATAATAAATTTAAATTCAAAGTTTCAATAACCTGTTGTTTTTAGCTCAAATCATACCAATTTGCTTACCAATAGACGAGTTATCCAGTGCTGATAAAAAATTAACTGGAAAAATTGGAATTATTGCTGGTTGGGGCTCGAAAACTTCAGGTAAGCACCGACTCAGTTCTTTTTCGAAAAGGATAATGATTTTACCTTCTTACTTCGGACCTGAAAGAATATTTTATTTTTTTTAAATTATCATAAAATTTAACTCTTTTTATTAGACTCATACTTTAATTTAAACCAAATTCATTCTCGACTTGAAACGTTCTATTTATTTATACATATGTATGTAATGACTTTTTTAAAAAGTAATTTTGTTGAGAAGTTGCTTGGATCGTATAAAATATTTGAAGGAGTTTAATTATTGAGTGTTGCTTGAAACTTTTGACTAAAATGATTGCGTTCTTCAGTTATGCCCATATTTCTATAATGGATAAACTTTGTGCTGCCAATCTACAACAATTAGGGAAGGAGCATTCAAAATAGAGGAGCAGCATGGAGTAACTAGAAAAGAAGTACTCAAAGAAAGCCTAAAAGATAGCCTAGAAAAGGCTGAAAAAGAACTCAGAAAAGAGACATTTGATATGAATAAGACTCATTCCTTCATAATCTTAAGCGGGCTGTAAGAACAGCAAGGATTTATTTCGATACAGAGTATTTTCGGATTGAACTTTTCAAAAACTTTAGGACATTTCAAATGTTAAGTATTTTGAAATGAAGCCATTGGTGGAATAAGGGGTCTACTCGTTTTTCTAACAACATGCGAAATATGATAAAGTCTTACTGGATTCAAATTATTTTATTAAATTTTTTTTATGATTTTATTAAAACTATAAATGATAATATTAAATCATAAGGAGCTAACTACATCAGCTGAATTTCCTCCGAAAGCAGTTAGAGGTCAGAAAATGCAGTCCCTCTCATGTTTTTTAAAAATGAGTTGACCTCTTATTCCATAAAGGACTTCAAATGTTTTTATCTATGTAGGTCCTGCCAAGATGAGGTTTCTTCTAAATATATTAAAAATAAAGAGGATGAGAATCTCAAAGATGAGGGGGATTACTCGCCAGGAACTTATTGCTTGAAATATAAGACCTAAGATGGTAAGATGAGGTTTCTTCTAAATATATTAAAAAATATAGAGGATGAGAATCTCAAAGATGAGGGGGATTACTCGTCAGGAACTTATTACTTGAAATCTAATTCATAAGAAGTCTAAAACTTACAGAGGTTTTAACCAAAATTCATCAATAAATCGAGAGAACTTGGTACAGATAAAAGGGCCTATGAAAAAATCAAAGACTCCTTAAAAAGTCCTTACAATAAATGAAGAATTAATAGATACGGAATGGTGAACTTTGATAAAAAGTTGAACTTATGTATTTTACTTCCGACTATAGTTGGAACTCAAAATGTTGGGCACAGGGTTGCGGACAAACAAGAGTACACCTTGAAAGTATTTCACTCTATCATTTTTTTTTAGCTTTTTGTGTAGAGCAGAGTACAGAAATTTTGACAAATTAAAAGTTTTTCTTTTAATAACTCATTAAAAATATATTTGTTCAAAATTTTTCAATATAGTAATTCATCTTATATGCTTAATACATCTTACATATATGCTTAAGAATTTATATAAAAGTCGAATACTACTTAATATCACAAGACACAATTTCACTTAAAAATTACAAAGATCACAATTCACAGAAAAAAAAAATAAAAAATCTTTTAAACATTTCAAAAACCATAAATTTGAATGATATAACTAAAAACATTTGTTGCAAACGCCTCAACAATAAGTTCAATATTAGTTTCGAATATTCCGCCCGTTACAATATTGGCACTACTCTGGTCCGAGCTTTGATAAACAATAATTTCAACAAAGGTGATATTGACGCCAACTGTTACCGGATATACTGGATATTTAACCGTTAATTTCACGTCCTGTAATGATTCGAATATTACGTTGTCCGACGATTGAGCAACTACACGTTCGCCGTTAAAGTCTGATGAAAAAAAGACATTGATTAGCGAATAGTTTTTAATTATTTGATCAATTCAAATCTTACCAGGTTGATGTTGTCCTACGGAATAAGTAATCAGAAAATTCTGATTCTTAGGCACACTGTCTTTCTCAAGGGGTATAAATTTTGAATTGCGATTAATTTTTTGTCCGTCTCCAATACTGTCCACTACGTCTAAATTGACTTTAATACTTTCAATTTTACTAACTGATTTTGAATTTATCGCAGCAACGAAAGTAGTTGCGATTAGAAATGATATTAAAGTACACGACATTTTTTACGAAATGATTATAAAGTAACGAGTAATTCACTTAGTTGCTGTTCTGTGTTGATTTTAAGACTGTTCAAAATTAATAAGAGGTCAGCTTTTATATAGCTCGCGGCATGCGAGAATATCTACAATTTACGATGTTGATTACAAGAATTTATCGGATTAAAAGGCTAGAATTTAATCATTATTTTGATTTTGAGCCACATTCGTGGAAAAGTTGATCGGATCTTATCGCCTATCGCATAATCTTACCTACTGGTCTAAATTCAATAGTAAAAGTAAATTGTGTTTTTTTTCAATATCTATAGATTTGAGTATTTCCGTCTTCCGCAATTACGGATAATAAAACCATCAACAAATTAATGATATATTATTGTTGTGAAGAAAATTTGCGTTTTAATTTAATTTAGCTTATAATTCCGAAATGATTTTCCCAAAACAGTTGTGTGTTATATAAAATAATTAAAAGAAATGAGTTTTGCGAGAAAATTGAAAGACGACTTAAGGCAACAAATCTCGAAAATCGCAGAAACAATGTTGAAAATTAAAAAATTTAAATTAATCTCGTAATATGAAATGCCGAAAAAATTTGGGTGATTATAGCAAAAATCTCTAATCATAAGATTGCAAAAATCGCAAAAGTGAAAAATAGTCTCTAAAAAAACTTGAATTATGAAATGCCGAATAAATGATTACGGCGAGGGTTTGATTACAACTAACTTTCGATATTCGCAAAAAAAAAAAAAATTGAAAAAATAAAAAAAAAACTTTATTAAAAAATCTCGAAACACAAATTAATACAAAGAAAAAGAGAGAGAAACTGAAAAAAATCTAGAAAAATAAAATGAAAGAAAAATCAAACCATGGAATTTCATAAAAACCTAATACGGTGAGAGAAAAACTTGAAATGAAAAATCTCGAAAATCATGCAAAATCTCAAAAATCAAGAAAGAATCAAGAATGCCGAAAAAAACGAAATACAGCTCTTCTCGATTACAAAAAAATTTCAAAATACAAAATCTTGACAGACTCCAAAAGACAAAATCAACAAAAAATAAATATAAATCCTGGAAAAAAATTGCGAGATTTGAGATGCTCAAGAAATTTTGTACGACGAGAGTGGATAAATTTTCTTATTGCAAATCGCCATCGAATCTAAAACGTCGAATTTAACTACGTACTCCTGTAATTTTTACAATTAATACGGAAATTTACACATAAATGTGGAAATCAATCGCTAAAAATGTGCGTAAAATTACACACCGTGTGAAAAAACGAATGTTTACTTTGATATCTACTACAAAACTGTGATATGTTTATGATTGCTTATTATTATTATTAACTTATTGATAATAGATATAAATAAACAACTATAAAGCGAATGATCGGCAGATGAATTCCCAGATTATTCTATATATTTAATTTATTTGTTTTAAAGTCACAAACTTACCACTTTATAAACCTTTTCTTCTTTTTATATTGTAAACTACGAAACAAGTGGATTAAGCAATGATCAAGTTAATATCAATCATAAAAAACAAGTTACTACACACAGTTAATACACGCAAAATCACTAATTTTACACAATGACAAATTACTACAACGCATAGAGTATTAAAATTACTTCCAAAATACGTAATTTTATACACGATGATCAATTTTACACATTAAATGTGTAAAATTTCATGCGGTGTTGTAATATTACTGCTTTGTTTGTATGTAGTTAATCAAATGTGTAAAATACACAGTATTAAGAATTACTCTAAATTTTGTTAACTCTAATGAAAATTCGTAAATTTACTACATCAATGCGTAATATGTTACTGCTTTGTAGGATAGTATTTCTTACAAACATTTTTACTGTGTAGGTACAGTACCTTTCTACAATATGAAAATAAAACTTTCCTTTTCGTTATCGAACTTCGTACTAAAGTTTATCGCCCCTCTTTTGTACTTAGTGAATCAATGATAAATGATTAAAAAGATATAAAAAAAGACATAGATTCTCTTTGAAAAAACAGCTTCTTTTTGAAATTATAAAAAGAGAAATATTTTACGAGATTTTTCGAGATTTTATTCCAGACAGATCATTTTTCTCGGGATTTTTGAAAATTTGAGAAATTCGTTTTCGAGATTGTGTGCTAATTAAACTACGACGTGATAGTCTTTAAGGTTTTTATCTCTTTGCGTATTCCGATTTGAAAAATATTGTTACATTGTTACTCATAATAAGAGACAGTCTATATATTTAAAGCCTTCACTCTTCCAAAACGTCTTTACCCTCTATCGTGATAACCGTTCGCATGAAGTCGCTAATTGAGTTCCCTCAGAATATAAATTTACTCGCTTCTTAAATGCCATTTGAATAGATTGAAATGAAGTTACAACCAAGATGTATAATACTTTGACTAAAAATAATTAAAAACGTAATTTTGTTTTACAGGAATCGCTAGACAAACCGCTTCGTTGCAATACGTGACGCTTCCAATTGTGAATCGAACAATATGTGCTGCATCTTATGCGCAATTTAGTGCCAATTCTCGAACACCGATTATAGTGAGTGAAGCTCAGATTTGTGCTCAAGGAATGGAAAATATGGACGCATGTCAAGGTAAAATTTTGGTTAAATTGGTTTTTATCTAAATATTAAAACAATTGATAATTACAGGTGATAGCGGTGGACCACTGATGGTCGAAGGTACAGCAACAAATGCCCGTTTCACACTACTCGGACTAGTGTCGTTTGGTCCACGAACGTGTGGCGTTTCGAATTTCCCGGGCGTTTATACGAGAATTTCATCGTATTTCGACTGGATTGTAGATAATATGGAATTGTGATGTAAATTTATTTATAAAATTTTATTTTTATTTTTAGTAGATAATTAATTGTATTATCGTAATTTTTGCTACTCGAAGTACTTATTAAGAACAAAATAAGCATTTGTAAATAGTCGTCTGCCTCACTTGCCGGTCTTATATTTTATTTTAAATTTTATATAGTTTTAAATTTAATCTTAAGATCACTCAAGAAACAAAAACAAACAAAACATTAGAGGTTAGTAAAAAACTTACTTTATTAAAAAAAAAAAAAAAGCATTTTTTTTACGTGAAAACGTTGCAAAGTAGAAACCGCATATTTTATTTTAGTTCTCATTTTGATTTTTGAAACAATCCCGCTAATTACGATGTTTACTTAAGTAGGTACTTTGTTGTTTAGAAAGTACCGTCTCAATCAGATCAGGAAGCATTTCGCTAAGATTTAAGAACACATTATCAGCCGTATACACGCGTAATGACCTTATTCACATGTTCGTATGACTGCAATTAATTCCGTTCAATAGTTCATACAATTTTTATTGGGTCGTTGCAAACAATAAGTGTTCATATGTGATTATTTTCTTTTTCTTATTGATTCGATCGAGCACGTCATTTTGCCATTCAGACATACCGTTTACGTCGTACCCAGTGGCAATGAAAATTAAATGCACCATATTTTTATGGCCAGATAAGTTTTTTCGGTATCAGGAAAGTGGAAAATCGGAGATTACAGTATGACGTATTTTTAAATGATTGATACTTTGCGTGCCACACTTCTTGTCAAAAATTTTGACAATGCTATTTAAGGGGTCAAAATTTCTGTGCCGGTCACCGGTGACCCCCATGGCATTCAACGTGTTAAGTATAGTAATAGACCTGTGGATTTTAAAAATAATGGTTGTACTAAAGTTTATTCTTTTCACTTTTTATGGTTAATAGAGTTCTGAAGATCTCGAAGGTTGAAATCAATAAACCTAGTTATTTCTACTGATTTTCATATCTTTCGAATGGTTCATTCTACAAATTTGAAGCCTGTAGATTATATGCATGGAAAGTGATGGATTAGAGTACAGGAGTCTACATTAGATAACAAATACCTCACGAATGAGGTAGACAATTCACATTTGATTTATATAAATGTCTAACTACTTAGATGTACAATTGCACTGTGCTAAGCATATTTTATTTTATTTTCAATGGATTTTAGAGGTTGAGTCAACAAGTGGTATACCAAAAAATACCCCATTTCATTGATGCGTTAACTTTAAATTTAACTCAAAATGTAAATAACTTGAATAGCGTAGATATTCTGAAATTACCCAGTAACAACTAATTGGGATTTCCGACCACTTCCATCAGAACTGAGCTACCTAAGTGAATAAAGTTGCGATCTCTTGAAGATATGATCATTCAGGTGGATGGAATATTCTGCAATTTCTGTGGAATCATATCTGAAACCACGAGACACAATTTTTGTTAATGGGATGCTATAGCCAGAGTCTGAATCTAGATGACCGAATTAATTTTACGAGTATTACTACCGAAGAATTCCTTTCCTAGTCGCTCCAGTTCAAGTGCACCGTTTTCTTTAGAGGATAGATTAGGTCCTGGAAAACGACTATGATACAGGTACAAAAAATAATTCAGGTAAAGGCTGGTTTACATGACGAATGCAAACTTTTTTTACTGAGATTGTGAGGGAGCTAGCTTATCGAATTTTCAATGGTGCAGAAAGCAACAACTGCAAAAAACAAAATTGACAGAAATATCGTAAATATTTTTTGCTGAACATAATATCTGTTCGTTTCACTCTTGACCAGTTTGTCGTTAGAAATTTTCCTTCTCCCTCACAATCTCAGTAAAAAATGTTTGCATTTGTCATGTAAACCAGCCTTAATGCTGCGAAAAGCATTGAAGGCTTTTAGTGTCCCAAACCAAAAAATAATAAAATTTGCCTATGTCTGGGCGCAACTTTATTATTTTTCGAGACAAAATCCGGGAAGCGTATTTACAAACCCTGCACTAATTGAGTCACAAACGTGACTGTCTTTGATTCCGTTTGAGTGTAAAGTGTATATAGGCTTTGCGAAAGTAAAGTTCAATCCCTCAAAAACCTAAATAAATCGAGCCACAGATGACGTTGATGCATTGGTTGAATGGTTTATTGTATTTAAAACCCTATATCACTCGAGTCAGAGCTATGTTAAAACATATGAAAACTAACACAATCATTCTAAAGGCGAATATCGAAGAATTCTGAACTAGACTTTTAAGCAATGAAACAGAAAGTCCATTTAACTAAAAGAAACCCATTTTGAAATTGCATTTATAGGTTGAATATTGAAAAGTCTTGAAACCGATTTTTCCACGAATATTTAACTTGTGAAGTAAGAACCTGTTCAATACTTTTTTTTTTAAATACTTTATTATCTTGTAATTTTATCTTTTTGTACAATTATTAATTATTAGCACTACTCCCCCTTCTAAGGATATATCGTTGTGTTATATCCTTATAGGGTTGAGGACTCTTATCAAATATTTATAAGTTACATAATTATGTATTTAGTGAATTTTAGCTTATTTAGCTTTAGCTATCGTAAATTCAATTAACTCAATTCCGGTTTTTTCAAGTTAATTTCATTGGTTAAAAATGGTAGTATTTCAATAATCTTAAAAATTATTACTATTTTCAATTGTAGTACAATTGTTTAATATATTTTTTTAATTGTATAACATTCTCGCTTCTTTTTTAATAAACTGGGAATTTGTTAAATAATTTGTAACCGTGGTAATAATAATGTCTTCTGCTTGTCTAATCAATCATGATAAGCGATGCAAGTACGTTAAGGTACTATAAGCACATTATTGGGTGATACGCTAGTGATATTGACGATATTATGATTTATAGTGTATCCATGGTACCTAAAGGGTTTTCCAATAAGGACTTGACAACTTTTTTTTCAAAATAATATAATTTAATTTGCAGACGTTGTTCCTTCGTGTACTTTACCATGATAAAAATGTTAAGTTTACTGAATAAATTGACAGTAACAGTTCGATGATTAGTGAAAGGGTGCGTTCACAAATTGAATTCAAAGCTGTCAAGTCCTTATTGGAAAACCCTTTATAATATCTATTTTGATGGTATTTAGTGCACCGCTGCGGGTTGTGTCTGCATTTGTATTTGCAAAGGTTGACCTTCTATTTCTTTATAGGTTTGCTTTGTAGCAATTATATAAAATATTTTTCTAAGGGGAAGTACATCTATGGTATAATGGTGGTTTCAATAGTGCTTCTGTTGCACATCCCCAGTAAATATTTCTGTATTGTACAATTGAGTGGACTAATGCAAAGTAGACTAGACGCTTAGTTTCCTTTTTTCATAAAATATTTGACTTGAAAGCAAATGGGAATAAGTTGTATCCGTCTGCTAATCAAAAATGATTTTTAGATATCTTGCATTTACTGAAGTTAATTTTAATATTCATACTATCTGGCTGTTCTTTCTGTGTAAGGGAAAATGTCAGGTAACAGGATTTAGTAGAATTTAGAGTCAGATAGTTGAAATTTAGCCAATCCTTAGTTTCGCACAAATCTTGATTTGCTTTAACTTCCACATCTTCCCAGTAAGCCTGCGTATGATAATACCATTCCCAAAACAGGTTGATTATAAATATCGTTGATATACATACATATGTAGTAGGCTTGAGCATTGTAGTTTACCTTAGTGACCGCGAACGAACTAGTTCCTTAGTCTTCGCGAACTAGTTCGTTGTTGTAGTTCATCGTTCACCAAAAAAAAGGGACTAGTTCGTTTGTGACTGCGAACTAGTTCGTTCATTTCACTTCTGGGAGCGATCTTCCGAACTAGTTCGTTTACGAACTACTCAAGCCTAATATGTAGGTATAATAAGAATATAACTGGTCCCAACTCTAGTGTCTTGTGGCAATCCGTGACAGAAAGTTTCACGGTTTGTACTGATAGTGTTATTGATTTTAACATACTGAGACTGGCGGGCTCAGTTCGAACTTATCTGTGCCTTAATAACCCCACTTCTGACACCAGTTAATTTATTACCTTTTTGTTTTAACGAAGTAACATTAATTTTTTCCTATTACTCCCTAAACGCAATAATTCAAAATTTTAGGATAGGAAATTACTCTTCTTCGCTTGATCTCAATACGTTATTATTGGAATAATAAAGAAAAACGCATCCAAGCTATTTTTAGAATTTTTTCTTTTCATGAACCGCTTAAACAAAATTATAATAAATTTACAGCACGACAATAAAATACGTTCTAATACGGTCGGAAGCGTGCCTTTAATTTATTACAAATTATTTTAGCTAACCAGATTTAATTACACGCTTACCGTAAATCGATGAATAATCTGATGGGTTTGATTTTAATTAACTGATTATCTTTCAGCTGTTTTTTTACTTCATAATTCTACAAAGTAGGAAGTGGTGCACTAATATGTATGAATTTTTTTTGTTGGAAAAATTCAAAGTAATTTTTGCTAATTTTTTTTTGAAGGTCAATGCTTTAATTTTTTTTAATCTTAAATTATCTTTTTCAGAACTTTCGATGGCTATGCCAAAAGTCATACTCTTAGATTACAATCAGATGACCATTGCGGTAGTATAATACAAACATGATGTCGTTGGTGAATAGAACTTTTAGATGTAAACTTTTGGTTTTCAGATGTTAGGAACTTACCATATGTAGAATTTTGATAGTGGACCCGTTTGGAAAAAAATGGTCGATTGGGGTCATGGCTCGTGGGGTGGAAAACAGTGTGTCTAAAGCGCTTGAAAGCTGGGATTAATACATTCTAAAATCCATATCTCATGAACGATTGATGTCAGACAGCTGATTCTTTGTAAGTTGGCTTAAAAGATAGGGATAGCAAGGTACGGAAGCCCAGAGGTGGTTTTTTATACCGCAGAAACTGCTCATGCAAGAAAGTTGAAACTTAGTATATATGTACATAAATATAGCTGTTCTACTAGAGTAATTAAAGCTAAAACAAAATTTTATTTTTATTTGTACACAAAAATGGAGTAAAAACATAACGCAGTCACGATCGGCTGCAAGCCAATCGTATGATACTCTAGATGAAATACTGAATTCCGATTTATATTTTAGTTGGAAATATATCAAAGGAATGAGGAGAGCACAAGCAATTATTACATGACCTTTTACTTACAAGTAGAAATTGTTGTATAGTGGCTACTCTATTTTTTGATGTCTAGTGAGTTCCATAAAGTAAGTTAGGACATTTTACAGAATTTTTGTATGGCAACTACATGAAAGACGTATGGGATATTTTTCATATTAATAGTTTCAGCTCCGACTATTATAAAATTAATGTGTATAAAATTTCAAAGTCGTAACTTAAAGTGTTCTAAAGTTATCGTTCAATATTGGTGAACATGTTTATTAAGGACTTTTGTATGACAGCTACTCGAAGGAGTCAACAGATGGCGCTAATTAATGAATTCCGTTTTGGTTTTGGTATAAAACTAATTCCTGTAAAATTTTAAATTCCTGCTTTAATTCGTTCTGGAGTTATAGTGGATTCAGTAACATTCATACATTTTTGAAGGACTTTTATAGGCTGCTACACGAAGGACTTATTCGATTTGCATCATATTCGGAACTTTCGATTCAAACATTGTAAACCTTAAGTATGCAAAATTTCAAGTTCCTAACTTGAAGCATTTGAGCAATAATTGTGAAAACGTGTTTCAAGGACTCTTGTATGGGAGGTACCCGAAGGAGTGGAAGGATATCGCCCATTAACGAACTTAGCCTTACTTTTTCCATTTTACAAGTTGTGACAAAATTTCAAGTTCCTAGGTCAACGCGTTCTTGAGTTATCGTGCTAACGGACGGACGGACGGACGGACAGCAAACGGATTTGGGGGTTTTGGCCAAAAATAAAGACAAAATAATGTATAACTTTTCTTCGTCCGAGGCTCGGTTCTATGCGTTACAAACTTTTCGGGCTGGATTAAACTTATAATACTCTATATGTTCATCTAGAGTATAAAAATGTCAGTGAGAAAGGTTTCCCTACATTATAACGAATTTCGTTAAATTTTTTAGTCATCTCGAGCTACCAAAGTAATTTTACTTCTGCATTCTCCTTATATAGAAAAGTTTTCTCAAAACTTTTCGGTCTGTAACTCGTAAGGGGGTGTAAAGCGGTTATGCAGTTCTCCACGAATTCCGATATATTTCTTAGGTTTAATGAGATATAGAATTCACTTTTAGTTCAAAATGCTTTGAATATAGTAAAAAAAAAATCCGATTTAATTATTTTTTAATATTAAGCCCCCTGTAGAGGAAGACATTGTTTAAGTTTTAACAAATTCCGATTTTTGTTTAGGTTCAATGAGATCTAATTCACTTTCACTTGAATTGAAAAAACTAATACTTAAATAAATAAAACTATCTGCCAACAGTCTGGGCACAGCTTAATTATTGTATGGTTAGATTTCCGAAACGCGTTTAATGCGGAGATGCGGTGTAGGTTACTATGCGACTGAAGAACTAAAGGAAACTAAGGAGGTTATTTAGTACATTATTATCGGTTGTCATTCGCATAGTAACCTACACCGCACCGCAGCATTAAACGCGTTCCGGACTTCTGCTCGCAAAAATAATAAAGTTGCACCCAGACTATCGGCAATTTTTTTTTCTTTTATCAGTTTATTTATAACAAATGCATTAAGTCATCAGAAAAATATCTCAATTACTTAAAGTCCAATTAGGTTTTTCTTTCTGTGCTTTTAGCAATAATAATTTAATTTAATTGTTATAAATTGTCTGGTTGATAATTTTATTACAAACATAAAACCATGACACATAATTCCGCAAAAAAAAATTGTTATAATAAATTAATCTCTTTTATAAAGTTGGTTTGTTCTCCACTGATCGCGGTATGGAGTACAAGTTACATGCGTTTGGGATCTGGTTTTCCACAACTTAGCGCGCTATAATTAAATTCGTAGATTTAATTTTGAAATGTCAGTAACTAGGAATTTCCAGAAGATGCTATGATTGACTATATACCGAAGACTATGTAAGCAACATTGATCTGTTGACAATACTGATTACCAGTAGTCGCGGCTTGAACGTTATAATTTAACTCTCATTCGATTCGAAGAGCTGACGATCGTACACGAAGCACGATCGCGATCATGTTAAGCCTCTGTTAAGTTGGAAAAACCAAAAACCGAAGACAAAATACCCATTAAAGTGAGAATCCAGTTGTGATCTTCGTAAAGTATAATAAGCTAAAAGCTAAGTTAAGTAGCTCTTTTAGCTTGGCTTGAGGCTTGAGTAGAAATAAGTCGGTAACGCTAGCGATCAGTTTAGTTCCGTACGACCTAGTGAAACGTTGGATCGGTTATAGTACATATTCAGCTTTAGTTAGTGTATTTTTTTTTAAGTAAGATATCTTTTACATTGTTATATTAACGATCTGATTCGGAGTTAAATTCGGTGTTCAAGGCTGTGATCTACAAGTCTATAACAATGAGGTCCCTGATAATACTTTCGGTAGTGTCCGCGTTTCTTCTCAGTTTGATCAGTGCACGTAAGTTTTGTAACAATCGTTATCATAGAAAGAGCAAGAAATATAAATAAAATACGAATGCCCGAATAAGCATTGACCTCTGACCATTCTTAGAAAATTAAGAAGCAAACGCGATAAGGTGATTTTAACACAACAGCAAAAGAAAGAAAATATTACTAGCTAACAAGCCAACAAGCGGTTTGAATATTGATTTTTTTTTTTTTTGCTGGAATTTAACTAAATGAACAAAAATAATAATTACCACATTAAGAAGCCGTCACTGACTATATTTCATTTTTTTTTTCGCTACATACTTAACGTGTTTATGAAACTTAGTCCGGTGTAGAACAGGTAAAATTTTGTAGAAGATCTAGAACTAAGGTGTACTGAGTTGTCTCATCGGGAAATCGAAGAGAGAAATATAATGAAACGAACTTAAACGCGAATTAATTGCATACTTTTTTTTTTAATTATAGCTGTTTTGAATCCCCTCGTGATTTGAAAAGAAGTCTCACAAGTTTATTCGAGGCCTCTTGATTCTTAGACGGGTTTTGGTATTTATACATACTACTATACTCGCAGTATGTTAAATTATAAACTTTGCCGCAACAACAAACTTAGCGGACAGGTTAATCCGGCGAGTATCTTCGTTCTCGTCTCAAAACAAGTAAAGTGCTATTAAAATGCACTATGGGAATTTTTTTTAGAATTTTTTTTAGAATTTTTTTTAATAAAGGTGATTCTTATCTTTATTAATTTTTTTGTTCATTATTATTATTTTTATATGGAATCATATGCCGGGTTCAAGTCCAGATCGATTCTGATCAAGGCCATGCTGTAGCTGTAGTAATTGGGAAGTTATTAAAAAAGCGTTTAATGGGCTTAATTTTGTTGTTATTGAAATGGAAAGTTTATGTTTTATAGAAAATAGTTAGGGAATCCACCAGAATTCGTGACAATTGATACATGTGTTTTCTTTATAAATAAATAAAAAAAAAAACAGTGAAATAAAATGGAATTGTTTAAGCTTAAATCTTTGACTAATTTTTTTCGCCACTAATTCCATTCTGATAAAATAAATTATCAAGAGAGCAATCATATATTGACCTACTACGCCTAAAAAGCTTCATAACAATTTTGCCAAATTTTTTTTTGTCCAAATATTTGGCCGTATGCAACATGAATTTTTAAGAAACAAAGTTTTGTTTATTCCTTTCTAATATTGATCCACAATTCTTATATGACTCCGTCTGTTTCATAAGGCAGTAACAGGGTTCTTCCTTAAGACCGCTACTAGCTCAAATATATTTTTTATTTATTTAAACCACGAGCTAAAATTCCATGGCTAGTTGGGAGTCAAACCCACAATTTTAATCATTGCACCAATTTTTAAGTATGTAAATTGTGCATATACTTGATAAGTTAAACACAAGACTTTATTATCATGAAGCAAATTAAATTTCTTGGAAACCATCTTATTATAAAGTTTGCCATTGGGTTGTGGCTTAATAGTTCGCACTGTAGTGTGATGTCATCTTTTAATTTTTGAGATATTCTCAGATTTTTTAATCAGCTTTTGCGGCACTCACTCTTTTCAGTGGTGTTTCGGTTTCCAAGAATAATTCTGCTTCCGGTAATTCTAAAGGTCAGGAATATGTTTGAAGTACCTAAATTAGAAATATATACCTACATATGTATACTATATACAATAAAATAAATACTGAAATTTATTGACTTAAGTTTCAAGGCCATTTTTGTGTCGAGGAAGGAAAGGTGAAAGCTGACCCAAAGTTCATTGTATTTAATAATTTATAAATATTTCTATCACAAATAGAAAAGGAATAGAAAAAGTGGACTAAGAAATTGAACAAGGATTCAAGAAGATTCAAGATTTGTCTTTACCCGCAATAAATTATTAGGAAGCACTACAGCTCTTTATTGCAAGGCAACGAAGTCCTAGTTCAGCACGCAATCGTCAATCATACATTTATCAAAAATCTAATTTCAGCTCGAGTCTTAGCTCTCAGAGTCTACGCAAATTTTTTTTCTACTGTTCATTATATCAAAGTGAGAACGATATCTTTAATAAACATTAGTTTCACCACGTGCTAAAAAAGCTTTTGATGTGAAGAAAAAGGAACTGAATTTCGTTCAAACCGAAACTTTGGCACCACCTCTCAGGTTTCTATCTCGGCTGAAAGAGGGTTAAATACTAGGCACAACGTGTTTATCTCGTATGTGCATAGTATAAAGTGGTTCAGTGCTAGTATTGATGATATTATGGTATGGAATCAATGGTATAAAAACATAGGGATTTATATTTTTGAAATTTACCGAATTCAATAGTGAATTGTTTAATTTTACCGCGGATATAACACTGTTTTGACTCTTGCATAGTTGCATTTGGGACGCTAGACGGAAAATGAATGCCTATGAAAAAATAAAAAAAGGTTTTATGTTCACAGTCTGCAAACAAAATATTATAGTTATTAATTGATGTTTTCATGGTAAGCTTCCATAGAAGCTATTATGACTAAATGTAGCTGTTTTCCGGTGTCAGTGGAGTGAAAACCCCAACTGTCCCCCCGCTGTTCGTGAGGACATGACAATTGGAAAATCTTCATTGGAGAGGCCAGTTTATAAGAAAGTGTTGGACTAGGTCCGAAGGAGCTGTTTCGTCATCGGAAGACATAGACTCTTCAGAGGGTGTATTCTTGCCTACTATCCGAAACACCCTGACAGCTGGTGGAATTGCTGAGGATCAAAATATTATAGTATTTGATAATAATGTTTGCAAATTGCGTGAGTCAGTTCAGCGCGCTCACTGTAACTGGTGTTGCGAAATAACGCGAGCGATGCGATTATATCATAGCTTATTGGATCTCACTATTAATTCCACCATAAGCAACAATTTATTCGACATTTTTTCTTATCTGGGTTTTCTAATTTTTACAACTTGAGCAATTTGAATTTTTGGTTTTTCATATAATGAGATCATTTTTCAAAATTTACTGAATGTCATCAAAAAACATATTTTATATGCAAATAAAATTGGCCATATTGAGAATATTGTTAATTTTCTTCGAGTTACAAGGACGTTTTTAATATTTTTTGATTTTGATTAATAATAATTTCGCACTTGGGATTAGTTTCTCAATGTGTACAGGTGCGACTATTAATAGGAGGTGTAAACTTTGCAGTATTGTGTATGGTTTGTCATCAGTTAAATCGTACTAATTTAAAATGTTGAAGATGGTTACGATTCAAGATCGTTTAGAGGACAACCATTCAAACAAATTGAAAAAAAATAGTCCGATTGTTTTTCTTCTGTTTAAAAATATCTAAAAAACAGGTAGTTAACTGAAACAAAAAGAAAACTTAATCAGAAAAAACTATAATAATAAATATTTATTTATTCTTGCAATCGAAGAAATATTGTGCGAACTATATTTTCTTTTTTCACCTAATATTTTTTTTTTTTCACATAAAAAACAAGTTTTATATGTTAATTACAACTGCTATAGAAAGACACGTCATATATGGTAAATGTACATTTAGTGTTTAATCGCGAAAAATTTACATATCAATATACGAGTCTTTCCAAACTGCTAAAAAATTAATTGGCTTTACATTTGTCGCAATTGTTAATTTCTTTTCTATTATTTTAAAGAGTTGTAGGTACTTGTCAACTGCAATCAACATACAAACTAAAGACTCATCCATTTTCAATTTACATATATACAATATTTTATGGTTCATTAATAAATATAATATGAACAAATACAAATTTTCGCTTGAATATTTACAAGATAAAATTACCTCTTAGTTAGGCCAAGGGCGCATTTAGAGGCGGAAACCCTCACCTGTATTCCTCAAATTTGATTAATTGAATTATGAAAGGAGAAAAGGTAATTTTTGAAATAAATTTTGTTCGTCTATTTTTGCCATATAATATTTCAAAAGCTCCCCTTTTTGTGGCACTCAAAGTTGAACTTGGAATTTGGCATTTACTTCAAGTTTAACACGGCTACTGTTTTAGCTTAGCATAGTATTGCCCCTCTCTAGAAAAGTTTGTATGGCCGCCCTTGGATTGGGCTATTGTATGGACTGGGCTATTGTATGGACTGGTCTACTATGAAATAGTAAGGTGCTCCTACACGAGCAATTTTTTAAGCAATTAATTGCTCTACGATTATTGCCGAAACTTGTGGAGTGATTAATGGAGCAATACTGGGCAATATCATGCTTGTTGCGGCAATATTCCCTGCAATGTGGCAGTTTTTTCACAGTTTACTGGTAGTGTTCGCCCTATACTAATAATAATCATTGGCGGAACTGCCCAAATTGGGCCTAGGCCTTGAAGTAATGCTAGAGTTACTTCATTACGAGACCAACGGAACACAAGGAGGTAAAGTGGTCGGCAACACGCTCATCCGTGATTATTACCCCGATTTCAACTCAAGTCCTCACTTACAACTGAGTGAACTGGTAGTGCGGCACCCAATCCCATTCTCGAAAATTACTTGTCGCCAAGAAGATTCGAACCTGGTACCAGGTGCACTGAAGGGAAGTGCTCTAACCACTAAGCCACCCAGACTACTGTTCGCCCTATAGTTACTGTATTTCCACTGGTTTGGAAAATTCCGAGCATTTGTCCCCGTTCGGTGTCAAGTTTTGTTTTGAATTTTACATTTGTTTGTCAAGTTCCGTGTTTTAACGGCTTGGAATTCAAATATTTAAATTTTTTTCTTCTTAAGTTTTTGATTTGTTCGTCAAGTTTGCTTTCGTGTTGTTCATAGAATGAATTGGCTTACACAACCTTATTGCTGAATTGCTAGATATTGATCAATATCGCTGATCATTGTTGAGCAACGAGTTGACCATCATTTGATCCATATCGTCAATTGCTGATGTTGCTGAATGTTGCTGTATGTTTTCGTGATGTCAAAATTGTCTGGAATTGCTGTAAATTAAGCAATTTTAATCGCTAGTATAAAAGAACCTTAATAGTAGTATGTAGTTTGTATGTATTAAGTGTTTTTAGAAATAACGATTTATTTTACTCAAAAATCGACTGAATTATTTCGATTATCGTTTCGGTTAAGTGCTTATGAAATCAAGTTTTTTTCCTACTTATTTTATTAATTTATTTTCTTTTTCCCAACTGACCATTATCATGCGAATTACATTTAAAATACTCGTGAATGGTTAAAGCTAGAAAGTTGAAACTTGGTATATATATAAAACGTTCCTAGTCAACGCAGAAAGTGAAAAACAGAGGGGTTTTGATATGAAATTATTTTTCAATACGCATAAGGAAACATCAAATACATTGTGGTCCAGTTGAGTGTACAGAGGGAGATAGTTTAAAATAATTTAATCCTTACATTTATTATAAAACTATATTATTTTATTTTCTGCTGCCACGTGGACGTGGTTGGGTGTCGCACCTAACATCTTCACAACTTTTTTTTATTACTGATGCTTTTAGATATAAGTATGATTTCAGCTTAGAAGTGGGTAATATGTGGGCGGGATAAGCCTATTACAACTACCTCTTCTTTTTCGAAAACTTAAAACCAAATCGGACAAATCTTCAAATTGGTTTTTAAAATAATTTCAATAATATTTCAATTTCTGCTTTATTGGTGGTGGGTTTTTAGTCACTGAATGGTTCTGAGGATTTTTTAAATATAAAACGATTATCAAATATTTAACAGAACTTTTATTCCCAACTGAAACTGCTCCAACAGCAATCGATGCTCAGAGTTTTGGTGAGTGTACCACAGTGCAACGGGGACGCGGCCAATGTATCCTTCTGCAAAGCTGTAAGCCGTTACTCGAAATACTGAATCGCAGTCCCCTTAGTGATAGCGATCGAAATGATCTGCGTCGAAGTCAATGTGGATCACGAAATGGAGACGTTTTGGTAAGAAGTTTATTAGAAATCTGATCTTGTTGTTAATGAAAGGAAAATTTCTTATAGGTCTGCTGTCCGAATGCGATCACTTCTCGAGGATCAAGTTCACCTGGAAACGTCTTACCGGAGCCAGGAACATGTGGAACTGGAAGTACCGATCGGATCTATGGAGGAGAAAGGACAAAGATTGATGAATTCCCATGGATGGCACTTCTGGAGTATTCTAAACGTAAGATTTTTATGTGGTCTATTGTGAAGCTAACCTGGATCTGTTATTGTAACAAGTTTCATTATACCTTAAGGTTTCTGAGTTTCAACCCCATCGCCTAATTGTATTCCTTTGAACTTGATTGTCGTATGTTTCTCATTTTCAATCTATCCCATTGGTAGTTGAGAAACTCAGATGTAAACCCATAGAAGTGTCATAAAAAGTGACATGGGTGTATGTCTTTTAACCACACTCATGGTTTTTTTTGGACCAGGGTTGAAACTAAGGTATAACCACAAGACAGTAACTTGTCGGCCACATGCCATAAACCAAGACTGCTAGTAATTAACGCTGTCTTAATGCCAGAAACTAGGATTGGATTTATTCTGAAACAATGCCAGAATCAGGTAAAGCAAGTAATTTTAAGTGAACAGACCATGAACAGCGTAGTTCTTATTAAGCTCAAAGACTGGTTTCAAGGCAGTATTCCCATACCACTATAATATAACATATTGTATTTTCTCTTTTGCAGCTGGAAACAATAAAGGATTCCATTGTGGTGGAACCCTTATCAATAGTCGCTACGTACTAACAGCATCGCATTGCGTCAACGGTAAAGCTATCCCATCGGATTGGCGTCTTACCAGCGTCAGATTGGGCGAATGGGACACGGGCAATGCCAACGATTGCGAGGATGGCGACTGTTCACCTACACCCATGGATGTGCCCATCGAACAAAGGATACCCCACGAAGATTATAATCCGAATCTGAAAAGTCAAGTTCACGACATAGCGCTTTTGCGTCTTTCACAAAGTATTCCGTACTCCGACTGGATAAAGCCGATTTGTCTTCCGTCAGCGACACATCTTCGATCGGCAACCTTCGAAGGATTCAATATGGATGTTGCGGGCTGGGGAAGAACCGAATTCGCCAGCAAAAGTAATATCAAGCTAAAGGCTCGCGTCGATGGTGTCAGCCTTTCCGAGTGTAATAAAGTCTATAAACCGCGTGGCGTCACCCTTCAAAATACTCAGATTTGTGCGGGTGGTGTGATGGGCATTGATTCGTGCCAGGGTGATTCGGGTGGACCATTGATCGGTTTGGATAAAACAGGACGTATACCATTTTTCTATTTGGCTGGAATTGTTTCGTTTGGACCAACACCGTGTGCTTTGAGCGATTGGCCGGGAGTTTATACGAGAGTAGGCAGTTATGTCGATTGGATCCAAAGGAATATTCAGGCATAACATTTTTTTTTTTACTGATTTTAAGATGATACATATATAGTTTTTTGCATAATAACTGTCTTTAGTTATATGAATAAATTCCAAAAGGATTTTGAGACATAAAGACAGTCTATGTTTTTTTTAAATCATAGAAGGATCAACCAAATGAGGTATCTTGTTCTCGTTCTAAAGTCTAGTACTAACATAAATATTTATATTTTTTTTTTTTAGCTTTTTAAAGTACACTTTCTTCTTTCAAGCAGCATCACTGTTTACACAATTTCATCTGCAAGCACCAATCCGCAAGGTCTTGTTTCAACATTAGCCTATTATTTAAAGCCTCATGGCTTAATATGCATATGCTAAAGACATTGCTTATGCATTTGCTTCAGTTTCTATTGCTATTACAGTAATACATTGCACTTATCTCACTAAATGCTAATCTAGGGCTTTCTTTATCTAAGCTTTATTTGAATTTTATGTAATAAGTTAAGGCTCTAAGGAAGTTAGGCGGAAATAGTAGCGTTTGGTTTTGCCAGGTAACTAGTTTCTTCTTACAAGAATTCTTTTAGTCGCGGTGCGGGGTTAAGGTCTAATTTTTAAAATACCTATCTGTATATATATGCACTTGTTTTCAACTTTCTAGCATAAACCATTCTTGAAATAATAAACACTTGACACATACCCTAAAAAAATCCCTCAAAAAATCGTTGTTTGGTCTAGCCACATAATTACCGTATCTAATCTAAAAAAATGTAAAGTTTTTAACACTTTCAAGAATTGGATAACTTCAGACAGTAGATAAAATCTACCTAACTTCAGCCAGTAGCGAATTCTGTGTTTGGGGCTGGCGAGTTATAGTCTCAAGTAAATAACATTCCCTGAAATTGTCCAATATATTCAACAAATTATTTTAAAATAATTTTACTGCAACTACTCTACAACTTTGATAATGGACTTAAAATGTACAGTGACGCCTCCCAAATTTCAGAGAAGATGAGGCTGACTGGAATTTAATTCAAAAATACGAATTTGTTTACTTAAAATAGTTTATCTTATGAGAATATATCAAAAACAATAAGACTACGATTTTATATTGTATGTAACTTAAACGAGAAATGGTGAGGATCAGCTCAATTATCTCATGTGGCGAACCACCACTGGTCTAGTGAATAAAAACAAAGCCATTTTGACATGTTTCACTATTATACAATTTCCAGAATTAAGTTCTATTAGTGTCGAGCTAGAGATTCACCTCAATTTCAAGTAAAAATATTTCGATTGTACTTAATAAAAACAAACCGACAAATTTAAATTCATTAATTCAACTATTGCATTTACTTTTGCAGCTCTAGAACGCAAGTGTAATTCTTATACTGCATCTTTGTGATTAGTGAAATCTCGAGTACATTCGATGGTATATGCGGAATATACGCGTAAAATGTTCACTGTGTTCTGCCATTTTGGATAGTTGTCGTTCTCCATCGAACTTCCACTTTATTGATAAGTGATTCGGGTTACCTGGATGTGAACGTGAAATACAAAAGAAAACAAGCACAAACACAAACAAGCTGTATGATGATAGTACTTCTTGGCGAAAGACATTAATTTTGCAATTTGGCGTAACTAGGAGTTTTGTCGGGGGGAGAGAGGCAATTGGGCGTATAATAACAATGCTGTACAGTACCTACAGTGTTAGTGAAAATCGCTCATCAATGGTATTGGTCTGATCTTTTACATTTAGAAAGTGCACGTATAATAAGTTTACTACGTCAACGCAATCAGGCGTAGTTGTAAAAGAACGAAACCCGCCATTTTTTGATAGATACCATATACATATTTGTGAGTAGTGGAAGCCTTTTCAAAAGAATTTTATAATACAATAGAATTTTAGAACATGAGGAAGTTTTCACATCTAATTCTAAAGACTAGAAATATTTTCCTATAGCCATTAAATCCTGAGGTATATCAATTTGCACTGAAAAATCACGAGGAACTTGAACTTGAACTTGAAGCAGTCATTTTTTTAACAAAAAATCTTAAAATAATTTTTATGGCGGAACAGCCCAAATCGGGCCTAGGCCTTTAAGTAATGCAAGAGTTACTTCATTACGAGACCAACGGAATACTAGGAGATTAAGTGGTCAGCCAAACGCTCGTCCCTGATTATTACCCCGATTTTTAACACAGGTACTCATTTACAACTGGTAGTCCGGCACCCAATCCCATTCTCGAAAATTACTTGTCGCCAAGCAGATTCGAAACTGGTACCAGGTGCACCGAAGGCAAGTGCTCTAGCCACTAAGCCACCCAGACTGCAATATTGAATCTTGGAAACTTGAAATAAAAATTTTTAAAATAGAGATTTTTAACCTATTAAATATTTGAAATGGCCGTGTAGAAAATTTAAATTTCAGTATATTATGTAGGTACACTAAAAGCCAATAGAAGTGCTAACAAATTTCCAACATTATCAGACTTTAGAAATATGACTAATTGTTAAAACGTATACAAACCCATTAATACCACTTCAAAACGTAAACAACAACACTTTTAAACCACCTTGGTTTTTGGAATTTCAAAAAATCGTTAAATTGGTTTTTCGCCCATTACATCAAATGTCGTAAAAAAAAAATTTATATCTCATCAGACCTAAGAGATGGCAAAAACTGCAAAACATATACAAACTATAGAGGGTTGAATACCCAAAAAATGGGAAATGGGTTTGGAGCAGTGGCGACTCGCCGCATAAAACTATTGAGACTGAGCTTTAAGCTTGTGTTACACTGTATGACCACGCTGTCAAATTGCAGTAATATGCTATGCGAAGTAGGCGAATAAAAATAAAACTCACAGCAGTGTAACACAAGCTTAAAGCTCAGCCTCAGTAGCTTTATGCGGCGAGCCGCCACTGGTTTGTAGGCGTCTGTGGAAGTGAAAACTGATCGTACATTTCATCAAACCTAAGAAATAAGTCGAAGCTGTGAAAAATATCAACTCATTTACACCCACTTAGGGTTGAACATATAAAATTCCTGAAATTGTCTTTTTGGCGATTATATAGAAAGCCCTAGCAGGTATAAGATTGAATTCAATAACTCACCGTATCCAACCCCCCACACATATTTGGGAGTTGAATATCCAAAAATCTTGAAAGGAGTTTTTAGAAAAATACAAAGACAGCGCGAGGAAGTATAAACCAATTCAAGTTCTTATCACTCCTAAGAGATATGGCAGAATTCGTGAAAATATGTTCAACACTTTTATACCCTCTTAGGGGTTGAACAAATTTTAGGCGGTTATTACGGCTATGATATGATTAATAAGAGTAGTAATGCTACTCGGTAGTGATCCAAGGACCCGACCTTCCCAATGAACTTAAAAGTTACAGGCTTGAACAGTTCGTATATCTGTAACCAATATGATTAATAGTTATTAGCCTCACCTATGAAAGTCACGCACCTGCCATTGTCTGTTTGCTTTAATGGTTTTTGTTAACCCATTTTTGTGTATAATGATGACAATATTTGCCAACGCTTTTGGGCACAATGTCATTACATATCGGTTCAAAGTCAAGTCTCTCCTGTTAGCTGTCTAAATGATGCTGATTTTCCCGATTTAGGCATTTATGGAATATGAAAATAAATGTAACTGCCGCCTCATCGATGGACATCCAAAAAGTTTACAACTGCTACCGGCAATGGAGCCACAAAACATGGTTGCAACCATAATATGAAAAAAAAATCAGTTGATTGGACATAAATTAGGCTTTTTAGGCGTTGTTGCTAATGTCACACATTTATACAATCTATGCAATGGTTTTCGATTGCTATTGAGACACTTAAACATCAATGGGCTATCCAGAATCATTTAAAAGAAACGTAAGACACTAAAAATGCTTTACGGGAACTGGAAAGTATTAGGCAATGAATGGTTCAGAGGATTCTTTTAACAATCAAATCCTTATAAAATTTTTAATTCAATTTTTATTCCCAACTGCAACGGACTTAACCAGCGATCGCGGCACAGACTTTCGGCAACTGTACTACACCCAATCAGGAGAGTAGCCAATGCATCCTTCTCATGAACTGTCCGCCACTGTTTTCATTACTACAGAAAACGCCGCTTACCAAGAATGAGAAGGACTTTCTGAAAGGAAGTCAATGTGGCTTTAACAACGGAGAAGTTTTGGTAATTTGCGACGTTTGCATAAATTTCATCGATATATTAACGAAACATTTATTTTGTAGGTTTGTTGCCCATCATCAGTGTCACCTCAAGAACCGGATCCAGTAGTAGTCCGAGCAACAAGTGTAGCTGGCAACGTCATACCGCAACCAGGAGCATGTGGTATTGGAGTGACCGATAGGATCTATGGAGGATTTCAGACAAAAATTGATGAGTTTCCATGGATGGCACTTTTGCAGTATTCTTTGCGTGAGTTTGTTGATGTGTGCACCTACATGGTCAGGATCTACAAGTTTTCGGAAGTCTATTGATATGTTACAACTGGAACCATAACGTTATCGAAAAGAACGCTGGTCTGGTAGTACTCACACCTTTCAGTGACTTTTGGTCATTTTCAAATTGCTCTAGAAAAGACAGAGGTTTTGGAATATCTTCCAGATAAAGTTGAATTGGGCGAGGCGAAGGGATTCGGAAACCTATTCCAAAAGATGGGAAGTGTAACACTGGAAGAGTTATTGATTACGGTTTCCTAATGAGAACAGGATACAAAGTCGTCACTCCAGACTAGCTCTATTCCTCTGCTCTTCAGATTGCCACCACTTTAACACTTCTTCTCTATTTTTCAGCGGGCAACAGGAAAAGATTCTTCTGCGGCGGAGTTCTTATCAATACTCGTTACGTTCTAACGGCATCACATTGCGTCAATGGCAAGAATATCCCAAAGGAATATCATCTAAGCAGTGTGCGATTGGGTGAATGGGACACAAGCGTTGACATCGATTGCGATGATGACGATTGTGCCCCACTGCCGATAGATGTGTCTGTCGAGCAAACGATTCCGCACGAAGGCTACAATCCGAGCTTGCAGAGTCAACTACATGACATAGCGCTTTTGCGACTTTCTGAAGATGTTCTCTATTCCGACTGGATAAAGCCGATTTGTCTTCCGTCAGCGACGCATCTTCGAGATGCGACCTTCGAAGGAGTCGCTTTGGATGTTTCGGGCTGGGGAAGAACCGAAAATGCCAGCCGAAGTAGTACCAAGCTTAAGGCTCGGGTTTCTGGTGTCGAGCTCGGGGAGTGTCAGAAAGTCTACACCAATTATGCTGTCAACTTCGCAAATAGTCAGCTTTGTGCGGGTGGTGTTAGTGGAACTGATGCGTGCCAAGGTGATTCCGGTGGACCATTGATGGGTTTGGAGAAATCAGGCCGCGTACCGTACTTTTTTCTAGCTGGAATCGTATCGTTTGGACCTACGCCATGCGGTTTGGATGGGTGGCCGGGCGTGTATACGAGAGTAGGAAATTATATCGATTGGATACAAAATAATGTCCGGCCATAATTCTACTTTTTTTTTAAAAAAAAGTGTAGCAAAATCAAATTGGCTATTAATATTTTACTTAAATTACAAAATGATTGGTAAAAATAAAACAAACAAAAAATAAATAAATAGTCAAAACAACAAAAATATTAAACCAGTTTTTACTTCATTATTTTTTTGATTAAAGCGCGGAATTCGATAGAAGTTCTTATGCCACATGACGAATTTGAAGTCAACAAGTAAAACTGATTTTTTTTTTAAAGCAAACCTGAGAAAAAAATCTAACTACAGTCTGGGTACAACATTATTATTTTTTGGTATAATTCTGAAATGCGTTTAATGCTGAGATCCCACTGACAATCTAAAAAATAACATTCCAAATAATGTCCTAATTATTCGTTAGATTGTTAATCACTTATAATAATAATAATAATAAATAATCAATGGCGCAACAGGCCTAATCGGGCTTAGGCCTTGAAGTAATGCAAGAGTTACTTCATTTCGAGACCAACGGAATACTAGGAGATGAAGTGGTCAGCCAAACGCTCGTCCGTGATTATTACCCCGATTTGAACTCAGGTACTCATTTACAGCTGAGTGAACTGGTAGTCCGGCACCCAATCCCATTTTCGAAAATTACTTGTCGCCAAGCAGATTCGAACCTGGTACCCGGTGCACCGAAGGCAAGTGCTCTAGCCACTAAGCCACCCAGACTACTATCACTTATACCGTATGTCAGTATTAAACGCGTTCAGGACTTCTACTCAAAAAATAATAAAGTTGCGCCCAGACCATTAGCAGATTCAGATAAAAACATGGATGATAAAATATCGACGTACTCCTTCAGGGGTTGAATATCAAAAAGTTCTGAGACCAATTTGTAAGCGATTGCATAGAAAGTCCGTTAAAGTAAGAAACAACTCGATATCTCATCAGAACTAATTGATATGTCGGAATTCGTGAGAAGATCCGTGGCTAGAAGATATGCAATCTTTTTACACTCTCATACGTGAATATCGCAAAATCCTGAAATTAAGTTTTAATCATATCATTACATATAAGTAAATCACATCGAAGTAAAAGCGTTTTAAATCTAATTAAACCTAAAAGATTTATTGGAATTCGTGAAAATTTATATAATAGGTACCTTACATGTCCAGTGTATTTTATACCGAAAAATGCTTAAATCGGGTTTTCCCGGATGAGTGTGGATTCGATAACTTATTAGACCCACGAAATGTATCCGAATTCGTGAAATTGTATGCATCACTTCGGAGCGCGATATCGAAAAATTAGCAAAACTGTTTATATGCTTATAGAAGGAAACCCGTGAGAGTAAAATAAATATTGATAACTCGACGTACCTGAAAGATTGACGTTGTAGAAACCGTTTAAGTACCAATTAAGATTTTTGCTCGTAGTTTTGGACGCGGTCAAAGTTGATATGTAAAATCGGTTCTTTCGGGACGAGGAGAAATTTTTGGAAAGTTTATTTTGTCGAAAGAATTTTCATATAAAAAAAATCGGCCAACAGTCTGGGCGTAACTTTAATACTTTTTAATGTAGAAATCTGGAACGCGTTTAATGTTGAGATGAGTATGTAATGGATTCACGAATTTCGGCATATCTCTTAGGGCTGAGCATTTTTGGATTTTAATTCTACAGGGTTCTTGTAATTCTTTAAAATGAATTTCAGAATTTTTTGATATTCAACCACGAAAGGAGTGCAGGTGGATACATACGTATTTACGCAATACGTGCTGTCCAATGTAGGTATAATTGATACGATATTTGCGATAGTTTTTGGACAAAATTATCATTGCAAAGAAACTTCCGAAGTATGACCCCATTACTGAGTTAAGGATAGCAGTGGCGTACTTCTACTCAAACCGCTTGCCGGACTTTGGTCCGAAAAATAATAAAGTGTTGCTCAGACAGTAGGCAGATTTATTCATATGCCTTAACTGTATGCATATAAACGCAGCTCTTTTCTACATTCATACAATAATTCTCTACCAAAAGCGGTTAATTGTATCGGCTTCGATAAAAACTCAAATAATAGAAAATGTAATGCTTTAAATTAAATTTAGGTAAACAATTTTTTGTGAAGGTAAGAGATTTTAGGCCCAATTAAGATACAACGAACTTATACTTTTTGAAATAGGAAAGAATTTTTATAAGGACCCAAGACGATCTAGAGTAGCTGAACTGGACGTAAAAGAAATCACTTTAAGCTAGAGATGGCCCATGAACTACATTAAAAGAACACTTCATTGAAGTGAGTAAGTGAAGTAACTCAGTCAATTTAGTGAACTGCAGTTTAATTCGAAAGGGGAATAAAAAAAATTTGCAACGAATGAAGAGAAATCTAATACTCACTGAGTGAACTGAAGGAAACGGGGAGATCAGAGACATACAACCGACCGTCTTCATGCCACTCAGAAAAACATATAGTTAAGACACAATTTAATTCTTCACACCTAACCTAACCATAGTGAACGGTTGATTAGATAAGAAAACCAACCAACACGCACTAGCACAACTTAACTTCTGATTGACTGTGTGACTACTCAACGGCTGGTTAAAGAAAATAATAGAACAGGTCAATTGAATTACTTCACGATTAGTGGCTACTGAGCGGTGAGAAGAAAAGAAATAAAAAGAACAGTTCTATTGAAGTAATTCACGATTAGGGGCTAGTGACTACTGAACTGCGAGAAAGAAGAGATGAAAAGAACAATTGAATTGAAAGGCTTCACTGAACTAACTCATTGAAGTAAATGAACTACTTCACTGAAATCAACTGGTTCGCCCATCTCTACTTTCAGCTCCAAATCAAATAAAAATTAAAAAAAGCTATGACTAAAGTTCCATAAAAAACAAGAATCAAGTTATTATCTGAACTAAGTTTGTGATTCTCTTAGCTTAGAAATATCTCACTAAAGCTTACGATCAGTCGATCGTTTTGTTTCAGACCTAGTGGATCGCTTAGAATATCCAGCTAAGTTCTTATGTAAAAAAGACATACCTTTTCTTTGTGAGATTTTGAGATTACAGCATTAACGGTCTTATTCAATTTTAAATTCAGGGTTCGCGGCTGTGATCTAAAAGTTATTAACTATGAAATCTCCGGCAATGGTTTTGGTAGTGTACACTTTCCTTGCAAGTTTGATCAGTGCACGTAAGTTTTGTGACACTCGCTATCATAAAAAGAGAGAGAAAAAAAAACTAAATTAAAATACCTAATATAGTAACTAACAATTCTTTCACGTTCTATCAACTCCTCTGACGGTATTCATCTAAGAAGTTGCTGACAATCTTCGTAATAAAATTTTTCCGAAATTTTTAATATTGTACCACAAAATCGAATTAACTTAAGCCAAATTTCATGTTCTTCTTGCTTACATTTTGAGATATAAACATGTCCACTTTTCAGCTCCTCTGCCCTACGTCAAAACTTATATTTTTAGAATATAAACATATGAAATTTTGAACCTCCGGCATTAGAATTAGAGATGGGTCGTTCTTGAGTGAACTGTTCGAAAAGAGCAGTTCATTGAAGTGAGTGAGTTAACTAACTCACTCCTTTTGGTGAACTGTAGTTGCTTTCGTCACGTGACACATCTTCGAAAGGAAGTAGTTCCTTTGCGTAGTTTCTTTGGAAAGGAATGAGTGCCTTTCGTGGGAAGTGAGGACTTTTTACTTCGTGACTAGTTCCTTCGCGGGGGAAGTGATCTTCAAAAGGAACTCGAACTAGTTCTTTTCAGTAAGTGAGTCGAAGTCATTCACTAAAAGGAACTCTAATTAGAATGGATGCATTCTTAACATATTGCTATGTATCCACAAAGTTTCAGTAGTGAAATTTTTGCTTTCAACCATTACCTTTCGTACCCTTGCACAATTCAATGAAGTTCATCCCTAAAAGGATGAACCACCAGTTCAAATTTTAAGCTTAAAAATTTGGGAGTTCTTGAGTTATGACATATGCGTACGGACTTTTGTTTATGCTTTTTTTGGGTAAACCTACTCCAACCTAGTCCAAAACCCAAAAAGTGAATGGTCGATCGCAATACTTAATTATTAACAATTAATCAAGTAAAATTACACACTATGCGTTTTCTTGCTTTTCATTTTGTTTTTGATATGGAGTATTTTTACAAACTGGCTTACAATTTTAGTCAGAAAAAATTTAATAATAAATGATTACTTAGATAATGGGTTCAAAGAAATATTGTTTGTTTGTTTTTGTTTGTTTATTGAATTTATATTTTTTTCCCATTCGAAACAAGTTTTTAATGGAAGTTAAGACTGCTATAAGAAAGATAATAACAACACGAGAAAAATGTATATACTAAGTAGCATACAGGTAGAGTAGCGTACAGGTTATATGTCCAAAAAAATATATTTGTTGTTGATTGTTAATTTTCCTGTAAAGCGAAACCACTCTCATCAAAGACACCGCGACATTCAATGTCACAAAACAAACTGAACCAAGCAAGATTTAAGTTAAAAATAATAAAATAGTATTATAAAACCATATCTGCAAATAGTCTGGTATCAGTTTGATAATAATTATTTTTTAGAGGACTGGAACTGGGACCCTAAAATAAAAAAAAAACCTTCCGAATAGCATCCACCCATACTTAAAGTTCATTCCCTAGTCGGATCATCCACAATATGAATCAAAATATCTTTGGATGTTTTTAATCTATGATACGTCAAACATGTTGGATGTATGATGTATACGGCGGGCAGACAGACTTTTTTTTACAGTTTTCTATTCCTAAGACTTGTTGATATAAAATTGTATAGTAGCAATTTTACTTTATTATTTTAATAAAAAAACAATATTGTGGTTTACTAGTCGAAAAAACATTTTTTTTAGCATATAATATTTTTAGGTTTTTGGACTTGATAAGAAAAAAAATTTCCATCCGTCTGACCGCCGCACAGTGGGGCGTTTGCACGATCTAGCTGGCCAAAATTATTTATATTATCCATTCGTTTTTAAATAAGGTATTATTTAGTTATTATTCAGTAATAATAATATTGGAATATATTTTCTGGAAAAAACAAATTTGGTGAAAAATGGATATATAATTACTTTATTATTTTAATAAAAAAGTATCTATTGTTAACGGTTTTTAAAAAAAAAAAATTTGCAACCCTGACATTTTTTTTTATACGTTTTATGACTGTCTGTGTGCCGTCCGCAGTACGCAAACACGTTTGAGGAATTATAGGTAACAAACCGTATAAGCAATTAAATTGATTTTTTTTCTGAATAGACATGGTGGACCCCTAGAAGTTGGATTTTTTTGAGTGGTGAGGGTGTGAGGGGGAATGTGGGGAAGCGTTTTAGACTAAAAATTTTGGTTTCTAGATCTCTGCAACCGCTTATGGTAGGAAGCTGAAACTTGGAATTTCTATAGAGCTTTGATAGTGGACCGATCTGCAAAAAAATTAATGATATGGGTGAAGGGGTGTGGGGGTGGAGGGGGAAATAATGCGTCCAAAACGCAAAAATGACGAGATCGACATATTCTCAAATCCATATCTCCTAAACCGTTAATGGTAAGCAATTAAAACTTCACAAATATTTGTAGTTATACTAGGAGAGTAGATTGAAACAAATTTTTTTTGTGAAGGTAGTGGAGTACGGGGGTGGGGGGTAAAATACTTAAGATTGCGATATCTCACAAACCAATTGCACTAGAAAAAAAAATTTGGATTGAGTATAAAGCTAGATAAATAAAGATTGCTCAAAGTAAAATATTTGAAGGGGGCGGGGGAGCATAGAAGTGGGGGGGGGGATAAGAATCTTTCAAAAATATCACATTTTATATCTTAATAACAGTGTAAGATAGATGCTTCGAATTTTTACCAGAAGTAGGCCCAATAGAACCTTAGTGGGGGAAAAAAATTGGGGGTGGGGCTGTAGAGGGTTAGGGTGGGGAAGGGTGAGAAGGAAAAAGTTCCCATGCCTATATCTTAAGAACCTATAATGATATACAGCTGAAACTTAGTATTTAGATCGAGCTATAGTAGTGGCATGATGAAAAAATTAATTTTTTTTTAGGGGTAGTATGGTACGGAGATGGGGGGTGTTTTTCCTAACTTTAGAACGGCTTATGCTAGAAAATTGAAACTCGGTGTGTATATGTAAATCAACTAGAAAAGCAGTTCCGTTAAAAAAAAAATTCGAATATTCATTGGCGTTCGGAAGGGGGGCAAAAAAAAATTATCATTAAAAATAAAATGCATATATTTTCACGATTTTCGTCATATCTACTAGGTCTTTTAGAATATTGAATTCATTTTTTTTCTACGGATTCTTCATACGAATACCTAGAATGCGTTTTCAAGATTTTTTGAAATTCGACCCCTAAGAGGGTGTAAAGTGTTTGTATACTTTTTCATGAATTCAACCATATCTCTCAGGTCTGATCAGATATCGCATATCTTTTCACTTCCACGGCCTTGTTTAAGTATCACATATTTCTAAGTTTTTTCTTTTTCAACCTCTAGACCGCATCCCGGAAAATGACCCAATTATATAGTTCATATGTTATACCCTATTCTAACCGCTTCCCGAACTTTTTGTTAGGTTTTCAGTCACATAGTAACATTCACCGCAACCCCGAATTGAACACGTTCCGAACTTCTGCCGGAAAGATAATAAAGTTGCGCCGAGCATGTTGGCAGATTTTTTTTTGGTGAATGTTTTCACATCACATTTTTAACTGAAAATAATTTTTTTTATAACGTTTCGGATTCGAGTGACATTTGTTCAAGGCCCTTACCAAGGATTGAGTCCTTTATTCTTGTTAAAGGAATATTCAAAATACAAATAATTCGAATTTTCGTTATCAACATAAACTGTTATAAAATCTCGCTGGGCAGATATTGGAAGAAAATTTTTGTGACTACTTAAGAACGAATAGTTGACCTTCATATTGTCATATAAATTTTGACAGAGTCAAGCG
Source organism: Beris chalybata (assembly GCA_949128065.1). Classification (NCBI taxonomy): domain Eukaryota; kingdom Metazoa; phylum Arthropoda; class Insecta; order Diptera; family Stratiomyidae; genus Beris; species Beris chalybata. Next base: position 133,771,439 of record OX421894.1, read on the forward strand.
GAGTTATATAACTTTTTCAATTTTGAAAATGTAACTTTTCCAAAAAATAGATCTCAAATAATATTAAAATTTAAAACTATCTAGTTCAAAAACCATATATCCTTGAAAATCCATAAATGGTAATAATCAAGTATATTCCTGCTACTTCAATATCCATTTTTCAAATATTTTTTAATTTTCCTTTAAAATCACGAAAAAGTTATGTGATCACAGTTAGTTTTTAAGATAGATTTTTCCGTTACAAATGATCTTTCACAAATGGCTAGTTTGAACTGAGCCCACGGCTTTTATAGTAAATACAGTTAAAAAAAACCCTTCTTGGTTAAGACAATTAGGACATAAAATGCTGGTTAACATTTGCATGTTTGAAAAACCGAATTTTGGCCAGCTAGATCGGGCAAACGCCCCACTGTGCGCCGTACCAAACGCTTTCGAAGGATCTTTTCGCCAAAACCCGTTGAGCTATTAAATTCAAATTTTTTTGGTGAGTGGATTGGGTATACGGTATACCCCTTCAAGTAGAAACAGTTGAGATGTGAGTAAGGAGGTGGTGTGGGAGCATTTTAGGCGAACCATTGAGTGTTTTAAAGCTCAGGAATCACTTATGACAGGAAGTTGAAACTTGCTGGTTCAGTACAAATCCGGATCGACGGATCAAAAACTGTTAGGCTCATTTGAAAAACAAACTTTATTAATTTTTCATTGAAATTTTGGTTTGGCTCTCTCTAATAACATAATAACAACAAAACTAATTTCTGGGAATTAGTCAATTAAAGTAGTTTTGACGAGATTTATGACTATAAAATGCTTATAAAACATTCAACAGAACTTTTATTCCCAACTGAAACTACTCCATCACCGTGTATAACAGTGCATCGGGGACGTGGTCAGTGCATTCTTGCGCAGAACTGTCCGTCAATATACGCATCAGTGAAAAACGATCCCCCTAGTGAGAACGATATCAATATTCTGCGTATAAGTCAATGTGGTGCTCTAAATGGAAACATACTTGTAAATAATTCACTGTATTTTTGTTCCTTCTTATTATTGAAATAAACATTTATTACAGGTTTGTTGCCCGGTTCAGATCGCGCCAGAAGAGCCGAGTTCCACAATATCCCAATCACCAACTGAACCAGACAACATCCTACCGCAGCCAGGAACATGTGGAACTGGAAGTACCGATCATATCTATGGAGGAGATACGACAAAGATTGATGAATTTCCATGGATGGCCCTTGTGGGGTATTCTACACGTAAGTATTGACGAAGTGACCGCCTATGAAAGGATATTTTTCGATCTCTAGCTAGTTTGGGAGTATTATTGCAAGCAACTGCACCATTAGGGTGCATATGTTCCGACTAATTGGAGAGGAAATCGTTTCAGCTTCTATAGACTCCCATGAGCATCGCCGAAATTTCGGAGTACTCAGTATTTTATGTTACTAGTTTTTCATGGTCATGCTACCATTGAAGCTATTAAATGTTAAGAGTTTGTTGTTCTTTCCAGTGTCAGTGGAGTGAAGCTCCAATACGAAATCCCCGACTGTTGATTGACCGTAGTACTTGACGAATTTTTGGAAAGAACTTTCACTGGAGAGGCCAGTTTATCATAAGATTTTGTGTTGGACTAGGTCCGAAGGAGCTGTTTCGTCATCGGAATGCAGAAGACTCTTCAGAGGGTGTATTCTAGCCAACTTCCGAAACACCCTGACAGCTGGTGGAATTGCTGAGGCAAATTCTATATAGCCACATCGTAATCCAAGTTCATTTCCACGAATAATGTAATCGGGAACTCGCCGGACATCTACCTTATACTAAAGGCGGGACGTATATGGCTATGAAATGGTTGTAACCTTGGATAACCATATGGCTATGAATCTTGAAAATCTGTTGTTAAGTCCGGGGCCCAGTGGGTCCAACGCAAAACTTATTTTTACCAATACTTTTATGTTACTAGTTTTTCATGGTCATGCTACCATTGAAGCTATTAAATGTTAAGAGTTTGTTGTTCTTTCCAGTGTCAGTGGAGTGAAGCTCCAATACGAAATCCCCGACTGTTGATTGACCGTAGTACTTGACGAATTTTTGGAAAGAACTTTCACTGGAGAGGCCAGTTTATCATAAGATTTTGTGTTGGACTAGGTCCGAAGGAGCTGTTTCGTCATCGGAATGCAGAAGACTCTTCAGAGGGTGTATTCTAGCCAACTTCCGAAACACCCTGACAGCTGGTGGAATTGCTGAGGCCTATCGATATTTTAGTGGTAAGTGTTGTGAGGAACTAAAAGAACTAATACCCCCACTCTTAGTCGCCCCCCGTAATACTCGCCGATCTTCTCGCACTCACGACTATATCGTTCAGCCCCCTTTGTAGAGAACAGTGAAATTTAGGCAGTCCTTTATCACCCGAACATCAGTAATATGGAACGCATTGCCAACGTTCATCGACACTTCAGACGCTTCCCTCCCGTTCCGCCGACCTAAATCATCTACCACTCCATTTTATCCTCAACCTATGTCGTTCTAGCTGTGCAATTGCGTTAAAGTGTGACCCCCTAAATTTTAACGACAGCCGTAGTAGGCGCATCCTTACCCATCTGAACACCAACAATTCGAAAAATTTCCAATTTCCAATAAAACTATCAACAAAGTTATTGCTTACTTCTTCTGGGTTCCATTGGTTCCTGGATTAGTTCAAATCCCGATCGACGGATTAAAAACTGTTCGATTCTTTTGAAAAACAGACTTTATTAGTTTGAGAATTGGTATTTCTCATATCACATGCACTAAGCAACGGATGCTTATGTCACATTTATTCTTTTCAAAAAAATAATGGCTAGCCAGAAAACATATTGAAAATTTGGACCATGATTTGGAAATTCCACTCACAATCTTGGGAACCGCGACCGCGAATTTCGGACCGTGATTTGGGATCTTGGAAAATGGTTCTTTCTTAGCTAAGAGTTTTTTGCCCTCAAAATTAAAGTGCCCTAAAAAAATAAATTGATATCAGGCTATTGAATTTGATTTAAAATATTGCGATATGGAAATTTTAAAAACTTCGCTAAGAAGTTTGTTTAAGCAGTGCTCGAAGGAGGAAGTTTTTTCTTTTACCCGAATAGAGACCCTTTTTGTTTATTAGCTTAAGGACTCTACATGTTCAGATATCTTTAAAATATAGAACTATTACTTAACCTTGTTTCGTTACAGCGGAAAATAATACAGCATTTCTTTGTGGAGGAACTCTCATTAATAACCGCTACGTACTAACGGCAGGCCATTGCGTCTACGGTAAAGCTATCCCAACGGATTGGCATCGCATTACTGTCAGATTAGGCGAATGGGATACTAGTAGTCCAGAGGATTGTGAGGACACCGACTGCTCTCCTCCACCCTTAGATGTTACCATCGAACAGTTGATAGTACACGAAGATTACAATCCGAATCCAAGACGTGGACGATTGCATGATATAGCGCTCTTACGTCTATCTCGAAAGGTTCCATATTCCTTCTGGATAAAGCCGATTTGTCTTCCATCAGCACCTCATCTTCGAAATGCGACCTTCGAAGGATTCAATATGGATGTTGCGGGTTGGGGAATAACCGAAACCGCCAGCCGAAGTAATATCAAGCTTAAGGCTCGCGTCGATGGTTTCGACCTTTCCAAATGTAATGATGTCTATAAGCGTTACCGGATCAAAATTCAAAGCAGTCAGATTTGTGCGGGTGGGTTGGCTGGCTTTGATTCGTGTCAAGGTGATTCGGGCGGACCATTGATGGGTTTTGATAAATCAGGACGCGTACCATACTTTTATCTGGTTGGAATTACATCTTTTGGGCTTGCATGCGGTACGAGCGGAGTTCCGGGCGTTTATACGAGAGTAGGCAGTTATATTGACTGGATTCAAAATACCATTAAACATTAAAGACGCATTTTTTTTTGAATAAGTATGTAGTTCTGAATTACGTCACATTAAGATATTTTAATCCTAAAAAAAAATCAGAGATCTTTGTATTAATTTTTTGCATTTTTATTTACGACTAATAATAATAATCAATGGCGCAACAGTCCAACGGAACACTAGGAGGTGAAGTGGTCAGCCACACGCTCGTCCGTGATTAGTACCCCGATTTTAAGCTCAGGTACTCATTTACAGCAGAGTGAACTGGTAGTCCGGCACTCAACCCCATTCTCGAAGATTACTAGTTGCCAAGCAGATTTGAATCTGGTACCAGGTGCACCGAAGGCAAGTGTTCTTTTTGCCAAACTATTTAAAGCAATTTCACCTACGAAAGAAGTAGGACCAATTCGGAACATAACAAAGTACAAACATGTTTTCTTACAATGTGCACCGTAACACCACCACAAAATTCCGATCGAGATTGATCGTTGTCCTTGCTACTGCCATTGAGGACATGATAGTTGAAAAACCTTCTCTGGAGAAGCAAGTTAAAACTGTAGATATCGGAGCTCTTTTATCATTGGACGGCATTGACTCATCAGAGGGCGTTAGTTTTGAAAGTACGTCTTTACGTAGGCTGCTACTTAAGTTTTGAAATATGGCAACACTGATGTGAATACGTCAAATCTGACATTGTCATCTGACATTGTCATCGTAAAATTTTACATTTTAAGTGGTGATCGTACTCAGAACATGTTGTCATACGAGTGCTATTTGTGTTCTTTACAGATGCTTGAAATATTCATCTTGGTCGAAAAATGGAATTAAATCGTGAACATTTTCGTGAGAGGATTTTCTATGACTTTCGACGTGGATTAAACCAACAGCAGTATGCCGATCAACTCGCTTCGACTTTTGGTGATGAAGCACCATCTCGAGTCACCGTGTTTTTCTGAATTCAATCGTGGTCACATTTGGCTACAGGACGAATTTCGTAAGGGTAGTCCACAATCGGCAGCTGTGCCAGAAAACATCGACGCTGTGCGTGAACTGAAATATCAGTTGCAATAGCAAGATTATTATGTGACATACCGTGAGATTGAGGCATTCCTTGGTATTAGGACCGCTTGCATACATTCAATGCTGCATGGACATTTGGCTGTCAAAAAGATTTGTTCGCGTTGAATATCGCATAATTTGACAATTGCTCAAAAAAAAGTTTGGAGGTACCTTAATTGGAGTGGAAAAACTGTTTCGCAAATTGATTCAAACGCATGCAAAAGTGTGTTGATCTTCATGGAGAATATTTTGAAAAAACAAAAAAGCCATTTTTGATTATAAATATTTGTTTTTATTAGTCTTTCTCAAAACTTAAGTAGCAACCTATGTACGTACATATGTATCTTCTTTTGATCTAATCTCCCCAGAACTAAGAACAACCTGTTATTTAAGATTTTTTCTATTTCTTTCTTTCGAAAAATACTTCGTTCCTTTTCATTACATTTTTGGAATTCCCATAAATTTTGCCTTATACATATTCTCCGTAGGTACACTCTCTTTAAGAAGTAACTGCTATTAATCTTAAAGTCAAAAAGTTGTAAGAATAGAGAACCTCCACAAGAACATTGGAAGACATCCTTCAAGTCGATCAAACCAATGCCGCAATCCAGTCAACCCCTACACTACGTTTCACGAAAACTAAAACTTACCCATATCTAAATAATATCGTATACACACCCAGCAAACAATAAGCCACGAAATGTCGTAAGTCGGAAAATTCGGAACGATTTGTCTGACCGAAATCGCTTAGATATCGGTGGGAAATTTCTGACAGAAATTTCGTAACGATTTCGGACAGAATTCGAAAAGACATGTCTTCTTTCTGATGGTTTCAGCAAAGACTATCTACAACAAGACTGGACACTACGCAGTATCTTTCGGAAAAAATTTTTACCTTAGTTTTTTTATTTAATTAGATGAGGGAAGTAGATAGCAACAGATGTTGCATGATAAAACAGAGACAAAACATGATGAGGAACGGACATTCACCAATTCATTCACATCAAGTCAGAGCGCCTATAAAAAAAAACCCATCAAATCAAGTGCAGACACAGCTCAGCTGTGCTTCTGTGATTTCATTTCTCATATTCTTCCTATAGATAACTATGCAGGAACTAATGGGGAACAGAACAGCGTTCTGAGACTGGCTTTTAGCAAAAAGATGCACACAGATGCGAATGTGTAATCATTCATTTTTGCATCTTTGCGTACTCTTTCTTTCGGTTGTGAATTTCATAGGAATAATGAAATTGAAACTGTTCAATCGGATTTCTCTGTTCCGCTTATGCAATGATTTTTTGTTTTTTTTTACACACAAAATGCATATGTAGTAAGTGTCCAGTCTTCTTCTGGATAGTCTTTGGTTTCAGGTGGCAATGCATGAGAAGCAATTGTCCCGCGTCCCGTTAAGCGTTCGATTGGAATTTTTAATTGAGCTCAGTTCGCAACTTACGTCTGTCAAGTGATGTTTGAGTTGTATAATAAATACATGTGATTAAAAACTGTGACTATATAATTATTTATAATATATTTCAACAATAAACACAGTTTTGAATTGCAGTTTTAAAGCTAAGTGTTAGAGAAAATTCTCGCAAAATACGTGTACACACCACATAGTGAGAAATAAATTTCCTCTATACGAAATTTCTCTACCAAAATTTCTCTGTTGTGTGGACGGAACGTTTTAATTTACTCTAACGATCTACATCGAATCTAAAAAAAATCTAAAATCTATTCAACGCGTTGTATTATCAAATGCTCTACACATTATTCCTGTTGTATTTGATGAGTAAAATATTCAGCTCCCTCTTTTGAGGGGTGGTGGTATGATGATGGAGGTAAAAGGAGTGTAGTATACGAACAATTTTGATTTCTAGATCATAGGAACCGCTTATGGTAGGAGGCTGGAACTTGGAATTTCTGTACAACTATGATACAAAATATTGAAAAAACATTGAATTACAATATCTTTCGTACTAATTGTACCAGAAAAATAAAATTTGGTTTGTGTACATATATAGAATTACTAGTGGATTCTTTTGATTGAAAAATTTTTGAGGGGAGACGGTAGAGGACAAAATTGATGTGATAGACATTTAAAACTAGATGAAGGTAAAATTTTGAGAGGAAACCAAAATCAAAAATTAAAAATTTATATTTTTTCTTAATGGCATATCCACTTTTAAGCCACTTTCATTTTAAAAAACTCTCCGTTTGACCTGAATTTGCTCACCATTTCGATGTCAGCTGTACTTCAAAATGGCATTTCGCATGGCACCAGCCTAGTCATATTCAAACTTTCTATGCTCTTTCCTCTATCTCTATTCCCCATCCTCTAGCTGCTATCATCCATCCTCCATCCGCCGTAATCTATCCTCCATAATCCATCATCCACCCTTTATCCTACATAATTCATCCTCTATCCACTACCTTTTATCCACCATCCATAACTAATACACCGAAAACGAACAAACTGCCACTAAACTATATGAAATACACTTAAATGTTGAAATAACTCTCGTACCACCAATTGTTAACGCAGGAACCTTCGCGGGCGTGCCCTCAACAAATCACCAAAGTTTCATCGCAATTAATTAATTCATTTAAATCACCTCAACTTAGCAAACCAATTTCAAATGCCAAATCGTGCTCTATTCTCAATATCTCGGCGAGTCAAAAGAGTGTAGCGCGTGGACACGCCATGTAGTGACCTACGAAATGCACTACTCAAATTTTCACTACGGGCACCCTATGATGAGAGAAATTATTGTAGAGACGTCGCCTCGTGTACACACTTTTCGTAGATAAGATTTTTTTTTTCAGTACAGCTCTAACGTTTTTTCTCTATCGTGGACACTTAGCTTAAGAGTTAAATTTAATGTTTTTATAGCGAGGCCGTATTTTTATTGGTTCAGTATATTAAAATTAAATTTTTCGATAGACTTTATGGAGCTTAGACTTTATTGATTGAATTTATTACTATATTTTGTCTTCGGAGCGGTAAAAGGATATCACAATGTCAAGAAACCCACAATCTAAAATCATCTTTATAACAACGGCCATAAAGAAGTATTTTAGTAACGTCAAGGACCGTCACAACAAGCGTTTAAAAAGAATGGATGATGGTGGGTGTTAACATCACTGCAGCTATAAGTGCAAGTAATTATGAAGAAGAACTGTCGTCAGAAAATTAAACACTTGTGATGTATAATAAATAAAAAGTAAGGAACTTGCAAGAAAATTAATTTTTTTTTTTATTTTTATTCTACAGTAATGGTATTTGCTGAAGAAATTGGACTGCGGTATGTTTTTTCAGAATTTTTTTCGTTGCGACATCAAAATCTTATGTAGTTCGCGAACGAACTAGTTCAGAAAAGTGTTCTCATAACTGAAATAAAAGAAATATTATAGTTCGTAGTCAGTTCCGCTCATAGACGTAATAGTATAACTAGACGAGGCCATGGACGTAATAGTATAACTGGATCACCCAGGAAACAAAAAAGTCCGACATCGTTACGAATTCGGTACGATTTGTCTTCGTACCGATGTCGTGTTGATAAATGTATGGAACGGTAGACATGATTTGGGAAAGAAAAATCGTAACGAATTCTGATATAAAAATCGTAAAAATATCTTGAAGATATTTTGTAACAAATTCTGATAGAAAAATCGTAATGATATCTTAAAGATATTTCGTAACAAATTCTGATAGAAAAATCGTAACTATTTCTGATAGAAAAATCGTTACGATATTTCGATCAGAATTACGAAATATCTTTAAGATATCGTTACGATTTTTCTATCAGAATTCGTTACGATTTTTCTTTCCCGAATCGTGTCAACCGTTCCATACATTTTTCGTCACGACATCGGTACGAAGTCGTGTCTGATGTCGGCGCGTTTTAAAGATAAATCGTACCGAATTCGTAATGATGTCGGACTTTTTTGTTTGCTGGGCAACTATCTATTTTTGCAGTAGATTAAGTTGGAGCAAGCGGTGTATTGGGGAAAGAGTTTAACTTGGATAAATCAAAGGTTACATTTCAAGAATCAAGTTATCATCTTTGCAAAGCGACTGAGGAAGTTCTCTTAGCTTTAAAATAGTTCGCTAACGCTTACGATCAATCGATCAGTTTGCTTCAGACCTAGTTAGTCGGTAGATCGGTTAAAATATCCACCTCCGTTTTTTTTTTGGGAAGAAATATATATTTTTTTCTACGATAGTTTTGAACGTGTTAACGTTAACGATTTAATTCGCATTTAAATTCGATCTTCAAGATTGTGATCTAAAAGTTTTTAACCATGGGATCCCTGCCAATAGTTGTGGTAGTGTTCGCCTTTCTTCTAAGTTTGATCAGTGCACGTAAGTTTTGTGTAGGATTTAATCCAAAAATGATATCACTCGTCTTCATCATAATCTAATAATAGTAAACCTTGAAAGAATGAGGTGCTAGCAGGCCCATGCGCACCAGGAAATCACGATGGAAGTGAGAGCCTTTTTTTTTAGCTCATCAAATATGTACATAACACATTTATTATAAAACCTTGGATGTATAACATGTCAAAAACATTTTGTCAAAATTTCAAGTCGATCGGAGCAAAATTAACGGAGTTATGAGCAGTTTAGAGTAGAGTTGAATCGTTCACGTGTGAACTGTTTCAAAAGAACACTTTATTGAAGTCAGTGAGTAAAGTAACTCACTCCTCTTGGTGAATTGCAGTTCCATTGAACACGTAACAAAAAGCTGTATCGATCTCTTTTTTTTGTCATAATATTCGAGATCTCCTGACCTCTTTTTTTTTGCTCAACATTTTCTCCCCTGAAATTGAGCCATGAAGGAACGAAAACGAAGGAACGAATAGTTTCGGAACTACTTCACTGAAATCGTTCCTTGAAGGGAGTGACTCGGAGTGTAGTAAATACTTCAATGAAAGGAAATGCTTTGCCCATCTCTAGTTTAGAGATGTACACAGTGTTTAAAACTGTAAAGCGTTTTTCTGCAACTTGTCATTTTTGAAGGCGATGTACGCTGCAAATCAAAATCTATTGCAACGATTCTTTTGAAATTTTTTAAACAATTTTTTGATTTTTTTGTTTCGGATGGTTCTGTCACGAGTTGTAGCGTACACCGCAAAACAACTATTTTTCGAGCTGCCTGTGGGAGATTTGCTGTCAACGGCTTATTTATAGATATTTTGAAATGAAAATTTTGGAAGATATAGTTCAGATGTTGTATTATTATATAAGACTATGTATAATGAAATAAACCAGCAACACCCATATTGTCTAAAAAAAATTCTAGAAAATATGCCTTTTTTTCACCGAATTAACCATACCTCCCCCTTAAACCATTTCGATAAGAAAAATACTGCGTAGTGTCCTGTTTTGTTCTGGATAGTCTTTGATCACAATACTTAAACTATTTTTTTTGATTGTTTTAATTTTTTTTTTCTATCCAAACAAGTTTTTAATGCAAATTGAGACTGCTGTGAAAAAGTTAATGACGATGATAATTTACATATTTAATTCCACGCTGATAGATTGGTAAAAAAAAATTTAATTGATTATATAAAAAGAATCCATTTTTTGTTGATTTCTCATTTCTTAAGTATTTTGTTTAAAGAGTTTCTGGAAAGTGAAACCAACGTCACTTTACACTGTCATTAAAGACACCCTGACATTCAATGTGAAGAAAAAAAATAGTATGTACCAAGAAAAATGCAATACATAAGCAATAAATATTATTTTAAAATAATTATTATTATTATTATTTTTTTATGGAAGTTCGGGACGCGCCCAAGGTGGGATACGCATTACGCAATTATTCGGCGTTGAACCTAAAACAAATAACGTTCCAAATAAAACCCACCCACTAAAAGTTAAACCCCAATCCGGATCATCCACAATATGAAGCTCATATCTCTGGGTAATCTTGAGGTGTGGTAAGTCTGTCAAACACGTTTGCATATGTGTAGGTACATATACGATGGGCGGTTTGACTTTTTTCAATAGTTTTCAAAAGCTTGGAGTGGAATACTATTATACTATTACTTAATTATATTTTATTATTATTATTATTAGGTATACATATTTATATAATTATATTTTATATTTTCACGTTTTAGCAGTAGTAAACCCCAAAAAAGCTAAAAAATTTCCGTTTGTCCGTCGTAGACGCCGCTCTAAAAGAGGTGCGAAGTTCATGAACCTCAACGTTTAATTTTTTTCGCTGGGTGGATTGGGTAAACCCCATTGTGGAGTAACTCTTAGAGTGTTGAGGATGTGAGGTTAAAGTTAAGGTTAAGGTCAGGGGATGAAAATTAATTTTTCAAAAATTGTTAAAAATCGATGGCTATCCAAAGCAGTCACAAACGCATACTTGAAAACTAAAATTTTTAGTAGGGTTGCCAAGAACGGAGATGTTTTTTGTTTTGTAGCTCAGGAAGTGCTCATACTGGAAAGTTTAAATTTAGCTCGAATATGTAGATGTACTACATAAGCAATTAAAGTGAGGAAAAATTCAGATTTACATTTGCAGATGGAGGAGTGACTAAAAAAAACTTTCATGAAAAGGGATTTTTTTTGCACATATTCACGAATTTTGGCATATCTTTTAGGTGTGTTAGATATGAAATTAATTTCACAAGAGGTGTAAAGTATAATAATTGTGTACGTTTCCACGACTCCCGACTTATTTTGTCGGATTCGTTACCACTTCTAAAAACTTGAAATTAAATCAGGAATTAACTTTAGGCATTTTTCGATATTCAACTTCCGAGAAGTGTAAGGTTGTTGTTCAAGTTTTTCATGAATTCTGACAAATCTCTTGGTCTAATGAGATACCGAGTTCACTTTTAAGTCGATGATCTCAAAGAAAAAAACCTGCCAACAGTCCGGGCGCAACTTTATTATTTTTCCGGAAGAAGTTCGGAACGTGTTCAATTCGGGGATGCGGTGTATGTTACTATGCGACTGAAAACCTAACAAAAAGTTTGGAAAGCGGTTAGAATAGAGTGTAACATATGAATAATATAATTGGGTCATATTCCGGGATGCGGTCTAGAGGTTGAAAAAGAAAAAAACTTAAAAATAGGTGACTATTAAACAAGCCCGTGGAAGTGAAAAGATATTCGATATATGATCAGTCCTGAGAGATATAGTGGAATTTATGTAAAAGTATACAACCACTTAACACCCTCTTAGGGGTCGAATTTCAAAAAATCTTCAAAATATTTTCTAGGTATTCATATGAAGAATCCGTAAAATAAAAATGAATTCAATATTTGGAAAGACCTAGTAAATATGACAAAAATCGTGAAAATATATGCATTTCATTTTTACTGAGTTTCAACTTTCTAGCATAAGTCGTTCTAAAGTTAGGAAAAAAAACCCCACCCCCGTACCATACTACCCCTAAAAAAAAAATTATTTTTTCACCATGCCACTACTATAGCTCTATCTAAATACCAAGTTTCAGCTTTTTATCATTATAGGTTCTTAAGATATAAACATCGGAACTTTTTCCATCTCACCCTTCCCCACCCTCACCCTCTACACTCCCACCACCAATTTTTTTCCCTACTAGGGCTATATTGGGCCTACTTGTGGTAAAAATTTCAAGCATCTATCTTACACTGTTATTGAGATATGAAAAGTGATATTTTTGAAAAATTCTTATCCCCCCACTTCTATGCTCCTCTGACCACTTCAAAAATTTTACTTTGAGCAATCTTTATTTATCAAGCTTTATACTCAAACTGAATTTTGTTTTTCTGGTGCAATTGGTTTGTGAGATATCGTAATCTAAAGTTTTTCACCCCCCACCATCGTACGCCTCTACCCCAACCCAAAAATTTAGTCTACACTCCTAGTATAACTATAGATATTTGTTAAGTTTCAATTGCTAGCCATTAACGGTTTAGAAGATATGGATTTTAGAATGTATCGATCTCGACTTTTTTGCGTTTCGAACGCATTGTTTCCCCCTCCACTCTCACACCCCTTCACCCACAATTTTTTTTCTCTAAAACGCTTCCCCCCCCCCTTCCCCTCACACCCTCACCCCTGTCACTTCAACTGGTCCACAATGTCTATTCAGAAAAAAAAAATCAATTTAATAGCTCATAGGGTTTGGGAACTATAATTCCTCAAACGAGTTTGCGTACGGCGGACGGCGTACGGCGTACGGCGCACAGACGGACTGAATTTTTTTTTTCTTTTTTTGGTGTTTATTAGTCATAAAATGTGTAAAAAACAATTTCAGGGTAGCAACATTTTTTTTTTTAAAAATCGATAACAATACTTTATTATTAAAATAATAAAGTAAAATATGATTATGGCCACCATATTTTGGAAGAACCTTACTATGATTGAGGTTATAGTTGTCACAACCATGCTTCAACATATAATATAGTTGCACTAACTGAATGTATGTTTGTAATTTACAATTACACTTTTAATTATAATTTCGCACTCATAATCAATAATAAAATTAATTCAGACGACATTTATAACTACAAAATGATTACAAAATATTTAATGGAACTTTTCCTTCCAACTGAACCACTTCATCAGCGATCGATGCTCAGCGTGCAAGCGATTGTATCACACCAAATCGGGAACGTGGCGAATGCATTCTTTTCGAAAAATGTGCATCATTAATTGCGCTATTGTTGAAAAAACCCCTTAATGATAACGATCAAAACTACCTTCGTCGTAGCCAATGTGGTGCAGTCGATGGAAATGTTTTAGTAAATACTTCAATGAAAAAAATTGATCTTCTTGAAATTAAAAAAATAAATATTTTTGTAGGGTTGTTGCCCATTGGGTCGGGTTACTCCCCAAAATCCGTACTCGCCTGGACCTCGAGGAACCACTCAACCCGGAAACATTCTACCGCAGCCAGGAACCTGCGGAACAGGAAGTACCGATAAAATCTATGGAGGAAATAGAACAAAACTTGATGAATTCCCATGGATGGCGCTTTTGGAGTATTCTAAACGTAAGTACCGATGATATTAATGATATTTGAAAAACTGTCGGTAAACTAACCTTGGAATATTATTATTGCAAGCAAGTGTATCCTTAGAATGATAAGGAGGAACTCTGTCGCCCACCTATATCCCAATATTTCAAAAGTATCCAATTTCAAATCAAATTTATCGATCATTTCTTCTGGTACAAATACGGATCGACGGATCAAAAACTGTTATACTCGTTAAAAAAAAAATTTTATTAATTTTTCAGTGATTTTGAAGACCGAATTTTTCTTTAAAACGTTAGCAATAATAAAAACTACTCGCGTTTCAATAAGTCATACAGTCATAGCTTTTTTTGCAATATAATATTTTTAAAGTTTGGTGGAAACTTGGTCCACGATTTGGAAAATTACTAATAACTTCGAATTAAAATTTTTTTAGGAATTAGTTGATCCTGAGAGGAAAAATTTACCCCCTTTATTCGAGACTTCTAACTGTTCTCACAATGAAAGTTACCTAAAAAATTGGTTGAAAACATTGCGACGTGGTAGCTCTGAAAAGTAAAAAGTTGAAGCAGAGTTGGACAAAGGATATTTTTTGAAAGGAACATCAACGCGAATAAGAACTATTCGCTTTGTTCAGCTTAAGGATTAGTTTCCCGGCAGTACATTGTCTTAAAAATATAAAACTATTACTTAACCATGTTTCTTTTACAGCGCGAAACAATAAAGGATTTCATTGTGGCGGAGTTCTTATCAATAGCCGCTACGTACTTACAGCTGCGCATTGTTTAAAGGGAAAACCTATCCCATCGGATTGGCGTCTCAGCAGTGTTAGATTAGGCGAATGGGATACTAGCAGTCCAAAGGATTGTCAGGATGGCGATTGCTCTTCTCCACCTTTAGATGTTACCATCGAGCAGTTGATAGCACATGAAGATTATAATTCGGATCCAAGGAGTGGCCAATTGCATGATATAGCGCTTCTGCGTCTATCTCGAGACGTTCCATATTCCTTCTGGATAAAACCGATTTGTCTTCCATCAGAACCTCATCTTCGAACTGCGACCTTCGAAGGATTCAGTATGGATGTTGCGGGCTGGGGAAGCACCAAAAACGCAAGCAGAAGTAATATCAAGCTTAAAGCTCGCGTCGATGGTGTCGACCTTCGCAGGTGTAATGAAGTCTATAAGCGGTACGGGGTCAAAATTGAAAATAGTCAGGTTTGTGCGGGTGGTGTGACTGACATTGATTCGTGCCAGGGAGATTCGGGCGGTCCATTGATGGGTTTGGATAAATCGGGAGACATACCATACTTTTACCTAGCTGGAATTGTTTCTTTTGGATACAAGATATGCGGTACGACCGGAGTTCCAGGCGTTTATACGAGAGTAGGTAGTTATGTCGACTGGATTCAATCTAATATTCGACAATAATATTTTTTAATTCCATTAATTTATACATGCATTTTTTGGAAAAAGTCATGTTTTCGACGGAATTATGCCACATTTTAGTTCTAAAATAAAATAATTTCTCCGGAGAGTGTGTATAATTTCTTAATGTTTTTGTTTTTAATTAAGTACCTACATGTATCTACGTCTCCTTTTAACCGTATCACTTAAGATTTTTTGACCTTTGAGAAAGGATGAATAAATTTTCGACATAACAAAGTAAACATGAAGTCCATCCGAACTCAGTACACTCGGACAATTTATTTGATTGCTATTTATTTACATAATAAACGCAACAGCTCAAATCGGGCATAGGCCTTGAAGCAATGCTAGAGTTACTTCATTACGATTCCAACAGAACACTAGGAGGTGAAGTGGTCAGCCACACGCTCGTCTGTGATTATTATTAGGTACACATTTTCAGCTTTGTGAACTGGTAGTCCGGCACCCAATCCCCTTTCTCGAAAATTACTTGTCGACAAGCAGATTCGAACCTGGTACCAGGTGCACCGAAAGCAAATGAAAGATTCCCAAATGCGTAGTCAATTACGAGCTACTGTTTTCAATCGCTTCGGACGCAATGCTTTTCCCATCGATCGAGAACTCTTGCATACAGTGGCGTAGTAACGTTGTTTTGGGGATAACCCCCCCCCCCCCCTCTCCCTTCATCACCTCTTCATCGATGTTTGGTTTATAGGGGGAAGGATCTTGCGAGGATGTGTATATTGTCAGCGTATGCTACTAGTTGGGTGGACTTTAAAAGTAGTGCCCCATTGGTGTCGAACGGGGTTTTTCGGATGACATACTCTATAACGCCAAGTTGAAAAGCATGGGTGTCAGACCATCTCCCTCCTTTAAACTACATTCAGTTCGAAATCTAGTCGTGGAATAGTTTTGTAAGTTTAAATTTTTTCAGTGGATAAGTCGGGTGGATTCTCTTTAAGTGACTTCTTCTTTTGTGGTCAGTTGTAAGCGGAGATTTTAAATATTCTCAACCGTTGCTAAAACTAGAAATTTATATAAGACTTGAATAGTTCGCAAATAATTATCGATATTGATGAAGGATGTGGGAGTGAAAGAAAATATAATAATACTGAAATGCTACAACGCTAAGATCGAGATATTCTAGAGTCTTTCTCGTAAACGGTCGACAGTGAAGCAAGGATGTGCGAGAATTTTTCTAAAGAATCACGTCTCACAACTCAAGAACTGTTTAAGATAGAAGAATTTATACGGAAAAAAATTGTAGGGTTTCCGAATTGCTTATGATATATAACTAAAACTTGATATATGTGGGCAAGTTCTAAAAATAAGACTTTTAATAGGGGCATTATAGTACAGAGAGGGTGGCGTTAATTTTTGCACAATAGGAAACTGATCTTGTAGAGCTCCATTACTTAAAATTTTTTTCTAATTCTGATATGAATCTTCTTTCTATCTTGTATATAGTATATAACATCTACTGCATCTACTGCTACTACTGACTGTTATACTTGTAATAATAATCAATGGCGCAACAGCCCAAATCGGGCCTAGGCCTTGAAGTAATACTAGAGTTACTTCATTACTAGACCAACGGAACACTAGGAGGTAAAGTGGTCAGCCACACGCTCGTCTTAGGTACACATTTACAGCTGAGTGAACTGGTAGTCCGGCACCCAATCCCATTCTCGAAAATTACTTGTCGCCAAGCAGATTTGAACCTGGAACCAAGCGCACCGAAGGTAAATGCTCTAGCCACTGAGCACCGAAGGCAAGTGCTCTAGCCACTAAGCCACCCAGACTACATTATACTTGTAGATAATATCGTATTTCACTGGTCAAATTCAAGTTCAAATTGGTCAATATTAAAATTTTGTTGCTGACATTATATTACTTTGCCATCGAAATAATAAAGTAAAACA
Source organism: Beris chalybata (assembly GCA_949128065.1). Classification (NCBI taxonomy): domain Eukaryota; kingdom Metazoa; phylum Arthropoda; class Insecta; order Diptera; family Stratiomyidae; genus Beris; species Beris chalybata. Next base: position 133,788,733 of record OX421894.1, read on the forward strand.
TACCAATTACAATTAAATTTTATATTATACAGATATGTATTACTATTTATCGTGTTTTTTCGCAGTTGAATCATTTCGGTCTGAAGCGGATCTCGTAGTCAGTTATCATTTCCTTATGGTATTGAATATTTGTGAAGGTTGTCAAATGATCGCGTTCGCAAGTTCTACCAAGGCCAACGCTAAGGACGCCCCACAGGTGATATGTTCCAGTGTCTTGGTCCATAACGACATATCCGCCGCCACTGTCTCCTTCGCAAACAGTTTCGTCGTTAGGGGCTCCAACGCAAAATTTCTCACCAGTAATAAAAGTGTTGAAGGTCGAATCGTCTTTCAGGCATTGTTCCTTACTAAACGCCGGTAGATCAACAGCTTTCAAATCTTCACCGAATTGATTATCGACGTTAATTTTTCCCCAACCAGCTATACGTCCTACTGTTCCCGGCTTAACCTCACGGTCGCCGTATGTGAACCAACGGATACAAATCGGCTTGATGTGATCTCTGTATAATATGTGGTTGTTCAAAACTAACATTGCAATATCGTTCTCATATGATCTACTAGCGCCGCCATATCTAGAAATATAAAAAACTTTATTAAAGATAAAATAAAGAAATTTTATTGGTTGCGCCAATGAGGCTTATAAGGCGCAGGTCATTCGCGAACGAACTGAAAGGCGAAAATACTCACGTAAGGGGTATATGAATTTCCGATACGTTGAAAATTTGTGTAAATAGAGGTTCGTAGGCGTTGTAGCTTCGATAAACTTTTCCTACTGCTACTCTAAATAAACTGTTTTCTTCAGGCTTATCTCTTCTCACGTCCCAAAAGCAATGCGCCGCTGCAAAATGAAGAAAATAAATCAAATGAAAGTAACGTTCATATCGTTTAATAAGGCTTTTTTCATGTAACAATGTCCATTCAGAGCTCCCACTAGGTTCGGGTCTGATGTCTACTTAATTTTAGATATCAGATCAGATCAGATCAGATGTTCTTTTTTCGGAATACTTTGGCATAAAATGCTTTGAGTGGCTCTGGCTCGGTGCCAAGTCACTTTGCGATTCTTACCGCATTCGGATGTTCAGCTGTGCTTAAGGGGAGTAGAAAATTTTGTATTTAAAAAAAAAAAAATGTCACTCATCTTAAAGTTTATAGTCTAAAGAATGTTGTCTATAGATTTCATATTGAAATTCCAATAATTGTGTAAGTTATGGGTAATTAACCGGGATGGGACCTTCGTTAATTCTCTATATAGCACGTCATTCAAATGCGATTATCTCGAAACATACTTTTCAAAGGCGGTTCCCAAAATCTTCGGAAAACGGCTGAACCGATTACTTCCAAAATTTCACACATTATTCTTGAGTAGGTACTCCCCTTCGCTACGTAGGATTTTTTTTTTATCTTATTTACTTTTTTTTATCAAGCAAGAAAGGTCAATAATTGAGGTTAAACACTGAAAATAAAGTTCAATCGGCGGCCATTTTGCGAACAAAATTTTTTTTTCAAAAACCTCTACGTAGCGAAGGGCATCATACTTTTCATTTTCAGAATCATTTTGAAATTTTTATTTTGGATCAACCGCCTGCATGTAATGGTGGAAACCGCAGAGCGTGCGAGCGACGGGGGTTTTTTTTGTACCGACCCTGACAGCAGCGCCCGTGGTTGATGTATATTTATAAAAAAATGATTAGCGTACCTCAACATATATACTTTCGAATAAAACCAATCTGAATAAAATCGAGCAAATAGTTTTTGAGATAATAATTTCTAAAATTCACCTAATTTTTGAGCTTTCTACTCATATGAGCCCTCTTAACGGTATCCCACAGAATGGATATGATCCTATGAAGTCAGCTGCCATTTTATTACATTAATATTAGCTGTTTCCCGGATTTGAATGAGGTTGACTCTCTTCTTGTTTCTGAGTTCAATTAGGTATTGGAGGCAATTTCAAACATTTTGTGAGTAGATTTGAACTGGCTGAAGGACCATTATTGCTACCTTGCTGTCCGAGAGAATATACGTATATATTTGTTGGTTTTTGTAGTCCCGTCTGATATTTTCTCTAATGCATAGTTCCATAGCATGAGACTCGGCTTGAAAAACAGTGGACGTTATGTACATACTACAGTAGAATTTGAAATTTGGACGCACTCCATAAACTGCTGGTTCTTCATCTTGATCTGTTTTTTATCCGTCTATGTAGTTCTTAGTTATCTTTAATCATGTCAGAACTAACCAATTAACATGTTCTAAATTGGAACGACAAAACAATATACAACACGGTCCCTTAATACTTGTACCATCATGTCATTTAATTTTGTTCTCATTAAGGTAATACACCCTGTGTTCATTAAACTGATAAACATTCTGGCACTTTTATATTATGTACTAGCCGCGTACTGCGACTACGTTCGCTACGATCACGATGTTCCATCGCCCCTGTTACTCCCGTCTCTGCCGTTGCTCCATTAGTCCTGTTTCTCCATCATCTATCCCCCATCCTACATCTTCCATCCTATATCCACCAACCCTACCCTCCATCTTCCATTTTCCATCCTCTAGCCACAATCCCCATCCTCTATCCACCAACCTCGCACTTCCTCGACCATCTTTCATCCTCTATCCATCAACTAACTATCCTCCATCTACAATCCTCCATCCTCAATCCTACATTCACCATCCTCCATTCTCTATCCACCATCCTCCATTTTCTATCTACCAACCTCTATCGACCATCCACCATCCTCCATCTTTCATCCTCTATCCATCATCTAACATCCTCCATCTACAATCCCCATCCCCACCCTCCATCCTACATACACAATTCTCCATTCTTTATCCACCATCCTCTATCCACCAACCTCTATCTACCACACACAATCTTCCATTCCCAATCATCTAACATTCTCCATCTACAATCTCCATCTACCATCCTCCATACTTCATCCAATATCCTCTATCCACCATCCATAGTACAACTTTACTATTTAGTAATACGAATGCGTAACTAATACACCGAAAACAAACAAACTGCCGCTAGATCATATGAAAAAGACTCAAATGTTGAATAAACTCGCGAACCATCAAGTGTTAATTGATTTTTCTAACACATAAACCATCGCGGGCGTACCCTCAACAAACCAACAAAATATGAGTGTTTTCGGAGGCTACACCGGACAAACAGACAAACATTTTTTAATTTTTTTACAAATTTATAGATTAGCCCCTTCCACAAACCATCAAAATGGCATTTTCTTAGGGTCGCATTACTTTTAGTAGCCCATAGGCTCATAATATCTTAGGACGGTTCTGATTTAACCTCAATGTTCACTGTCTCATATTTTAAATAATTTTTTTAAATTAGGTACTTGCTCGGAATGAATGCTTTGAAATTTAATTTTTTTTTTCTTATTTTTATTCCTAGTGATGCTGCAGAAATAGCGCTGACATACATTTAGGGCACTAGTATGTATGCCATACACATCCATTACAACATATTGTTACATGTTCTCTGGCAGCCCACACGACCCAATGACATAAATTTCCAGTGAAAAGGGGCCACGTCTGAAATACTCTTCTTCTCGCTCTTTTTTCGCATGTTGTCCAACCCTCTCGAACATTCTATACACTCCGACACACCGAGTATCCGGAAAAGCTCTCGACTCAATTCATGCAGTATATAATCACAACAGAGCTTCGAGCTCAGCACAGTTTCTACTGCAGCGAGACGGTGGTTCTACGCGACAGTATTTGTAAAGTAATTTGGATTGGTAGCAGCGATCATGTAGTATATAAAATAGGACAACGTTGCCAATAATTCGATTATTGAATTCGAATAATAAATCATTGTTATTTCTATTGATTTTAAACAAATTGTGTTTTACTTGAAATTCCGGCGAACTTCTAGCTCGCAGCAACATTTTTTTGATAACTCTAATAAATTAAGGATATTTTCTTCAGCAAACTTACCTGAAATAACCAGCTTGGCACTGTAGATGGTTCCTCCGCAGATATGGTCAAATTTCCCACCACCAACCGATTTGTAAATTGCAGTATGCCACGGAACTTTTGTTATATTCACCAGGTCTCCTCCATTTATAAAAGGTGTTGCGCTAATTGTTAATCTACCACACACCGATAGACAACTAGATGGACGATAGTCCCATTCACCTGTTTCACGGCACTGTATAATTTCAGGTACGTCATAAAACGGTTTTCGATAGCCGGTTGAACAGGAAATATCAACCCGAGTATTTGGTAGAATTAGACCGGTGCATGACGTCTCCGAGTAGTCCAATTTGCATTTTGTGCTAAATGTTACACCATTGATCGCCTCCGGCGAACACACCCCTAAAGGAATAAATATAGAAAAAAACAAACATAATGCTCTTTCAAAATTTTTAAAGAAAATTATTGCAATAAATTCCTAAGACTTAACACAACTTTCAATTTAGTTGAGCTCACTTGTTATTCGTTAATGCTCTAATGCTGACATGTGCAATGAAATCGAATGTCTACGCGATAGTGGAAAAAAACACATTCGCGCTCTACGCACATCCCTTTGATGCGCGTTCAAAACCACCATCGACACGAATGTTAATGCGAATGTTTTTGGCACTGGTGGGGCTAGCAAGTATTCAGTTCGTTCCCAGCAGGAATACGAGTAATGTATTATGTACTGTATGTAATATTACATTATAGCTTATCCAAGGTTATAGAATGTATCTTTTTCGCATTCAGAAATATGTATAGAGAATCATTTCCTTCAACATTTTGGGAAAAAATTTAATTGGATGGTAATTATTTCAATCTATTGAATCGGAATGCGTCCCAAATGCATTCCTCACAACTCTTTTCGCGCTAAGGTTGTATCTTCGCACAGACGATAATGAAAACGCTACATTCGTGATCAATGCAGATCCCTTTGATGGACGTCCAAACAACTCCATCGACGCAAATGTAAGTGATTCTCGACTTGAGTTGAGAACTATCACGAATGTGCCGTTTCCACTAAAGAGAAAACAATTCTCAAATCAATTAGTAAAAAAACGGACCTCTACAGACTAAGTGTGTCCGGTCACACGTACGACGTACCTACCAGTGGCGGCTCGCCGCATAAAGCTAGTGTTCGCTTTTTTCCCAATTTTTTGCGTATATTTTCGTGAAATGTATGGCGAGCTTGTAGAAAGCTCTCATTGGTCATACAGTGTAATACAAGCTTAAAGCTCAGCCTCACTAGCTTTATGCGGCGAGCCGCTACTGGTATGGTATGATATAAGAGGTGGTGCAGCTATCATCCTCTTTTACTAGATGTTATTGTTCGTCCTTTGCACTCTCCATTTGAGTGTGAAAGACTTCTGGAACCTAAAACCATCTACTAGATTTTATAAAGTTTGCTGTGTTGCATTGCTTTCCCTTATCGATATCAGCGAGGTCATCGAGGAAATAAGCGCCGAGATTTCGTCAACTCGTTCTCGATAGGGCCGGACACTCGCATAGGACGTGGAAGATTGACTTCACTTCTGGGTCATCACAGCTATGATTGAGATCATTTGCGTCGGTTCCCAGTCCTCCAGCATGTCTATCGATCAGGCAGTGTCCTCCGAGCAATCCGATTAGTGTGCTTGCGTCTTTCTTGCTCAGGTTCGTGACATACCTACTTTTCCCGTGATCATATTCAGGCCAAAGAGTTCTTGATATTGAGCATGTAGTTAGGTTTGACCATCTATTGCCTGCAAGCTGCAAGAATAGTGAGTCGATAGACTGATTTATAGATCCGATGGGAACAGTAATGTGCTGGTCCATCACTAGTGAGTTTAGGCGGGAGTCAGCTCGAGCAAATTCATCAGCTTGCTCATTCCCCTGGATTCCACAGTGGCCTGGCACACAGCAGAGGGGAATTTCGTGTCATGTGATAGTGTTAAGAAGAACCACACTTACTTAAACATTTGGGTATCGGATAGCGCCATTGTCCATTCAGGCATTGATTATCCGTGGATCCATATAGGACATAGGTGTGCATACATCTGTAGATAATCTCCCGAAATTCACGGATAACCTCCCCATAATTTACTATGACCGAAGTATTATATGCATGAACCGCCGAAATATTTGAATCGTCGAAAATAGCTGGACATGATCTGCGATCGGTCCTGCAAGAAGGTACAAAAGATGAAATTAAATAACTTATCGAATTTGTAAACTCGGACAAACTCGGACATACTCGGGTGTTGGTATTTGATCAGTAAGATTAGGAGGAGTAACTTCATTATAAACCGGGGCTTGAGTAGTTGGAGCGGGCGTCCGATGGGTAACTACATTATAAACCGGAGGTTGGGACGTTGGAGCGGGCGTCCGTTGGGTAACAACATTATAAACCGGGGGTTGAGACGTTGGAGCGGGCGTGTGCGAACCGCAGAGTTCCACAGATTCATCTGATCCGTCAGCGCAGTCTTTTTGTCCATTGCACCTGGTTTATCCATGAACGCACGCACCATATTTACATTTAAATCCATTCGCTGGACACACCTCAAGCGAGCAAAGCTCCACCGTTTCATCGGAACCATTGCTGCAGTCCTGTTTTCCGTCGCAAATCTGCTCGGTTGAAATACACTCACCATCTCGGCATTGGAAATTGCGGACGCTGAAAAATGGACAAATGTTGAAGAATTTGGATTAGTTCTTTCTCTTACCAAAAATTCTGTAAAATTCAAATATTTACGGACAAAATCCCCTTTTTTTGTTTTTCGCAACTTCCAAGGGATCGCAGTTTTCCTCGTCTGAATTGTCAGCACATTCCTTGATGCCGTTACATTTTGCGTTGAAGCTAACACAAGCACCGTAGTTGCATTTGATCATATATGGCGGACAAATTAGTCCTGCGCAGAGTTCTTGCGTTTCGTCCGATGAATCATTGCACGACACAACACCGTTGCATCGATCTTCACTGTTTATACATTGGCCATTTTTACATTTCCATTGAAATATGTCGCATTTCGTCTGAGCATTCGATCCTAGAAAAAAGGATAAAGGGTCTTCAAGATTTTAAAAAAGTATAGTTTTCGTCATTCAGGCATTCGTTACAAATATTGGGGACTTCCATAGGATAAAGCTGTTTTTTCGTGAAAATGAATGCTTTTTTAAAAGAAATTTGTAATTTTGTAAATACCACATCATTGAAAGTATTATCCTTCGCTAGAGGATGTGTATGTACCAGTGGCAGCTCGCCGCAAAAAGTTAGTGAGGCTGAGCTTTAAGCTTGTGTTACGTTACACTGTTCGCTTTTTTCCCAGTTTTTTGCATATATTTTCGTGAAATGTATGGCGAGGTTGTAGAAAGCTCTCATTGATCATACAGTGTAACACAAGCTTAAAGCTCAGCCTCAATAGCTTTTTGCGGCGAGCCGCCGCTGGTATGTAGTTTCTCCCATTTGTCTGGCAACATGCGATTAAGAAAACCATCTCGAAAGAAAGTCTATTCTATGGATTTTATGCACGAATTAAGCCATTTTTTGGCGTCTTCAAACACATGGAAGTTCTGCTCAGTCAGGTTATGAGTCATCGATTGGAACCAGTTTTAATTGGAAGAAACAATTGACATGGCCTCATACATACCAAGCACAATCGGTAATACGTATTAAACTGTTCTCGGTATTAAGTTAATACGGTTGCCGGTTATACCGCCTAAGCGTACTAAGTTAATCCACTTTGCTTTAAACGTCATATTTTTTGTTGACATGCAGGTAAATGTCTCGGATAAACTGTATGGACTGAGCTACGCGTAGTTTACCTTTATTGCATGTATCGAAACTATAAAACTCTACAGAAATACCAATACTGTTTCAATGATTTTGAACATGATGTATATTACACATAGACTTAAATTTCTGTAAAGATATATTGATTTCCGATGACTTTCCCAAACAATTGAGTGCAAATACCTGCTACAAATTGAAGGGCGCCATCTGTGAAGATTCTAAAATGGAGAAAGCTTGGTGTTGCCATAACGCCATTTCAACTATGCACGGTTTAATTTAGTCTAGTTCTAGTTCACATGCGGAACTGGACTAACTTAATAACACATGTTTACACCGCTTCTTAACACTTTACGTGCCACACTTTTTGTCAAAAATTTTTACAACGCTATTTAAATGGTCAAAATTTCTGTGCCGGTCACCGGTGACCCCCATGGCATTCAATGTGTTAATACGGCTTTACTCTTAATACGGAATAAGCTAATACTGGTGCATACGAGGCCAATGCTGATTTAGCGTTGTGGTTATAGTTGCCACAAACATGTTACAACATGTAACATAGTTGTAATAACTGAATGAATGTTTGCAATAACTATAGTTCTATAGCAAAAAATGTACAACTTAGTTACTAGAACTATCGTTATGTTCTTAGGAAACATACAATGTTTCTCTCAATTTAAAATTATGGTTGTGGAGACCTAGGTGTGATTCACGCAACCTTCTTCTTCAGTAGAACAGTAACGCCAATCATAAACATCATGTGATATGGTTCCTAGAAGTATATAATGAAAATATTAAAATTACTAGAGATATGAATTTTCAAAGAGGACTCGGATACCATTTTTCAGCAAACTTTAACATACTTTCACATACAATAACTAACAAAAAAAAAATAAAAAATTAGATAAAAACAAAAAATTGAATTTAAATTATTTTTTTTCACTAGTTCTTCAAGTACATACAAAAATGTTAAAAGTATCGGAGATGGTAATGCAACAACTTTGGCGATTCTTGATGGAATGACCCAAAAATTAACTTATGTACATGATTGTACTCACCGTATCTTAACAAACTCCAATGTCGCACTGATCATATTCATGCTTATCATAATCATAGTATGGTTATGGCAAACATAATATGTCAAGCAACACGATTGTACTGACCATCTCTAATCAATTGTTATAGTTACACTGATCATTCAAAGTTATGTCAATTATAGTATAGTCGTGACAATCATATCTAAAATCTTACCTCACATGATTGCACACACCATATATGGTATGGTTGTGGAAATCATTTTATCAAATTGCATGGTTGCACTGATCACAGAATATTGTTGTCGTGATTATAATGTACTGTTACATCATGTAACGATTGATTGATTGGTACAACAATATAAAATTTCAGAACGGATAATGAACAGTTTTATTTAGAAAATTAATGCTTAATAAAAAAAAAAAGTTTAATGCTTAATAAAATTAACAACCGTGTATCTGACCACTTCACCTCCTAGTGTTCCGTTGGTCTCGTAATGAAGTAACTCTAGCATTACTTCAAGGCCTAGGCCCGATTTCAGCTGTTGCGCCATTGATTATTATTATTATGCAATAATAGAATAGAATAGAATAATAGAATTTGGATTTTTTTTTCGAATTATATGCTATGACTAGGACCATCATAGATATGATCTATGGAAACATATCTGTTTTACAATAGTTGCAATAATAGTTAGAATAAATTTACTATAGTCAATGCAACCTTGGAATGAACATAGTTTTTCTTTGTGGCCTTTTGATCAATAAATATATGTATGTATGTATGTATGTATGTATGTAGTTTTTCTTTCAGTTTTAATATGTGAAAAAAATCTTAAGATGCTGGCTTTCTTTACAAAACCCAGAAGTACCCATATGCGCACAAACAATTGCCAAGATCAGAACATTTTAATCGCTTTCCTCTTTATTCACGGCGTATGTGGCATGCTGGAGAACATGTTGATTTCTTCAAATCTTGGTTAATCTTGCTTCCAATGATAACACAGAACACAAAAGTGTTTTGTCCTTCGGAATTTTTGTTTTTGAACTTTTGCGAGTAACAACTTAAATTGATTTGCAGATTTGTTTTTTTAATTATTGTTATGAAGGTTGACTTACCTTTTAAAGAAATTACTAAAATATAAAAGCAACAGAAATACAATTTCCAATTTGTCAATAGCTCGCTCATAGTGGACTTTCCCATTAGTAAATGAACCGTGACGAACTTGATGTCGTACTTGATTCTGCGACAAAATCACGAACTGACCACTTCAAAAACAAGCACTTTAAGATGTTCGGATCGGACTAGAATATCTTTTGACCCTTTTTTAACCGCAATTGCACTCAATGAGAATCAAAAACTTTAAGGGAATCAATCGTGGAATTATGCATGTCAACAAACTAGTCTTTACACGGAGGCTGCAGGTTATCGCGGGTCTTAACTCTAATGATAAACGGATTAACACTCTTAAGACACTAAAAGTGCAACTGAAGACAGCGGAGTACAGAACTTGGTAAGAAACTTGGTTTTTGTCGGACTGGTTTCTCTGTGATGAAGAGAGACTTAATATATAAAATTAGCTTCTGAATGCCGCGGAATTGAAAATTTTAAGACAGCACTCAGAGCTTTCTTAGTTATGTTTACTTATTATATTGATTGTATTGTTACCTTTAATAAAATAATTAACCAAGAGCCAATTTCCAAATTATCGGCTAATCGTTAATTGCACCGGTTCGCGCTACCCAGTGTAGGAACTTACAATGCAAATTGGAAGGGCTTATTTTGGGGTTCTTAAAGTGGGCATCGTTTTTGTGATACTGATTTTATAATTTTTTTTTACAATCCAAAATTCATTTTGTATAATTGCGTATAAGTTTCAAATTTATAATTAGATCACTCAAGTTTAAAAAAAAAACAACCATGATAATTTTTGTCTTCAAATTTGTCTTATCCACTGTCCCGTAGGTGCATTATATAAGAAGAAGCTATTGCTCTTGAAGCCAAATGATTGTGGGGAAGAGAGAACCGGTATCACAATGTCTCACGTATATTAACTTCTTTTTCAAGGTACCTACACCCTTCTTTCTTATAAAACCAGATCTATGAGTCCGGGTTCAATCTCTCAAGAAGGCTTGAGCCTTCATCGGGAAGTACATTGACTCTGAGTTTCACCACATCAAGATTAGTAGAAGTCCAGGAATGAAGCTCATCAAACCCTTGCATCAATCCAGCGTAATCTTAAACCATGCGTCTCGAAAACCATAGTTTGTTCCTTAAGAATATCTACATATATGAACCAATATACATTCTTTTTGTAGTAGATTAGGTTGGAGCCAGTGTTTAATTGGGATAACCCAAAGGTTAAATTTCAATGAAAATAAGAATCAAGTTATCATCTTTGTACTGAGTAGCTAAGGTTGTGGTTCTCTTAGCTTGGAAATATCTTGCCAACGCTTGCGATCGATCGATCAGTTTGCTTCAGACCTAGTCGATGGGTAGATCGGTTAAAATATCCTTAGCTTAGTTTTTTTTTATGAAGAAAAATACCTTTTTTTTTAAGAGAGTTTTAAAGTTAACGTGGATTTTGAGTTTAAATTCGGTGTTGAAGGTTGTAATATTCAATCTTATCTTAACGATGAGTTCTCAGCCAATGGGGTTTTTATTGACCGCTTTCCTTCTAAGTTTGACCAGTGCACGTAAGTTTTGTGACTATAGTAATCACAGAAAGAACAAGAAAAATAGTTTAATAAAAATGCCTAAGAAGTATTACCCTCTCACTGATGATACTTTTAAAACTAGAAGCATTATCTTCTATGAGACTCATAAGCACTCCTACCCAATAGAACCTAACGCCAACGACCCCATTCAAAAAACTACTTGTGTGGTGTGGAATCTGGAGTGCATATTAGGCTTCAGTGAACTGTGTAAATAACATTAACCAAACTCGGCGCTGAAAAAAATAAAAACTGAGGACAGTTAAGAAAAAACTTAATTAATGAAAGTGTCGACATATCTTAATATCAAAATATTTAGAATGTTAAATCTTTTTCACGTTTGTTTTGTTAGATTAATTTTAACAAATTGTTTTATTAGAAGTAAACTTTTCAACCTAAACTATTTGTTCTGATGTGATTTGAAAAATAGTGAGCTTCGATAAAATTACCGCATTAATAATAATAAATTACGTAAAAACAACCTGCATTTGCATTCCGCCATTTTTTGTCTATTTCTTTGTGATTGTAGTGGTGGTAGAGTGCAGGTTTTTCTCCTATTTTTTTACTCCCGAAGGGAGTTAAGGTGGTTAGATATGTTTCCAGCAAAATATATAGCAAAATTCAAGATGTCTACACGACCTTTTGTACATATATAAATGGCCTTAAATTGATATATTTATTTCTATTTCTGTGACAAATTTAACTTTAAAAACCTACCTTGTCTCAATTAATGTTTTATTTCGATTTTGTCTGCAACCCAGAGTTTGACCCAACAAAGGAATGTATGTGATAAATGTGGCAGTGGCGTGAGCATTCTACACTCCAACAAAAAAACGGTCCACAGTCTGGGGGCAACTTTTTTTTTTCTTTTTTGGGTAGTAGTTCGAGACGCGTTTAATGCTGAGAAGCGATGTAGGTTACTATGCAACAGACAACCTAAAAAATAATCTGCCTATATAAAGAGCTCGCAGAAGTAAAATAGCTCGATATAGTGTGCATCTACATATATGTACTAATTTTCAACTTTCTAGCATAGACTGTGTCTGAGATATAAAAAACCACCCCTCACCCCCGTATCTTGCTACCCTTATCAAACATTTTATTTCTCCAGGAATTCCTGATATTGGCTCTATATAATCCTAAATTTGTAGCTTTCTATTCATTACGGTTTTTGAGAAATAAAATCAAAATATTTTCTTTTCTACCCCCCTCCCCCCCAAATATAAAAATAATATAAAAATTTTTTTTTTTTAAATTGCTGTCCTCCCATTTTCGTGCTCTACCTCCCTCCTCCAAAAAATTGAATTTCCTCTTGTAATCGAAAATTTTATTTTCCTGGTGTAATTGGTTCCGAAAATATTGTAATACATAGTTTTTCCAAAGTGTAGTTACACGCCACTACACCAGGGGGTTTTGGGGGTTCAAACCCCCCCCCCCCATTGGCCTATTTTCATAGGGAAGTGAGAACCTTTTTTTTTTTTTTTTAGGTCATTACATTTAGTATGGGGGAACATGATAAAAAAAACCCCCCCATCATACATTGCTGAGCACGGGCCTGCTCTACACCCCTTACCCACTTGTTTAATAGTGAAGTATTACTAAGGACAACAACAAAGTTTCAATCTTCTGACATAAATTGTTCAGAAGGTATCGATTCTACAATATTTCAATCCCGGTTCAAATTCACTCATTGTTTTCATCCCCACTTCAACACTCCTCAACCCCTATCACACATTTTTTTGCAAATGTGTCCACTATTATAGTAGTACATAAGTTTCAAGTTTCAGTCTCCTAGAGTAAGTGGTTCTTAACATCTAGAAACTAAAAGTTTTCGTCTAAAACGCCGGCCTCTTCTCCTCGTCATACCTCCAGCCCTCCAAAAGATACAAGTTGTTCACCCAATCTACCCACCATAAAAATTTAATGGTAATATCTCAACGGGTTTGGGAGCTACACGCCTTCAAACGATTTTGCGTACGGCGTGCAGACGGATATTTTTTTTCTTTTTGGGGTTTTACTAGTTCTAAAAGGTGTAAATACAAAAATTCAATGTAGAAAATTGTTTTTAAGTTTCAGGCTAATCACAATATATTATTGTTAATTATTTAAAAATAATAAAGTTAAATTATTTTAAATTTATCCTTATTTTAAATGATAATTGAATACCAAGCATTATAAAGAGTAGATTTACACCGGGACGTAAAAACCTCGCAATAAAATATATCGATGTAAAATTTAGATACAGACATAAGAGTAGATCTGTTTATTTTTATGCAAAAATCTAATCAATATCGAGACTAATTTTACATAACTTACTATATACTCAATTTTAAACATGCAGTTACAAATTCACTACATCGATACAATTACTCATTAAATAGTGTAATTGATATATTATACTTATACGTTATTTAGATGTAATTTTACACAATTTTACTCTCGAAATGGTGTAATTCTAAGTAGAACATTTTAAATTACAAAACCAGTTAAATAATAATGATGTAAAGTGATGTGCTAACAATATTTAAATTTACCGCTTTTTTTAGCACTATTAGAACGAATGGTATTGTGTTATATTCAAATTCGTAAAGGGCCAAATAAAGTAGGACTTATAGGGATTCCTCAACCTTTTTGTGATGCTGTTAAGTTATTTACAAAGGGACAACCTTATCATTTAATATCAAATTATGTTTCTTATTATCTTTCTCCGGTATTTTCGCTTTTTTATCTTTGAGGTTATGAATACATATGTATGCCTTTTTTAGTAAAATTATATATCGTTGTTTTAATTAAGGATTTGATTTATGCTGAAACGTTTTTGAGTTTTTACTCAAATTTGAGCTGGAAAAATCATCATGGCATAAATTAATTATGTATGTTGTACTAACCGCTGCTAGGCTCGCTATGCTCACGTTGTTCCATCGCCCCTGTTACTCCCGTTTATCCATTGGTCCTGTTTCTCTCGTTGATAAATTACTCCCTTTTCGAGTACACTTTCTCAGCTCAAGGAACTGGAGATATTAATTCCATTTTTCATTTTTTTTTTATAATTTTTCACTTTGAATTTTTCATTTTTCTCCATCCCCGATCCTCTATCCTCCATCCACCATCCTCCATTCTCTATCCACTATCGATAGTCCAACTTTACCATTTAGCATTAGGAACGCGAAATTAATACACCGAAAACGATCAAAGTTCCGCTAAATCATATGAAAAACACTCAAATGTTGAAATAACTCGCGAACCACTAATTTCGGAAATGTATAATTATGTTCCCGACCTGTCCGGTAGTCTCGAGAATGTCCATGGAAAATTTGGGAGGGAACGGGTCACAGGTGTAGATTTCAATCGAGCCCGACCAAAAAACTGACTTATTTTTATATATTAGATAGTCCCAAAACCAAATGATTTGAGCAATAAGTGATCACTGGCATTTAAAAATATTCCAAACTTTTTAAAATAGTCAACTTAATTTCGTACAATAATAACAATCACTGGCACAGTGTTGATTTACAATATGATAATAATATCTAATATATGATTTTTTGTCAATACCACTTGTTCTGATGAGATTTATGACTACATATGTATATAACATGATTCTATTAACAATTTTAAATTTTAATATTTTCTAGAACTTATCTTTTCAACTGAATCTAACGTACCAGCGATCAATACTCAAAATCTTGGCGAGTGTACCACTCCAAATCAGGGACGGGGACAATGCATTCGTGTTCTGAGCTGTACGTCGATATTTGCACTATTGGAGCGCAATATCCCTAGTGATAACGATATAAACAATCTGCGTCAAAGTCAATGTGGCACCAGAAAGGGACACATTTTGGTAAATTCTTTATTATAATGTGTTTTCTTGTTTTAATTAAAAGGATAATTTACTATAGGTTTGTTGCCCGGTTCAGATCACTCCACAACAGCCAAATAGAACTGAATCTGGAAACATTCTGCCGCAGCCAGGAATATGTGGGACAGGCAATACCGATCGGATCTACGGAGGAAATAGCACAAAAATTACTGAATTTCCATGGATGGTGCTTTTGGGATATTCTAAAGGTAAGGTGATGGAGTGACCGTCTATAAAATTATATTTTTCGATGTCTGTCAGGCAACTTACTTAACTAGAATTATTATTGGAAGAAAGTGCGCCATTAGAGTGACAGGGTGCGGCACTCTCTTCCATCTGTATTCAAACTATTAGAAAAAATTTCAAATTTTAATATAATTTCCATGAATTGAACTACAAAGTTATCGCTTACTTCTTCTGACGTAAATAGGTCGGATAGCTCAGCTCAAATCCGGGCCGACGGATCAAAAAAGACTAATTTAATATTAAATATTATTTAATATACGGCTGGAAATTGATCAGCTGTCGATGCCTGAGCTGAGAAGAAACTTCATTTTCAAAGGTATGCTCAATCCCGAAAATCTGAGCATCGATAAAACATACTCGAGATTTCGCTTTGGCTAAATCTTGTAGTGAATCGGATGTAGACACAATCTTTTAAAATACGTTGAAACTTAAAGTTCCAGAACTATACGTTTCTAAAGACTACCTTAGAAAAATGAGACAGAAACAAAGTAGTCTGTTCAGTCTGTTTTTATTAAACGTGAACTAGAGTCTGTGAACAGTAACGAATTCATTAAGGTTAGAAACGACTAGCCAAAATTGGTTGCGGTTGTTGCAACAGAGGCCTCGTATACACCGGTATTAACATAGTCAGTATTAGCAGTAAAGCTGTATTAAGAAGCGGTGTAAACGTGTGGTATTAAGTTAGTCCAGTTCGGCATGTGAACCAGAACTAGACTAAATTAAACCGAGCAGAGTTAAAATGGCATTATGGCAACACTAAGCCTTCACTATTTCAGCATTTTCACAGATGGCGCCCTGCGTTTATTTCAATTTGTAGCACTCAAAAGTCTAGAAAAGTCGGCGGAAATCATACAGTTTATCCAAGGTACTTACCAATAACATTATGCCGAAAACAGTTTAAAACGTGTTAAAGATTGCGGAATATACGAGGCCAGTGTTCCGATTGTTAGTGCGATTATAATAATAATACCTAATAGTCTTCTCTATGGAGTTTAGTGGTATTGTGTTTTACTTGAAATACCGGTGAATCGCAACAATACGTCATATGACTTTAAAATATAAAACTTTTATTTAACCTTGTCTTTTTTACAACATTACAGGATATCATTGTAGCGGAGTTCTCATCAATAGCCGCTACGTACTAACGGCAGCAAAATGTTTAGCAGGTGACCCACCGTATTTGGTCCGATTAGGCGAATGGGATACTTCTAGTCTAAAGGATTGTGAAGACGGCGATTGCTCACCTCTACCCATAGATATAACGATCGAACAGTGGATAAAACACGAGAATTGGAGTCCAAGTGGTGACCAATCGAATGATATAGCGCTTCTGCGTCTTTCTCAAGAGGTCCCATATTCCGACTGGATAAAGCCGATTTGCCTTCCGGTAGCGTCACATCTTCGAGCTGCGACCTTCGATGGATTCGATATGGATATTGGGGGATGGAGACAAGTCGAAAACGACAGTCGAAGTAGAATTAAGGTTAAAACTCGCGTCAATGGTGTCGACCATTCTAAGTGTAACGATGACTATAAACGTGACAATGTCACCATTCAAGATAGTCAGATTTGTGCTAGTGGCACTGATGCATGCCGAATTGATTCAAGTTCACCATTGATGGGTTTGGATAAATCCGGACACGTACCATACTTTTACCTGGCCGGAATCTCTTCGTTTGGATCTAAGTCATGCGCTGAGAGGAACCTTCCGTTCATTAATACGAGAGTAGGTAGTTATATTGACTGGATTCAAAACAATATTCGGCCATAATATATCTTTTTTTTATTAAATTGATTTAATGATAAAAAAAAATTTTAAAATAAATAAAGATTCCAACAGGATTGAGGCTCATAAAGTAATTTTAATTCAGAAATAAAATTATAAAAGGATCAGCCAAACTGCCACCAGTGTACTATTTTCTTAACATTTATTTTTACAATTAAGTGTTTATTTATTAGATTTTCATTTCCTACTTGATCGCTGTTATCCATGACAACCACTTAAAAAATTCACTTTCGCGTAGACCGTTGTTTCACTCTCGCAGTAAGAAAACTTATCTCCCGGCTCTGCGGCATTTATATAGTGCATGTGCTGAGTCGAAAAATTTCCACATATTCATTTGTTTGTACGGAACATGGAATAAGTACCTATATTACATGCGAGAAGTGTCTAGAGCATACGAGAAGTAAACCTACACAGTAAAAATTATCTGTAAATTTCCGAATACCTTGCTTCGTCTACGTCTACGTCTATGTTGACGTTACAGCATAGCTTTGCTATTATAACAGTTTATCAATCAATCTATCAATCAATCAATCAATATTTATTAGTTTATCCACTTATGTTTAACATCTTATAATTTATGATTTAGAGAACAGATAATAGTATTATAACAGTTAAGAAAAAGCTTAGCTAAACATCAAAATGACTAAGCTGATGCTTATTTGACACTTCATAAATCAAAAATTTAATTAAATTCAACAGAATAATTGCAATTCTTTTACGTTCGCTAAGATTGATTGATCAGGTCAGCTGTAGTAAAAATAGTCAAGACACGAACCGAAAAGAAATTGAGACACAGCTTTGCTACGTCTGACGACATTAACTGTTATAACTAGGCCTAGACATAAACGAAGCAAGGTATTCGAAAACGTTATTAAATATAATTAAATTATCATTATATCAGAGGTAAAATTACGTTATTGATGTATAAACGCAATTCCCATTATGTCATTAAGTTTTTTACATGAACTACTATGTAAAATTACATAAAGATAAAAATTACAATAACTCGTAAGGAAAACTACATTTCCAAACATGGATAAATAAAATTATTTCATGTAAAATATACAATAAAATGTCTGAAATAGCAGTCAGTGCCTACTGCAATAAAATTTTACATCTAGGCATGCTTAAGTAAAGGGAAATGACACCATTTTGTGTTGATTTATCAGTTCTTGTACGGATATTGCTGAATAAACGTCGAGATTAACTTTTCTTATAATAAGTAGGTAATAACTGCGTGATTTGGTTAAATAATATTATATTATATATCATATTATATCATCTTATTTATAACGAAAATGCTTATTTTTTTAATTTCATCGTTTTTTTTATATATTTGATAAATAAAATAATTTCTTTGGATATAAAACCACGTTTTTGTTTATGTGCAATAAATTACCTTTTTTATTTATTACAAGCCCCATTTTTCTGTTTAAGTATTTATAAAAAAAAAACCATATTAAAAACATAGTGCTTAGTTCGTGGAATTGCTCGTTCCGATAAACCTTTTTATTAGAATATAATTCTAAAACTATCGATTTAAATTAAATATTAAGTAAATTAATTTACAAATTGTAATGTAGTTTTAAATAGGGCTACCTGTACAATATACCCTTTAACTTGTAAAGTTACATATTTTATAAATTACTTCAATGAAGGTTATTTTAACCACCAAATTGTAATATTACATATGCCATGTGACTTATGATTACTATCAGGCATGTGATTTTAAAAGCCATGTATGTATTTATTACATTTCTCAATTTTATTTTTACAGTGAAAGTGTAAGTGATTTTGGGAGATGTAAATTTATAATATCTCTTGTTAGCAATTAGTTGTCAACATACAATGTTGCCTTATAATCCATTCGTTTTCAAGATATAACGTTTTAAGTAAGTAAGAGTACCGGTCAAAAACATTTTTCTTAACTACCCTGTATCTCCACTGATATTGAAAATCTACCCACCAATGTTGAACAATTTTTTTTCTCCAAATATGTCAGGGAATTGCCAAACACTCTGTATATAAATAATCAACCGATTCTAAATTAATTTTAGTTTTATAGTACGACTACTACAATAGACTCGGGACGGCAACACTCAATTCATCGCAGGAACAATCAACATCAAGTAATACGCACATATTCACCACACAGCATACGCACACATTCGCCATACAACGTGTGCACCTGTTAAACACAGCGTGGGAATCAGTTCTAAGAAGTGTACTATAAATAGTGCGGCCGGTTCTTCTTAGAACTCAGATGATATCAAGCACTTTAGGGTCTTGTATCGTCGTAAGACTCCAAGCACTTTAGGGTCTTGTATCGTCGTACAACTCCAAGCACTTTAGGGTCTTGCGTTTCTATATTAACATTGTATCTACAAACAATAAATAATTATACAGTGCAACCCGGTTATAACGTACCTTGAGGGGACCACAAAAGTTTATAGTTATATCCGATAGTACGTTATAGCCAACATAAGAACCTTTCACATTTGTGAATGGGGATTGAAAAGAGGTACGTTATAACCGAAGGTACGTTATAAAAGTGCACTTTATAAGCGGGTTGCATTGTATACTTGTAATAGTTTGCAAATACCAGATAGACGGAAAATAAAGCAACTAGGCAACAATTTGTTAATCACCTAACAGTTATACGTACTTAGAAATCCATGCATACTAGGCTTACGCTGTGAAAACACAAAATTTAAACAAAAATGAAGTTTTATTAATTATTATTTTATATTAAATTTATTGCACAAAGCAAAAAATTGATCTGCACTCTCAATAATATTTCTAAGAAAATTATTATCTCCTGTATGTCTTGACTGTCGCGTGGAGAAGAAATAATGATTTTTTTAACAGAGAATATTTTTGAGAATTCGCAAATGATACCGTTCTATATTTCTACGTAGAATTAATTATTCAAGAGCTTATCAATCGTATGTTATAAAAAAAATAATGACTCAAAGAAAGCTAAACAGTATCAACACGAGCCCAAAGTTATGTTTTCAGTAAGAAGGAGAATCATCGCTTTGAAATATTAAGAATTATGTTTTTGTTTCTAGATTAAGTAAAAGATAAAAATCGCTATAAAACTAGAAAAAATCTGTAATCAGTTTTCAGTTTATTTGGGTGGACCGGCGGATCCACTCTGCAGAAAAAAAATTATACAATACAAATTAATTAAGTTTTGACCGATAATCGCTTGCAGTTTTAGTTTTAACAGTATTATAACTATGAAGTCCATAGTATCAGCTTTACTGGTGTTCGCTGTCGTTATTCGTTTAAACAGTGCAAGTAAGTTTTGTGATTAGCCTTAGTAACAGATGTGTTAAAAAAAGCACCTAAAAAACGTAAACGTCTGACCAGTGTTGCTCCCCTTTACAATATGTCAGAAGTAGGTAAGTAGGTAGGTAGGTACGCGTGGCTGTCCATGAGAGCACGGGACGTCAGAAGTAGAACGGGATCAAAAAGCGTAGTTGGTTTCAAAGCTTCGCAGTTGATCTCAAAATTTTCCGTAAAAGGAGTGAAATAGACTTTTTTGTTAATCCATTGATAAAGCTTTATTGAAAGATATGATTTCTGTTCAACTATTTGTTTTGTGAATAATAAGAAGATTGAAGGAGATTTTCTTTATACAAGGTAGTTTGCTTAAATGGCACTCGATTAAATAGAACCTCAGTGCTGGCAGTTTTGGGTGGATTAAACTTTTTCGGAAGAAATTGCAACTCTGAAAATGTTTTTTTCACGTTTCGTGACTAGTAAACACGAAAAGGCAAAAAAAAAAAAATCATAATAGTATACACTTAGAGATCATTTAATATTCAGTGAGTCAGTAGTATGCATATCCTTTTCTTATATACTGTTACGACACTCTTCAAAAGGTGTCGTTGGGCGTAATAAGAAGAGTAAACACTGGCGTGAAGAAAAGGTGTAAGACGACTAGATCGTAAAAGGAGGTGATGTCCTTTTTCGGAAGAAGTTGATGTTCTTGTGTTTTTTCGGTATAGGTAAAAAAGGATTTGATTGTGTAAATTAAAGCAATAAAACCAAGGCGAATAGAATTTAACATATCTGTTTTTATTTTACGATAAAAATAAGTTTTCAGCAATACATGCTTCATGACTGGTTAATCAAGCAGAAATTTATAAAAATCAATTTAATAAAATTGTAACTTCATGAATATTAAACAGAAACAATTTAAAGGGTTAAGACGAAAGAAAAAGACGTCATCATGAATTTTTCCTGGAAAGACGTTTTAATTCATTTACGTAAAAATTTGTATACCTGTATATGGTATTATGGTAACTTTTAATTTTATTCTGGTATTTTTTATTTATAAAAATAATGATTTTTAAAACAGCAGTTTTAAATAGCCAATTGCCGAGAACTCCTATTAAAAAAAGTGTTTTGCGGTGACCACGATAACTCTGGATAGGTACCTAATCTCAAATAAAAAAACTAAAAAGATTTCAGCAGTATAATTATTATCTAGAACTTAATCGGAGAAATGCGCAAAATATTAATGTTTATCAAAATTGAAAATACAAGGTTTTCCGGTAAATACTGTTAAATTTATTTTGAGTGTTTATCAAAATGTTGGCTTCTCAAAAAAAAAATCGATAACACTTTTGGCCTTCAATTTGTTATAAAATAGAAAATATTCATCGGCGAAAAAAACAAACATTCGGTTAATCGCTAAAAAATATTATAAAGCTTGTGTAAAAATGTCACGCTTATCGGTTTTGCCGTTTCCGAGAAATCTTAGTCGACGACTTTAGAAACACAGTTCTGAGAAAAAAACGTTCAAAGTTTTAAGAACACTTTCAAACGTCATGGAGCGTCATTTCTTTTAAAAAATTAATTCGTTGACATCTTTGATTGTATAAAAAAATCAACAAAGTTGTCTAAAATTTTAGTTGAATTGTCAGTGGCAAAAACATTACTTAGTTAAGTATAGGTAGTACTGTGTTCAGCGAAACGAAAACGAACGAAAAAGGCTCATTCGAAGTAGAGTGAAATATACTATACACTTCGCTACTAGATGTTAGTGAAATAGAAGCGCGCGAAAATTGAAAAAAATTAAAATATTGTTCAGAAATTACAATTCCTGCACACAACACAACAAAACATAACTCACGAACTGTTGAAAAAAAATGGAAAAAAAAGAAAGATTAAAATTAACTGAGCCGAGCGCCATTTATTAGTGACTACAAAAATGTCCATTCCGTCCATGAACACAGTACTGAAAAACGAACGAAATATTTCGTCGCGAAAAATTAACGAAATTTTAATTTTTTTTAAAATGGACTTTGGCAGCTCATTTTGTTTCTCTCGGAACACAGTACTAGGCCTTAAGATGAAAAAAAAAAACGGTCCCCAGCCCGGAAGGAACTACTTCCTTTCAAGTTCGGATTGAATGTAAGGTCCGTCCCCAGCCCTACTAGTTCCTTTCAAGTTCGGATCACCAACTACTTTCAAACAAACGAACTAGGACCGGAAGTCACTGCGAACTAGTTCGTTCATTTCACTTCTGGGAGCGATCTTCCGAACTAGTTCGTTCACGAACTACACAAGCCTAGCTTTAACGGTTAATATCATTAATATATGGGTGATAGAAATAAAATTTGGAGTAAAAAGCGGCGTACGAAGGTAGTGATGAAAAACTTTAGATTACGAGAACTCATGAATTAAACCAATTACGCTAGAAAAATAAAAATCAGTACGTACACACACAATTCTAATTAATTGAAGTTTGATTAAAGTACAATTTTTAAAGGGGACTGTGGGGGTAAGAATCTGTTCTTAAAAATATCGTATCAAATCTCAAGAACGGCTTAAGATAGATATTTAAAATTTTTGTCGTTATCGTTTTTAGTCCCTAGTAGAAAAAAAATTGTGTAGGTGCGGGTGTAGGAGGTGAGGGTGAGGGAGGATGAAAATGAAAAATGTTCTTCGCGAAATCGTTTGAATGCTCCTAGCTCCCAAACCCTTTAAGCTATTCAATTAAAAAATAAATTATGAAAAGATTGGGTTGACCCCTTGATGTGACCATATTTTGAAGAATGGGTATGTGTTCGGGGGGAGATGGGGGAAGCGTTTTAAACCGAAAATTTTGGTTTCTAGATCTCAGCAACCGCAAATGCTAGGAGGCTGAAATTACAAATTTGACTTATTTGCAAAAAAAAATTACCATTATGAGTGAAGGGGTGAAGAGTGGGGGAAAAATAATGCTTTCGAAACGCCAAAAAGCCGAGATCGGTACATTCTACACGAAAAGAAAAAAATGAATCACATTAGGTGCAAAATGAGAACATTTCCTACCGTTTTAGCGCCACGCTTAAATTGTCTTGACGTATTCATAATATGCTTAATTTAAGAATGGCTACAAAAACATGTTTTGTTGAGTCGCCGCTGGCTGGTAACACCAATCTCGTTAACATTTCTGTGGATCCACTCGATCCTCGAAAAATGTCATTCGAGTATCGTGTGGATCCACAGAAAGTGCCGACAACCCTGCCACCGAAAAGAAACGTAGAGGAGGAGACGGTGCAAATGGCGGACATCGAAGTGTAGCGCAGATCGCTGTCGAGTTTTTCGGGTTAAGTGTCGTGGTGAAAATAAGTCGAACGGCGAAAAGCTTACCTAATTGAAAGCGGCTGGTTTAGAACCGTACCGGAATAGGCGTCATCTTCTGCCATTTTCCTTTTCGTTTTAATTGCAGCAATCGATGGAAGAAAAAAACTTTAAAACAGGCTTAGTTAAAAACCACCGCCAAATTATTGAGCATCTTGAAAATTCATCAAATAAAACTAAAAGAAATTATAATAAAATTAATTATAACGAGAACCTGACCTCGGAGCGCTCTATGCATCGGACGGTTCGTTTTGTTTACGGTTTTTCTCTTTGCCGTTTGCCCTTTTAATTTTTTTTGCAGCGACTCGAGAGTTGATCGTTGACTTTGCAGCTGTCAAGTAATACACGATTTAGTTTCGTATAGTTCGCGTTAACAAACTACCGTAAAACATTTCTCGTGGTTAGATTTTTCAAAATGTTTGCTTAATCAAACGTAGTCGTGCTCGTAACGCTTTTCAGTAAAACACCGCATAAGTTCGTACTCGTTGTGCAAAGTTAAACCAAAAACTAAATTGGTGAATTTTTTTTTGTTTCAATTTTTTTCTGTGCTGAACGGATTTTGCGTTTAATCCTCGTCTTTTCGGTGCAAATATTAACATAAGAATCGCTTAGTTGCGGGCTAATGAATTGTGGAAAAAGGTTCGAATAGGAAGAACACGGCAAACGGTAGACGTCTGGCGTGAAAGTTATTTTTTGTAATTGACAACACCTTCCCTGCGACGATTGAGTGGTCATTTTGCCGTAAAATCCGAAGAACGTGGGTGGCCAGAGCCACCGAAGAATTTTGAAGGCATCGGATTGCAAACGCTGTTGGTTCGGGTTCAAAAGCTGCAACACTTCGCGTATCAATTAAATGTGACACGAGAAGCCATCTTCATACTTGTGACAGCCATGTGAAAGATCTGGAAGATAGGAAAAGGGGTTCCAATGAACCGAATGAAAAACAAGTTTCAAAGTGAATGGAAATGTTTTGTGAATGTTTTCGCGAATCGAGCAATTAACTAAAATTTCGTTTTGAGTTAAATACACGCGTCGTGCCCGTTAATCGTCCCGGGTGTGACAAGAAACGTCGGCCGTACGAAAATTCAATCTTGTCCGAATGTCGCGAAGAAGAATATCTGCCGCCCGACGAATTTCTACAAGAAAAGAAGAGAAATAGGAAATTAGAAGAAAAGAAGTAGGAAACTTGAAGAAAGGAAATAGGGAATTTGAAGAAAGGAAAGATGAAAATTTGAAGTAGAGAAGTAGGAAATTTGAAGATAGGAAATAGGGAATTTGAAGAAAGGAAAGATGAAAATTTGAAGTAGAGAAGTAGGAAATTGAAGTAAAGAAGTAGGAAATTTGAAGATAGGAAATAGGGAATTTGAAGAAAGGAAAGATGAAAATTTGAAGTAGAGAGATAGGAAATTTGAAGATAGGAGGAATTAGGACGAGAGAGAACCAAACGGATGAAATAAACAAATGGGGTGAGTTTTGATTTTGTTTCTTTTTTTTTATTATATTATATTATATTTTGCATGATTTCCTTTTTTCTTTTTTTTTGGGTTTTCTTTTCCAGCAATTTTGTATGGTCGTTTTTTTTTTTTAGTGATAATAATCTCCTTAATGATGATTAACGGCTAGAAAGAGCCATTTATAGTGAACCCGAGCGTTTAGCTCCTTAGCCCCGAACCTCAATAAGGGGCCACGACGCGAAATGTTCTAGAGGACAGTCGTGGCTGAGGTAGGGTGGGCAGAGCAGGGCGCTACTTACACCTAAGCGCCCTGACAAATCGCGAAGTCGCGCAACTCCACCGCTTCTTGGTCTTTCACGACCTATTGGGAAGATAGTCCCAATTTTAATCACCCTGGAGTAAGCCGACACGAAATTTTGTTGTCTAGGCCTAGGGTTTATGGTCTGAAGTCAGAACAAGAACCACCCCACACTGCCGTAGCTAGTCCCGGCCGCCAGCAAGCGTGTCGCTTCCGTTCTACTTCAGCCACCAATTCGGACGTAGGCGGAATTGGCCCATTCTGTCCCGAACCATTCCTATCCTTCAATTATTTTGACTTTTCTAAGTCAAAATAATTCTTCCAAGGCCTCAAACACAACAAATGGCGCCCAACGTGGGGCTAGCCACCGCTACGCTTAGTGCACAAAGCGTAGCTCATCAACACGTGCGAGTCAGAAAAATTCCGTACAAAAAAGTTGGTGAGCAAAAGGACAAAAAACTTAGTCGTTTTGCGACAGAATTTTCGCCTGAACGGCAATCAAAGTCCAAGTGTACAAGCTTTTCAGATTTTCAACAGCAGAACATTTCATCGAACCTGTATGGAGGCAATATGGAACGATCCTATTGACGAACCGTTTTGGCAACCTTTAGGCGCCAATTCGGTTCCATAGGAAAGGGAAATATTGTCTGCATACGAGATTGATGTGATGCAAGTTGGATAAACGTATTCTTTCTGATTCTTTCCACTTTTGTTTTGCAAGTACCCTTTTGAGTGCTGGGCATGCCCTGTCTTGGCGGGCGTGTCGTCAGACAATTGGGAAAAATACTTGTAAAATATTGGTGAGTTAGATGATAGGAAATTTCGTCGAAAATTTGTTAAGTACCTTATTTCCTTATCCATCCTTTTAGAGTTCCTTTGTAACGTAGAATATTTTTTGTGAAATAACGTAGAGTTTTTTTGAATACTTAAATTTTTTTTTATAAATCTTTTGACGATAAATTTTTAACTTGGATTTTTTTTTTTTGCGCTTTATTTTGATTTTTTTTCTTGATTGCTATTTTTCCCCATTTTTTTTTGTTGAAATTTTATCGCGTTCCGGATTTTCCCGATGGAGCGAGGAAGATCAAGATCGGCTTCGCGATTTGTTCTGCATAGAGGGGAGGGGAAAGGTTGCGACAACGTGAGGGTTCATTTTGTTCTAAATTCAAATACACTCACATACATTAACATACACACAATCATTTATTCTTGGGTTCAAGTTTCATTCTATCGTTCATTCGTTATATTTTTTTTTAGACATACAACCATTTTCGCATTCCATCGTTCATTCAATTTTGTGATAGCGTTCATTCATTCGTTTCGGGTTTGGATATATACATTCCTTCTGACGATCACACGGTCTAAATGCGTTCAAACATTCATTCATATTTTTTTTTGAATTCCTTTACCCCGCATATAGTCAGGAATATATTCTTCATTCATTCGTTTTTTTTGTACTCGAACATCCAAAATTCATTCGATTATAGCTAAACTACGCACTCAATCAAACACAGTCGAAAACACAGTAGATTCATAGACACGCAGATATATAATTTTTTTCACTAGTCGTCCACCTCATTGCGCAACATTCATTCATTTCATCCCTCGGTCATTAAACTTAATTCAATTGCTCCATTAGTAATAATATACACAACTTACATTCATTAGCATTCTATCGAACCATTGTACCAATTATTCGATCACAACAACCACATTTACATCTGATCACTCGTTCTCTCAACCAATCACTCGTTCATTCACCTGTCTGCTATGCCACTGCCAAGGTCGCCTTTAAGGCGGAATGAGGAAGATATATGTACGATGTGCCAACATGTCGTGGGGGGCGAAGATGAAGCGCGGACGAAATGTGGGCACACTTTCCACCTGCATTGTGTGGAGGAGTGGGTGCTGAGCCACAAAACGTGTCCCAATTGTCGCCAGGCACTGGAGCCGCAGGACTATTGGACCGTTAGGGGCGTGGAGGGCGCCACAGCGAGAACCGGAGCCGTGACACGCAGCAGAGCGAAGTCAGCGGCCGGCGGACTTTCACCAAGGCGGTTAAATCTTGATTTTCCGCTGGAAACGGTCGGCGGTGGGGTCTTTTACGCCCCTGACGGTTCAATTGGCCAAGAGCAGGGGGTGAACCAGCTCGTAAATCCAATCCCACAATCACCGGAAAGGGTAGTAGGCGAACGACCACGCTGGTCCGATATCCGTGACACAGGTATCCCAGCTACGACGAATCCAGCGCCAGGGCGTACACGTTCGCCAGTGGTACGAACTGAGCTGGGAGTAGATCAGCTGATAGAGT
The DNA here is from genome assembly GCA_949128065.1 of Beris chalybata. NCBI lineage: Eukaryota > Metazoa > Arthropoda > Insecta > Diptera > Stratiomyidae > Beris > Beris chalybata. The sequence goes on from OX421894.1 coordinate 133,816,837, forward strand.
TGATGAGACGGGTTTTTCGGGAAGAGCAGGCGTCTCAGAGACCGGTGGGGGCCCATTATTCGGCAGCAGAGGGAGACTCGCGTGCTGGGAGGGCAGATCAGCGGACCGGAGCGGCCGCGTTGGTCAGCGATCGCGTTAGCCACGGCCCTAATCATCGTGTAAGAAATTCCTACAGCCCATTGAGGCATTGGCGTTTGCGTTTTAACGGGGATAGCCAACTCCTACGTGCAGAGGAGCTGATTTTTCGGGCCGAGACTCTCGCGATGAGCGACTTGCGCGGCAATTTAGATCTGCTGACGCAGGGCTTCCATCTGCTGCTGGATGGTAGGCCCAACAAGTGGTATTGGTTGTGGCGTCGGTCCAATAACAACTCGTCTTGGGATACTCTGAAGGTAGCATTCTTGCAGGTCTGGGGAGAGCGCAGCACGGATTGGGAGCTACGGAAGCAGATGCTTGGTAGACGACAAGCGCCACACGAGCCCTTCATGTCCTACGAACAAGACATGACGGAGCTTCGTTCACTGCTGAACGCTCCCATGATTGAGTCCGAATTCGTGGCTCTGGTGCGCGGAAATCTGGTGGGCAGCACACAGCAACAGTTGTGCTTCCACTCTGTACACACTATGGACGAGTTACGTCGGCTTGTAGTGCAGGTGGAAGACACGCGAAAAGCCACCAGACCATCCCCGTGGAACCAGGCCAGAGTCCACGAGATACATGAGCCAATCGTGGAAGAACATCAGGATACGACTTCTTCCGTCGATTTGGCCGGACTATCGAACCCCTGGATCTGCTGGAATTGCAGGAAAGAAGGTCACGGCTATCGTGAGTGTGCGGAGCCTGCGAAAGGCATCTTCTGCTATGGATGTGGTCGGGCTGACGTTCTAAAGCCCAACTGCGTCCATTGCAAGGCGGGAAACGGCCGAAGGGACGGAAGGACAGCGGGTCCCTCCCGTCCGAACACTGCATCCCGACAGCAGTAGGAAAATCTGTTCACCACTCCAATTCCACGTCCCAATTTCAATTAGACAGCCCAAATGAAACAACTTTACCCAAATTTTCAACCCCTAACAATACCCTTCCAAATTTTAATACCCTTCCTACAACATTCTCTGAACCCAATTCCCATCCTTTTAACGTAAAAGCATCCAAACCCATTTCATCGACGATCAACACTCCGCACGTCAAATTATTAACGAGACCAAGCGATAAGACGGAGCCGGCTGTTTCCCGGCCTGAAGAAGTCCTTATCGCAAAAGAACATCCAAGACGACATTCCCACCATCCTCTCAAGCCATACCACCTTCGGCTAAAGGAATATATGGAGGCTCGAGAGCGAATTTTTGCGCCTACTTCAATCGCAAGTGGTGATCAGGTATCATCACTAACGAGTGGATCCGGTCGCAGTAAATCAATCTTGCGCCTTCGTACATTCTGGAGGATGGTGCGTGAAAAAAAGAAAGCGATCCTCTCTACCATCATTACCAATCCGTTGGACATACGTCCGTACGCCATGGTATCCTTGTACGGAGTGGACGTTGAAGGACTCCTCGATAGTGGGGCGAGCATCAGTTGCCTGGGGGCAAACGCTTTACAACGTCTCCATGATGCACAGGTGAATTATCGACCGGTCTGTCAAGAGGTGAAGACCGCTGATGGTGCTGCACAGAAAGTTTTGGGCACGGTAAACACCGATATTACTTTTCGTGGTATTACCAAACCCATTACCTTGTATATAGTGCCGAGCCTGTCGCAGAAATTGTACCTAGGGGTAGATTTCTGGCGATCATTCCAACTAGCTCCCAGCATTATCAGCGCGGTCGATACTCCCGATACTGCATCGCAACTGATAGCTCCGGATGCCCACCATTTAACGCCCACAGATGTAAAGAGGTTGGAAATGGTAAAGTCCAAATTTCCATCATACGAAGTATACGGACTCGGTGTGACCAACGTCGAACAACACAGTATAGACGTTGGTGATGCAAGTCCCATCAAACAGCGACATTATCCTGTGTCTCCTGCGATCCAAAAACTCTTATATGACGAGATCGATCGCATGAGGGCACTTGGCGTTATAGAGACCAGCCAGAGTGCATGGAGCTCGCCTGTGGTTCTCGTGAGGAAGCCAGGCAAGGTCAGGTTATGTTTGGACTCGCGCAAAGTCAATAGTGTGACGAAGAAGGATGCTTATCCATTACCACACATTGATGGTATCTTAAGTCGTTTGCCGCGAGCCAATTTTATTACTAGCCTGGACCTCAAAGACGCCTTTTGGCAGATTCCTCTCGAGAACAAATCCAGGGAGTATACAGCGTTTACCATTCCTGGCCGGCCTCTATATCACTACACTCGCATGCCTTTTGGGTTATGCAACGCGCCGCAAAGGATGTGTCGTTTGATGGACAAAGTCATCCTACCCGAGCTGAAGGAGCAGGTATTCGTATATTTGGACGATCTGCTGTTAATTTCTGAGGATTTCGATTCACATCTGGTTTTATTGGCAGAAGTCGCAGAATGTTTGCGAAAGGCTGGCCTGACCATTAACGTCAACAAGAGCAAGTTTTGTCTGAAAGAGGTGAAATACCTCGGTTACATCGTTGGAGAAGGAGGCTTGAAAACTGATCCCAACAAAGTTTCAGCCATCGTCGATTACCCTTCGCCTAAGTCCGCACGTCAAGTTCGACGCTTTCTTGGTATGGCAGGCTGGTATCGACGATTCGTTCCCAACTTTGCTGCGACTGTTTCACCGATTTCAGACACTCTAAAGAAGTCCAACCAGTTTGCTTGGACTACAGAGGCACAAACTTCCTTCCTATTAGTGAAAGACTTGTTGACGAGAGCCCCCTTATTAATCAATCCTGATTTTAAGAGGTCTTTCGTAATCCAGTGCGACGCCAGTAAATCAGGGGTGGGTAGCGTTCTCTTTCAGGAAAACGACGACGGATCGGAATCTCCAGTGGCGTATATGTCACAGAAGCTCACTTCCGCTCAACGCAACTACAGCGTAACCGAACTCGAGTGTTATGCAGCTGTGTTGAGCGTGAAAAAATTTCGAGCCTATGTAGAAGGGACTGCGTTCAAAATCATTACGGACCACGCAAGTCTCAAATGGCTCATGTCGCAGAAAGACCTACAAGGACGGTTGGCAAGATGGAGTTTAAAACTCCAAGGTTACGACTTCACAATCGAGCACCGAAGAGGGAGCCTGAACGTTGTACCCGACGCTCTCTCTCGTGTATACGAAGAGGGATTAAACGCGCTGATCGATGTGGCACCGATGGTGGATATGGACTCTCCAGAATTCTCTGGCAAAGAATATAAAGAGTTAGTGTCCACCGTCGATGCGAACGCCGATCGGCTTCCTGACGTATGCGTGAGGGATGGTTTCGTGTATAAGCGCACAGAGCCTCACAACGGTGACCCGATTGCTGAAGACAGGGCCTGGAAATTATGGATTCCATCGAGCCTTACGTCAGCTGCGATCGCTCAGGCGCACGAGGCAGACACCACGGTCCATGGTGGTTATGCCAAAACGCTAGAGCGAGTCAGGCGATTTTTGTACTGGCCCGGAATGGCTACACAAGTACGCACCTACGTTCTGGCGTGCGACACTTGCAAAGAGACAAAGTCCCCGAACAGACCTCTACGAGCGCCTATGGGAGAACCGTTCCAGACTGATCAGCCATTCCAACATCTGTACATCGACGTACTTGGACCATATCCACGTACCAAACGGGGTAAGATCGCTATCTTGATCGTCTTGGATCATTTTACCAAATTTCCCCTGTTACATCCTTTGGGGCGGATCACTGCTGAAGAGATCACAAACTACTTGGAGGGGCAGGTCTTCCATACGTTTGGAACACCTGAGACAATCCTCTCCGATAACGGCTCTCAATTTAGGTCGAATGTGTTTAACACCATGCTGAACAAATACGGAGTTAAACACCTGTACACCCCGAGCTACTCACCGCAAGCGAATGCTTCGGAGCGTGTCAATCAGTCCATCCTGGCCGGAATTCGAGCATTCATCACTGATGACCAAACACGATGGGATGAGAGTCTAAGCAAAATTGGATGTGCTCTTCGTAGCTCACTCCACCAAGCCACTGGATTTTCTCCTTATCAGGTTTTGTTTGGGAATCACATGATGTTGCACGGGAAGGACTACGAACTGCTGAAGCATTTGCGAGCGTTGGGAGAGTCAAATGTACAGCTTCGACCTCGAGAGGGAATTCCTATCGTGAGACAACTGGCGCAGACGAAAATAAGGGTCGCACATGAGGACAGCAGCAGGCGTTATAATCTGCGTGCTGCTAAAACACAATTTTGTGTAGGACAGGAGGTATTCCGTAGAAACTTTTCCTTGTCCACAGCCGCGCAGAATTATAATGCCAAGCTGGCGAAGAAGTTCCTCAAGTGCAGAATTCGTCGTGTGCTAGGCAACTCACGATATGAATTGGAGGATCTAGGAGGCAAACGTCTGGGGACTTACCACTCCAAGGATCTGAGGCAGTGATCCGAGGGAGCACACCGATTGCCCGGCACTCAGTCGTGCGCATGAGACCGACCAAAAGCGACGACTTTCTTTAGTCGGTTCGGCGCTGGGAAACCAACGGCGAGCCGCCTATGTTGTTGAGTCGCCGCTGGCTGGTAACACCAATCTCGTTAACATTTCTGTGGATCCACTCGATCCTCGAAAAATGTCATTCGAGTATCGTGTGGATCCACAGAAAGTGCCGACAACCCTGCCACCGAAAAGAAACGTAGAGGAGGAGACGGTGCAAATGGCGGACATCGAAGTGTAGCGCAGATCGCTGTCGAGTTTTTCGGGTTAAGTGTCGTGGTGAAAATAAGTCGAACGGCGAAAAGCTTACCTAATTGAAAGCGGCTGGTTTAGAACCGTACCGGAATAGGCGTCATCTTCTGCCATTTTCCTTTTCGTTTTAATTGCAGCAATCGATGGAAGAAAAAAACTTTAAAACAGGCTTAGTTAAAAACCACCGCCAAATTATTGAGCATCTTGAAAATTCATCAAATAAAACTAAAAGAAATTATAATAAAATTAATTATAACGAGAACCTGACCTCGGAGCGCTCTATGCATCGGACGGTTCGTTTTGTTTACGGTTTTTCTCTTTGCCGTTTGCCCTTTTAATTTTTTTTGCAGCGACTCGAGAGTTGATCGTTGACTTTGCAGCTGTCAAGTAATACACGATTTAGTTTCGTATAGTTCGCGTTAACAAACTACCGTAAAACATTTCTCGTGGTTAGATTTTTCAAAATGTTTGCTTAATCAAACGTAGTCGTGCTCGTAACGCTTTTCAGTAAAACACCGCATAAGTTCGTACTCGTTGTGCAAAGTTAAACCAAAAACTAAATTGGTGAATTTTTTTTTGTTTCAATTTTTTTCTGTGCTGAACGGATTTTGCGTTTAATCCTCGTCTTTTCGGTGCAAATATTAACATAAGAATCGCTTAGTTGCGGGCTAATGAATTGTGGAAAAAGGTTCGAATAGGAAGAACACGGCAAACGGTAGACGTCTGGCGTGAAAGTTATTTTTTGTAATTGACAACACCTTCCCTGCGACGATTGAGTGGTCATTTTGCCGTAAAATCCGAAGAACGTGGGTGGCCAGAGCCACCGAAGAATTTTGAAGGCATCGGATTGCAAACGCTGTTGGTTCGGGTTCAAAAGCTGCAACACTTCGCGTATCAATTAAATGTGACACGAGAAGCCATCTTCATACTTGTGACAGCCATGTGAAAGATCTGGAAGATAGGAAAAGGGGTTCCAATGAACCGAATGAAAAACAAGTTTCAAAGTGAATGGAAATGTTTTGTGAATGTTTTCGCGAATCGAGCAATTAACTAAAATTTCGTTTTGAGTTAAATACACGCGTCGTGCCCGTTAATCGTCCCGGGTGTGACAAGAAACGTCGGCCGTACGAAAATTCAATCTTGTCCGAATGTCGCGAAGAAGAATATCTGCCGCCCGACGAATTTCTACAAGAAAAGAAGAGAAATAGGAAATTAGAAGAAAAGAAGTAGGAAACTTGAAGAAAGGAAATAGGGAATTTGAAGAAAGGAAAGATGAAAATTTGAAGTAGAGAAGTAGGAAATTTGAAGATAGGAAATAGGGAATTTGAAGAAAGGAAAGATGAAAATTTGAAGTAGAGAAGTAGGAAATTGAAGTAAAGAAGTAGGAAATTTGAAGATAGGAAATAGGGAATTTGAAGAAAGGAAAGATGAAAATTTGAAGTAGAGAGATAGGAAATTTGAAGATAGGAGGAATTAGGACGAGAGAGAACCAAACGGATGAAATAAACAAATGGGGTGAGTTTTGATTTTGTTTCTTTTTTTTTATTATATTATATTATATTTTGCATGATTTCCTTTTTTCTTTTTTTTTGGGTTTTCTTTTCCAGCAATTTTGTATGGTCGTTTTTTTTTTTTAGTGATAATAATCTCCTTAATGATGATTAACGGCTAGAAAGAGCCATTTATAGTGAACCCGAGCGTTTAGCTCCTTAGCCCCGAACCTCAATAAGGGGCCACGACGCGAAATGTTCTAGAGGACAGTCGTGGCTGAGGTAGGGTGGGCAGAGCAGGGCGCTACTTACACCTAAGCGCCCTGACAAATCGCGAAGTCGCGCAACTCCACCGCTTCTTGGTCTTTCACGACCTATTGGGAAGATAGTCCCAATTTTAATCACCCTGGAGTAAGCCGACACGAAATTTTGTTGTCTAGGCCTAGGGTTTATGGTCTGAAGTCAGAACAAGAACCACCCCACACTGCCGTAGCTAGTCCCGGCCGCCAGCAAGCGTGTCGCTTCCGTTCTACTTCAGCCACCAATTCGGACGTAGGCGGAATTGGCCCATTCTGTCCCGAACCATTCCTATCCTTCAATTATTTTGACTTTTCTAAGTCAAAATAATTCTTCCAAGGCCTCAAACACAACAGTTTTTAAGAAAACAAAATTTGATTCCAGTAAATCATTCACTTGAATCAAGAACTTCATTTTCTTGTATCTCCAAACATTTTTTTTTTTTTAAATCAACCCTTTATTTCTTGGTATTATCTACATATAAATATATGTAAAGGGTTTTCCAATAGGGACTTGACAACTTTGAATTCAATTTGTGAACGCACCCTTTCACTAATCATCGAACTGTCACTGTCAATTTATTCAGTAAACTTAACATTCTTATCATGGTAAAGTACACGAAGGAACAACGTCTGCAAATTATAAAAATTTACTACAGAAATTCGGAGTCGGTGACCGCTACTTTAAGAGCGTTAACTCCGATTTTCGGTCGTAATTCTCGCCCTAGTAGACAGGCAGTAACAAGTTTAGTGCAAAAATTTGAGTCTACATATTCGTTGTGTGATGTTGCCGTGCCAGTGAGACAACGGGTTGGTCGAAGTGTCGAAAATATCGCTGCCGTTGAAACGTCCGTAGCAAATGATCCAAATCAGTCAATTCCACGGCGTTCTCAAGAGCAAGAGCATCGCCCAGACCACGTTATGGCAAATTTTGTGTAAGGATCTTGGTTTACACCCATACAAGATCAAGCTGACTCAAGAATTGAAGCCGATGGACCATTTGAAGCGACGTACGTTCTCCGATTGGGCTCTGGAAAAGATGCGCCAAGATGATCAATTTCATCGCAAAATCATCTTCAGTGACGAAGCTCATTTTTGGCTCAGTGGGTTCGTCAATAAGCAAAATATGCGTTATTGGTCTGGTGAAAATCCACATGTGCTTCATGAAAGACCACTTCATCCACAAAAAATAACTGTTTGGTGCGGTTTGCATGCCGGCGGCGTCATAGGGCCATATTTTTTCGTCGACGATAATGATCGTCACGTTACTGTGAATGGTAATCGTTATCGCGCCATAATTACCGATTATTTTTGGCCCGACGATAATGATCGTCACGTTACTGTGAATGGTAATCGTTATCGCGCCATAATTACCGATTATTTTTGGCCCGAATTGGAAGATATGGACTTGGACAACATGTGGTTTCAACAGGACGGTGCCACAAGCCACACAGCACACGTTACAATCGATTTATTGAAGAGTAAGTTTGATGAGCGTGTTATCTCAAGAAATGGACCAGTCGATTGGCCGCCTCGTTCGTGCGATTTAACGCCTCTGGACTTTTTTCTTTGGGGCCACGTCAAGTCGTTGGTCTATGCCAACAAGCCGACGACGTTGGAAGAGCTCAGAGCCAACATTGAACACGAAATAGCAGCCGTTTCGGCCGAAATGTGTGGCCGAGTCATCGAAAATTGGGTCCAACGAATCGACCGCTGCAAACGTGCCCGCGGTGGCCATATGAACGAAGTCAAGTTCCATTCATAAATGTTTTGATTGTACTTCAACCCGATAATAAAGTTTTTGAAATATCTCAAATGGGTTGCATTTTATTTTGAAAAAAAGTTGTCAAGTCCTTATTGGAAAACCCATATCCGTACCATAACCATACGCTCATATAGCTGAGTGATGCTGGGTTTCCATATGCGACAATTTTGTCCGACAGAAATTTGTCACGATAAAAATGTGTCACACTCTTCAGTCTAGAGTTTCCATTTGTGACATTACTTGTGTCACACCTTTGCTTAAATTGGTTGTCAAAAAAGTGAAATGGCTGGAAAAATAACGAAACAGCAAAAAAATAAAAAAAAAAATGTTAAAATTGCTTCTATTAGTGAAAATAAGAATAAATTCGAAGCGACAGTGCTGGGTATCGAAGATATTTCGCACTAATGAAGGAACGTTAAAGACGTTGAACTGAAATTTTCGAGAAACCCTTGCACTGAAATTTTTGTCACAGAAGAAAAGTCGGAGTATCTCCGACTAGCGACATGCGACTAAATTTGTCACAGATTTGTAATCTGTTTGGATAACTGATCTGTCACACATATTGTCACAGAAAATTGTCGCATATGGAAACCCAGCTTGATGGTAGTTCGGCACCCAATGCCATTCTCGATAATTACTTGTCGCCAAGCAGATTCGAACCTGGTACCAGATGCTCCGAATTCAAGTGCTCTAGTCACTAAGCCACAAATTATCTACATTGAATTGTCAATGTATTCCTACGAAAATCAAGAAGAAAATATTTTTAATTTTAGTAACTCTTCTAAATTGGGTATTGGGTATAGAATATATTTTCTAAATTTAAGTATATTTCTTGCTAGAACAAGAAAGTTTATTCTTGACGAGTAGGTTACAAATATAAATTTGTTTTACGAACAAAAGTTCTTATTTTTCGAAAAAGGAAAGATTCTTAGTTCAAGAATAATTATCTTGTTTTAAATAGATTAAACTGAACGAGAGATTTTTGTTATTGAAAGAAGAAATATATTCTTATATCAGGATTTTCTTGGCTTGCGAAGTGCATTATCTAGATTTAAGAATGCGATTTCTTTCCGTGAAAATTTATATCTCATAAGCAGTTAATGCCAAAAAATTGAAACTTAATGAGTAGTTATCTGTAGGTACACTAGGAGAATAGATCGGAATCAAATTTTTGAGTGGGGGTAGTGTCGTGCGGGCGTGAAATTTTTTTGGGACACGATATTTCACGAACCAATTGCACTAGAAAAATAAAATTTGGCTTGTGAGTAAAGGCCGATTAATGGAGTCTGTTGAAAGTGAAGTTTTTTAAGGGGGCGATGGAGCATGAACGTGGAGAAGAAAAGAATTTTTCTAAAAATTCACGTCTAATATCTCAAGAACAGTGAAAGATAAATTCTTGTTCACCAAACGTAGGGCTAATAGACCCCTGGCAGAAACAAAAAAGTTCTGATTTTTTTTATCTCGAGAACCTATTATGACATTAAGCTGAGATTTGGTATTTAGATACAGCTATAGCAGTAGCATGTTGGAAATTTTGTATAGGGGTAGTATGGTACGGGGGTGGTGAGTGTTTTTCCTAACTATAGAACGGCTTATGATAGAAAGTTGAAACGGTGTGTATATGCATATAAACTAGTGAAGAAATCCTGATGAAAAAAAAATTTTAATATCCATTGTCGTTCGAGGGGGAAGGGTAAAAATATTATCAGTGAAAATTGAATGCATATGTTTTCATGATTTTTATTATATCTACTAGGTCTTAAAAAAATTTGAATTTATTTTTATTCTACGGATCCCGGGGTGAATCTGATTCTTATTAAATTGGCTAAGAACATGTGTCGCAATTTTTTCGAAATTTAGTCCCCAAACAAATTTATTTTAAATATTTTTATCTCAAGAACAAAATTAATATTCCAAGAAACCTCATAATCTCGAAATAACTGAAGATACTCCGACTTTGACCGCGTCTCGGAGTACGACCAAATTACATAATTCATGTAACCGCTTCCCGAACTTTGACCCGAAAAATAATAATGGCTAATTTTTTATGTAGAATCGAATGTTCGAACGAAGTGCGAGGTTTTTCAATGGAAATGTAAAAATGGCCAATGTATAAACAGGGAAGATCTATGCAACGGTGTTGTCTCATGCAGTGATTCATCGGACGAAACGCATCAACTCTGCGCGAGACAAACTTGTCCGCCGTATATGACCAAATGTGCCTACGGTGCGTGTGTTAACTTCAATGCCAAATGTAACGGGATCAAGGACTGTGCTGACAATTCGGACGAGGAAAACTGCGATCCCGTGGAAGTTCCGATAAAAAGAAAAAGAGGATTTTGCTCGTAAATACCTGAACTTGATAATATTTTAGACGATAAAAAGAAATAATAAAAATGCTTTATTCTCTGTCGGCCATATTTTTAGCGTTCGCGATTTTCGGTGCCGAAGAGGCGAGTGTATTCGAAACGAGCAGTTATGCGACGGAAAACAGGACTGCAGCAATGGTTCCGATGAAACGGAGGAGCTTTGTTCTCTTGAGGTGTGTCCAACGGATAAATTTCAATGCAAATATGGTGCGTGCGTTCCTGGCAGAGCCACGTGTAATGGACTAAAAGACTGCGCTGACGGATCTGATGAAACTGTAGAGCTCTGCGGCCCGCCAGAGTCAGCTCCAAGTACACAAGGGCTGGTTGATGATGCAGTTACTCCTCGCATAGTACCACCCAAGTAAGTCCGAATCAAAAAGAATGAGATAGAGTGGAAGCGGACCGTATTCGAAAAGCAGCGTTATTTGTTTTCTCAGTCGACTACTATACTCTAAAAACATTAAACTGTAAATGCAAAAAAATCTCATACACTTTGCAATAAAAGTCAAATTGTTTATTCGGTAAACGTTTCCACCGAGTTCGTCGAGCAAATTTTTTCGTGGCGTGTTATGAAGTAAAGCAAAATGTTGAAATTGGGAGCGTGTTAAGGCTCCATGTGCTCGTTAAATGCAATTTTGATGATTTATGACGTGTTTTCTTACCAATATTTCACGTTAATGGCAACAAAAAAACAAAATAAAATTACACCACTTTATTAGCTGGTATGTAAACTATGTCGCCCATAGAGAAAAAATTCAAAACTGTATTTGGAAAAAATGCTATTAGAACAACAACCTTTGAACATTTTTTAAAATGCGTAAATTCGAATTTTTTAAACGCATATTAGCTATTTCCTGAATAATTAACTTATCATTTTGATTAATATAGTGCTAGAAAAGATCTTAAAAAAGGTCCTCCATAGATCAAATTTGAAAAAATTTTCATTTTTGTTAATAATATATGAAGTCAAACTGAAGCAATTTTTCACGATTTTCATGGCAAGAATTACATAAGAAGACCACACACAGGGTATTTAAGAAAGGTGTATTGGACCGGTACCCTCACTCACTTAAAACGTTATATCTTGAAAATGAATAATCACAAGGCAAAATGTTATAACTCGCTTTTTAGGGAATCGAATTTCCTTTCATTTGATGTAACAGTCTAAATTGTAACTGCACCCAATCTTGAGAAATTTATGTACTCGAAAACACAGATGTTTGCTACGTCAACCCTTAAAATTCAGTGACTGTGTAGGCGCTGAAACTCGATACGGTTTTTTCTATGGAGCTTATATGGGCGCTTCCTCTCAATCTCATACCCTGTGGTCCGAATATACAAATTCAATAAGTTTTTGAAATTTATCTTCTGTTTTAAACTCTTGCAGAACCGATAGCAGATCATGTCAAGTTATTTTAAACGATCCAAATATTTGGGCGGTTGATTTGATAAATACTTCACATATAATCAATAATGGGGATATTATCAGCGAACATCACCAGATCGAATACAGATGTATGGAGCCTTATTTTTTATATGGATCCTATTTTACTCGCAATTATTGTAAGGATGGGACATGGCTTTATCCGATATCCAAATGTTCAAGTAAGTATTGTTATCGTTCTACAAGAATAGGCAAAATTATTAAAAATAATAGTAATAGGGTAAAATAACCGGGATCGGGCACCCGTGAGATTTTTTTAGTTCTAATAATAATAATCCATGGCGCAACAGCTTAAATCGGGCCTAGTCTATCTTAACTTCATTACTAGACCAAGACTTACTTTTATCTTAGTGTATAGATACCTACCCATTATATAAAAAAATATTGTTTTGTATTCGTCGTAATGTATTACGCTTTTTCTATTTTGATATCACAATTTTAACTAATAATAATATATAAAATAAATTTTAATGAAGGAACCGTGCACAGTTTCGGGCCCCTGTATAATAGAAAATAATTGCAATGTTGTTTAAGTTAAACGTCGGGTATAATAATGCTATTTTTTATTAAAAGAAACAATTATAGGGATAGTATTTAATTATTTTTTTTAAAACCGTAGTCTTGCGATTTAATATTGTCAAAGATTTGATTTTTAGTCGAGATCGTGTCATTTATAGCGATACTGTAATTTGCGAAAGGCTTAAGTGTTCGGAGCGGATCCTGAATTTTTAACTTTATCATTTTTTTTTAACAAAACTACAAAACTATATGTTAAAACTATCTCAAAATGCCTCCGAAAACTTGATGTGTCATCTTCAAATATTCTAGAATGATAAGTTCAATCAAATGACCGACAGGAGATGTCAAAATTATAGTACCGCAGAAAAATGGTCTCCACGGTTTCAACACCATCTATTGGTCTCTGAACGAACTGTCAAATCGTGGCAGAATTAAGCCATGAACGGCTAGAAGAACTTGCACATATTACATGTTAAAAGACCAACTGGGTAATAATTAATGCGTATAAAAAGTCAACTAAATCTAAAATTTATTGAAGTATGGAAGGAGGAATTTAATGTAATAATTTCATTAAAACATTTAATTATTTATTTATTTTTATTTTAGTATTTATAGTCGTTTTTCCTTTATTAATTTAGTGGGGTGTCCGCCCGAGGTAATCAATGGCGTAACATTTAGCAGAAAATGCACTTTGGACAACTCGGAGGCGCCATGTAACGGCCGAATTCAACCAAATACTCGGGTTGATATTTCCTGTTCAACCGGCTATCGAAAACCGTATCAGGACGTACCTGAAACTATAAACTGCCTTGAGACAGGTGAATGGGACTATCATCCAACTAGCTGTGAACCAGTGTGTGGGAAATTAACTGATAGTGTAACACCTTCTATAACTGGAGAAGACACGGTCAATATAAAAGAAGTTCCCTGGCATGCTGCAATTTACAAATCGGTTGGTCGTGGGAAATTCGACCAAATCTGCGGAGGAACCATTTACAGTGCCAAGCTGGTTATTTCCGGTAAGTTAAAAATGAATTTTTTAGAGAACATCAATCCGGACAGATGTTCTGGACAATAAAACTTTCGATGCAATATCTGACGAACAGCTTATCTTAAGAGATTGAAACATTGTTCTTTATAGAGAAACGGTAGTTAACCTAAAAACAAATTTTAGAAAGTGTAAAAAAAGATGTCGGGTTCAACAAAAAGTAATGATATTCACAGAGTCGGTTTTCTTCCTATTAATATTTCCACTTATACCCTGTATAGACTATGCGTTTTGAACGCATTTAAGTATGCAAAGTAGACGTGTTAAATAAGTAGTGTTCAGGCTAGGTAACTCGTTGAAATCTAGAAAGCAAAATTTCTCGTCGAAAACACTTCTCCCACCTCCCCCCGCACATCCTCACCTCTCAAAAAAAAATGTCACTTCAAGGGTTCGATCCGGTCTATTCAAAAAAAAAATTTATTTAATAGCTCATAGGGTTTGGGAACTATAAGTCCTCAAACGCTTTTGCGTACGGCGAACGGCGCACAGAGGGACTGACATTTTTTTTGCTTTTTTCGTGTTTATTACTCATAAAACGTGCAAAAAAAATTTTCAGAGTAGCAAATTTTTTTTTTTTTTCAAGAAATCGATAACAATCAATACACTCGAAAAAAAAAACATTTTTTAAAAACTTATAGGTTTAGAATTATGAAAGCATTTGAAAGCGTTGTTAATAAACCCATTGAGATCGAATAATCAGGGGCTTATTTTTGAACATTATTTGCATGTCGCATAGCAATCTACACCACATTTCAGTATTAAACGCGTTCCGCAATTCTTCTCAAAAAATATAAATGTTGGCAGATTTTCAAATTTTTATCAAAATCGGTTCAGCGGTTTAGGAGTTCATAGGGAACATAGGCACATACATTTATACATACATGCTCTGTTATATGTAAGAAACAGATAGATTTGTTTTTTTAGTTTATAATTTTATTTAAAACTATTTCGTTTAATTGCTTTGTCTTATTTTACAGCGGCGCATTGCTTTTGGAACTTTAGAACAGATAAACCTGATCGTACCGGATTATTTAGAGTAGCAGTAGGAAAAGTTTATCGCGACTACAACGCCAATGAACCACTTTTAAAACAATTTTTCAACGTATCAGAAATTCATATTCCGGTTACGTGAGTATTTTTGCGCTTCAATACGTTGTCGAATGTCCTGCGCCTTATAAACTTTCATGGGCGCAACCAATAAAATAGATTTTCTTTATTTTTAATAAATTTTTTCATTTCTAGATATCGTGGAGCTGATAGATCATATGAAAACGATATTGCCATATTAGTTTTGAGCAACTACATTTCATACAGAGATTACATCAAGCCAATTTGTATCCGTTTGTTCAAAAACTCCAACCGTGAGCTTAAACCGGGAAGTATAGGACGAATTGCTGGTTGGGGAGAAACTAACATTAAGGATCAATACGGCGAAGTTTTGAAAGCCGTTGATCTACCGGCGTTTAGTAAGGAACAATGTCTAAAAGAAAATTCGACATTCAAACCTTATATTACTGGTAAGAAATTTTGCGTTGGAGCCCCTAACGACGAAAGTGTTAGCGAAGGAGACAGTGGCGGCGGATATGTCGTTAAGGATCAAAATACTGGAATATACTACCTGTGGGGTGTTCTTAGCGTTGGTTTAGGTAGAACTTCCGAACGGGATCATTTGAAAACCTTCACAAATATCCAATACCATAAGAAAATGATAACTGACTATGAAATGCGTTACAGACTGAAATAATTCGACAGAGAAGTTATACATATGATAAATAGTGCAATATACCTAATTAAATTGTGTTAAAATTGATGTTTTTAAAATTATATCGAGAATAAATGAAGTACTTGTAAGTAAGAAAACTGTAAGGGCGAGAATGGAAGTTTTTCTTGGTTTATCTACTACATATGCAAAATTATTAAATTTTTTTTTGTGTAGTTTTTGCAGCGTTAGCGGAGTATCCTTTTTTCAGACCATCACACGAAATTTCTCGTCTGGGATCGATTATTGGATTGAGAGCACGGCAATTGCAAAACCCCTTCACAAAAAGCGAACTTGAAAATTGTTATTGAGTAGTGGTTTCATCCTCAGGTTCCATTTCACTCACCTGAGAGGAAATCAAATTTCCAGTTTTGACTGATTATTAAAATACCTATATTCTTTATATTACAAGAACAAAATCGCGACATTTGGACGTCGGGAAGTGCCTAAAAATAAATTTAATAAATAAAATTCACCCGATGAATACGAGCAAAGATATTAGAATCCCTTTATATAAGATGTCCCAACCATATTAAAAAAATTCAATAAAGCTCTACGATTGGCGATCAATCTCCGGTGGCTATTAATCCATCACAATTGCTAGTATGGCCAGAGCAAATAAACACTCCACCGTGGCGGAACCCCCAATCCCCCTAATTCCGCTACCAATTCGCCCAAGAATAAGAGACAACCCGTACAACCAAGCTATAGATCTCTGTAAAGATTCATAAAGTTCACATGAGATCTACACATATAGAAAATAATGTAGGTGGTGTTAAAGAACGATGTCGTTTCCAGACTTTCGTAATCTAGCTGCAGTTAAAAGAATCTTTAACGATACTTGACGGTGCGTTTCAAGAGAGCTTTACCGATACAGCTATAGATCTATAAATCTATAGATATTTAAAAAAAATATTTATTACTCTGTTGTTCTTAAGATTTTTTTTACTTCTTTGTACACATAACATATTTTTTTTATAATAATTTACATTGTAAAACATGTAAGAAATTTTTATTTAAGGAAATAAATGTCATCTTTCTTTGGGCTCGAACTCCGGTCATCATGATTTGAAGTCCAACGTCTTAGTCTCTGCCCCACGTATGCTTGTGGATAAAGAGTTCTTTATGCTCCTTATCTTTACATTGCCAGATCTTCACGGTCCTTAAAATGTCTTCAACTATCTTTAAAGATCTCTTTTGGTTATATTTCTTTATCACATAATATCTTCACGAATCTATAAATGTCGTTAACTGGCTTCAGATATCTTCACGATTCTTTTAATAGCTTTATCTATCTGCCGTGAAGTTTTGACAGATGCTGAAGGAAGTATATTTTTACAAAAATACATATGTAAAAATATAGTATCATTTTTGTATTATATTTTGATTGCAATACAAGTTTTTCTGAACTCATAGCCGTACAACCAGGTGCAACCTTTAGAAAAAAAAACCTTTCACCACCTTAAGGTCAAGAATTATGCGTAACTGATTCCTATCTCTCCATCGTCACTTAACGCTAAATAACGACAATTCACGTTTCACGCCTTTCTTGTAGGTACAGTTGCGTAACTTTATTTATCAACTGGCCCTGAGTATGGGCCAATGCGTTTCTTTTATACAAAATTTATTCTAAACTCTATATAAAAAAATGGATCTTGAAATTATACTTATGGGGTAATTTCCTATCCAAACTTATGCATAAAAAAGTATCTATTTTACTTACTCATTAAAATATGTCTTATCCTAACTTATGCATAAAAAAATGTATCTCACATATAAATCAGCACGCGTCCAATGCAATTTACTTGCGTGCTAAGTAAGCAATATTTGCTGCACAGTGTGTTCATCGCCAGCACACAATTTCTCCGTCCCATTTATACCGTGGTGGCCAAATAAAAGTTAACTCTCTGAAAAAAAGCAAAATTTATTAGAAAACCCTATTTAAATGGGTCTTATAGTTAAAAACCCTTGCGGGGTTAGTTACCTGTCGGTTTGTTGTTAACTACCAGTCGGTTTGTTGTTAACTACCTGTCGGTTTCTTGGCAAGGTCGGCTTCTGCCAAGCGTTTATTGTAGTTGAGCCGTTAATGAGTAAACATGACACCACAGTTGTGTAGTGAAAAAAAGGGAGTATTGTCGCGTTAAGCAACGAAGGGCTTTCCACTAGGGCTATAGCCATTAGAATTGGTTGTAGCCATGTGACAGTGTCAAAAATTTTGAAATAAAAACGCGCAAGGATCTCTCCAGCGGAAACCAGGAACAGGACTTGGGAACAAAAAGACGACCGAGAGAGATGACCGACATCTTACGAACTTAAGCCCAAGGGACCGAAAAAGAACCGCTGGGGAAGTCAACATGCACTTCCAGGAAGCGACTGGAACAGTGATTAGCGACAGAACTGTTAGAAGAAGGCTACAGTTAGATGGACTTTTAGCTCGGCGACCCCGAAAAACCCATCTTTAACGGCTAAAATGAGGACAGCGAGGCTGAACTTCGCCCGATCTCATCGAAATTGAAGAGAGTACTCTTCACCGACGAATCAAAATGTAACCTGAACCAATCGGACGGATTGCAGTATGAACGTCGCAGAATCGGAGAGGAACTTCAGGAAGACTGTGTAGTGACTCGAAACAAGTTCCCTCTGAGTTACATGGTTTGGGGTTGTATTTCCTATTTTGGCACCGGGGATTTGGCTTTTATAGAAGGATCAATGAATGCGATCAGTTACACCAGCATAATTGACAACCATTTAATCCCGTCCATGGATAGGCTCTTTCCAGTCATTTACGACCCGATTTTTCAAGATGACTCGGCGCCATGTCATCGCGCTCGTAGGGTAAGTTGTGGGTTTTTTACAAAAAACAGTTCAATACAAACATAAAAAAAAATTCGTTTTTAAACAGGTTAAAGAATTCGTCGCAGAAAGGGGAATTTCCACACTTGAGTGGCCAGGAAACAGCCAACCCAATCGAAAATTGTTGGGCCGAACTGAAACGAAAAGTGGCAAGTCGGAGACCAAGGAGGAGTTCAAAAACGCCATCAAAGACGCTTGGAAGAACAACATAAGCATCGAATACTTGATAAAATCTATGCCTCGAAGGATTGACATCAAGGCTCGCGGAGGATACACAAAGTATTAGTTTTAGCTATTCATTAAAGAATATTGCTCCTACCTACCTACTTGTAACTTCCCATAGAAATTCCCTGTTAAGAATCCAAAATAGTTGTTAATTTTCAATTCAACAACTTTTGTTGCGAAAATGCTCATTTTGCTGATAAAACATAAAAGTGGCTGTATCTTCAAAATAAATAAATGTTTTGTTTATGTGTTTTACACATTTAAAGTATAACACTAAAATTAAATAAATTAACACCAGTTCGTTTTATTTATTATCAGATATCATTATGTAGAGGCAATATTACCACCAATTTATAGGTGTTAACTTTTATTTGGCCACCACGGTATATGCAGATGAAATCGGAGATATTCTTTGTGTGTGCGATGCACCGAAAGTCGAGCATAGAGAATTCCCATATAATGGCTCTATGCTTGGCTTTGTGTGGTCGCAATGTTTTATTTACATTACATTGACTTTGAGTCAATGTTTTGCTTTCTTCGAAAGATAAGATTTGAGATCAGAATGATCTTGAAATCTCATCTTTCGATGATTTATTGTTTACAACTTTAGTAGTGGCGAGAGTACACTACAAACTAATTTAGGGCAAGTTAATTTTTTTGTGTGTTTTGAAAAACAGTATAACCTACATATTATAAAAAAAAAACGTTTTGCGATGTTCAAGGATAAAGGACAAAATCATTATCCTTGAAAAAAAATTTCGAGGATAATTTTTATTGCGGGAACCTTCCTCTTTAAAATAATATTATTCTAGGATAAAAATTACCAGAGAAATGTATTTTCAAAGAGGACTCGGGCACCGTTCCTGCGAAAACTTTAACATACTGTAACTAACGAAAAAAATGAGTTAGAAACAAAAAAATCTGCCAACAGTCTGGGAGTAACTTTATTATTTTTCCGGCAGAAGTTCGGAACGTGTTCAATTCGGGGATACGGTGTATGTTACTATGTGACTGAAAACCTAACAAAAAGTTCGGGAAGCGGTTAGAATAGAGTGTAACATATGAATTATATAATTGGGTCATACTCCTGGATGCGGTCTAGAGATAGAAAAAGCAAAAACTTAAAAATAGGTGATTATTAAACAAGCCTGGGGAAGTAAAAAATTTTCGATACCTGATCAGACCTGAGAGATATGTTGGAATTTATGAAAAAGTATAGAACCACTTTACACCCCCTAAGAGGTCGAATTTCAAAAAATCTTGAAAACACTTTCTAGGTATTCATATGAAGAGTGTGTAAAATAAAAATGACTTCAATATTTGGAAAGACCTAGTAAATATGACAAAAATCGTGAAAATATATGCATTTAATTTATACTGATAATTTTTCAAATTTTTTTTTATCAAAATTACTTTTCTAGTTGATTTACATATACGTACCTACTTAGTTTCAACTTTTTAGCATAAGTCGTTATAAAGTTCGGAAAAACACCCCCACCCCCGTACCATACTACCCCTAAGAAAAGTTTTATTTTTCCACCATGCCACTACTATAGCTCCATCTAAATACCAAGTTTCAACTTCATATCATTATAGGTTCTTAAGATATAAACTTCGAAACTTTTTTCTTCTCACTCTTCCCCACCCTCACCCTCTACACCCCCCCCCCTCTCCAAATTTTTGTCCCTACTACGGACTACTGCTGGTAAAAATTTGAAGCATCTATCTTACACTGTTATTGAGATATGAAAAGTGATATTTTTTAAAAATTCTTATCACTTCTATGCTTCCCGGCCCCCTTCAAAAATTTTACTTTGAGCAATCTTTATTTATCAAGCTTTATACTCAAACCGAATTTTGTTTTTCTGGTGCAATTGGTTTGTGAGATATCGTAATCGAAAGTTTTTCACCCCCCCCCCCCCCCACCCCGTACGCAAATCCAAAAATTTTATTTCAATCTACTCTCCTAGTATAAATACAAATATTTGTTAAGTTTTAATTGCTAGCCATTAACGGTTTAGGACATATGGATTTTAGAATGTGTCGATCTCGACTTTTCAAAAAAATTATATCGTTAGTAGAATACTTATTATAAATATCAATTTGCATTTGACCTCCTTTTTGCAAGAGTATTCTAGTACTTCTAGGCTAGAGCTTAAAAAGAGGTCTCATTGGACTAATTCTGGAGTACTCGCCCAACTATTAAAAGTCCCTTGATTAACCCTGGGAGATGCGAAGACCTCGTTTTCCCCTCCATTTGACTTCCTTTTTGCAAGAGCGTGTCGCTTGAAATCTGATCTCCACTGTAACTCATAAGGAATCACTTAAGCCTCTTGCAAAAAGGAAATCAAATAGTGGAATTTTAAGGGCTCACATACACCAGAAACTAAAAAAAAATTGTTTCTTACAGTTTTTCATTTGTTATACTTTTAAGAAAAAATTTTTTTTCACCATATAACCTTTATAATAATTTTTCAAATTTGCTTGGTTTTCAGCGCTGACTAGGACTACGTGAGCTCTTAAAAACTGTTGTTCTTTAGAAATGCTGGATCATCTCGCCTTCCTCTTCTTTTCTCCTCCTTTTTTCGTTGCAATCTGTTAATAATTATAGAAACTGAAATAGAATACACCTTTAGCACTTGACATTATGTTATTATTATAATCAAGTATGCTGAGGATTATTACTTGTAACTGTTTCTGATTAATAAATGTATTCCAAAAGGTTTCTGCGTTCTAACACAATCTGATCTTAAATCTATGTCCAGTGGAATTATTTAAAAATCATACTGCAGTCAAGATCGTTGCAAGCCAATTGTAAGATACTCTAGAATCTAGATGAAATACTGAACTGATACTGGGGATAAAGTAGAATCAGAAGTGCATTGTCCTTTATTAAGGAAACTCATTTGGTTGCAACTAGGAACTAAAAGACAATATCATCTGTGTTCAATTTCATATCTATTTTAATTTTGAAGGATTTTCACATGGAATGTGCAGGAAGGACTCACTCGATCTCTAGAATACTTGTTCTTTTACCTGCAACCATTTAATTAATTTGTTCAAAATTTTAAATTCCTAGCTTGAACATTCAAAGCTATTGAAAAATAATCTTGAACACGTGTTTTAAGGACTTTTTGTGTGGAGCTACCCAAAGGAGTAGAATGATTTTATTGACTTGTGAAATTTCACTCAAAACTAATTTGTACAAAATTCCGAATTTGTGACTGAACAATTTCTTCAGATATAGTGAGTTCCGTTAATTTAAGTGAAGACACAAAGAACTAAGTAATGGGATTTCTTTATGATCATTTTTTGACAGGATTTTTGAACAGCAGCCACTCGAAGGCCTCGTGTGATCTTACATATTCATTCATTGAAATACAACGTTTGAAAATTCAATGTATTCAAAATTAAGAATTCATAGCTTAAGGGGGTTAGTGACTTGGATACGAGTTTTCGGGTTATCAAATTTTTATTTATATTTTATTATTTTTCTGCATTCAATTCTCTACACATAATAAAATAAACTTCAGATTTTTCCGATCGTGAACAGTGGTCAAAAACTTAGTTCAAAGTGGGAAAGTTCGGTGATATTTTCGTATTATGTAGTATACATTTTCATTTGTATTTTTTATTCTATTTCAAATGAAAAACAACACATGATCTGATAAAAAACGCAAGAAGATTTCAACACAGAACCAATGCCATCTGTGTGATTTGTATTAACAATATAAACAAAAAAAAACGATTTTAGTTTTTTCGCTCTCATGAACAATTTCTTTTTCGCATTTTTTCCATAAATGTTCCTTTTTCTCGAAACGGTTAACAGATATCAAGAAGATTTTTTTTGCTTAAGAAACATGGTATTTATACTGAATGAAGGAATTTTTAAAAAGTTGATTATAAATATTTTTTTTTTAAGTTTAAAAATATGAAAAAGTTTTAAACTTTCAAAGGTTGTAAGTCAATTTTTTATTAATATTTTTGAAACTCCTTCATTCAGTAGTATTAGATTTACTAACAGTAACTAATAAGTGTGAAAAGTTTGATTAAAATCGTACCTGAGAAAATGGTAAATGAATTTGTATGGAAACTCGTCAAGTCACTAACCCCCATAAGGTGTTCTAAAGTTATTGGCCAATATTCTGGAACACTCAATGATTTTTTGTGTGGCTGCTACCCGAAATAGTAATACGATTTAGCCTTACAAATTCGACCAAACAAACTTTTTATTTCCGTTGGGCTTAGGTCTTGCTAAACTGGAAAAATCTCGCAAACCACTTTCAGAATATTTCCGAAACTAACTATGTATATACCTAGTATAGTGAAAGTATTAATTTGAAAATATTTTATTTTAACTTCCAGGAAGCACTCTGTTGTCTGTTGCACAGGGTGTTATAGGCTATAGACTTCCTTAATGTGAAATTTGACACAATTGCCTACATTCCGTAAAGTAACAACCAGGACGATAATGCTTAAACACGCTTACACAATAAACAATATCCTTATAGAACTTTTCAAAACACTGAATAAACGCAAAATTTATTAGTTCAAATCAGATATTTTTAAAGTACGACTGTGTGAAAAATGTTCTTCGTAATCCCATTTTCATCCATTTGGAGCGAAAAAGGGGAAGTGGCGTTTTTCTCCATAAATTAGTTAAAAATCTCCTTTTTGCTCCATTGATAGTAATATTATACTATTGTAGATACCTCAATATTTGCCCTTTCATTGAGTTTTCTTCGAACTTCCTTCTGGGTAACTACCATATCATAACTAGTTTTCATAGAATTGAGTTGAAATTTGTATGAAAACCACAACTTAACTCAGCTCAAGTAATTAGCATGTAAAAAAAATTATAGTTAGATTTAGATGTGATTTTTTAATTATATCATTTCGAGGGGGGGGGGGGGTGTTGAACCCCCAAAACCACCCCTGCGTTCGCGCCTGACTACTACCAATAACTATTATACTTGTAGATAATATCGTATTTCACTGGTCAAATTCAAGTTCAAATTGGTCAATATTAAAATTTTGTTGCTGACATTATATTACTTTGCCATCGAAATAATAAAGTAAAACATACCAATTACAATTAAATTTTATATTATGTATACATATATGTATTCCTATTTATCGTGTTTTTTCGCAGTTGAATCATTTCGGTCTGAAGCGGATCTCGTAGTCAGTTATCATTTCCCTATGGTATTGAATATTTGTGAAGGTTTTCAAATGATCGCGTTCGCAAGTTCTACCAAGGCCAACGCTAAGGACGCCCCACAGGTGATATGTTCCAGTGTCTTGGTCCATAACGACATATCCGCCGCCACTGTCTCCTTCGCAAACAGTTTCGTCGTTAGGGGCTCCAACGCAAAATTTCTCACCAGTAATAAAAGTGTTGAAGGTCGAATCGTCTTTCAGGCATTGTTCCTTACTAAACGCCGGTAGATCAACAGCTTTCAAATCTTCACCGAATTGATTATCGACGTTAATTTTTCCCCAACCAGCTATACGTCCTACTGTTCCCGGCTTAACCTCACGGTCGCCGTATGTGAACCAACGGATACAAATCGGCTTGATGTGATCTCTGTATATTATGTGGTTGTTCAAAACTAACATTGCAATATCGTTCTTATATGATTTACTAGCGCCGCCATATCTAGAAATATAAAAAACTTTATTAAAGATAAAATAAAGCAATTTTATTGGTTGCGCCAATGAGGCTTATAAGGCGCAGGTCATTCGCGAACGAACTGAAAGGCGATAATACTCACGTAAGGGGTATATGAATTTCCGATACGTTGAAAATTTGTGTTAAGTATGGTGCGTTGGCGTCGTAGCTGCGATAAACTTTTCCTACTGCTACTCTAAATAACCTGTTGTCTTCAGACTTTTCTTTTCTCACGTCCCAAAAGCAATGCGCCGCTGTAAAATAAAATAAACTGAAGATAAAGTTCATATCGTTTTACTTTAACTTTTAACTAATATCGCCTGATTCCAAAATTAATTTCACCAAATCTTGAGATTTCCACAAATCTCTATCGAAATCGACTAGATTTCATGGATTTTTTGATTTTAAATAATTTTTTTAAATTACTTGCTCGGAATGAAAGCTTTGGAATTTATTAATTTGTTTTATTTGATTCCTGGAACTTTTGTATGGGAGATATTCGGAGAGGAGAGAAAATTTCGCTTACTTTGGGCCTTATAGCTCAGTTCTGTAACTTATGAATGAGAAATTTGTCATAAAAAAGTCAAAATGAGGACGAATTAATGCAGTTTTCTCTCTGTATTCTCACCAAATGAGAAAGCACCGTAATTGACTACCCATTTGACAATCTTTCATTTCTCATTTGGTGAGAATACAGAGAGAAAACTGCATCAATTCGTCCTCATTTCGACTTTTTGGTGAGAGATTTCTCATTCATAAGTTACAGAACTGAGCTACGGTGATGCTAAAGAAATAGCTTTGACATAATTCAGGCGACTAGTATGCATGCTTTTCACATTCATTACAACATATTGTTACATGCACTCTGACAGCCCAAATGACCTAATGCCATCAGTTTCCTCTTCTTCTCGCTCTTCCTTCACATGTCAAACCCTCTCGAACATTCTACACTCTGACACCAAATATCCGGGAAAGGTTTCGACTTAATGCATGCAGTATATATTCACAACAGAGTTTCCAGCCAAGGGCGCCCATAGAACTTCTTCCAGGGGGGGGGGCACGCCAAAATTTTTATTAAATAACGCCCCACTCCATTTAGAATCTGAACTTATGGTTGAAATTTTTAAATTAAGTTCGTTAACGGGCATAATCGTTCTACTCCTTCAGGTCCAAACAGAGGCCTTAAAACATGCGTTCAAGAATATGATAACTTCGGAACGCTTAAATCGCTCAAATTCCAGTCATGAAGGTGCTTGTACACGAGCAATTTTTAAAACAATTAATTGTCCGACGAATATTGCCAAAACTAGTGGAGCGATTAATGGAGCAATACAGGGCAATATCATGCTAGTTGCGGCAATATTTCCACAATGTGGCAATGTTTTTATAGATTGCTGATATTTCTCGCCCTATACTCGTAGTTTCTGTATTTGCGAAAAAATGTTATCCCTTCCACTTCCATGCTTCATCACCTCCTTAAAAAATTTTACTTTATTTGTCAAACTTTATACAAAAACAGAATTTTATTTTTAAAGTGCAATTGGTTAGTGAAATATTGTAATCAAAAGCTGTTAAACCCCCCCCCCCCTCTCTTGAGGTATACTTTTCCAGTAATTCTGCCATATCGCCTAGCCCTGATATGATATCGACTTTTTTCTTCACTTTCATGGGCTTGCGTAATAATCGCATAAAGCTAGCTTTAAACACGTTTTCACGAATTCCTTAATTTCTATTAGAAGTGGTAAGAAGTTGAATTGGTTTTTACTTTCTCGTGCTGTCTTTTTATTTATCTATTAACTCTTTTCAGGATTTTTGAATATTACACCCCCAAGTGGGTGTAAGTAGGTTGCATATGTTTTCACAGATTCTTACATATTGCTTAAATCTAATGATATATTAAATTCCTTTTTAATTCCTTTGGTTTCCTATATAAGTGCCAAAAAGTCAATTTCAGTATTTTTAGATATTCAATCCTAAGGGATGTAAGAGGGTTGTATGTTTTTTAAAGCTTCGACGTATTTCTTAATATTGATGGGATATTTGATCGCTTTTCACTTCCACAGACTTTTTATATAATCGCCTACAAACCCATTTCACAATTTTTCGATATTCAAGGTCCTAGGGTTTGCATATGTTTTCACAATTTTTGCCATCCCATAGTTCTGATCAGATATGAAATTCGTTATTTCTATTTTAACTACCTATGAATTTTTATTTTTAAAATAAAATCAATTTTCAAAGAAGAGTCATAATCTCGAAGCAATTGATGATATACTCCGATTTTGATCGCTCCCGAACTTCGACCTGAAAAATAATTAAGTTTCACCCAGACTATTGGCAAATTTTTAAATCGATAACATTACTTTATTGTTAAAATAATAAAGTAAAATATATTTGATATCAGTGGCAGAACAAGGATCTTACTGTTGGGGTGTCAGAATTTTTTTTAATTTTTCTATTTCATTTGATAAAGTTCTGTCTGAATTTAGCTATGTACATAGCTGCCCTTAGCAAAAAAAGGGTCACCTGAAGAAGGGGTCATATTGTTTTCATCTAATTATGGGTTATTCCATTAAGAATCGCCAAAGTTGTGACCTTACCATTTCGGATTCTTTTCAAAATTTTGTACTTGAAGAATAAGTGAAAAAAATAATTGAAATTCAAGGTTTGGTTTCTCATTTTTTAACTAACAAAAACAATAACAATCTTTAAATAAGCCCGACTTTATTATTCAAGGATAAAAATTACCAGAGAACTTTCAAAGAGGATTCGGACATCGTTTTTGGGAAATTTTTAACATACTATAACTAACAAAAAAAATGAGATAGAAGCCAAAAAATTGAAATCAAATTTTTTTCACGCATTCTTCGAGTACACAAAATTTCAAAAGAATCGGCTATGATAAGGTCACACTTTTGGTGATTCTTGATTAAATTACCCCTTTTCTATAAAATAATTGAGAATCACTATAATGCTCTTTAATTTTTTTGACCATTGACATTCCAATTTGATTTTTTGGTGAAAAACAGTATAACCTTCAAAATATAAAAAAAACGTATTTGGAAATATTCAAGGATAAATGAAAAAATCGTTATCATTGAAAAAAAATTTAGTTCTTAAAGTACAAAAACGTTAGAAAAAAGTAACGAAAAATCTTGTAAAACATAGGCTTGGTCGTTCGAAATACACTGCGATCTGCTATGTTGTGCCAGATTCTTCTTCAGTACGCGGTCTTGGTCAATACCGAAAAAGGGCTAATTATCTAATTCTAAAGCTAGATTTGATATTCATTTTAGTATCATTACTAAGAACTAAAGTCGAGGCATGAAAGATGTGTACAATAATGGTAATGGTAAAATAGTTGCAACAAAGTTTGGTATATAAAATATTTGATTTTTCTCAACTTTAAGTGATGGTCAAACCCAGGGGGGGGCAAGTGCCCCTTCTTGCCCCTACCTGTGGGCGCCCATGTTTCCAGCCTAACACAGTTTCTACTACAGCGAGATAGTGGTCGGTTCTACGCGACAGTATTTGTTAAGCGAATTGGATTGATAGCAGCGATCGAGCAGTAACCAAGAAGTACATAAAATAGGACAGCATTGTCAGTAAAAAAATTCGAATATTAAATCATTGTTATTTCTATTGATTTTAAACAAACAGTATTTATTTAATAACTTTATTTTCTAGCAAACTTACCTGAAATTACCAGCTTTGCACTGTAAATGGTTCCTCCGCAGATATGGTGGAATTTCTCATAACCCGATTTGTAAATTGCAGCATGCCAGGGAACTTTTTTTATATTGACCGGGTCTCCTCCAGTTATAAAAGGTGTTACACTATCTGTTGCTTTACCACACTCTGGTACACAGCTAGCTGGATGATAGTCCCATTCACCTGTTTCACCGCACTGTATAATTTCAGGTACAAGACGAGACGGTTTTCGATAGCCGGTTGAACAGGAAATATCAGCCCGAGTATTTGGTTGAATTAGGCCGGTGCATGACGTCTCTGAAAGGTTCAATGTGCATTTTGGTCTAAATGTTACACCTTGGAGCACCGCCGACGAACACACCCCTAAAGGAATAAATAAAAAAAAATACAAAAATAATGCTGTTAAATTTTACTTTTTTATTTTAATAATTAAGTATTGTTATCGATTTTAAAAAAAAAAAAAATTTGCTAGCCTGAAAATGTTTTTTTACACGTTTTATGATTAATAAACACCAAAAAAGCAAAAAAAAATTTCAGTCCGTCTGTGCGCCGTCCACCGTACGCAAACTCGTTTGAGGAATTATAGTTCTCAAACCCTATAGAGCTATTAAATTGAATTTTGTAGGGTGTGAGGGGGAAGGTGGGGGAAGCGTTTTAGACGAAAAATTTTGGGTTCTAGATCTCTGCAACCACTTATGTTAGGAGGCTGAAACTTTGAATTTCTATAGAGCTTTGATAGTGGACCAATTTGCAAAAAAATTGCTGATATGGGTGAAGGGGTGTGGAAGTGGAGAGCAAAATATTGCGTTCGAACGACAAACCGTACCGGCGCTTTATCGACACCTATTCCAAAACTGACTGTAGCACAAATAACCGGAATCTTCCCGGACATCCAATCTTCCTGAAATTGTGTCCGATCTGATGTACTTAGACCTGCATGATAGGCAACAGCCGGTATTCCAAATTTGGTCAAGCCGTAAGCCATACTTTCGACACTTTCCCTTTTCCGACAGTACACAATGCCGCACGGTTTGTCGCTACCTTTCAGACTCGGATCGATTTGGCCCAAGCAACCCTCAATGTAAAACTGTAAATATATAAAGTCGTCCTGAATAGTATTCTTAAAAACAACATCGTAGAAGAGGTTTTCTCGAAAGGACGGTGTCTTGAACTGTAATATTGGCCTCTTCAGCTTTAATTGGTCGTGTATATCGTCCAATACTTGCTTGGAAGCGGTTGCAGTTAGAGCGATCCATGGAATTTCCGGATAAAGTGTACGCAAAGTACCGAGCTTTAAGAAATCAGGACGAAAGTCGTGACCCCACTGACTCACACAATGCGCTTCATCCACAACTATATACGACAATTTCTTTTGCTTTACAAGTAAACATATCAAGGCTTTACACGATTCCGTGTTGGCTTGTTCCGGTGTAATGTATAGAAACTTTATAGTCGGTCGAATACTTTTCAAATCGTTCAGAATTCGATCTCGTTCACGCGATTTTTGAATTGATCGAATTCGCAGCAATCTTCAGTTTGGCCAAGTGATCGATTTAATCCTTGATTAAAGCGAGGAGCAGCGAGAAGACGAGTGTTACTTGGTTTTCTTGAAGTACACCGGGTAATTGGAAGCATAGTGACTTTCCGGCACCAGTCGGCATTGAAATGTAAACATCGTTTTTTCCTGGTGGTTGAAAGTACAGTTTAATAAATTGTTGATAAGAAAGAAACTGCTAGATCTTGCGTTCCAATTTTCCTTTTCCTCACTGCGTCCCTTTGCCGCTTACTTTTGAAATAATCGTGACCAAAGTGGGAATGCAGGCTCACTAGGAGTTCGTAAATAAATAAACAAACTGTCATTGACAATTTGTAAATAAACTGTCACATAACAGCTGTTTATGTCCACCTACTAGGTTCACATATTTGCACACGCACATACTTATCGGCTGCTAATTTCGAATTCGATTTCGAATAGCAAAAACGCCGAATGTAATCAACGGCCAGACCAGGTTAGCGAGTGTCTTGTGTACATGGAGTGACCATAGGTTTGACCATCTATTGCCTGCAAGCTGCAAGCATAGTGAGTCGATAGACTAATTTATAGATCCACCGCCAACTTAAACTCAGGCCGCGCACATATGACAGTTCGTCATGGGAAATGCCTCGATTTTGCCTCGATTGGTGACGTCATGGCTCGATCTCCATACAAAATCGTCACTCATCGAGGGGAAATCGAGGTATTTTCGCTCTTCGAAAATTCAGTTGCGCGGCTTTTATCCAGAGGGCAATGATAGATCCGATGGGAACAGTAATGTGCTGGTCTATCACTAGTGAGCTTAGGCGGGAGTCAGCTCGAGCGAATTCATCAGCTTGCTCATTCCCCAGGATTCCCCAGTGGCCTGGCACCCAGCAGAGGGGAATTTTGTGTCATGTGCCGATAGTGTTAAGAAGAACCACACTTACATAAACATTTGGGTATCGGATAGCGCCATTGTCCATTCAGGCATTGATTAGCCTTGGATCCATATATGACATATGTGCCCCTACATTTGTAGAGGATCTCTTGAAATTTGCTGATAATCTCCCCGTAATTTACTTTTTCCGAAATATTATTTGCATGAACAGCCGAAATATTTGGATCGTCAAAATTAGCTTTACCATTGCACTCTGGATAAAAGCCGCGCAACTGAATTTTCGAAGAGCGAAAATGCCTCGATTTCCCCTCGATGAGTGAAGATTTTGTATGGAGATCGAGCCATGACGTCACCAACCGAGGCAAAATCGAGGCATTTCTCATGACGAACTGTCATATGTGCGCGGCCTGAGTTTAAGTTGGCGGTGGCTTTACCATTGCCCTCTGGATAAAAGCCGCGCAACTGAATTTTCGAAGAGCGAAAATGCCTCGATTTCCCCTCGATGAGTGAAGATTTTGTATGGAGATCGAGCCATGACGTCACCAATCGAGGCAAAATCGAGGCATTTTTCATGACGAACTGTCATATGTGCGCGGCCTGAGTTTAAGTTGGCGGTGGCTTTACATGATCTGCGATCGATCCTGGAAGTGAGTGCAACACAAGATGAAATACAAGAACTTATCGAATTTGTTTAATTGGACTTACTCGGGTGTTGTACGTGGGGAGTAACTGCATCATCAACCGGGGCTTGGGGAGTTGGAGCGGGCGTAGGCGTTGGCGGGCCGCAGAGCTCTACAGATTCGTCGGATGAATCACTGCATGAGACAACGCCGTTGCATCGATCTTCACTGTTTATACATTCGCCATTTTTACATTTCCATTGAAAAACGTTGCACTTCGTCGATCCTAGAAAACAAGGATAAAGGTTAAGTTTTCAAGATTTTGAGAAAGGAAACATAATCATTCAGACATTCGTCGTAAATATTGGGGACTTCCATAAGTTCCAGCTGTTTTTTTTGTTTTGGAAATGAATGCTTTATTTAAAGAAATTAATAAATAACATGTCATTGAAAGTATTGTCGATCGCTAGCGACTACTTTCTACTTCTACCGACTATTGACTACTTCCTTCCGACAACATACGAATACCATCCCGAAAGAACGACTCATCTTTGATGTTATCCACGAATCGAACCATTTTTTGGCATCTTCAAAAAAAATCTGCCAGCAGTCTGGGTGCAACCTTATTATTTTTCCGGTAGAAGTTCGAAACGCGTTCAATTCTGAGATGCGGTGTAGGTTACTATACCCATTCGACCCAAACATTGACTTGACTTTACCTTATATATAAGAGAAATATTATATATATAGAAAACAATAAACCGTTAAATTCAAAAAAATCGCACATGTTCACAGTCGGTAGGGTTCGAACCTGCGCTCCTAGAAGGGATCATCTAATTTCTAGTCAGACTCTTTACCCGTTCGGCCACGACTGCCTGGTGTAAACCTAAGTCAGGTTCAACTGGTTCAACTTATTAAAGTTAAATTTTTTTTATTTATAAAAAATATGTAATACAAACCAAATATAATTATGTTCCCGACCTGTCCGGTAGTTTCGAGAATGTACATGTAAATTTTGGGAGGGAACGATTCACAGGTGTAGATTTCCATTCGACCCAGCCGAAAACTTAGGTATTTTTATACATTAGATCTAACTTTTATTTTAATTATGGCGAATATTAGAATAATAAGAAATTGTATACTTTCTACTGGGCCATTTCATCATAAATCGCCAAAAATGACGAAATTTGTGACCTTACTATCCTAGAATAATAAAATAGGGCTCATTTCAAAAGAGAAGTTAGTGGCAATATAAAAATATACGAATAAAATCTATCCTTGAATTTTTTTTCAATGAAAATGCTTTTGTCCTTTATCCTTGATAAAAATTACCAGAGATAAAAATTTTCAAAAAGGTCTCGGACACGAAATTGCGAAATCTTTCTAAATTCTGCCACATTTATAATATACTGGAACTAACAAAAAATGAGATAAAAACGAAAAATTGAATTTCACTTATTTTTTACTACTTCTTCAAGTACGAAAATTTTCAAAAGAATTGGAGATGGTAAAATCACAACTTTGGTGATTCTGGATGGAATGACCCTACTACGTCCTAGGCCTTACCTGTGACAATCCAGTCCAAGAACTGTGCAGTATCCGTAAAAATCACATAATGTTCTGTATTGCACAGGTGTCGATTGTTGACCGTGTGTGACACACCCAGCGATACAAGTCCTCGCAAAAAATAAACTCCATTCTTTTCGAAAAACATTCCGCTGCCGCTATCGCCATTGCAGACGCTAGTTCCATTTCGAAATCCTGCACAATAATTCGTATCCGATAAGTACTGGCCAAAAAAGTTTCGATTACTCTTCAAGCAAGTAGAGAAGGACACAACTGGCATCATCCCTTGTGACAGAACCTCATTTAGGACATTACGTTCATTGAATCCCCATCCGATTACGAACCCATTTTCACCGATTACTTCATTCAAACCGGTCTTTGACGCATCCCACAGACATGCAGGTTGAATATAATTGCTGAATTGAACTTCTGTGCCCAATATCAATAAGGCGATATCATTCTGAAGATCACCAATGTTGAACTCTTCGTGCGGAATCACCTTGTACGCTATGAACTCTTGAGTATTGCGATTGGCTAGGATTCGGTTATGTAGTCCCAATTTTATCAGGATACGATCAGGAACTAAAGTATATCCGTTTTCGATAACACAATGTCCCGCAGTTACGATTACGTTTGACGATATCAGGGTTCCGCCACATTTATAACTGGATTCAGTTAATTTAATGTGGTATATTGCCGCATGCCAAGGCCAGTCCCCTTCTTGAGTTGGGAAACCATTGGTAATAAGTCCTTGGTGCTGGACTAAGCGATGACCACAAGTACTAACTAAATCTGTACTAGCAGAGCGTCTTGTGCGCAGGTATGTTGGTGTCCACTGCACATACTAAATAAAAACGTTGTAGATATATGTACTCTGTTTTACATTTTGGTAAGTAATAAACGACTTCTTTTACTCTCTTATCCAGTTCAGAGTAGGTTAGTGATATGGGAAACAACGATAAAACAAAGTCTCTATTGTTGTTTCTTTACGCCACCACCCTGCTCTGCACTAGATAATTGAACACAGGAGTACACGTAATACTTTTAATAGCTACTTACTTCATTTATCTTAGGACAAATATCTTCACCGTTTAAAGACAGTCCTGCCAAGTGTGGGAAGTCTTCATTAGGGAGGCCTTGGACATAAAATATCTTCGGAAAAGAACCATAATCTTTCTTATAGAATGTCATGTGGAAGGCATTGTCACTTGTTACTAATCTTCCGTCTTCTTCATCCTAAAAATAAAGAAAATTTTGTACATATTTAACAAATGGCCTTAATATAAGAAACCGAAAAGATTGCTAAGTTAATTAATCATAAAATTTAATGGTAAAATTATTAATTTCAATTGATACAAAATTTATTTCTTTAGATCTATCGGTATTTTCACGTGATGTATCCGGATACTTCCAGCATTCTTGCCAGCTGCCTGGGAAATAAATTTCAAGAGAATAAGGGGCTTCTTATTGGAACAAAATATAATTAAGGGGTCATATACGTTTAGGAGCCAACAAAATTGGCTTTTTTTTAAAGCGATATGAAGACACTCTGTTTGAAGCGTTTTGAAAAATGTTAATTTTTAACAAAATAGCGGCATTTTTTTCAAAAAAAAACGCATTTTCAACACAAAAAATCGTACTTCATTCCTGAATAAAACAAAAAATTTTCATTAAAAAAAAATCCTTCTTTCAATCACGTGGTACATGTGTTTAAAATAAGTACACAAAATTTCAAGAAGATTGATTGAATCATTTTTGAGATATCGCAATCACCAACTGTGAAAAAGGGATTTTAAGAAAAACTCGTTTAAGGTTTAAGTTTACGTTTTCGAGGCAGGTATACGGCCGCGAGTACAGTCACACAATAGCCTGTAACTCCGAAAACATGTATTTCACGGATTCTTATGAAATTTTCATACAACATTCTTAAAAGTACGTATACTTTTATAAGACATTGTTTTGAAAAATTTGTTTTTTCGAAATTCTAAGCATATATGACCCCTTAAGGACAAGAAAATAATTATGAATTTATACTTCGGTGTGAGGAACAGCATTAATCACATTAATTACTCTTTTTATCAATATTAAGCATTCATTCCTCATTTTATACTGAGAGTGGCACCGTTAATAGTAATAATGTATCTGTACTTTAGGGGGTCATCCCGTGTGCAGGCTCTTTTTTATGCCTTCTTTGGGGATTTGTTTTTGGAAACTTAATAATGATACAACTGTGAAATTTTAGCCACATATTTATGCACATATTGAGCACACTTTACAATTTTTTCAGCCCGAAATCATCGCTCATTGCTGACGTACATGGCAACATAGCCACTCATTTTCAAAAATCCTTGTTTTCGGTAGACACGATTGCGGCCGTTCTGTTTATCTCAAATAAAAAAATTAAACGGCATTTTAATCTATGAAGTTGGAACTAGTTTTTGAACTAGAATTATCAAAAAAATAATGAACAGGTAATTTTTGGCAACTTGTTGAACTTTTTGTCGTCAATTTTGGTTTTGTTTTACTACTTCTACAGGTCGCCAAAAAATTGATAAAAACGCGACTAAACTTATCATTATATTCCAAACAACACAGGAGCTTAAAAAATATAGTGGCCTATAACTCCCGAACGTCTTCGAATAACGGAATATCACATGCCCACATATTCTCTACTACAATAATAAATGGCGCAACAGCCCAAATCGGGCCTAGGCCTTTGAGTAATGCTTGAGTTACTTCATTGCGAGACCAACGGAACACTAGGAGGTGAAGTGGTCAGCTACACGCTCGTCCGTGATTATTACCCCGATTTTAACACAGGTACTCATTTACAGCTGAGTGAACTAGTAGTCCGGCACCCAATCCCATTTTCGAAAATTAGTTGTCATTGAGTTCTCTTCGAACTTCTTACTGGGGAACTATCACGTCACTACGTTTCCATTTCCATGGAGAATTTCTTATGAAAACTTCAACTTAACTCAGCTCAAGTAATTAGTATATAAAAGATTTTACTCATCGCGTATTATACCATTGATACATAGCTAATATACAAACCATGTCATTGAAATCGTAGTTTTGAAACTAGCTTCATATGATACACTCCACATATGGTATGATTTGACAGTATCTGATACAAGCAAGAAACGACATTTAGTTGCGATACTCGACACATAATTGGGGAATGGCACTACTATCAGTAAAATTCATAGTATACTAGATTATCGAATTTTGTATACCATGAAACAGGTTTGTTGTGCCCAGCACGAATTCCGTGCTTGGATTTACTGTCGGCCAATCGCTAATTTAAGCCAGACCAGTCGTTCTTCCCCTGACGCATCAAAATTATCATCATTCATTAAATTTCTAATATAACAACAACTTACCAGCTCGACCGTAAGCAGATCGAATTACGATTCTCGGCCCGAGGTACGGTATTGTGACGTCACAGCTAAGGGAATCCCAACGGAATAACCTTTACTGCTGTCTCATACCATGTCGCGTGCCACAGGTACTGTGAATGGTCGAGCTGATACTTTGTTCGCTTTGTTTTCATTTTGTAGTATATTTTTCTTTTCGCGATCAAATTGCATAAATCACAAAATTGTCGCGACCCACAAATGGGCGTATTACACTTTTGTTTATTGCACCATTTGTGGGTCACTAGAAACTGCCGATTGTTTTGATCGGCAACTTTTCGACTTCGCGTACTTTGTGCTGGGTTGAACGACTGGCCTATTTACGTTCATTATAGTTAGCATTAATTTAGTATTTAAGTTATTCAATTTTTAGATTAAGTCTCAGTAATTTTTATAACCCACGAGGAAACGCTGTCCGAATACAGAAAAACTAAGTCTTTTTAAAAACAACCAAAATTATTTCCTTTTATTCTAATCAAAGTCGAGTATAAGAACCAGTAAGTATCTAAAAGCTAACTTGTTTACATTTTTCGTTTCAGTACAAAAAAAAACACACAAGGTAACTTGCGCTTGTGCTTTTCTTACGGTTCCACCTGAGGCATTCTCACGAACGCCGGAACCAATTTTCAGGTTCTATGATTAAATTATCTGACTATTTAAATTATCTGACTCAACAGGTTCAACACAAGATACAGAAGAACTTGAAGAATTGACCACCTTCCTATCCTGACCACTTGCCTAAAGTTGCCATTCTATACGGTCCCAATGTAAATCAATTATTTTCCATACACATTTCGTTTTGAATTGTGACCATTTCCATATTGTGACCATTGACCACTTTTTTAGCCAATATTTACGCATCACATACATACCGAGTACATCCTATAATGTGTCTATAAGAAAATAATACATATACTAATTAATACACAAATGTTTTAAAATGCAAGATCTAGCTGGATTTAATTTCATATTACTGATTGCATTCTTTGG
This sequence comes from Beris chalybata, assembly GCA_949128065.1. Lineage (NCBI taxonomy): Eukaryota > Metazoa > Arthropoda > Insecta > Diptera > Stratiomyidae > Beris > Beris chalybata. The sequence goes on from OX421894.1 coordinate 133,853,815, forward strand.
TGCAGTATCGTAGGATCTCGCTCACTTTATTTATGTTTCTTCACTTTTTATAAAACTAACGTAGCGGTGAAAAATTTTATTTATTATTTTAAATGTAAAATATATTTTATTTATAAATGGTTAAAAGGTGAAAATCGCCTCTTTTATTCTGATTGATAATTCAACTTTGTTTTTCGCACTTGAAACGGATTTTATTATTTAAATTATTTTTATAATTTTTATAATCTAATTTTCTAATAAAGTGGCCAATTTTGAACAGTCCCTGGGGTGGTCACTTTATAGAGGTTCTACTGTATAAACCAGTTCGTTTATCTCGTATTATAGTGTATCTATCTCGTAGTATAGTATTGGGTGATTGGGTATTGACGATATTATGATATGAATCAACACCAGCAGCAAAGACTATCTACAACACTACGCAGTATTTTTCTCATAAAAATTTGACCTTGGTTTTACATGAGGGAAGTAGATGGCAATATCATGATGCATGATGAAAAAAGAGACAAAAACGTAAAACGAATCGCATTCACCAATACAATGATATCATTCCAAATCGCAGTCCAAAGTCCATTCATAAAAAACGTCAACAGTCACGTGCAGACACAGCTGAGCTGTGTTGGTGTGGTTTCATTCCTCATATTTGTTCCTATAAATTTGTTCGCAGAAACAATTGAGAGTGGAACTGCGATCTTTTACATGCTTTCCGAAAAACGATGCACAGATGCAAATGTGTAATCATTCATTTTTGGATATTTGCGTACTCCTTTCTTCACATGTGAATTTTCTAAGGAATATGGAATTGGAATTGTTCAATCGGATTTCTTTGTTCCGCTTATGCAATGATTTTTTGGGTTTTTTTTTACAAAAAATGCATGTGTATTAAGTGTCCAGTCTTCTTATGGATAGTTTTTGCCAGCAGTGTACCTATGGTAACCCCAACCCCCCCTGCGTTCTCGCCTTGTACAATCCAACGTGAATCGCGCTATAAACTTACAGAAGCTTCTTTAAAATCTCATTTCATGCAATCAACGACAACTTATTGTTCACAATAAAATAATAACAATTAAAACTTACCAATGTAACTGTAGCAGGTGCTGTAAGACGTAATGTAATCCGTGCTTCAGGTAAATTTTTATACTTTGATAAATCGATTGATCCGTTCCAATAGTTCTCTTTACTTGGAGGACCACCTATTTTTTGATCAATGGTCAGGACACCACTTTCGCAAGGTAACACAGTTTCATAGGTATTACCAAATAATCCAAAGTATCGCCCTAAAACACTCGTAACTAGCATCGAGAAGAGAAATAACTGCGGTACCATTTTACGTCTTGATTTTAGATAATTTCGTCCAGAATGCCGACCGCTAAACCACTCGGAATTTACTCGTTAACTGGGTTTTTAAGTTGATTAACTGATCTTATCGCTCTAAAATAAGAATCAGTAAATTTGGTATTTGTTTTATATATTATTATTAATCTTAGATTATCTCAGTGCATTCGATACAAACGTCTGTTTTGATTTTAATTTCTAAATTCAAACTTCGCGACGAATTCAACGTAAGCACTTTTGTTGTACGCCTAGAGAAAACTGACTTTATCGCCTTTTCGTCCAAAATGCCAACCGCCAAAAAACTCGAAATTTACTCGTTAACTGGTTTTTCAAGTTGAATAGTTGATCTAATCTCTCTGAAATAAGAATCAGTAAAAATTTTTTAGTCTTCATATGTTAGATTAAATCCTCAGGCACTCAAAGCTTTTTATGCCAAAGCTTTCGGAAGAAAAGAACATCTGATTATCTAAAACCATTGTATTTATATCTTATAGCCTCGTACGGACCTCGGTGAAAATTTTCATTCGCAAAATTACTATAGGTGTGTTTTTTTCATCTGGATCAAGATCAAGATCATTCATTTTACATTGAAAACAACAACAAAGAGATGATCCAACATCAAAATGGGATCAAATGTTGGATCAGATTTCCCCTCCAAAGCTTATTTAAATTGTCACTATTTCAATATTGTCAGAGATGGCGCAGCAACATTTGTAGCAGATATTTGCACCCAGCAGATAGAACAGGTTCGTTTGAGGGGGTAGCAACGTTCAGGGGTAGGATAGTTTTTCATATCTCGTAGCAAAAAACTATACATGAGTGTTATATGACCTTTATACAGTTCCGTTTCGCCGTATAGAGTACGACAATTTATCTGACAATTTATCTGAGGCATTAACAACAGGATTGTGAACCCTGCTAAATTAGCTTTTGGGATGAGCCACATCGTTTTTTTCAATCGTGATCTGATCCAGTTGAAAAAAACACACCTTATGTTGTAGTCCTCTGCAATTTGAAAGCAACCAATATGCGCGGCATTACATCCGAGGCGATGGTAATGTGTGCATCGACAACCGAAAAGGTTGAAGTTCTTGCACCACCGGCTGGATCGATTCCCGGCGATTCGGTTCATTGCGACGGATACGACCCGATCCACAATTAAATCCGAAAAAGAAAGTCTTCGAAACCTGTGCTCCGACCAACAGCGAATTGATTGCGTGCTATAAAGGAGCTCCATTATATGTTCCTGACAAAGGAAACGTAATTGCTTAAAGTTTAAAAAATGTCCAAGTCAAGTAAAAGCTGTATGCAAACTTTTTTCCCATTTTCGATAAATTTTTATTGATGAGAAGAATAAATTACTAATTTGTTGACATTCACGTATCGATTTTATTATTGCATCAAAGTAAAAAATATTGAGTGGCAGAATTTCGATTATTTAATTTCCTCACTGGAAAATAAATTCAAATAAAGACTTGAGATGTCAAAATTTTCATCCCGCAATGCAAAATTAAATAGCGGATCAAAATGGTCTTGTAGCGACACAAATGCTAGCGGTCAAGTGCATTGAGTTCCGGTATCCACCGGCGCAGGCAAATGGAAGCGCCACCATCGCAAAAGAGATATTATAAAAGACTTTGACCATCGCGCTGTCACTTGACTTCACCCCAAGCATAAATGCAAACGCAATCATTATTTTGTAAAACCTTAAAATTAATAAATTAGTGGTTAAGAATTCGTTTTCTTATTATTTATTATTCAACATAGCGATAACGCTATAGTGGTGACCCCGTAAAAGCGAACTCGCAGCAAAAACTTCCGCAAAAAAGTGAATTCGACTCAAGAGAAGTTTGCGTATACGATACGACGCCATTTTAGACGCCAAACATTTTTTGAATTTTTAATTTGAAATGTCGGAGGGTGATACGAATCCAGACGGGAACCCTACCGATCCTGCATCACCGCTACCCGATCCGCCGCCACAAACTTCCGGAAAAATTACCGGACAACAAACCCTTTGCGTGCAAGCAGCAAGAATTGCAAAATTTCCGGTTTTCTACAAGCCGGATCCTGCATTTTGGTTCGAGCAGGTGGAAGCCGCTTTCCACACGCATGGAATTACACAAGATGAAACTAAATTTCGGTACGTAATTCAATATGCAGAACTGGAGATCCTGCCCCACGTCATTTCTATCGCGAGAAACCCGCCATCGGAAAACAAGTACGAAGTGGTGAAGCAAAAGATTCTTGCAGCTTTTGGTGAGTCAGAAGAATCTCGGCTACGTAGGATCTTTCAAGGCCAAAACATGCAAGGAAAAAAGCCGTCGCATTATCTACAGGATTTAAAAAACACCGGTGGAAATCAGGTAACTGATGCAATTTTAAGAACCCTATTGTTGGAGCAACTCCCAGAACAAATTCGTGTCGTTCTTGGCATCTCTAGCGAGCCCGACGTAGAGAAGCTGGCTAAAATGGCCGACATGATGCTCGAATTACAGCATACACCAAGTATCTCGGTAGTGCAAAATCGGGGTGAAGCATCGTCGCAGAGTAACGATCCGTTAACGCTTATAATCAATCGCCTTGATCGACTTGAATCCCAGTTACGAGGACGATCTGAATCCAAATCCCGCGGACAGCGAGACAAGTCCAATTCGAAGTCACGCGATCGAAGTAACCGACTCTGTTTCTTCCACAATCGTTTCGGCAAACGAGCAAGAAAATGCGCAGAGCCGTGCCAATGGAAGAATACAAGCGAGAATGCGGGAAACTAAAATCGTCGTCCCGAATTTCGACGGTCGGAGACGACGTACCACAAAACAGCCGTCTAATATTATCAGACAAAAAATCTGGAATCAATTTTCTTGTTGACACGGGAGCTGACATATCAGTCCTTCCACGCAACAGGCAACAATACAACACTCCAGCGAGTTTAAGATTGTATGCCGCAAATAATACACAGATCATGACCTACGGCACTAAAATCCTAACTTTGGATTTCGGTCTTCGACGGCCATTTAAGTGGAATTTCATCGTAGCCGACGTCGCTCAGCCCATAATTGGAGCTGATTTGCTGCAACATTTCGGCCTTTTGGTTGATTTGCGAGGTAAGAAGATTATTGATAGAACAACTAATCTCTCCTACCGAACAGATATCACGAACAAGCCTTACCAGAGTATTTCAACAATCGCCCAAACTGTGGAATACCGCGAGTTATTGCAACAGTTCGTCGATATTACCATGCCTTCCAGTCGCAAGACAGTCGCGAGTCATGGCGTTTATCATCACATACTCACAGAAGGACCCCCAGTCGCAGAGCGCGCGAGAAGACTAATTCCGGAGAGGCTGCGTCAAGCCAAAACGGAATTTGACTTCATGCTTGATCACGATATTTGTCAACCTTCCAGCAGCCAGTGGGCAAGTCCACTTCATCTGGTGCTCAAAAAGAACGGGCAATGGAGACCGTCCGGTGATTACCGACGTTTGAATTCCAAAACCATACCAGATAAATATCCAATCGCACACCTACACGATTTTGCGCATAAGCTGAATGGTTGTACGGTATTTACAACGTTGGATCTTACTCGAGCGTATAACCAAATCCCAGTAGCGCCAGAAGACATCCCAAAGACAGCTGTCATCACTCCGTTCGGCCTGTTTGAATTTAAAGTGATGACATTTGGCCTCTGCAATGCCGCGCAGACCTTTCAGCGGTATATTGACACGGCACTTCGGGGATTACAATTTTGTTATGCGTATATTGACGATATTTTGATCGCTTCAAGGACTCGTGAGGAACATCGCCAACATCTCCAACTAGTTTTCGAACGATTGCGAGAGTACGGTTTGTCAATAAATATGGCAAAATGCGTTTTCGGAGCATCATCAGTACAATATCTCGGATATGCAATTGATGAACACGGCACTAAGCCTCTTCCGGAACGTGTACAGGCGCTTCTCGAATTTGAAAAACCGACAACTATCGCTGACTTAAGAAGATTTTTAGGCGCTATTAACTTCTACAGGAAGTCGCTGAGGAATGCAGCCGAAGTTCAATCACCACTTCACGAATTCCTCGTTGGCGCGAAAAAAAATGACAAACGACCGATAATCTGGAATGCACGAGCTTCGGTCGCATTTGAGCAGTGTAAGGAGCAAATTGCCAACGCAACTCTTCTACGACATCCACTCGAAAATGCAACGCTTTCTATTAAATGCGATGCCTCAGATACAGCTATGGGCGCGGTTCTGGAGCAGCTTAATAAAGGTGTTTGGGAGCCGCTTGGTTTCTTTTCTAAGAAGTTTAGCGAAGCCCAGCGTAAATACAGCACCTACGATCGAGAGTTGCAAGCTATCTACAGTGGAATCAAGTTTTTCCAACATATGATTGAAGGCCGAACACTACTTGTAAGGACCGATCACAAGCCGATCACCTTCGCTTTCGATCAAAAAGCCGCAAAAGCATCGCCAAGGCAACTTCGACAGCTGGATTACATTGGCCAGTTTTCTACGCAGATCGTCTACATCGCTGGAGATGAAAACATTACCGCGGATGCCTTGTCACGCATTGGCAACATAAACATGCCAATCCTGATGTCCACAACAGAGCTAGCCTTAGCACAGAAGGAAGATAACGAACTTCAACAGATGTTGCAATCAGATTCAGCACTGGACTTACGGAAACTCCGAATCGACGACACAGAAACAACAATTTACTGCGATGTCTCATCAGCGGAAATTCGTCCGTATATTCCGAAAGTGCTGAGAAAACGAGTTTTCGACATGACACACGGGTTATCTCATCCAAGTGGCCGGGTAACAAAAAAATTAATTCAACGCAAATACGTTTGGCCAAGTATGTCGAAGGATATCGCCGAATGGTCTCGAACTTGCCTTCCTTGTCAACGCAGCAAAGTCGCAAGACACGCCAGACTTCTTCCCGAACACATTCACGTGCCGAACGTAAGGTTTAATCATGTGCACATCGACATCGTTGGACCATTAACAGCATCGAAAGGCTATTCATATGTTCTGACCATGATCGACCGGTTTACGAGGTGGCCGGAAGCAACTCCTTTGCAGTCTATTACCGCAGACGCCATCGCCGACGCGTTTTATTCAACGTGGATTTCACGTTTTGGAGCACCTGCTGTGTTAACTTCGGACCAGGGATCACAATTTGAATCCTTGCTTTTCCAGTCACTAGCACATCTCGTGGGTTGCAAGAAAATGCGAACTACAGCTTACCATCCCGCGGCCAACGGAATGATTGAGCGCTGGCACCGATCCCTAAAATCTTCGATCATGTGCCACAACACAAAAGAATGGACCGAAGTTTTACCAACAGTTTTGTTGGGACTACGAACGAGCATCAAGGAAGACATCGGCGTAACCACAGCCGAACTCGTCTACGGAACCACGCTACGTATTCCAGGGGAATTTTTCTACAACGAGGAAATGCCTCCGGATCCTAAAATCTTCGTCGAAAAATATCGTGAACACATGCGCAGAGTGCGAGCTACCCCTACGGCTCACCACGAGAAACGAAAGGTTTTCGTGCACAAGGATATACACTCGTGTTCGCACGTCTTCGTTCGGGTAGATCGTGTAAAAAAACCACTGGAACATCCTTATGAGGGACCGTACAAGGTTCTAGAAAGACAAGCAGACAACGTTTTCACACTTGACATTCAAGGAAAAAAGACGAACGTCAGCGTCGACAGACTCAAGCCAGCATACATCGAAGCTACAGCGAACGCTCAACAAACCATAGAACCATCGCTGTCCACGACGGAGCCCGGAGCAAGCGACGCAACGCTCAGAACTTATGCCGGCCCTAAAGCAAAAGTTGCGAAACGTGTAGCATTCAGCGTTGACGCAATTCGGAGGGGAGTAGTGTAGCGACACAAATGCTAGCGGTCAAGTGCATTGAGTTCCGGTATCCACCGGCGCAGGCAAATGGAAGCGCCACCATCGCAAAAGAGATATTATAAAAGACTTTGACCATCGCGCTGTCACTTGACTTCACCCCAAGCATAAATGCAAACGCAATCATTATTTTGTAAAACCTTAAAATTAATAAATTAGTGGTTAAGAATTCGTTTTCTTATTATTTATTATTCAACATAGCGATAACGCTATAGTCTCCATGGTTCCAGTGCCATCTGGTGGTCACTGACCGAACTGTTAAAACGAATGAACATTTTCATTTAATCAATAACTTCACCGCAGCTCAAAAGATGGCGTTGTAGGTTCAACTGGCGAGCTTTGCGCTGTGGCTTTCCCCACACCATTCTCTTATCGTCTCGTTTTTCTTTTCAATATGTGCGTTTTTTTCAACTGGTTCAGATCACGATTGAAAAAAACGATGTGGATCAATAAAAAAGCTAATTTAGCTGGGTTAACAATCCTGTAGGATGACTCAGATAAATTGTCAGCAGGAAAAGTTTCGTATACTGTACGACGAAACAGAACTGTATAAAGGCCATATAAAACCCATGTATAGTTTTTTGTTACGAGATATGAAAAACCACCCCACCACTGTACGTTGCTACCGCATCAAACGAACCTGTTCTATCTGCTGGGTGCAAATATCTGCTAAAAATGTTGCTGAGTTGCAGGGCGCCATCTCTGACAATATTGAAATAGTGACAATTTAAATAAGCTTTGGAGGAGAAATCTGATCCAACATTTGATCCCATTTTGATTTTGGATCATCTCTTTGCTGTTGTTTTCAATGTAAAACGAATGATCTTGATCCAGTTGAAAAAAACACACCTATTATTCTAAAATCCATATTTCTTAAACCGTTAATGGCAAGCAATTAATACTTAACAAATATCTGTAATTATACTAGGAGAGTAGATTGTAACCAAATTTTTTGGTGGAGGTATTGGCGTACGGGGGTGGGGGGTGAAATACTTAAGATTACGATATCACACAAACGAATTGCTCCAGAAAAACAAAATTCGGTTTGAGTATAAAGCTTATCCCCGATCTTATCGAATATCTCTTCACTTTCATGGGTTTGCGTAATAGTCGCCTAAAACTATAATAGTTTTTAAGTTTTTGTCTTTTTCAACCCTAAAAGGGTATAAAAGGGTTGAACACGTTTTCACGTTTTCACGAATTCCGTAATTTTTTTTAGAAGAGGCAAGAAATTGAATTGGTTTTTACTTTCTCGTGCAGTCTTTATATTTATCAATTAACTCATTTCAGGATTTTTGGATATGCCACTCCCAAGTGGTGTAAATAGGTTGCATATGTTTTCACAGATTCTAACATACATATGTACCATATTACTTAAATCTGATGATATGTACACATATTGAATTCCTTTTTAATTCCTATGGTTTCCTATATATGCGCCAAAAGGACAATTTCAGTATTTTTATATATTCAATCCTAACGGGTGTAAGGGGTCTGTATGATTTTTAAAGCTACGACGTATTTCTTAGTATTGATGAGATATTTGATCGCTTTTCACTTCCACAGACTTCTTATATAGGTAATCGCCTACAAACCCATTTACAATTTTTCCATATTCAAGTTCCTAGGGTTTGCATATGTTTTCACAACTTTTGCCATCCCTTAGTTGTGATGAGATATGAAATTAGTTATTTCTATTTTAACTTTGTATTTTCATTTTTAAAACAAAATTAATTTTTCAAGAAGAGTCATAATCTCGAAACAACTGATGATATACTCCGATTTTGATCGCTCCCGAACTTTGACCTGAAAAATAATAAAGTTTCGCACAGATTATTGGCAGTTTTTTAAATCGATAACATTAATTTATTGTTAAAATAATAAAGTAAAATATATTTGATAACAGTGGCAGATCCAGATCTTACTGTCGGGGGTGTCAGAAATTTTTTTAATTTGGCACGTTTGATAAAGTTCTGTGTGAATTTACCTGCAGATTTAGACTGCACTCAGCAAAAAAAGGGTCATCTGAAGAAGATATCATATTGTTTTCATTTCATTACGGGTCATTCAACCAGAGAATCGCCAAAGTTGTGATTTTACCATTTCTGATGGAAGGTTAATTTTAAAGGGTAAGGTTGTCGCAAAACTATCCTTGAAATTTTTTTTTTCAATGATAGCGATTTGGTCGTTTTTTTATATTTTGTAGGTTATTCTGTTTTTCAAAACATACCTAAAAAATCTGCCAACAGTCTGGGCGCAACTTTATTATTTTTCCGGCAGAAGTTCGGAACGCGTTCAATTCGGGGATGCGGTGTATGTTACTATGTGACTGAAAACCTAAAAAAAGATGCGGTCTAGAGGTTGAAAAAAAAAAAAAAAAAAATAGGTGATTGTTAAAAAAGTTCGTGAAAGTGAAAAGATATTCGATATCTGATCAGATTTGGGAGATATGGCAGAATTTATAAAAAAGTATACAGTCACTTTACACAACGTTAGGGGTCGAATTTCAAAAAATCTTGAAAACCCTTTCTAGGTATTCATATGAACAATCCATAAACAAAAATAATCGGTGATTGTTAAACAAGCCCGTGGATGTGATATCTGATCAGACCTGAGAGATATTCCGGAATTCATAAAAAAGTATACAACCACTTAACACAGCCTTAGGGGTCGAATTTCAAAAAATCTTGAAAACGCATTCTAGGTACTTATATGAAGAATCCGTAGAATAAAAATGAATTCAATATTTGGAAAGACCTAGGAAATATGACGAAAATCGTAAAAATATATGCATTTTATTTTCACTGACATTTACCCCCTCTTCCTAACGGCAATGAATATTCAATTTATCAGAATTACTTTTCTAGTTGATTTACATATACGTACCGAGTTTCAACTTTCTAGCATAAGCCGTTCCAAAGTTAAGAAAAACACCCCCACCCCCGTACCGTACTACCCCTAAAAAAAATTTTTTTTTTCCAACATGCCACTACTATAGCTCTATCTAATTAACAAGTTTCAGCTTTCTATCATTATAGGTTCTTAAGATATGAACATCGGAATTTTTTCCTTCTCACCCTTCCCCACCCTCATCCGCTGCACTCACACCCCCAAAATTTTTTTACTTCTGGTAAAAATTTGAAGAATCTACCTTACACAGTTATTGAGATATGAAACGTGTTATATCAGAAAATTCTTATCCCTCCACTTCCGTGCTCCCCCGCCCCCTTAAAAAATTTTATTTTGAGCAATCTTTATTTATCAAGCTTTATAGCCAAACCGAATTTTCTTTTTCTGGTGCATTTGGTTTGTGAGATATCGTAATCTTAAGTATTTCAACCCCCACCCCCGTACGGCACTACCCCTACCCAAAAATTTTATTTCAATCTACTCTCCTAGTATAACTACAAATATTTGTTAAGTTTTAATTGCTTGCCATTAACGGTTTAGGAGATATGGATTTTAGAATGTGTCGATCTCGACTTTTTTGCGTTTCGGATGCATTGTTTCCCCCTCCACTCCCACACCCCTTCACCCATATCATCAAATTTCTCGCCAATAGGTCCACTATCAAAGCTCTATAGAAATTCTAAGTTTTAGCCTCCTAACATAAGCGGTTGCTGAGATCTAGAAACCTAAATTTTTCGTCTAAAACGCTTCCCCCACCTTCCCCCTCACACCTCCTCCACTGAAAATAATGTCAATTCAAGGGGTCTACCAAGTCTATTCTTAGGAAAAATTTTAATTTAATAGCTCCACTGGTTTGAGAGCTACGAGCCTTCAAAGAATTTTGGGCGGTCGACGTACGGCGTACGGCGTACGGCGTACGGCGTAAGGGGTACGGCGTACGGCGGACAGACGGAGTGAAAATTTTTATTGCTTTTTTCGTGTCTACTAGTTATGAAACGTGCACAAAAAAATTTTGAGGGCAGCAAATTTTTTTTTTTTTAAAATCAATAACAATACTGTATTATTAACAATAAAGTTAAATTAACTTGGAATCTCAAGTGATTCTCAATTAATTTTCTAGAAAAAGGGTAATTTAATCAAGAATCTCCAAAAGTGTGACCTTATCGTCACCGATTCTTTTGAAGATTTTTTTGCTTGAAGAACTAGTGAAAAAAAAATATGATTTCAATATTTTTTCTATCTCATTTTTTTTTGTTGGTTATAGTCTGTTAAAGTTTTCGCAAAAATGGTATCATAGAATAATAAAATAGAACTTATTTTAAAGGGAAAGGTTGTCGCAAAATAAGAAAAATACAAATCAAATTTATCCTTAATTTTTTTTTCCAAGGATAACGATTTTGTCCTTTATCCTTGAATATCCCAAAAAGCCAATTTTTTTTTTATTTTTTTATACTTTGTGTATTATACTGTTTTTCAAAACATATGTATCAAAAAATCATCTTGGGATCTCAACTGGATCGGGGTAAAAGAAATCGAAGAACATCAGATCTTCTCAATTTACTTTATAGAAAAATTGGAATGACCCTTGAATATCTCAGAAAGCTAATTTTTTGTGTTTTATTTTTTTATATTTTGTATATTACACTGTTTTTGAAAACATACCAAAAAATTAGCTTGGGATCTCAAGGAGATCGGGGTAAAAAAAATCGAAGAACATCAGTGCTTTTTGATTATGTTATAAAAAAAAAAAACAATAACATAATTGAAAAGTATTGAAGTTCTTCGATTTAAGGTGGGCGGATGATATACGCTACCTGTTGTAGGTATTCAATTAGATAAAAAAACTTAAATTTTTCCATCACATCTCAGTATTGTCGTCTAAGACCCTGGCATGCATTCGTGTTCTTTACCCACTAATAAATATCAGATGAGATCAAAGCTCTCCACTGAAAATAAACTTCTTCTACATACATATATCAAACTGTTATGCAACCAATCCTCCTATATGGAGCCCCATCTTGGCACAAATGCTCCAAATATCTTAAACAAAAATTGCAACGGGTGCAAAATAAATGTATGAAACTAATTATGGACAAACCGTGGCATTTCTCCACCCGCGAACTATGTACATAAGATATAAGAAATTGCAAAATTAACGGATACAATTGAAAAGATATCCAGCAAATTTTTAATGAAATGTCAATACTCCGAGAATCCACTTTTTCTCTCCTCACTTCTTCCGAGTTCTGCTTAATATCTAACTCTTTTAATTGATTGTAGTTTATAAGATAGTTTAATGTAGTTAAAAGTTAGGCCTTTCCCTTCAAATTTAAATTGTACCTTGAATTCATTTACATATAGCTAAATATAAACTCTTTAACTTGGCTGTAGAAGACGACTGTCTGATCTCCATTATTTTAAGTATAGCATAAGCTTGTTTCGGTAGTCTGGGTGGCTTAGTGGCTAGAGCACCTGCCTTCGGTGCACCTGGTACCAGGTTCGAATCTGCTTGGCGACAAGTAATTTTCGAAAATGGGATTGGGTGCCGGGCTACCAGTTCACTCAGCTGTAAATGAGTAGGGTAGACTAGGTAGAAATGCACCATTTTTCATTAATTACTCCATATCTCCGTAGAAAATTGTGGAACTTGATTAATTTTTTTTTCTCTGTTTGATCAAATACCTTGCGCAAATATTGTATTCGTAATAAAGAGCAAAATATAATCAGATCGAAAGCATAATGAAGAAGAGCACAGGCAGGTCCAAATGGTGCATTTCTCCCATCGTACGGGAGAAATGAACCACTTGTAAGGTATAAATGCACCACATTTTAAATATGTAGCGAATCCCAACGAAATTAGTTGAAACAAAAAAATTAAATATATTTACAAAAGTAACAAACAATAACGAACTAAACAGTAAATCTATTAAATATTTTTCAAGTTTTATACTAATAAAAAATAATAGAAAATACCAAATAATAGTAATTTAATGGTTTTATATAAGTTTTTATAAGTTAACGGATATTAAAATTTTAAAAATCGATTTTAAATTTGATATGTTTGCTGTATGCTTGCAGCACGAGATTTGTGACCATAAATTCATGCTACTTAGGTATAAGAATCTGGTGCATTTCTCCCTATAAGCTCGTGGTGCAATTCTACCGATTCTGACCAGATGAACATTTTTATTTTTTTTTAAATAAATACTAGCAAATAAAAAACTAGCACTTTACTAAAACACATCTTAGACTACAAGCTATATTTATGCCTACCTAGAAAGGTTCACGATCAATAATTTGTCTTAAAACAAAAATGTTGCATATATACGAAAAGTTACTTTCCTTAGCGTTTTTCTTTTACTCCGAATAACTGTTCGGTATTACTCGGTATTTTAACGATTCCTGAACACAATCGTATGAATAGGAAAGAGAAAGAGAATACTACTTCTGCTTTGTAGATTTTACTTACGGGCGAGCGCCAATGGCGAGTGGTGCATTTCTACCTATGGTGCAGGGCTACCCATTCTACCCTACCTGAGTTAAAATCGGGGTAATAATCACGGACGAGCGTGTAGCTGACCACTTCACCTCCTAGTGTTCAGTTGGTCTCGAAATGAAGTAACTCTAACGTTACTTCAAGGCCTAGGCCCGATTTGGGCTGTTGCACCATTGATTATTATTATTATTATTATAAGCTTGTTTCATTATATGTACTAAGGGTAGCACAATAAAGAATTATTATTATTATTATTAATACTGTAGATGAAATTATAAGTTTGATTTAGCCGGAAAAGTTCGTAATGCATAGAACTAAATCTGAGAAGAAAAAAAGATGCGCAATAGTTTTATGTTAGTTGCTATTAGGTTTTCATGGTAAGCTACCATTGAAGCTATTACGATGAAGAGTTAGTTGTTTTTCCGGTGTCAGTAGAGTGAAACTCCAACACGAAATCCCCGACTGTTGATTAATTAATTTCCCGTCTGATCTCTACAAAAATTGTATAACTGTAAATATTTTATATAAGAAATGTAATAATTAAGTAAAGAAGTAAGAAATATGTTTATTATTTTATGTTCAGTTGTGGGCAAAAACTCCAAAACCGTTTGATGACTCAAGAACACGTTGTCCTAGGAAGTTTAAATTTTCACAAAGTGGATAATGGTACCATATCGTCTTTTTTACTGCTATCTATAGCAGGAAATTTTGAACTACTCCCTGGCACGGTAACAAATAACCGATAAAATTATGATTTCGAGCGAATCAGTCGTATCCGGTTTCCGATAGCGTCGAAAAGAGGACGATACCATCTGGAATAATATCTTCAGGAACTATCATGCGAATGATCGACTTGGCAATTTTTTCTGTTGGAATTGGAACTACTTCTACATATTGCATTCAAAGATAATTGTATGAGGCACATAGAGGTTTGGTTTACATCCTATTTTATCAGTCCTTCAGGAAAGTTATCATGTAAATGTTTTCTTTTTTTTTTCATTACTGTAAATGGTTGTGCATTATAACAGCCCTACTAAGGTCGTTTCATCGTGCAATTTTTTTACGGGAAAAAATATATTTGCGTGCCGCCAATGAAAACATGTTTGTGGCAAAACAGGTAGTAATCGATTTATTAATGAAACGTGTGAGTTTTTTAAAATCTTTATTAAAGAGGATGTGTGTTTGTATGGGCCTATGTTCCCTATGAACTCCTAAGCCGGTCAACCGATTTTGATAAAATTTTCAGGGAACGTGTATATAATAGTCTCCGGTTGATTCCTGTGAAGTTTAGTACCGATCGAATATAAAACATTTGTTTTTTTCTGACATTTTACAAATTTTTTCGCGATGTTACTACACTGATGCTCTAATTTTTTGTTTGGTTATTACGTACGCTTTCCTATACCATTCATCCGATTACGATGAAACTTCACTGAATATTGAGCGCACGCCAGCGAATGTTTCTACTTTAACAAAATTCTTTTAACAATTGGTGGTAAGAGACTTATTTCAGCATTTGAGATGATTTAGAGGTAGCTCTTTTGTTTTCGGTCTTAAGCCAGAAATACATGTGCATATATCTGCATGCAGCGCGGCAAAACTGATTTAGAACGCATGAGTTTAAGTGCGACGAAATACACGGTCACACTGCATGCAGCGGAGCGCTGCAAGATGTCTCTACTTCTACTTTTGCGGTGCAGCGGCAGTATTATCACAACTTGAGGTTGAAATTTACCAACACAGAAACATGAAAAAGTGGTTTGACAGGTAATGTTTAGTAGTAATTTTGTACCTGTGGAGAGGAGTATTAATGAAGGAGCGTTTCATGGAACTAGGAAAAAGTATATTTGGGACAAATACAACCAAAAGATCTGCCAAAAAATTCTGCACATCTGTTTCACATGCAGGGATGCCTGCATTGCTGCATGCATATATTCTGCACATGTATTTCAGGCTTTATAGTTACATATGAGCCGTTTGTTTTGAAAGTGAGGCAAGTCCATTTTTCAAAAAAATTGAGATAATGATAACAATAGATAAAACTTACTATGATCTTTTTATCTGTAAATAATTTATAGTCAAAAGATTCAAATTCTCTAATATTTGGACGATGTAAGTTTTAGCTATTAACTGTATTGCAAATATGTTTATTTTGAAAGTGGTGCAAGTCCATCTTAGGTTGAAAATATTTTTAACCGAATATGTTATAGCATAATTTGCTCCAGTTGTTGTGTTGTGAAACCGATGTGTTGATTATACATCATGTCTGAAAAGTATGATGTTTCTATCTATCCTACTGTACGATGTGTGTACGTTCGGGAGAAGGAGCTCCCTTACTTATCTGGCTTTCAGGGTAAAATTACTTCAAATTAAAAAAAACGTGGTTTTCGCACAAGTGCTCGTCTCTTTATTTCAAAAATTAAATCCGTCTTCCTCCCTGACAAACTTGAGACTGGTCTCTCGGACCAGAAAAATACAATTCAGTGTAGTTTTGTAGGGTTGTGTGTGTGCGTGCTCGGCAGCGTCGTTGCCAGCTTCGTCGTGTTTGGTAGAAGACCCAACATTCCGGGCACCATGATGAACCGCCGGGTCATTATCGTTTAACGAAAAAGCCAAATGACGCTACGTCTAGCGTACTGGAATATATCGTCAGGTACAGCCTGGGGATTACTCTTCCCGTGGAGACAGTGGCGATGTTTCGTGAACAGCTTGGCATTTCCTCCTGTAGCTATTGATTGAGTGGTTATCCCGCCACGACTCGGCCTGCTGCTCAGTAATTCAGGAACGTTGGTGTAATTCAGTTAACGTTACCTGTTTGCTTCAAAGAAAAATAGAAAAAAATATCTAATTCAAATTAAGTTCAAGTTAATAATTCGGTTTGGTTTATGGTTCGATGTGATCTTTGGAGTGATCGATCGGTAGTCGGCAAACTTTTGTGATCGGTCGGATCATTTGGCCGTTTTTCGTGCGAAGCCTGACTACACGGTGTAGTTTGTCTGGGCCTTCGATTAGAGCCATGACTCGTCCCATTAACCAGTTCAATGGAGGGAGGCGTTCGTCCTTTGCTAAGACGAGATCGTGGACTTTAAGACGGAAATGTCTTTCACAGAAATGTTTTTGCTAATTGATCATGATAAATTTTAAAAGTTTAGTGCAGAGAATCATTGCGACTTAATGAAAAATTGTGTACAGAAAGAAAATTATTTACATGATTTGCGAAAGGATCACACATATTATTTGTCATTTTTCTTTTCTCTATTTTTCATTAAATAGCAATGATTCTCTGCACTAAACTTTTAAAATTTATCATGATCAATTAGCAAAAAGATTTCTGCGAAAGACATTTCCCTTTATTTTTCAAAAAATACAATTTTTAATACTTTAAGTACGTTTAAAACGTTCGTGGAACCTTAACCGGCAAAGCATTTCGCTTGTTCTGCAAAGAACTTACGGCCCCCTACGCATACTTGCACACAACCTAGTTGCAGGCTTGTAGTTATCGGTGGTTTTGTCAGTGTCCTTTCAAATTTAAAACTAAATCAAATTAAAAAAAATTCCATGTAAGAGTAGAAAGAAGAGTAATAAAAGCGTTGAGCAAGAAGATCAAAAAGATGACATTGTTATTAAGACTAGATTTTCCAAATAAATATTGTACTAAGAACAACAATCCACATAAATAGAATGAAATTAAGAAAATGCTTAACAATAGTGAAGATTAAAGTTTCTTTTTATTATTTCTATGAAATATTTTTTTTAAAGACATAAATGGATATCTATTTCTTTTATATACCTATAAATAAACCTTTAATTATACCAATAATTAGAAATATTTAGCTATTCATGTTATATAATCGAAGTAAGATTATTATTATATTACATAAAAGAAAGGGAAACCTATTTAAGTCCGGTATTTCAATGTAGAGTTAACTTGTAGGTCCGATATTTCAATATAAAGTAAACTCAAGTGGTTTTGATTAACTGGCAACTTACAAGTTAACTCTACATTGAAATACCGGGCCTTAGACAGTTATTTTTCAATAAAAGCCAAGTGTCATTAATGGGTAGAAATGAACATTATTTTTTAAGGTTGCCAGTCGCATAGCAATCTACACCGCTTTTTAGTATTAAACCCGTTCCGGAATTCTACTCAAAAAATAATATCGTTGGGCCCAGACTGTTTGCAGATTTTCAAATAAATATCACATATTAATCTAGAGTGTAACACGTATAGCTTCGATATGTTTTTTTTTTCCAGTAAATTAAATTTACTTACTGTGCCTTATTTTACAGCTGCGCATTGCTTTTGGGACGACTATAACGAAAAGGCTTACGATCCCAGTTTATTTAGAGTAACAGTAGGAAATGTTCATAGGAACTACGCCGCCTACGGACCATACTTTACGGAATTTTTTAACATATCGGAAATTCATATTCCTCTTAAGTAAGTGTTTCTGCGTTTCAATGCGTTGTCGAATGGTTCTGCGCCTTATACGTAAGCCTCATTGGCGCAACCAATAAAATTGCTTTATTTTATCTTTAATAAAGTTTATTTCATTTCTAGATATGTCGCAGCTAAAGAATATGAAAACAATATTGGACTGCTAGTTTTGAGCAACTTCATCTCACTACACAGTGATCACATCAAGCCAATTTATATCCGTTGGTTTCCATACGCCGAACGTGAGATTAAACCGGGAACTGTAGGACGTGTAGCTGGTTGGGGAAAAGGTAACGAGATAGAAATCGGCGATGATGTGAAAGTCGTTGATATACCGGCGTTAAGTAAGGAGCAATGCCAGAACAACAAACATCCACTCAACTCTCTTATTACGGGTGAAAAATTTTGCATTGAAACTCCCTTGCAGAAAAATGTTAGCACACTAGACGGTATCGGATTTGTCGTTAAGGACCAAGATACCGGAGTATACTACCTGTGGGGAGTTCTTTTCTCAGTAAACTTCTTAGATTATCGTTATTTCCAAACCTATGCAAATATTCAATATCATAAGGAAATGATAACTGACTACGAATTGCGTTACAGACCTAAATAATTCTACTGTGAAAAAATGAGATAAATAGTACAATATATATAAAATTGTGTTATAATTGTGATGTTTTTAAATGTAACGCGAAATAGCTCGACTGGCATCGATCATTGCATTGACAGCATGCCAGTTGGAAACCCTTCGTGAAAAAAGAGATTTTGCAAATTGTGATGGACAATGGGTCCTAAGGAGCTGTTTTATCCTCAGGTTCCATTTCACTCATCGATGAGTATAGTTTTGTATGGAAACTATATATAAGAAGCGTTAAGTTATGAAACTATTAAACTCGAACTTCATTTTCCCTAAAAACTATAATAATTTGTACAAAATTACAATTTTGTGGCTAAACGATTTATACGTGTAAAGATATTTTTACATGATTTTTATATGGCAGCTACTCGCAGGACTCATGTGATCATATTCATATTCGTACTTTTAATTGCAATTATTGAAAAACCAACCAATAGAAAATTTTATAGAAAAGTCGTGTAACGACCTAAAACAAAAGTCTCTTTCGACAATTTGTTTTAATGGAAAGAAAGAAAATACACTAATAAGATTTATGGAAGTTAATAACTATGTATATATATTTAAGTATAAAAAAAAATTAGTTAAATTTTTTCCAAAATGGAGGCACTACAGTCATTCTCCCGAGGCATGTTAAATTCTTGGAACTTTGCGGCACGCAGTTTATCTTGCGTACATTTGAATGTAGCACCAAGAAAAAAAAAACCTGCCAACAGTCTGGGCGCAACTTTATTATTTTGCCGGCAGAAGTTTAGAACGTGTTCAATTCGGGGATGCGGTGTATGTTACTATGTGACTGAAAACCTAAGAAAAAGTTCGGGGAGCGGTTAGAATAGAGTGTAACATATGAATTATATAATTGGGTCATATTCCGGGAAGCGGTCTAGAGGTTGAAAAAGACAAAACTTAAAAATAGGTGATTATTAAACAAGCCTGTGAAGTAAAAAGATATTCGATATCTGATCAGACCTGAGAGATATGGTCGAATTCATGAAAAAGTATACAACCACTTTACACCCTCTTAGGGGTCGAATTTCAAAAAATCTTGAAAACACTTTCTAGGTATTCATATGAAGAATCCGTAGAATAAGAATGAATTCAATATTTGGAAAGACCTAGTAGATATGACGAAAATCGTGAATATATATGCATTCCATTTTTACTGATCTTTTTTTTTTGCTCTCCCTTCCGAACACCAATTTTTTTTCCTCAGAATTACTTCTCCAGTTGATTTACATATGGTATATGTACATACTTAGTTTGAACTTTCTAGCATAAGCCGTTCTAATGTTAGGAAAAACAACCCCCTCTCCTTCCGTACCATACTACCTCTATGCAAAACTATATTTTTCCAACATGCCACTGCTATAGCTCTATCTAAATATCAAGTTTCAGCTTTATATCATTATAGGTTCTCGAGATATAAAAATCAGATCCTCTTCCTTTTTACCCTCCACCACTCTCACCCGCTATACCCATACCATCAACATTTTTGTTTCTACTAGGGGTCTATTAGCCCTAAGTTTGTTGAGAATTTTAAACATCTATCTTACACTGTTCTTAAGATATAATAACGTGAATTTTTAGAAAAATTCTTCTCCCCTCCACATTCATGCTCCATCGCCCCCTAAAAAATGTTTACTGTCAGCAAACTACATCTGTCCATCTTTACTCAAAAACCGAATATTATTTTTCTAGTGCAATCATCGCCATCTATATATTAATAGATTTTACTATATTAACATGTTGTGCTTATACTTCTTGAAATAAAGTAAACAAACATAATATTTATTTAAAGTAAAGTACTCCTTATTTGGTCATCACTGAGAACAACAATAGTTCACATTACAATACGTGCAAGAACACTTTCAGCCACTTAAAATTCGACCAAGAGGTAGTGAAATGCAAGAAGATTAACATCATCTGAAAAGAGGAAACTCATATTAAACCCGGTTGAAGCAAACTTATCACAATAAAATAGTCACTTACTACTATTCAGACGTATTCTGTGCGAATTAAATAAGTAGGTACGTACGGACAAGATCAGGAGGCCAAGGTCTGATTTGGACTGTAGCGCCATCGTAAGTAAGTAAGTAAGTACGGCCAAGATATTCCGAATTTAATTTGCCATTACTTTTCTAAGTGGCAGACGTCATCTCAAGACTTCGATTTCTACGCTTTTCTACCGTCGTTTTCTGCACTTCAAATGCATCGTGGTGGGAGCACATGTTCTTGTTGCTATATTTCTTTCTATCTAGTACCTAATGAAAAAAATAAGGAATATGATTCCGAAGGATCAAACCATCGAGATTATGTCTCGAAACAGATTAACGACAAACTGGGCATCTACATAATTTACGTTGTCCAGTAGATGTAGAAGGTTGGAACATAGGTTGGGTAACTTCCGCGTTGGTTTGCCTCATAGTGACATACATATATACTGGAGATGACAAGCAGCAATTTAGTTGAAGCAGGACGTCGCACCATTCACTTGCACGCAAAACAACAACAAATTGACATAACAACCCTTTATTATCTCACTCACTCACGCCCGGATCCAATAAAAGACACCATCCACAATACCATTTAAATCTTAGAGTACCCACTTGAGGCCATTAAGAACTACATATTAGCAGCTTAGATATTAATTAATCTTAGCTTTAGAAATTCAAAAAAAATGTTAGATTTGAGTTATGGGTATCAATAAAGGACATTTTAAAACCTCAAAATCAATAAAATACACGTATTCTTAAAAAGTAACTGTAAACTGTATTTAAAAGATATTTCGTAAGATTATTTCGGGAAATCTAGCGATTTCAAACTCCATACTTGTTGTTAAGGGGCATCGATCACAATGCTGTGTCACACAAATAATAAATTTTATTGATTATCTAATTTTTTCACAGTCGAATTATTTCGGTCTGTAGTAGACCTCGTAATCAGTTATCATTTCCTTATGATATTGAATATTTGTGAAGATCTTCGTATGATCGCGTTCGCAGGTTCTATTTGAACCGACGCTAAGAACGCCCCGCAGGTAGTATGTTCCAGTATCTTCGTCCTTAACGACATATCCGGCGCCACTGTCTCCTTGGCAAACACTTCCGTCATAAGGGGCTCCAGCGCAAAATTTCTCACCAGTAAAAAAAGTGTTGTTCATGCATTCTTCCCTACTAAACGTTAGTAGATCAACGGCTTTCAATTCTTCACCGTATTTATCGTCCATCGTTTTTCCCCACGCAGCTATTCGTCCTACAGTTCCCGGTTTAACCTTACGATCTTCGTAGTGTAACCAACTGATACAAATTGGCTTGATGTGATCTTTGTATGAGATGTAGTTGCTCAAAACTAACATTGCAATATCATTTTCATACGTTCTACTCGCTCCGCCAAATCTAGAAATTGAAAAAACTTTATTAAAGTTACAATAATGCAATTTTATTGGTAGCGCCAATGAGGCTTATGTCCTAGACACACGGCAGCATTAATATCGTATTATCTGCCATTTGGCTATTAAATCGACTTAATACGCAATTATTTGACTATTATCTCACTAATTTAATACAGTTCGAAAGTCTGTATTAAATTGTGCGACGATATTATTAAAAGCTTGACGAAATGCGATGCATCGAAGAGCCTCTGTTTTTTCCCCAGGAACATATGTTTTTGAAATTTGTTGAATAAAATTGAATAATTTATAAAATAGAAATTTCTGCAAACGGATAAAACGCGTAAAAAAAAGAGTTTTGTGGGCCATGTCTGACGAGCAGAAGCTGAAAGGTGGTTGAAGGGACAAGTAGTATGGATATGGCGTTTCTAAATCAGGGTGGATGGGGTGGAAGCTTTTGTATGGATGACGTCATAGTCTTGTATGAAGCTGATAAGGAATTTACACCCCGAGCTTTTTTTGACGGTAGAGCTTTGATTTTTCCCGTTGCATAAAATTGGGCGTTTTTTTTTTTTTTGTATAAAATTGGGAGTTTTTTCCGGGGTTTTTTTCGCGGTTGTCAAGGACTTAGGCTAGCGAGGGACTTAGGATATCTGAAACTTTTCCGTTGCATAAAATTGGGCGTTTTTTTTTCTGTTGTATAAAGTTGGGCGTTTTTTTTTTTCGCGGTTGTTGCCAGGGACTTCGGCTATCTGAAACTTAGGCTAGCGGAGGACTTAGGCTATCCGAAACTTAGGCTATCTCAAACTTAGGCTGAGCGGGTACTTAGGCTAAACGAAAACTTAGGCTAGCGGGGAGCGGGGACTTAGGCTAAACGAAAACTTAGGCTAGCGAGGGACTTAGGCTATACGAAACTTAGGCTAGCGGGGGACTTAGGCTATCCGAAACTTAGGCTAGCGGGGGGCTTAGGCTAGCGGGGGGCTTAGGCTATCCGAAACTTAGGCCAGCGTGGGGCTTAGGCTAAACGAAAACTTAGGCTATCCGAAACTTAGGCTAGCGGGGAGTGAGGGACTTAGGCTATCCGAAACTTAGGCTAGCGCTTAAGGTATAGTAATAATATAGACAAAGTTAAACAGGCTCAGCTAATTGTCTTCATCAGAGTATTTCATATTAAATATAGGTTATAATACTATACTAATAAAAACAGACTCAGATAGATATCGTGGACTTTACTAGTCAGATTCTTAACAAATGAAAGGTACAATATCAATGAAGGCTGCTCAGCTAGATAAGGTATATTCAGATTCTTAATAAATATTAGGTATAATACTAACAAAGACTAACTTGATCAGGTTTAGCTCTATATGTTTCATTCTACCAGTCAGGTTCCTAATAATAAAGGCTAACTTAGACAGGCTCAGCTATTTTGTCTTTTTTCAGAGTAATTAAATATGGGTTATAATACTAATAAAGGCTGCTCAGCTACATATGGTTGACTCACATTCTTAAGCTATTAAACTAATAAAGGCTGATTTAATGAGGTTCTGTTAAATATGTTGAACTCTAGCAGTCAAGTTATAATAACAATAAGGCTTACTTAAACAGGCTGAACCTTTATCAGAGTAATTCATTCTAAATATAGGTTAACTTAAACGTGTTCAGTTAGATATAATTGACTTAGACTCTTAAGGTATAGTAATAATAAAGACAAAATTAAACAGGCTCAGCTGGTTATCTTCATCAGAGTATTTCATATTAAATACAGGTTATAATACCATACTAATAAAACAAACTTAGATAAATATCGTGGACTTTACTAGTTAGATGTAAGGTATAATATCAATAAAGGCTGATCAGCTAGATATGATAGATTCAGATTTTTAATAAATGTTAGGTATAATACTAACATATACTTACTTGATCAAGTTCAGCTATATATGTTTGATTCTACCAGTCAGGTTCCTAATAATAAGGGCAAACTTAGACAGGCTCAGGTATTTTGTCTTTTTCAGAGTAATTCATATTAAATATAGGTTATAATACTTATAAAGGTTGAGTTAAGCTGGCTCAGCTAGATATGGTTGACTCCACTAGTCAGGTTATAATACTAATAAAGACTAACTTAATAAAGTTCAGCTAAATATGTTTGTCTCTACTAGTCAGTTTATAATAAGGCTAACTTAAGGACATACTTTATCATAGTAATTCATATATTAAATATAGATAATAAATTGATTTAAGAAGGCTCAGCTAGATAGGTACTAGTCAGATTTTAAACAAATGTAAGGTATAATACTAACAAAGGCTGACTTAATAAGGTTTACCTAAATATGTTTGACTCTACCAGTCAGGTTATGATAATAATAATAAGGCTAACTTAAACAGGTTCAGCTAATTGTCTTTATCAGAGTAATTTATATTAAATATTGGTTTTAATACTAATAAAGACTGCTCAGCTTTATATGTTTAACTCTATCAGTTAGGTTATAACAATAACAAGACTGACTTAGACAGGCTCAATTATCAGAGCAATTCATATTAAATATAGGTTATAATACTACTAAATGCTGACTTAAACACACTTAGTTAGATATCGTTGACTCAGTTTCTTAAGATATAATACTAATAAAGGTTGACTTAAGCAGACTCAGCAAAACATGGTTGATTCAGACTCTTAATAAATGTAAGGTATTATACTAATAAAGATTGACTTAAACAGGCTCAGCTAGATATGGTTCACTCAGTTTTTTAATAAATTTTAGGTATAATACTAATAAAGGCTGAATTAATAAGGTTCACCTACTCTTTCAGTCAGATTATAATAATAATAAGGCTACCTTAAACAGGCTCAGCTAATTGCCTTTATCAGAGTAATTCATATTAAATATAGATTATATTACTAATAAAGGCTGACTTAAAAAGTCTTAGATATATACTTTTAACTTTACCAGTTAAGTTATAACAAGAATAAGGTTAATTGCCTTTATCAGAGAAAATTCATATTAAATATAGATTCTAATAATAATAAAGGCTGACTTAAACAAGCTCAGCTAGATATGATTCTTAATAAATGTGAGGTATAATACTAATAAACGCTAACTTCAGAAGGCTCAGCTAGATATGGTTAACTCAGGCTCTTACTAAATGTAAGGTTTAATACTAATAAAGGCTGCGCAACTAGATTGTTTAACTCAGATTCTTAAGGTATAATAATAATATAGGCTGACTTAATAAGGTCCACTTAAATAGGTATGTTTGATTCTATCAGTCAAGTTATAACAATAATAAGGCTGGTTGAAATAAAGGTAAAATACTAATATAGGCTGACTTAAATATGTTTGACTCTATCAGTCAAGTTATAACAATAATAAGGCTGGCTTAAACAGGCTCATCTAATTCCCTTTATCAGACTAATTCATATTATATATAGGTTATAATACTTATAAAGTCTGCTCAGTTAGATATGGTTGACTCAGATTCTTAATAAATGTTAGGTATAATACTAACAAAGACTAACTTAATAAAGTTCAGCTGTATATGTTTGATTCTACCAGTCAGGTTCCTAATAATAAAGGCTAACTTAGACAGACTCAGCTAATTGTCTTTATCAGAAATTTAGGTTGCAATAATAATGAAGATGGAATACGAATTGTTTGATAGTTGTATGAGCTTTTTAAGTGTTGTATGAAGCACGAGCTTTTTGACAGTTGTATGAGCTTCTTAACAGCCTTTTAACAGGTGTATGGGGGGAATTTACTCCCAGCTTTTAGACAGAAGTTCTTATTGCGGACGAAAATATGGCAACAGTTGTGGGCTGATATATTCTATAATACCAATAAAGGCTAGATATGGTTGACTCAAATTCTGGTAAGGTAAGGTTGACTAATAAATGTAAGGTAGACCACCTACTTCCAAAGGAAATGATTAAAATTTTATCAACTCAAAACAAACTAGGATAATATACTCTCCAATAATTTCAAAAACGTTACAAGACAAACCACAACAAGAATTTCACAATATTTCACATACTTTCGAAGGAATTATAAAATTGCATCAACTCGGAACTCTTCGATAATTCCGTTTAGACATTGTGATACTGATGAAATAAAATTCCAGGAAGCAATCTAAATCTGAAGTTTTATTCAAACTATCAATTTAATTTTTTTTTTTTTTTTTTAGTTTTAATGTTCAATTCTCCAGCTCATTACCAGAATTGCAGGTGACCGTCATGGGCCTTAAAAAACATTTAATATAAGTGCTCTGATCTGTTCTTTTTTAAGACCTGTCCTGTTCTGATATTAACAGTTTTTGACCTGACCTATTCTTGTTTATAGCTTACCTGTTCAGATATTAACAGCATTTTTACCTGACCTGTTCTTTTTTCGACCTGACCTGATCTGATATTAACTGCTTTCGACCTGACCTGTTCTCTTTTAGACCTGACCTGTTCTGATATTAACAGCTTTTTGACCTGACCTGTTCTGATATTCACTGCTTTTTGACCTGACCTGTTCTAATATTAACAGCTTATTGACCTGACCTGTTCTGATATAAACAGCTTTTTAACCTGACCTGTTCTGATATTAACAGCTTTTTGACCTGACCTGTTCTGAAATTAACTGCTTTTTGACCTGACCTGTTCTTATTTCGACCTGACCTGTTCTGATATTAACCTGACCTGTTCTGATATTAACCTGACCTGTTCTGATATTAACAGCTTTTTGAACTGACCTGTTCTGATATTAACAGCTTTTTGATCTGACCTGTTCTCTTTTAGACCTGACCTGTTCTGATATAAACAGCTTTTCGACCTGACCTGTTCTGATATAACCTGCTTATTGACCTGACCTGTTCTAATATTAACAGCTTTTCGACCTGACCTGTTCTGATATTAACCTGACCTGTTCTGATTTCGACCTAACCTGTTCTGATATTAACCTGACCTGTTCTGATATTAACCTGACCTGTTCTGATATTAACAGCTTTTTGACCTGACCTGTTCTGATATTAACAGCTTTTTGATCTGACTTGTTCTGATATTAACAGATTATTGACCTGACCTGTTCTGATATTAACTGCTTATTGACCTGACCTGTTCTGCTATTAACAGCTTTTGACCTGGCCTGTTCTTTTTTCGACCTGACCTGATCTGATATTAACTGCTTTTCGACCTGACCTGTTCTGATATTAACTGCTTTTCGACCTGACCTGTTCTGATTGTGTGATCTTCTTTTAACAGTTATATGGGGAGGAATTTTAATCTAAAGCTGTGAACTTCTTATTGCGGAGGAATGAAAAAAAAATACGGTTGTTGGCTAGATATGGTTGAATCGAATTCTAGTAAGGGATAATACTAATAAAGGCTGACTTAATAAGGTTCAAATGTAAGGTAGACCACCTACTTCCGAAGAAAATGTATAAACTCAAACTAGGATAAATCAAACATACTCCATCAAAATAATAAACAAGAAATTTAAGAAAAGGTTACAAGACAAACCAAAACAAGAATTTCACCTGCTTTCGAAGCTTGCGGTATCAACTCAACTAGGATAAACCGTACCAATCATGAAAAAAAATTTAAGGTTAATTGTTTGATTATATGTATTGATGAAATAAAATTCCAGGAACCAATGAACTATCAATTTAGTTTTCCCTCCGGAACTGCAGGTCATGGGCTTAGGCTAGTGGGAGACCTTAAGTGATAAAAACATAATTTATATTTAAGTGCTCTGATCTCACCTATTATTTTTTAGACCTGACCTGTAACTTTTTGACCTGACCTGTTCTTTTTTTATACCTGACCTGTTCTTTTTTATACCTGACCTGTTCTGATATTAACAGCTTTTTGACCTGACCTGTTCTTATATTGATCTGACCTGTTCTAATATTACCGAACCTGTTCTTATATTAACTGCTTTTTGACCTGATCTGTTCTCTTTTAGACCTGACCTGTTCATTTTTAGACCTGACCTGTTCTGATATTAACCTGACCTGTTCTGATATTAACCTGACCTGTTCTGATATTAACAGCTTTTTGACCTGACCTGTTATTTTTTAGACCTGACCTGTTCTTTTTTAGACCTGACCTGTTCTTTTTTAGACCTAACCTGTTCTTTTTTATACCTGACCTGTTCTGATATTAACAGCTTTTTGACCTGACCTGTTATTTTTTCGACCTGACCTGTTCTTATATTAACAGCTTTTTGACCTGACCTGTTCTGATATTTACAGATTATTGACCTGACCTGTTCTGATATTAACTGCTCCTCGACCTGACCTGTTCTAATATTAACAGCTTTTTGACCTAACCTATTCTTATATTGACCTGACCTGTTCAAAAATTAACCTGACCTGTTCTTATATTAACAGCTTTTTGACCTGACCTGTTCTGATATTAACAGCTTTTTGACCTGACCTGTTCTTATATTAACAGCTTTTTGACCTGACCTGTTCTTTTTTAGACCGGACCTGTTCTGATATTAACCTGACCTGTTCTGTTATTAACAGCTTTTTAAGCTAACCTATTCTTTTTTATACCTGACCTGTTCTTTCACCTTTTTTATACTTTTTAACCTGACCTATTATTTCTTAGACCTAACCATTTATATTTTTAGATCTGCCTTGTTTTGATATTAACTGCTTTTTGATCTACTCTATTCCTTTTTAGATCTACTTTGAATCATATTATTTGGCGTCACACTTAACTCTTGGGTATATTAGAAACAATTTTTTTTTTGATACTAGCACCTAAACTATTCTTATATTCATGCTCGACCTGATGTGGTTTATTTTACCTGACCTGTTCTTTTTTAGACAAGACCTGTTGTTATACTAAATGATTTTCAAGCCCAAAAAGCTGTTAATATCAGAACAGGTCAGGTCAAAAAGCTATTAATATAAGAACAGGTCAGGTCAATAAGCAGTTAATATCAGAACAGGTCAGGTCAATAATCTGTTAATATCAGAACAGGTCAGATCAAAAAGCTGTTAATATCAGAACAGGTCAGGTCAAAAAGCTGTTAATATCAGAACAGGTCAGGTCAAAAAGCTGTTAATATCAGAACAGGTCAGGTTAATATGAGAACAGGTCAGGTTAATATCAGAACAGGTTAGGTCGAAATCAGAACAGGTCAGGTTAATATCAGAACAGGTCAGGTCGAAAAGCTGTTAATATTAGAACAGGTCAGGTCAATAAGCAGGTTATATCAGAACAGGTCTGGTCGAAAAGCTGTTTATATCAGAACAGGTCAGGTCTAAAAGAGAACAGGTCAGATCAAAAAGCTGTTAATATCAGAACAGGTCAGTTCAAAAAGCTGTTAATATCAGAACAGGTCAGGTTAATATCAGAACAGGTCAGGTTAATATCAGAACAGGTCAGGTCGAAATAAGAACAGGTCAGGTCAAAAAGCAGTTAATTTCAGAACAGGTCAGGTCAAAAAGCTGTTAATATCAGAACAGGTCAGGTTAAAAAGCTGTTTATATCAGAACAGGTCAGGTCAATAAGCTGTTAATATTAGAACAGGTCAGGTCAAAAAGCAGTTAATATCAGAACAGGTCAGGTCAAAAAGCTGTTAATATCAGAACAGGTCAGGTCTAAAAGAGAACAGGTCAGGTCGAAAGCAGTTAATATCAGATCAGGTCAGGTCGAAAAAAGAACAGGTCAGGTAAAAATGCTGTTAATATCTGAACAGGTAAGCTATAAACAAGAATAGGTCAGGTCAAAAACTGTTAATATCAGAACAGGACAGGTCTTAAAAAAGAACAGATCAGAGCACTTATATTAAATGTTTTTTAAGGCCCATGACGGTCACCTGCAATTCTGGTAATGAGCTGGAGAATTGAACATTAAAACTAAAAAAAAAAAAAAAAAATTAAATTGATAGTTTGAATAAAACTTCAGATTTAGATTGCTTCCTGGAATTTTATTTCATCAGTATCACAATGTCTAAACGGAATTATCGAAGAGTTCCGAGTTGATGCAATTTTATAATTCCTTCGAAAGTATGTGAAATATTGTGAAATTCTTGTTGTGGTTTGTCTTGTAACGTTTTTGAAATTATTGGAGAGTATATTATCCTAGTTTGTTTTGAGTTGATAAAATTTTAATCATTTCCTTTGGAAGTAGGTGGTCTACCTTACATTTATTAGGCAACCTTACCTTACCAGAATTTGAGTCAACCATATCTAGCCTTTATTGGTATTATAGAATATATCAGCCCACAACTGTTGCCATATTTTCGTCCGCAATAAGAACTTCTGTCTAAAAGCTGGGAGTAAATTCCCCCCATACACCTGTTAAAAGGCTGTTAAGAAGCTCATACAACTGTCAAAAAGCTCGTGCTTCATACAACACTTAAAAAGCTCATACAACTATCAAACAATTCGTATTCCATCTTCATTATTATTGCAACCTAAATTTCTGATAAAGACAATTAGCTGAGTCTGTCTAAGTTAGCCTTTATTATTAGGAACCTGACTGGTAGAATCAAACATATACAGCTGAACTTTATTAAGTTAGTCTTTGTTAGTATTATACCTAACATTTATTAAGAATCTGAGTCAACCATATCTAACTGAGCAGACTTTATAAGTATTATAACCTATATATAATATGAATTAGTCTGATAAAGGGAATTAGATGAGCCTGTTTAAGCCAGCCTTATTATTGTTATAACTTGACTGATAGAGTCAAACATATTTAAGTCAGCCTATATTAGTATTTTACCTTTATTTCAACCAGCCTTATTATTGTTATAACTTGACTGATAGAATCAAACATACCTATTTAAGTGGACCTTATTAAGTCAGCCTATATTATTATTATACCTTAAGAATCTGAGTTAAACAATCTAGTTGCGCAGCCTTTATTAGTATTAAACCTTACATTTAGTAAGAGCCTGAGTTAACCATATCTAGCTGAGCCTTCTGAAGTTAGCGTTTATTAGTATTATACCTCACATTTATTAAGAATCATATCTAGCTGAGCTTGTTTAAGTCAGCCTTTATTATTATTAGAATCTATATTTAATATGAATTTTCTCTGATAAAGGCAATTAACCTTATTCTTGTTATAACTTAACTGGTAAAGTTAAAAGTATATATCTAAGACTTTTTAAGTCAGCCTTTATTAGTAATATAATCTATATTTAATATGAATTACTCTGATAAAGGCAATTAGCTGAGCCTGTTTAAGGTAGCCTTATTATTATTATAATCTGACTGAAAGAGTAGGTGAACCTTATTAATTCAGCCTTTATTAGTATTATACCTAAAATTTATTAAAAAACTGAGTGAATCATATCTAGCTGAGCCTGTTTAAGTCAATCTTTATTAGTATTATACCTTACATTTATTAAGAGTCTGAATCAACCATGTTTAGCTGAGTCTGCTTAAGTCAACCTTTATTAGTATTATATCTTAAGAAACTGAGTCAACGATATCTAACTAAGTGTGTTTAAGTCAGCATTTAGTAGTATTATAACCTATATTTAATATGAATTGCTCTGATAATTGAGCCTGTCTAAGTCAGTCTTGTTATTGTTATAACCTAACTGATAGAGTTAAACATATAAAGCTGAGCAGTCTTTATTAGTATTAAAACCAATATTTAATATAAATTACTCTGATAAAGACAATTAGCTGAACCTGTTTAAGTTAGCCTTATTATTATTATCATAACCTGACTGGTAGAGTCAAACATATTTAGGTAAACCTTATTAAGTCAGCCTTTGTTAGTATTATACCTTACATTTGTTTAAAATCTGACTAGTACCTATCTAGCTGAGCCTTCTTAAATCAATTTATTATCTATATTTAATATATGAATTACTATGATAAAGTATGTCCTTAAGTTAGCCTTATTATAAACTGACTAGTAGAGACAAACATATTTAGCTGAACTTTATTAAGTTAGTCTTTATTAGTATTATAACCTGACTAGTGGAGTCAACCATATCTAGCTGAGCCAGCTTAACTCAACCTTTATAAGTATTATAACCTATATTTAATATGAATTACTCTGAAAAAGACAAAATACCTGAGCCTGTCTAAGTTTGCCCTTATTATTAGGAACCTGACTGGTAGAATCAAACATATATAGCTGAACTTGATCAAGTAAGTATATGTTAGTATTATACCTAACATTTATTAAAAATCTGAATCTATCATATCTAGCTGATCAGCCTTTATTGATATTATACCTTACATCTAACTAGTAAAGTCCACGATATTTATCTAAGTTTGTTTTATTAGTATAGTATTATAACCTGTATTTAATATGAAATACTCTGATGAAGATAACCAGCTGAGCCTGTTTAATTTTGTCTTTATTATTACTATACCTTAAGAGTCTAAGTCAATTATATCTAACTGAACACGTTTAAGTTAACCTATATTTGGAATGAATTACTCTGATAAAGGTTCAGCCTGTTTAAGTAAGCCTTATTATTATTATAACTTGACTGCTAGAGTTCAACATATTTAACAGAACCCCATTAAATCAGCCTTTATTAGTTTAATAGCTTAAGAATGTGAGTCAACCATATGTAGCTGAGCAGCCTTTATTAGTATTATAACCCATATTTAATTACTCTGAAAAAAGACAAAATAGCTGAGCCTGTCTAAGTTAGCCTTTATTATTAGGAACCTGACTGGTAGAATGAAACATATAGAGCTAAACCTGATCAAGTTAGTCTTTGTTAGTATTATACCTAATATTTATTAAGAATCTGAATATACCTTATCTAGCTGAGCAGCCTTCATTGATATTGTACCTTTCATTTGTTAAGAATCTGACTAGTAAAGTCCACGATATCTATCTGAGTCTGTTTTTATTAGTATAGTATTATAACCTATATTTAATATGAAATACTCTGATGAAGACAATTAGCTGAGCCTGTTTAACTTTGTCTATATTATTACTATACCTTAAGCGCTAGCCTAAGTTTCGGATAGCCTAAGTCCCTCACTCCCCGCTAGCCTAAGTTTCGGATAGCCTAAGTTTTCGTTTAGCCTAAGCCCCCCGCTGGCCTAAGTTTCGGATAGCCTAAGCCCCCCGCTAGCCTAAGCCCCCCGCTAGCCTAAGTTTCGGATAGCCTAAGTCCCCCGCTAGCCTAAGTTTCGTATAGCCTAAGTCCCTCGCTCCTTGACCAACAAAAAAATGCTATGACTTCTTGGTGGAGTAAATTCTTGGATAGTCTAAACCCCGCTATAGTATTATACCTTAAGCATCTGAATCTATCATATCTCGCTAAGTAGCTTTCCTTATAATTATCTATATTTAATTACACTGATAAAGTCAATTAGTTAAGATAACCTTGTTATTATCACACTGTACATGTATGAGCTGAATCTAATTAATGTTGCATTTCTTAGTATTATACCTTAAGAAACTGAGTCAATAACATCTAACTGAGCAGTCTTTATTATTACCTATATTACTCTGGTAAAGACAATTAGCTGAGGCTGTCTTGTTATTATCACACCGAACAGGAGCCTGAGTCATATAACGAAAGTTAGCCTTCACAAGAATTACACGGATAGCCTAAGTTTCCCTACAATTAGCTGAGCCTGTCTTGTTATTATCCCACCGAACAGGAGCCTGAGTCAAATAACTAAAGTTAGCCTTCACAAGTATTATACGGATAGCCTAAGTTTCCGCTCCCCGCTAGCCTAGGACCCGGATAGTTTAAGCCCTCGGATAGTCTAAACCGCGACAACAAATGAAAAACCGAAAAGATCAAAGCCTCGACAACAACCGAAAAAAGCTCAAAGCCCCGAAAAAAAACGCCCAATTTTATGCAACGGAAAACGAAAAAAAGGAAAGCTCTCAACAACCGACAAAAAAGCCCCCCAAAAAAAACGCCCAATTTTATGCAACCGAAAACGAAAAAAAAGCTCCACCGTCAAAAAAAGCTCGGGGAGGGAATTTCTTATCAGCTTCATACTAGACTATGATGTCATCCATACAAAAGCTTCCACCATCTCCACCATTGGCCCTGAATGCCTATATATACACTACTGGGACAGTTTGGCAGAGTTCAGGCAAGCGAAACAGAACTCGCATGTTTTCGCTCCAATTTAATTGTCAAACTTTTTGCGCTTTTTTCTTGATTTAATATAGATTAAAAAAAACGTACTTGTGTCCCCCTCAAAGTTTCAAGAAAAGCTTTTGATTTAATCTATATTAAATATTGCCGTGTGTCTAGGGCATTATAAGGCGCAGGTAATTCGACAACGTATTGAAACGCAGAAATACTCACGAATCAGGAATATGAATTTCCGTTACGTCGAAAATTTGTTTGAAGTTTGGTTCGTAGGCGTCGTAGCTGCGATAAACTTTTCCTACTGCTACTCTAAATAAACTGTTTTCTTCAGGCTTATCTCTTTTCTCGTCCCAAAAGCAACGCGCCGCTGCAAAATAAAGAAAATTAATCAAATTAAAATGATGTTCATATCGTTCATATCACATTTAGCTAATAGCTGATTCACTCTATCGAAATCCAATAGATTTCATGCACATTTGAGCGATTTTATGATTTCTTTGCGTGATTATAAATTTTATGGAAATGCACTGGACAGCCCTGAAAAAGTTGTTCACATTTCACCTCAATCACTTTACTGTCTCATACCTACTCTTATTATAAATAGATTTTTTAAATTACTTGATCGAAATGAAAGTTTTGGAATTTAAAATTTTTTTATTTGATTCCCGGTGATGCTGAAGAAATAGCGTTGACAATGACATACATCCAAGGCACTAGTATGAATCTCACATCCATTACAACATATTGTTACATGTACCCTGGCAGGCTACACGACCCAATGACATCAGTTTCCAGCAAGAAAGACACCCTTCAAATACTCTTCTTCTTGCTCTTTCTTTGCATGTTGTCCTACCCTATCGAACATTCTACACTCACCACCTAATATTCGGGAAAGTTCTCGACTCAGCACATACAGTATAAAATCACAACAGGGTTTCCAGCCCAGCACAGTTTCTACTACAGCAAGATGATTGCCGCGGTTCTACGCGACAGTTTTTGTAAAGCGATTGTAATCAAGTAGTATATAAATTAGGACAGCAACAATATTTTTTTGGTAACTCTAATAAATTAAGAATTTTTTTTTCAGCAAACTTACCCGAAATAACCAGCTTGGCACTGTAGATGGTTCCTCCGCAGATATGGTCATATATCCCACCACCATCCGATTTGTAAATTGCAGCATGCCAGGGAACTGTTGTTATATTGACCTTTTCTCCTCCAACTATAAAACTTGTTTCGCTAGCGGTTACTTTACCACACACTGGTACACAGCTAGCTGGATGATAGTCCCATTCACCTGTCACACGGCAGGTTATAGTTTCAGGTACGTCATGAAACTGTTTTCGATAACCGGTTGAACAGGAAATGTCAACCCGAGTATGTGGGTGAATTAGGCCGGTGCATGGCGTTAAGTGGTCCAATGTGCATTTTGTGCTAAATGTTACAGCATTGATTACTTCCGGCGAACACCCCACTAAAAGAATTAATAAAAAAAACTATCTTAACTTTTCGATTTGTTAAATAAAATCATTATAATAAATTCCTAAGCAATTTTCAATTTATTTGACGCTCTACTATATACTCGTTAACATTGTTTATACATATGTAGTATGTATGTCAGTGGAATCTGTTGATGATTCGCATTTGATTCGAACCCTGCGAAAGTGTGTGCTTAGAAAAGTTATTTTCACTTGGATCTCTTGCGGAATTTATCGATACTTGGAAGGTACATAAAGGCTTTAGCAAAGACTATCCATAACAAGACTGGACACTTACTACATATGCATTTTTTGTGTAAAAAAAGCAAAAATCATTGCATAAGAGGAACAAAGAAATCCGATTGAAAAGTTTTAATTCCATGTTCCTATTCAAATTCCCGTGCGAAGAAAGGGTACTCAAAGATGCAAAAATGAATGATTACACATTTGCATCTGTGTGCATCAGGCTTAGTATCACATTTAGTATGGGGGAACTTGATAAACCCCCCCTATCATACTTTCAACCCCCCCCCCCCCCCCCCCCCATTGGCCTAGTTTTAATTCCATGTTCCTATTCAAATTCCCGTGCGAAGAAAGAGTACGCAAAGATGCAAAAATGAATGATTACTCATTTGCATCTGTGTGCATCAGGCCCGTGCGCACGGGGGAGGGGGGGGTTGGTGGTTCAAACCCCCCCCCCCCCCATTGGCCTATTTTCATAGGGAAGTGAGGACCTTTTTTTTTTTAGGTCATCACATTTAGTATGGGGGAACTTGATAAACCCCCCCCCCCCCCCATCATACTTTCCTGCGCACGGGCCTGGTGTGCATCCATCGTTTTGCAAAATGCACGTAACAGAACGCTGTTCCAGTCTCCAGTGTTCCAGCATAGGAATCTATAGGAACAATATGAGAAATGAAATCACACAAGCAGAGCTGAGCTGTGTCTGCACATGAATTGTTGTCCTTTTTTTTATAGGCGTTCTGTAAGGATGTCATTGTATTGGTGAATGCGACTCGTTACCACTTTTTGTCTCTTTTTTAATCATGCATCATGTTATTTCTATCTACTTCCCTCACCTAATTAAATAAAGAAACCAAGGTCAAATTTTTATAAGAAAGATACTGCGTAGTGTCCTGTCTTCTTATGGATAGTCTTTGGCTTTAGTTTCTAGACGAATGCCTTGGGAGCATTAACAGCAGTGTTACCGCAAGGCGATATTTTGGAGTAGCAAAACCTGCTACCCTTTTCGAAAAAGAGGTAGTAGAAACCGAGTTTTACTAATAATACAATAAATAAGCTTAACATTAAACATTCTTGTGCTGTGCACCACGGCACGGCATCTTTTTCTAGGAAGATGGTTCCAATTGAATTCACCTATGTGTTAGAGGGAATCGCTTTGCAAAAATTAAGCTTAGTACGTGATTTGGGCGTGCTTTTTAATGATAAATTTACCTTCGACGATCATGTCGACTGTATTGCCACCAAAGCTAACTCCATTTGGGGCTTCGTAAAAAGGTGGTGTAAGGACTTTAACGACCCTTACATCACAAAGACACTTTACTGTGCTTTTGTGCGTTCAGTTCTAGAATACGCCAGCCCTGTGGAATCTGTGTTGTTCTCCTTATTATGATGTTCATAAAAATAGAATTGAATCTGTACAGCGAAGATTTTTGAGATTTGCTCTTAAGGGATTCCCCTGGTCAGACCCAATATGTCTGCCTCCATATCTTGAGAGACTGCAACTGCTTTCACTGGATTCACTCGAAGTTAGGCGATTTATTCATAGTGCTGCAGTTGCAGTCAAATTAATTTCAGGCGAAATTGACTCTCCTGTTTTGCTTGGAGCTCTCCGCATCAAGATTCCTTATCGACCATTGAGAGACTACGCACTATTCGTTATTCCGTTTCATCGAACCAATTACGGCCAGCACGAGCCGATGACCGCTATTTCACGGGCTTTTAACGCTAACTATAGCCATATTGATTTTAAACTTAATATTACCCAGATAAAGTCAGCTTTGTTGAAATAATAGAAATAAATAAAACTATAATAATATGTATAGTAACAATTAAGAAAATAACTTATGAATGTTGTAATATTTCATTTAGAGTAGTCATTTGTTGATGAACATTAAATAAATAAATTAAATAAATTACATATTTAATTTGATTTAAGGGGCTCGTTGCAAATTTCGAGCTCCCATACATTTTGTATGGTGACACACGTTATCTTTCGGTACCAGCCAAATTTTTTACACTTAGTGTTTAGTGTATTTAAAAGCCTAGTACGTGAGTAAATTAAAAAAATTTCATTAAAAGTGGAAATATTTAAGAAAAAGGGAATGAATAATGTTTTTTACTGTTTTTCTTCATTCATATTTGAAAAAATTATAGTTTTTGATGAAATATTTTAATTTGCTCACGTATGAAGCAAGTCAATATTACCACGAAAGAATGAAAAAAAAAAATTAACACGCTACAATGTGTGGTTACGAGAGAAGGGCTGCGACCAGCATTCTAGACGCAAGATCTTTTCGCGGAGCAAACTGCGATGCCGACCACTATCTCGTAAAAGTGAAATATCGGTGTCGAGTGGCATTATGCGGGTACTCCAAAAAGGGCAGGACACCCAAATTTGACATCGATAAACTAAAGGACGAGACCTACATATGTATAACCTCTAGGATAACTACACTTACTTAAACATTTGGGTATCGGATAACGCCATTGCCCATCCAGGCATAGATTATCCTTCTCTCCATCTAAGATGGAGTTGCGCCTACATCTGTAGATGATCTGTTGAAATTCGCCGATAATCTCCCCATCATTTACTTTTTTCGAAGTATCATATGCATGAACCGCCGAAATATTTGGATCGTCAAAAATAGCTGGGCATGATTTGCGATCGATCCTGCAAGTGAGTAGAAAACAAGATAAAATTCAAGAACTTATCGAATTTTAACATTTGGACTTACTCTGGTGTTACTATGTGAGGAGTAACTGCATCATCAACCGGGGCTTGTGGGCTTGGAGCGGGTGTTGGCGGAGCGCAGAGCTCTACAAATTCGTCGGATCCATCAGCGCAGTCTTTTAGACCATTACACTTGGTTTTCCCATGAACACACGCACCATATTTGCATTGAAATCCATTCGCTGGACACACCTCATAAGAGCAAAGCTCCATTATTTCATCAGCACCATTGCTGCAGTCCTATTTTCCGTCGCATAACTGCTCGTTTCGAATACACTCGCCTCCTTGACACCGAAAATCGCGAACGCTAAAAAAATTACCGACAGAGAATAAAGCATTTTTATTATTTCTTAAAGCCTCAGTTATAATAGGTGTGTTTTTTTCAACTGGATCAAGATCAAGATAAAGATCATTCGTTTTACATTGGAAACAAAAACAAAGAGATGATGCAAAATCAAAATGGGTTCATAGTTGGATCAGTTTTGTGCTCTTAAAGCTTATTTAAATGTCAACTTTTCAAGCATTTTCACAGATGGCGCCACGCGATTCAGCAGTAAATTCAATTTGTAACGGGTTGGTGTATTTGCACCCAACAGCCAGAACATGCTCATCGAAAAGTCGGGGGAACTCAATACATTTTGTACGGAAATGCAAGTCCATGTCAAATATAGAGACCGAATGTTCAAAATTATTGAAAAGGTCTTTGTTTATATAATTTTGGTACAGTGCCGTTTCGTCCTATAGTATACGAAACTTTGCCTCCAGGGCAGCTGACAGTTTATTCCAGTCATTTACCTACATGATCGTCAACACTGCTAAATTAGCTTTTGGGATGATCCACATCATTTTTTTCAATTGTGATTTGATCCAGTTGGAAAAAACACACCTAATGGTTCCGATCCGATCCGGCAACGTCGGAGGGGAAAAATTTCTAGGGACAATCATTCTGTTCCGACATCCATCAAAGTGAGACAATCAAGGTTTAATTTTTACTTTTAGTGTAGCGAAAGAAGTGGTGAAATTCAATAATTTACCTCTTAAGCCCTGATCACAATGCTCTCATTCCGTTTACTGTCAAAGTAGATTTTATGTTCTGGCCATGTAAATACACATAATGGTCGTAACGGAATGGATCGGACGAGTTCACCAAAATTCAACTTTTACGGATCACATAACCTCACTTGTCGTGACAGAATGGAACGGAAAAGGAGCATTGAGTTTCGGGCTTTAGCGTAGGAACGGATAGAAGTTGAAAGTTGGTAAACCTTACCCCTCCATTTTGTGCCTCGGATAATTACCGGAATGTTTAAGGATTAAGCCTCAGTTATAATAGTTCCGATCCGGAAAACGGAG
The DNA here is from genome assembly GCA_949128065.1 of Beris chalybata. NCBI lineage: Eukaryota > Metazoa > Arthropoda > Insecta > Diptera > Stratiomyidae > Beris > Beris chalybata. Next base: position 133,893,791 of record OX421894.1, read on the forward strand.
AGTGTTGAGTTGATGCAGCCGACACACATCTAAAGGGAATTTCGGAACGCCTAGCCAATCGTTCCAAAAATTTATTTTTAGTTTTTTCTCCTAATATAGCTACAGATATTTGTTAAGTTTTAATTTAGTGCCATTAACGGTTTAGGAGATATGGATTTTAAAATATATCAATCTCGCCATTTTTGCGTTTCGGACGCATTATTTTTCCCCCCTCTCCCACACCCCTTCACCTATATCAGCAATTTTTTTGCAAATGGGTTCACTATCAAAGGTCTCTAGAAATTCCAAGTTTCAGCCTCCTAACATTAGCGGTTGCTGAGATCTAGAAACCAAAATTTTTCGTCTAAAGCGCTTCTCTCTCCTCCCCCCTCATACCCAGACTCCTCTAAAAGATACCAGTCGTAGAGGTTTACCCAATCTACCCACCATAAAAATTTCATGATAATACCTCAACGGGTTTGGGAGCTACGCGCCTTCAAACTATTTCGCGTACGGCGGACGGCGCGGCGTACGGCGTACAGACGGACATTATTTTTTTTTTGCTTTTTTGGGGCTTACTAGTCCTAAAACGTGAAAATACAAAATTTCAGGGTACCAAATTTTTTTGAAATTTCAAGTCGATCACAATACTTTATTATTAAAATAATAAAGTAAAGCTACACCCCGATAGTATCACTTTGATGAATTTCCCCTCTGACATTGCCGGATCGGATCGGAACCATTATAATTGAGGCTAAATAACTGGGGCTTCAGTCTCGCCTAAAATATTATGAAATTTAGATATTTACGAGCAAAATCCTCCTTTTCTGTTTTTCGCAACTTCAACGCGAGTGCAGTTTTCCTCGTCCGAATTATCAGCACAGTCCTTGATCCCATTACATTTGGCGTTGAAGTTAACACACGCACCGTAAGCACATTTCATCATATGCGGCGGACAAATTACACCTGCGCAGAGCTCTTCCGTTTCGTCTGATGAATCTCTGCATGAGACAACACCGTTGCATCGATCTTCACTTTTTATACATTCGTCATTTTTACATTTCCATTGAAAAACGTCGCACTTCGTCGTTTCTAGAAAAAAAGGATAAAAGATTAGTCTTCAAGATTTTAGAAATGAAAACATAATCATTTAGACATTCGTCGTTAATATTGGGGACTTCCATAAATTCCAGCTGTTTTTTTGTTTTGAAAATGAATGCCTTATTTAAAGAAATTAATAAATAACATGTCATTGAAAGTATTGTCGCTCGCTAGCGACTACTTTCTATTTCTACCGACTATTGAATACTTCCTTCCGGCAACGTACAAGTACCATCTCGAAAGAACGACTCATTTTCGATGATATCCACGAATCGAACCGTTTTTTGGCATCTTCAAAAAAATCTGCCAAAAGTCTGGGTGCAACTTTATTTTTTTTTTGGTAGAAGTTCGAATCACGTTCAATTCTGACATGCGGTGTAGGCTACTATGTATTACCTATTCGCCTCAAACATTGACTTTATATTTAGGTATTAGAGAAAGATTATATATATACACAAAGCAACAAACCGTTAAATTAAAAAAATCGCACATGTTCACAGTCGGTAGGATTTGAACCTGCGCTCCCAGAGTGGATCATCTTATTTTCTAGTTAGACCTTAGAACCTTACCTGTTCGGCCACGACTGCCTGGTGTAAGCCTAAGTTTAGGTCAGGTTCAGCTGGTTCAAATCATTAAAGTTAAATTTATTTGATTTATAAAAAATATACGAACCAAATTTCGATAATATAATTATGTTCTCGACCTGTCCGGTAGTCTCGAGAATGTACATGCAAAATTTGGGAGGGAACGACTTACAGGTGTAGATTTCCATTCGACCCAGCCGAAAATTATTTTATTTTATATTTTTATATATTAGGTCTAACTTTTATTTTAATTATGGCGATGTTAAAATAATAAGATATGGTATACTTCCTACTGGATCATTCCATCATTAATCGCCAAAAATGACGAAATTTGTGACCTTACTATCTTAGAATAATAAAATAGGGCTCATTTTAAAAGAGAAGCTTGTCGTAATATAAACAAAATTACGAAAAAAAATTATCCTTGTTTTTTTTTCAAGGGTAACGCGTTTGTCCTTTATCCTTGATAAAAATTACCAGAGATATGAATTTTCCAAAAGGTCTCGGACACCATTTTTGCGCAATCTTTCTACATTCTGCCACATTTATAATACAATATATATTAACATACTGTGACTAACAAATAAAATGAGATAGAAACAAAAAAGTTGAATTCCGCGTATTTTCTACTTCTTCAAGTACGAAAATTTTGAATCGGAGATGATAAGACCACAACTTTGGCGATTCTTGATGGAATGACCCTACTACGTCCTAGGCCTTACTTGTGACAATCCAGTCCAAGAACTGTGCAGTATCCGTAAAAATCACATAATGTTCCGTATTGCACAGGTGTCGATTGCTGCCCATACGTAACATACTCCGCGATACAAGTCCTCGCAAATAATAAACTCCATTCTTTTCGAAAAACATTCCGCTGCCGCTATCGCCATTGCAGACGCTAGTTCCATTTCGAAATCCTGCACAATAATTCGTATCTGATAAGTGTTGGCCAAAAAAGCTTCGATCACTCTCCAAGCAAGTACCGAAGGACACAACTGGCATCACCCCTTCTGACAGAATCTCAGTAAGGACATTATATTCATTGAATCCCCATCCGACTACGAACCCATTTTCACCGATTACTTCATTCAAACCGGTCTTTGACGCATCCCACAGCATGCAGGCTGAATAAAATTGCTGAATTGAATTTCTGTGCCCAATTTCAATAAGGCGATATCATTCTGAAGATTGCCATTGTTGAACTCTTCGTGCGAAATCACCTTGTACGCTATGAACTCTTGAGTATTGCGACTGGCTAGGATTCGGTTATGTAGTCCCAATTTTATCAGGATACGTTCAGGAACTAAAGTATATCCTTTTTCGATAACACAATGTCCCGCAGTTACGATTACGTTTGAGGATATCAGGGTTCCGCCACATTTATAACTGGATTCAGTTAATTTGGTGTGGTATATTGCCGCATGCCAAGGCCAGTCCCCTTCTTGAGTTGGGAAACCATTGGTAATAAGTCCTTGATGCTGGACTAAGCGATGACCACAAGTACTAACTGGACTTGATATAGATTTGTTAGCACTATCGTTAAAATCTGAATTAGCAGAGCGTCTTGCGCGCAGGTATGTGGGTGTCCACTGCACATAAATAAAAACGTTGTAGATATACTCTGTTTTACATTTTGGTAAGTAATAAACGACTTCTTTTACTCTCTTATCCAGTTCAGAGTAGGTTAGTGATATGGGAAACAACGATAAAACAAAGTCTTTATTGTTGTTTCTTTACGCCACCACCCTGCTCTGCACTAGATAATTGAACACAGGAGTACACGTAATACTTTTAATAGCTACTTACTTCATTTATCTTAGGACAAATATCATCACCGTTTAAGGACAGTCCTGCCAAGTGTGGGAAGTCTTTATTAGGGTGGCCTTGAACATAAAACATCTTCCGAACAGAACCATAATCTTTCTTATAGAATGTCATGTGGAAGGCATTGTCACTTGTTACTAATCTTCCGTCTTCTTCATCCTAAAAATAAAGAAAATTTTGTACATATTTTACAAATGGTCTTAATATAAGAAACCGAAAGGATTGTAGAGTTAATTAATCATAAAATTTAATGGTTAAATTATTAATTTCAATTGATTCAAAATTTATTTCTTTAGATCGATCGGTATTTCCACATGATGTATCCGGATAGTTCCAGCATTCTTGCAAACTGTCTGGGAAATAAATTTCAAGAGAATTAATTGCTTCTTATTGGAACTAAATAGAATTAAGGGGTCATATACGTTTAGGAGGCAAAAATAATGGCTTTTTTAACGATTTTTTTTAAAGCGAAATGAAGATTTAATACTCTGTATATAACATACGTCTGTCAAAGTATCTTTCATGAACATTTCAAAATTTTTTGGTGAAAAAATATTAATTTAATAATATATGTAATTTAAAAAATTGATTTTTTAAAACATGATGTTGCGGTGATCACGATAAGTCGATGTCATTTTATCTGAAATCAAAAATCTCAAGATATTTGAAATGGCGGCATTTTTTTTTTAAAAAAAAAAGCCTTTTTAACATAAAAAATCAAAAAGTAACATAAAAAATCAAAAAGTTTTCATTAAAAAAAAATTCTTCTTTCAATCACGTGGTACATGTGCTTAAAATAAGTACACAGAATTTCAAGAAGATTGATTGAATCATTTTTGAGATATCGCGATCACCGACTGTGAAATAGGGATTTTGAGAAAAACACGTTTAAAGTTTAAGTTTACGATTTCCGCGAGTACATTCACACAATGGCCTGAACCTCCGAAAATATGTAGTTCACGGATTCTTTGGAATTTTTCACACAACATTCTTAGAAGTACGTACTTTTGGAAAACATTATTTTGAAACATTTCTTTTTTTGAAATTCTAAACGTAATCATATGACCCCTTAAGGACAAGAAAATCCTCCAAATCATGCCGACCATAAAGGAGGATGATTTCACAGAAGGTAACAAAATAAAGAACCACATACTCAAACGAAACTCGAATTCAATATTATTGATTAAAATATATTTTAGATTATGCTGCTGTAATACTACTGTGGTGTCTTCATAGATTTTTGGTTCTCAGAGAGTGATATTTGTATGTAAATAAAATAGTTTAATAGAAGCATGAATAAAAATATAAAATTATCGATATTTTTTTCTTTTTTTCCATTAGGGGAAGTCCGAAAGAGTTGAACCAAGTTTTATTTGAAGGCGCATAAGATCATAGAGTATGCAATTTATCGGTTCAACTTTTGTGTTACAAATAGCCATCTTACCTGACTACTATTTTAATTCTTTACCCTTTCAATAAATTAATAGACAGAACCACCAACATTTTTTTTATTTAAATTATTTTTGGCTCATTTCTCCCAAAGAGCAGGGAGATAAGATCCACCATGTCGGGCGAGTTGACAATTCGCGGGGTCAATTCGTGAACAAATAGAGAAAGAAATATAACAATTCACACAAGTATATTTTCATTTTATACTAAGATAGATACCACAAATTAAAAAAATTCGATACCCATATATTGATTCTTAATTGCTCTTTTCAATGAATTATAAAATACTAGGCGCGTACGCCGGCTACGCTTGCTACGCTCACGTTGTTCCATCGCCCCTGTTACACCCGTCTTTCCTGTTGGTCCTGTTCCTCCGGTTGATTCATTGGTCCTGTTTCTCCCTTTGCTTCCATTTCTCCAGTTGATCCATTGGTCCTGATTCTTTCGTTGCTCCTATTTTTCCCGATGCTCGTGTTACTCCCATTGCTCCCATTTCTCCCGTTAGGTCCATTACTCCATCCTCTATCCACAATCCTACATCCACTTCCCTCCATCCTCCATCACCCATCCTCTTTTCACCATTCACCATCCTCCATCCACCATCCCTCATCTTCCATCCTCTATCCACCATCCTCCATCCATCATCCTCCATTCACCATACTCTATCCTCTATCCACCATCCTCCGTCTTCCATCCTTCATCCTTTATCCTCCAACCTTTATCCCCATCTTCCATCCTCCATCCTCTACCTACCGTCCTCCATCCATTCCCCATCCACCATACACCATCCTCCATCTGCCATCCTTCATCCCCTATCCACTATCCGCCATCCATCCATACTCCATCCATTATCATCTATCCATCATCTAACATCCTATATCTACCATCCACCATCCTCTATCAACCATCCTCCATCCACCATCATCATTATCCATTCTCCCTCTCCCATTCTTTGGGCGTTTGTTTTGGCGTTTCTCAGCCCGAAATCGTCGCTCATTGCTGACGTAGATGGCAACATAGCCACTCATTTTCAAAAATCCTTGTTTTCGGTAGACACGATTGCGGCTGTTCTATTTATCTCAAATAAAAAAATTAAACGGCATTTTAATCTATGAAGTTGGAACTAGTTTCTGAACTAGAATTATCAAAAAAATAATGAACAGTTAATTTTTGGCAACTTGTTGAACTTTTTATCGTCAAGTTTGGTGTTTTTTTACTACTTCTTCAGGTCGCAAAAAAAAATAGCTTGATGAATCACAATTATCCGAGTTTTCAAACTCTTTACATGAGTACTGAATAAGTTTATCAAATTTCAAAGAAATTCGTTCGATGGATTTCGAGATATCGTGTCTACCGATTTGAAACCCATCGTTTTGAGAAAAACGAGACTGAACTTATCATTATATTCGAAACAACACAGGAGTTTAGAAAATATAATGGCCTATAACTTCCGAACGGCTTCGAATATCGGAATATCTCTTTGCCCACATATTCTATACTATAATTGGATGTAATTTATGCAAAAATAAAATCTTAATATAAATTATTGTTTTCATCAATATTTTGAACTCGTTCATTATAACAATGAATTTTAACATCATTTCTGTTATTGTGTGAGTTTCACACCTATCGGAAAAGGCTATATAAAATTTTCGCGAAAGATGCCTGAATTCAGACAACCTTCTAGTTACAAAACTGTTCAGTACCATTTAAAATATAGAGTGGTTTCTAGGCTGCCTATTAGTTGTATTGTAAGATAGTATTAAATTAGTTTTAAGTTAGTTTTTAAGCTCTTATCAATAGGTTTTTAAAAAGAATTTTCCTAAATTAAGTATAAACTTAATTAAGAATTTAATTAAGAACATAATTTGCCAAAAAAGAATAGAAACACTACACTATAGTTGTAAAGACAATAATTTTTTTCCCGTCTGATCTCTAAAAAAAATATTATATAACTGTAAATATGTTTATAGAATTACTGTAATAATTGAATAAGTAGTATGTTATGTGTTATGTAAGTGTCCAATGCAGACCGAAAAATTATGGTCGGTTTTGCATAATATTAATGAATACTATCATCAGCTCAAAAATAATGATTTTTTTATTATGATGATGACCTTTTTAATCGGTTTAATGTACCTTTTTGTTTCAGTGTAGATACCACCATATTTGCTCCCTCATTGAGTTCTCCTCGAACTTCTTACTGGGTAACTATAAGATCACTGCGTTTCCATTTCCATGGAGAATTTCTTATGAAAACTTCAAATTAACTCAGCTCAAGTAATAAGTATGTATATAAAAGATTTTACGCATCGCGTATTATACCATTGATACACAGCTAAAATACAAACCATGGCATTGAAATCGTAGTTTTGGAACTAGCTGCATATGATACACTCCACATATGGTATGATTTGACAGTATCTAATACAAGCAAGAAACGACATTTAGTTGCGATACTCGACACATAACTGGAGAATGGCACTACTATCAGTAAAATGCATACTATACTAGATTATCGAATTTTGTATACCATGAAACCGGTTCAACACTAGATACAGTAGAACTTGAAAAAGTGACCACCTTCCTATCTTAAAAACTCGCCTAAAGTTGCCATTTCTTACGGTCCCGATGTGAATTACCGATTTTCCATACACATTTAGTTTTTTATTATGACCATTTCCATATTGTGACCATTGATCCCTTTTTTAGCCAATATTTACGTATCATATACATGCCGAGTTCATCATATAATGTGTCCATAAAAAAATACTACATATATTATACGAATTCATACACAAATGTTGCAAAATGAAAGATTAGACTTGATTTCATTTCACATTACTAATGAACTATTGTATTCTGTGGTGCAGTATCCTAGTATCTCACTCACTTTATTTCTGTTTCTTCACTTTTTATAAAACAAATGTAGCGGTTAAAAACTTTATTTATTTTTGATAGATGTAAAATATATTTTATTTATAAACGGTTAAAAGGTAAAAATGTCCTCTTTTATTCTGATTTATAATTCAACTTGGTTTTACTTTATTATTTTAATAATTAAGTATTGTGATTGATTTTTAAAAAAAAAATTTGCTACCCTCAAAATTTTTATTTTCACGTTTCATAACTAGTAGACGCGAAAAAAGCAATACAAATTTTCAGTCCGTCTGTCCGCCGTACACAAGATCGTTTGGAGGCTCGTAGCTGCCAAACGCTTTGAGATATTAAATTGAAATTTTTTTAACGAATAGACGGGGTAGGCTCCTTGAAGTGACCAAATTTTTAGGGGTGGGGGTGTGAGGGGGAAGGGGGGGAAGTGTTAGGAGGCTGAAACTTAAAATTTCTATAGAGCTTTGATAATGGACCCATTTGCAAAAAAAAAACAGATATGGGTGAAGGGGTGTGGGAGTGGAGGGGGAAATAATGCGTCCGAAACGCAAAAATGCCGAGATCGACAAATTCTAAAATCCATATCTCCTAAACCATTGATAGCAAGCAATTAAAACTTAACAAATATCTGTAGTTATACTAGGAGAGTAGATTGAAACAAAATTTCTGGGTGGGGGTAGTGGCGTACGGGAGTGGGGGGTGAAAAACTTTAGATTACGATATCTCACAAACTAATTGGACCAGGAAAACAAAATTCGGTTTTATTATAAAGATTGATAGTTAAAGATTGGTTAAAGTAAAATATTTGAAGGGGGTGGAGGAGCACGGAAGTGGGAGGGATTAGAATTTTTCAAAAATAACACGATTCATATCTCAATAACAGTGTAAGATGGATGTTTCAAATTTTTACCAGAAGTAGGTCTAATAGAACCCTAGTAGGGAAAAAAAGTTTGGGGGTGTGGGTGTAGAGGGTGAGGGTGGGGAAGGGTGAGAAAGAAAAAGTTCCGATGCTTATATCTTAAGAATCTATAATGATAGGAAGCTGAAACTTGGTATTTAGATAAAACTATAGTAGTGGCATGGTGGAAAAATACATTTTTTTTAGGGGTAGTATGGTACGGTGGTGGGGGGTGTTTTCCCTAACTTCAGAACGGCTTATGCTAGGAAGTTGAAACTCGGTACGTATATGTAAATTAACTAGAAAAGTAATTCTGATAAAAAAAATTCAAATATTCATTGGCGTTCAGAAGGGGGGGCAAAAAAAAATATCGGTTAATATAAAATGCATATATTTTCACGATTTTCGTCATATCTACTAGGTCTTTCCAAATACATATTGAATTCATTTTTATTCTACGGATTCTTCATGTGAATACCTAGAATGTGTTTTCAAGATTTTTTGAAATTCGACCCCTAAGAGGGTGTAAACTGGTTGTATACTTTTTCATGAATTCCACCATGTTTCTCAGGTCTGATCAGATATCAAATATCTTTTCACTTCCCCAGGTTTGTTGATTAACCACCTATTTTTAAGTTTTGTATTTTTCAACCTCTAGACCGCATTCCGGAATATGACCCAATTATTTAATTCATATGTTACACCCTTTTCTAACCGCTTCCCGAACTTTTTGTTAGGTTTTCAGTCACATAGTAACATACACCGCATCCCCGAATTGAACGCGTTCTGAACTTCTGCCGGAAAAATAATAAAGTTGCGCCCAGACTGTTGGCAGATTTTTTAAGTAGGTATGTTTCGAAAAACAGTATATCCTACGAAATATAAAAAAATAAAAATAATAACCGTTTTGAGATATTCGAGGATAAAAGACAAAATATTTGTCCATGAAAAAAATAAAATAAGCTATATATTATTATTCTAGGATAAAAATTACCAGAGATATGCATTTTCAAAGTGGACTCGGACACCATATTTGCTAACATTGCCAACATAACGAATATACCTATTCTGGGGTCACGATCGGCTACAGCCAATCGTAGAAAGGACTCACTCGATTTCTTACATATTTATCCTTTTTCCTTGGAACCATTCAAAAAATGTGTACAAAATTTCAAATTCGTAGCTTGACGCGTTCAAAAGTTATCGGAAAATATTATTGAACACGTGTCTTAAGGATTTTTTGTATGAGGTACCAGAAGTGTTAAAAGGATTTCGCTGACTAGTTTACTACTCGATCTTTGTTTTCACTCAAAACTAATTTGTACAAAATTCCAAATTCGTAGCTAAAGGATTACTTGAGTCATAGTGAGTTCCGTAAATTGAGTGTACATATTCACATGATATATAGGTATTTGTATTTCAGTTTTCAGTAAAAGTACTACAGTTAAACAACATTCTGTGGAAATTTCGAAGGAAAATATCAACAAATCAGCCAGTCTCGTGAAGTTGACCATGCCAAAAAAGTGCCCTCACGGTAGTCACCGTAAATCGAGGGCATAAGCCCTTAAGGACATTTTGTATGGCAGCTACTCGAACGAACTTAGCCTTACAAATTCAACCAAACTACCAGATTCAAAATTTGAAAATCCTAGGTCAAGGCGTTCTTGAGTTATCATGCTAACGGACAGACTGACGTCCGTCAGGCGGATTTGGAGTTTTTAGCCACAAATAAACAAAAAATAATATATAACTTTTTTTCGTCCGAGGCTCGTTTCTACGCGTTACAAACTTTTGGGTCGGATTAAGGGGGAACATCTGAGTAGAAAGCTGAAAAATTAGGTGAATTTTAGAAATTATTATCTCAAAAACTATTTGCTCGATTTTATCCAGATTCGAAAATATATATGTTGTACAATTATAGTACGCTAAAAATCTTTTTTTTTATAAATATATATCAACTAGGGGCGCTGCTGTCAGGGTCGGCGTAAAGAATGTCTGCAAGCTTCAAGATGAGTGAAAAAAAAATTTGGAAAAAAAAATTCTACTCAGATGTTCCCCCTTAAACTTATAATACTCTATTTGATTTCATCTAGATTCTAGAGTATGAAAATAAGATAGAACCAAAAAATTTAATTTTAATTATTTTTTTCACTATACTTCTTAAAGTACAAAATTTTTAAAAGTACCGGAGATGATAAGGTTACAAATTTCGTAATTTTTGGTGATTCTTGATGAAATAACCCTATAACCTACGTAATATGTTGTCTTGTAGTATTTTTATCACGTTCTGTTTACTATAGCAAATGCTAATTACAGTCAACATTGCAGTGGAGTAAAATAATCGGAGAATGATTCAAGTATGTATGAATGTACTGACCACTGCGATACTGACCACTGCGATAAGATCCACTTTAGGATGATCGGATCGGACCGGAATGTCTTCCGACCCTTTTTTTAACCACAATTGCACTCAAGGACAATCAAAAACTTTAAGGGAATCAGTCGCAGGATTGTCAACGTAGTCCTTAGACGTAGGCTCTTGGTTATCGAAGTCTTAACTCTAATTTTAAACGGACTAACACTCTGAAGGCACTATAAGTGCAATTAAAGAAAATTGCGTAGGTACTGAACTCGGTAAGAAGATTTGGCTTAAGGGGTCTTCCTACCATGTCCGCTCGAAAAATGTGTGTTTTTTTAAAAAATTCATAACTTTGAAAGTATAAAAGACTTTTTTTTAATTTTTGGACCCAAGGTATATTACAGTTTGAGGAACGTTTGACATAATTTTTAATAAAAAATAAAAAAAAATGGCGGCGCAGTGCATATTTCCCCGGAGGCCTTCGGCACAAGAGGGGGGATATGATGTCATCGTTTTCTCCATTAATATGCATCAGAAAAGAAAAAAGAAAAAATGGGCTTGTTCGTGGGTAGTGTAGCTAGAATGTAGCGTAGCGTATTTTTTTTTCGATTTTTTTTTAAATTTTGGTGAGCCGTAGAAAAAAAAATCGCATTTTTTCCTAAGAAAAACGTCGAAAAACGTCAATAAAAAGAAAACTAATTTAGCAATTTTAAAAATCCTACGCTACTCTTTTCGTAATACTTTTAAAAGTATTGTGTTCAAATTTCAGAGCCATCGGCCCACTAGTTTACGAGATATCGTGTTACGAGTTCCGAGAAGAGTAGTTTCGAGATAAACGTAAAAGAAAGTAGGCTTGTTTGCTGTATCGCAAGGGTTTTCGTCGGTTGTCGTGCAGAAAACGTAGCTATAACTTCGGCAATTTTGCGATTTTCAATACCGCCAATGGCTTAAAATGTGCGTAACATTTCAAAGTTTTTTATAAAAAAATAAAAAAAAAAATTAAGACAAAAAAATGTCCATGGCGCCTTAAGTGATTGTCTGTAACAGAGAGAGAGAGACTTAATCTTTAAGATTGAGTGGATTTTCTTAGGAATGCTGGAGAATTGAAAACTGTAAGACATATTTCAGAGCTTAGTTAACTCTGTTTAATTATCATTCTATATTGATTAATTCGATTTGTGATTACAATGTTAGGTTTAATCACATATGTATGTATGTTGAAATTTTTGTTAGTGATTTCCCTGTATAATAATTGGGAATAGTCGGGCTTGTGCGCTTGTTGGAAGTGAAGTCGATCCGTGCGATACCCACTCGGCGGGACCATTGATGAGTTTGGACTTTGCATAAATCGGGACGCGGACCATACTTTTACCTGGCTGGATTTTACTTTAATATTATATATTTTAGGACTAGTAAATACCAAAAAAACCGTCTGCCCTCCGCTCCGTACCCAAAATATGATAGTTTGAAGACTCGTAGCTCCCAAACCCATGGAGATATTAGGTTAAAATTTGTATGATAGGTAGTTTGGGCGAATCTCTACAAATGATAGAAGCGTTTTAAGACGAATAATTTTGGTTTCTAGATCTCAGGAACTGTTTATGCTAGGAGGCTAAAAATTTTAACTTACATATGTGGTTCAGTGGATCAATTTGCAAAAAAATGGTCGATAGTGGTAGATGGGTGTGGGAGTGGGTGGAAAAACAATGAGTCCGAAACGTTTGAAAGTCGAGATTGAAACATCGTAGAATCCATATCTTCTGAACGATTTAAGTCAGACGGTTGACACAATTTGTGATTGACTTAAGAAATACTAGGGTGAGGGGGTGGACGGTGTAAAAACTTTGTATCATAATATCTTCCGAACCAATTACACCACGAAGTTAAAATTTGGTTGCTGTATATGGCATGACAACTACTCTACTGAAAGTAAATTTTTTGAGAAGAGAGGTCGAGCAATAAAGTTGAGGGGTAGAATTTTTTAAAAAAATTTAATTTTTATATATCGAAAACCGTACGAGATATGATCTTGAAAATTTTTCAGGAGTTGAAGCGAGTGAACCTAGTAGGGGGGGTGTTGAGGGTGATAATGAAAGGGGGCATTCTCATTTTTATTTCTCGAAAACTGAGATGAATAGAAATCAAAAAATTTACGCCTGCATAGAGGCACTATCGAGACACCCTAGAATGGGTATAGTGGTAGCAAGGTAGGGATGGGGGTGGTTTTCGAATGTAATGGCTTATGCTAGAAAGTTGAAACTCAGCACATATATATAGATGTGCTACTAGAGAAATTAAAACTAAGAAAAAGTTATTTTTATTTTTATACAAAGATGGAGTAAGAAAAATGTCCGTGAAAAGGGGGTTTTTCACACATTTTCACGAATTTCGTTAAATCTTTTAGACAATTCGAGCTATCAAACCAATTTTACTTTTGCGAACTCTTAATATAAGCGCCTGAAGAAGCTTTTCAAAAATTTTCGATATCTGGCCCCTAAGCGGTGTAAGGCGGTATGTACTTTTCCACGAATTCCGATATATTTCCTAGGTCTAATGAGATGTAGAATTCAGGTTCACTTCCAAATAGATGCTTGGTTATTCTTTGGGTTGTCAGTCGAATAGTAACCTACGCCGCATTTCAGCATTAAAAGCGTTTCGAACTTCTACCCAAAAAATAATGAAGTTGCACCCAGACTGTTGACAGATTTTTTCCATCTTATTAATTAATATTTTATATAAAAAAAGATGTATCTGCATTTTAAATAATCTAAGAAATAATGATATTTTTTAACAGAGAATATTTTTGGGGAATTCCCAAAAGATACTGTTCTATATTTGCACGAGTACGTAGTATAATAATACATGAGCTTATCAATCGAGTTAAAGTAGAACAAAAAGTCTTATGCCCAATGAAATGATTAAAGGAACAAAATGTAGAGATTCTAACCAGTGGGAATTACTTAAGTAACATTTTTTACAACATTAAAATATGGGTTATTGTAAATTCACATGTCTCAAAACCACTTATATTTCTACTGTACTTTGTAAAATCACATGCCTAATGTAAACATAATTCACATGGCATGAAGTAATTTATAATACCTACCAATATATTTAACTTTACCACTTAAATGGTAATTGTTTAAGTACCCACATTTACTATTTTTAAATAAATTTACATAACACTTAATATAAATCTAAATTTTGATAAAAATAACCTTTTACAAAGATTTAGCGAAACAAAAAATTCCACGAACTAAGTACAAATTTGATATTATGTTTTTTTAATATGGTTTTTTATAATCACTTTAGCGAGAAAACGGATATGCTTTTCATTAATTTGTTAATGATATTATATATCTTAAAGAGCAAAATGGTAATACACTTATTTGTAATAATAAAAAAAGTTAATTTATTGTAATAAACAAGAATCCATAAAAATAATTTTATTTATCAAATATATTAAAAATTATAAATAAAAACATTTTTATCATAAATAAGGTGATGTATAATAGCATTTAAACTAAATCAGGCAGTTATTACCCACTAACTATTTAAAAAAAAAATAATCGCTCAATATCCGCACAATACCTGCTAAATCGACGCACGATTCCATTATCAACCTTTATTACAGTATGCCGAGATGTAAAATTCCATTGACAAGTAGGTATTGGCTGCAATTTTGGACCTTAATTTTATTTTTTACATGGAATAATGTAATTTATCTTTATACTTTGAAATGTAGTTTCCGTACGAATTATTGTAACTTTTATCTCTTTGTAAATTTACATAGTATTTCATGTAAAAAAAACTTAAATGTATAATGGTAATAGCGTTTAAACATAAATTAGGTAATTTTACCTATGATAAGAAAAATTAAATTAAGTTGGAGTAGGTAATAATTTATTTATATTATTTTATATGAAAAAAAGAGAAAAGAGAAATATATAATGTATATATAGGTATATATATGTATATATACTTATATGTTAGTGGACAAATCATTATATACCTTTATCTAAAAAAATGCGAAAAGTAACCTTTAAAATAAATAATAATAATAATATGTGATACATTTTTTTTTTTTTTTAAGGATACTGAACTGGACTTAGGTGGTTAGCCTTTAATACACTGGTAGTGTACAATCCAGTCAGCTTAGGGATGGGAGGTCAGAAATCGGGCCGGGTATGGCAGTGTACTAGTTGGTGTTAATAATTTTAAGTGCTGTTTGGCTTTTGATGTGATCTACCAGAACAGCAATGTTACCTATAACAAATCAACTACTGTCTGGTATGTCTGATGGAGTTAGTGAATCTGATAAGAATGTAAACAGAAGTCATCTGCTCAGTGTTAAATCCTTTAGTAGTGATCCTATTAAACATTCCGCACTGTTTACTATTTATATTAATAATTTCAAAGCCAATAGCAAACTGAAAAAATTCTTATAAATAATTTATGCGTAGAGTGGGAATTGAACCCACGACATCGCGTTTACAAGCCTAGTACGCTACCACTGGACTACACCCGGCCACTAACAACAACCAAGCTTACATTTAATGAAGGATCCTTCATGAAGAAAAAAAATAAAGAAAATCAATTGAAAACACTAAACCTGATGTTGAGATATCAAAACAATCGTAATATCAAATAAGCATTATATCTCCCTTCCGTTATTCAATCCATGCAATGCTTTATGCATGAAAAACATTCGAAGAATCAACGCACCTTACGTTTGCATTCTTTAAGCCATGAAAGTAATGTTTACTTACAACTTTCCTATCATACCTTATTACATGCATGTGAAACGATCCAATCATTCGTTCCATTATGAAAATTTTACTTCAATTACCACTGGGTATGCAAATCATGAATGTATTAAAAATAGAGAATACAATATGTAATCTAAATTACGCATAATTTAAGAACACGACCCCAAAGTAAAGTTTTGAGCAAAAAGCATTATCGCTTTAAAGTAAATTATGTTTTTTTTTTATATAAAAGAAAAAATTCGCTAGATGGCTACAAGCTAAGAAGCAATCTGTAATCAGCTTCCAGTTTATTTTAGTGGATCGGCGGATCGGTACTTTACTTAGAGCAGTAGTAAACAAATTATAAATAACAATAAAAATTTAGTTTTCACTTTTAATCGATAATCGCTTGAAGTTTTATTTTTAAAGGGTGTGACCGACAGTTTGTAACTATGAGGTCCATGGTATCGACTTTACTGGTGACGACTTTTGCTCTTTATTCAAACAGTGCAAGTAAGTTTTGTGATTATCGTTAGTAAGAGAGATGTAAATAAAAGCACCTAGTCTTTTTAACTACTTTGTAGTCCAAAATAGAGAAGCTATAGGATTCGAGTAACTCGATCAAAAAATGCACATAATCGGTTGTTTACTTTAGTCGTCTATTGGGCGTTTTTACACATTATTCTCTAAATGGAGGCGTTACGAATTTAATCCGAATATCCCCAGACATTTGTATGCACCCTGCCCACATGGTTTTTATCAGAGACATCATGTACAGGTGGGGCACAGAAGGCATTCACCATAGTATAAATGTCCTACATCATCATCATCATCAATGGCGCGACAGCCCAAATCGGGCCAGGGCCTGCAGGCTGCTTTCGGAACAATAGGTTTTTTTCCGGGGATGGGTTGTTAACCCATCGCCCAACCCCCAACCTGGAGGACCAGGTCTATGGTACATAGACGTGTGAACAACTTTCGGTTATGGTGTGCTGGAGTTCTCACAGCTATGCCGCGAGTCCAACTACACCAATTTTTAGACCTACTTCCTGAGACGCACTGGTGTTCCTGGCCATTCAGGATGTGTTCACTCGCTCCTCCTTATCTCAACCTGGGCTTGCGACCGGCTATGGCGGAGTTCCTCCTACATATAGTATCCAAACTCAGCTCGAATTCCAACGTAAACACATCAATCTGAGTACAATCTTTACGTATTCGAAAGCTGCTTTCTCTTTCAGTCACGTGCGATTACACTGACACACATTTCTGTTTCTTTTGCACGATTTGGTATGTACTTATATGGAATAGTAATTAGGGAAAATGACGTGAGGGTCTGGCAGCTTCTGTTTTATTTTTCAAATAATGTAAAAGAAGACATTTCCGTTAACAAAATTTGGGATATGACAATACCACGAAATATGCATATAAACAACGAAAACAGACAGAAAAGCGTTAAAGCTAAATTGCACGTACGTAATTGAAAGAGACGAAAGATTTGTCTCAATCATCAGCTGTTTAAAATTTTGAGAGGTACGACCAATCAAAATCGTCCATTTGAAAGGTAGGATTTTCTTATGCGAAATTTTTTTCGAACAATGGTGAAGAAAGAGAGTTTGGATACTATGTATGTATGTAGGTAGCTGGTAGGCGAACTTCGCTGCCGCTGGTGAAGATCGTCTCAATTGTGTTTATACCATTAAATGGCTTAAGTGTGCGTTTGGGAATTCTTCCGTCGACACTTCTGGATAATCAAAGATGGCATTCTATTCTCTATTGCATCGTATTCTCCAGTTTGATTTATGGGAGCACTTTTCTCTCAAACTAATTTTTTTTCGGACGCCTGAGTTGCGCTACCATTGCATTATTGCATACCACAGGTCTATTACGGATATACATATGTAATCGTTTTATATAGTAGTTTAAATTGTTTTTCCATGCAGGTTTCTGTTCTGTACGTCTTATTAGCCAACATTAGGTGCGTTTTAAAGCTCTCCAGAGTTGGATAGGAAACAATAAGTATACGTGAAACAACAACAAAATCCAGAATAGTCAACCCACTAATTTTACTGGGTTATAAATCCCACACCAGACAGAACAAGATGGCGCTTCAAGTCGATTTACTAATTTCAATTTGAATGATTGGTAGGATCTGTGTTTATCTTAACACAAATGCAACCAAACTGCAATAAATCCAATCCTGTGACACTTTTGTTGCAATTTGTTTTAAAACAAAGGAAGGAAAAGGAATTACATAATTAAAAATTACATAATTGCATCGAAACGGAAATGCCATTTAACTTCAAACTTGGCAGGGCTGGCAAATTTTATTAACGAAATTTACTTCACCTACATACGAGGTGTGGCTATTAAATAACGAGACTGCGCGCGCAACGATGGCGGAGTTCAGTTGAAAGAGGGAGGGAGCATTGTCCGGTGACCTTCAAGAGTCTACTAGAAGCGTGCGGGAACATGTTTCTATACGTCGATTCAGTAGTGAATTAGAGCTGTTTAGGTAGAACGTGTTTCTGTTGCATTGCCGAAAAAAATGTCAAGTACAAAAAAAGAACAGCGCATCAACCTGAAGTTTATTTTTTAAACTGAAAAAACACCCACCGAGAGTACGGGTGAGGAAAAAAAAGACCGGATCTTTGTAGAAACAAAGTCTTGGATTTTGCATCAAGACAACGCGCCTGCCCACAATGCTCTGTCTGTGAAGCAGTTTTTAGCAGATAAACAGATTCCTGTGCTCGACCACCCACTGTATTCACCTGATTTAGCCCCCTGTGGCTATTTCCTATTCCCGAAGGTGAAATCAGTGTTGAAGGGAACTCATTTTGAATCGATGGAAGCAGTTAAAAAAAAACGGCGGAGGTACTTCGAGCACTTTCAGTAGATGACTTCAAGCATTGCTTTGAACAGTGGAAGAAAAGAATGCAGCGGTGTATTAATAGTGGAAGGGAGTATATAGATGGGGAAAAATGTTTCGATCCGTAATTCTAATAATAAAGGTGTTTTCTTTGACTAGTCTCGTTATTTAATTGCCACACCTCGTAATACCTACCCTAGATAGTTTTTTTCGCCTGCCAATTGGAGAGCATTAAAATGCACCTATTATGCATCTTTAAATTTCGATGGGTTCCCTTCCATCCTTCGATATGTTTTGTCCGTGGTATACAACGTTGTCTACGTTTTCTAGGTTAAAGTCTCCTACTGTAATATTTTGTCTGGCTGTTTGTATCATGACTTATGTTTTGTTTCGTTAATATGCAGTCCTACTTCTTTTGCTACTGAGTCAAGGTTTACACATATTTCTTTAGCACTGTCCAGAGATCTTGAAAGTATATTTATGTGGTCAGCATATGAAACGAGTTCCGCCATAGTCGGTCCCAAGCCCGGTTGAGAAAGGAGGAGGCATGGAGTTATCCTGAATGGACGGCCAGTGCGTCTCAAGAAGTAGGCAACTGAGAACTCCCAACATGCCATATTTAGCTGAAAGATTCCACCTTTTTCCAAAATGGTGTAGTAAAGAAGTAGGACTGGTCCCCGAGGTTAAGGATTGGGCGTTGCGTTAACAGCTTATACGCGGAAAAACCAAACTAGTTTCGAAACTCGGGGTTGGTCTATAGGCTTACATTTCATCTCCGGAAAATCAACAGTGTTGTAAAGCGAAGGCACGATGATGTTCTTTTAAGGGCAAGCTATCGAGAAGACCACGACCTTGTTTGGTCTGTATACAGAAGAACCCGTCATTTCTGAGGAACATCGATAAATATGCAAATATTCATTACAAAATATTATATTAATAAAACATGTATAAACATAATCCAACAGCAATCGACGTTGAGACTTTCAGAAATTGTATCACACCGAATATGAAGCCTAGCCAATGTACCTATCTGAAAAGCTGTGAACCGTTATTAGCATTATCTCAAAAACAACCCCAGACTGAAGATGATCGAGTCTTCTTGCAACGGAGTGAATGTGGTTTTAAGGAAGGAAGACCTTTGGTAATTGCCAGAATTTACTGAAACATGGATCTTTCCCTGATGATAAGTTTTATGTTTTAGGTATGTTGCCCTCCACAAATGACGATGATCAAACAACAACCAAAACCAATGTGGACCAAAGAAAGAAGTGATCCTTCGATCGACGGCATCTGTACTACACCGAATAAGGAGCTTGGCCAATGTATCTATCTGGAGAGCTGTGAACCGTTATTGTCACTAATTCAGAAGCAACCCCTTCCTAAGGATGGTAGAGTCCATCTGCAACGGAGCCAATGTGGCGTTAAGGAAGGAAGAGTTTTGGTAATTATCAGAATTTGCTGAAATATAGATCTTACCCTAATGATAAGTTTTCCGTTTAAGGTATGTTGCCCTATACCTGTGACGGTGACCGAGCAACCACCAAAACCAATGTGGACCAAAGAAAGAGGTGAGCCTGAGATCGACGGGAACTGTACTACACCGAATAAGGAGCTTGGCCAATGTATCTATCTGGAGAGCTGTGTACCTTTATTGTCACTAATTCAGAAGCAACCCCTTCCTAAGGATGATAGAGTCCATCTGCAACGGAGCCAATGTGGCGTTAAGGAAGGAAAAGTTTTGGTTATTATCAGAATTTGCTGAAATATAGATCTAACCCTAATCATAAGTTTTCCGTTTAAGGTATGTTGCCCTGCACCTGTGACGGTGACCGAACAACAACCAAAACCAATGTGGACCAAAGAAAGGAGTAAGCCTGAGATCGACGGAAACTGTACTACACCGAGTAAGGAGCTTGGCCAATGTATCTATCTTGAGAGCTGTGTACCTTTATTGTCACTAATTCAGAAACAACCCCTTCCTAAGGATGATAAGGCCCACCTGCAACGAAGTAAATGTGGCGTTAAGGAAGGAAGAGTTTTGGTAATTATCGAAATTTGCTAAAATATAGATTTTACCCTAATGATTGTAGTATTTTCCAAGCGGAGGTACTGGCGATTCAGAAGGCCGCGAAATTAGCTCACAAATCGCGGAAAAGGGATAGTGCAGTTTTTTCATACAGATAGCCAAGCAGCCTTAATGGCCTTGCAGTCCTGCACTATCAAATCCAAGGCAGTACTTAACTGTCGACGCGCTTTACAGGAACTGTGCTCAAATAGAAAAGTTGAACTGGTATTTTAGGAAATTAACTCGCGGATGATCTTGCAAAAAAAGGTGCTAACCTTGGACAAGAAACCACAGTTTCAGTACCACCGCCTCTTCACGTCATTTACAACTCCCTTGGAAAAAAAGACGCTAAGCCTGTCCGAAGCCAGGTGGCGGGCTTCATCAGCCTCCAGAACAACGAAACAAATGTGGAGCACTCTCAATAAAGAAAGTACTAAACTCTTGTTAACGCTACCAAGGGCGCAATGCGCAACGTTAGTCGCCATAATTACCGGCCATTGTTTGATAGGGACGCATGCATATAGATTGGGGCTGATTACAAACGATATCTGCAGAAACTGCAAACTTCCTGGGGAACGGGAAACGCTAGAACACCTCCTGTGCAACTGCCCAGCTCTCGCTAGGAGAAGGGTGAAAGCTCTGAGTGCACCAACCTTCGCAAGCCTCAAAGAGGTCTCTCTTAACAGCATGCAGAGTTTGCTCGACTTTGCTATGGTCACAGGGACCTTCGAATTAAACGAGGAGCTCTCAACACAGATCGAAACTCTAGCGCACCTTCCATAAGTACATTGGGTCTCCTGTTTTTGTGTGGTATCACTATGGACCCTCGTGGGTCTATGTGAGGCCTTTGGCCGCTACTGCAACCTAACCTAACCTACCCTAATGATAATTTTTTCCGTTTAAGGTATGTTGCCCGCCACCACTGACGGTGACCGAACAACAAACAAAACCAATTGGGACCCAAGAAACATGTGAACCTGGAAATGTTTTACCTCAACCGGGAACATGTGGTTCCAGTTACCAGTTAGCCAATCGGATCTCTGGCGGAGAAATGACAGCAATTGCTGAATTCCCTTGGGTAGTCTTTTTGCAGTATTTTAAGCGTAAGTATGTCGTGTCGAGCGTAGCAGTAACTTAAAGTTGAATTATTTCTAAAATACCTCATTCCTGTGGTTTTTCTCTTTTCAGCTAGGAACAGCGAAGACGGAAACCTATATTGTAGCGGAGCTCTGATCAATAGCCGGTACGTTCTTACAGCATCACATTGTGTCATCAGCAAAGACTTTCCAGCAGGTTGGAGCCTAAGAAGCGTAAGATTAGGCGAATGGGATACAAACAGTGGAAAGGATTGCGAAAAAGGAGTTTGCTCCTCGCCACCTCGGGAAGTGGCCATCGAAGAGCATATAATGCATGAAGATTACAATATATACTCGAAGAATCGTCTGCACGATATAGCGCTTCTGCGTCTTTCAAAGAGTATCCCGTACTCCAACTGGATAAAGCCTATTTGTCTTCCAACGGCACCGCATCTTCGACGAAAGACATTCGAAGGAACCAATATGGATGTTGTCGGATGGGGCTTAACCGAGAACGGAATCCCAAGTAATATCATGCTTAAGGCTCGCGTTCGTGGTGTCGATCTGAAGAAATGCAGTGAAGTTTATAAGTCGGCTTATATCAACTTATATTTTACTCAGCTTTGTGCGGGTGGTGAAATTGGCATTGATTCTTGCCCGGGTGACTCGGGTGGACCATTGATGGGTTTGGATGAATCAGAACGTGAACCATACTTTTATTTGGCTGGAATTGTATCGATTGGACGGGAGCCGTGCGGTTTTAAAGATTGGCCGAGTGTTTATACGAGAGTAGGCAGTTATATCGATTGGATTAAAAATAACATTCGGCCATAATTTTTTACGTGCTTAATTTTAACAAACAAATAATTAAACACACTTTTAAATTCAATCTTACTTGTTTTATTTTCAAGTCACAAAATACCGAGTTCGGGTACGAGAACATTATATAACTGTGATCACGTGCAACAGCCGATGAGAGTAGTGAGTAAATCACTTATTGACTTGAGCGGAAATGACGCATTTTTCCAATAGGCTGTCATGACTTTTAAGCCCTTTTTCCTAAACACATGAACAGTCGAGCAAATAAGAGTCATGTAATCAAGCACCGCAACGCTTTCTATTATGGAGATAGAATAGTAATTTACCCATAAAGTAGATTTTAAATATTCATTTTTTTTATGTAGAGTATAGGTTAAGAAATGTATAAAAGGAAAGTGTTAACCCATACTCGGGGCCATTTGGTCAATAAAGTTACGCCAGGCAACGTACCGCTACAAAACTTAAAATTGCCATTTGGTTTAAATATTGTGGCAAGCCCGTGCGCACAAGGGGGGGGGGGGGGGGGGGGGGGTTAAACCCCCCCCCCCCCCCCTTCTCATTGACCTATTTTCATTGGGAAGCGAGGATTACAGGCCCGTGCGCAGGATTGTATTTGTGGGGGGGGGGGGTGGGTTTAGCAAGCTCCCACCATATTAAATGTGATGACCTAAAAAAAAGATCCTCACTGCGCAATGAAAATAGGCCAATGGGAGGGGTTTAAACACACAACCCTCCCCCCCCTTCCGATTGCACGGGCCTGGGTCATCACATTCAGCATGGTTGGAACTTCATAAAGCACCTTCCATCATACAATCCTGCGCACGGACCTGCGGCTCAATTCCGCTTCGCGCCTAATAAAACTTCACTTGAATCCGGATTCAATTCTCTTAAATCGCATGTAAACGCAGATCGGATCGAAACCGGTTATGACGTACATTTTAATGCCATCTCATATTTCGATCTTTGGATTCTTCATGTAAACGCGGTACAAGGCATAGGCGGGACCAACCGCTCAAAACCTGGTAAGTCTCTCTTCTCTTAGTTCGGTCCCCGAACACAACACTGTGTACAAGCGACATAAGTTTCCATGATGATTTGCCACTCTCTAGTCTCTACACAATGATCAGTGCCGGAGCCATTTAATATTTTATAGCGGCTTATCGACACATTCCCTCCACGGCCACGCCTTGCACCATCATCAACAATGCGCCATTTACCGCGTTCACATGGAGAATCCGAAGATCGAAAGATCGAAACATGAAATGGCATTAAAATGAACGTCATAACCGGTTTCGATTCGATCTCGTTTCGATCCAATCTGCGTTTATATGCGATTTTAGAGGATTGAATCCGGATTGAATCCAGATTCAATCCTCCATGTAAACGCGGTAATTGAGTCCCAAATCGGGTCCATGATTACTAAAGGCGTCGCCTATAATCGACGCCATCGACGCGATCCAAATACCGCACCCTCCAGCTGTCTTCGCTATCTTCTTCAACCGAGTCTTCCCATTGTTTACGTGGTTTGACTACTGTCCTGTTACCACTTGCTTTGTCTTTAAGAGCACGTTTGGGGATTATTCTATCTACCATTCGCTCAACATGGCCAACCCACTGCAGTTTACATAGCTTAAGGTAGTACGAAAGACTATCCATAACAAGACTGGACACTTACTGCATATGCATTTTTTGTGTAAAAAAAAAAAAAACAAAAAAATCATTGCACAAGCGGAACAAAGAAATCCGATTGAACAGTTTCAATTCCATATTCCTATTCAAATTCCCGTGCGAAGAAAGAGTACGCAAAGGTGCAAAAATTAATGATTACACATTTGCTTCTGTGTGCATCGTTTTGCAAAATGCACGTAACTGAACGCTGTTCCAGTCTCCAGTATTCCAGCATAGGAATCTATAGGAACAATATGAGAAAAGAAATCACGCAAGCAGAGCTGAGCTGTATCTGCACATGAATTGTTGTCATTTTTTTTATATGCGTTCTGTAAGGATGTCACTGTTTTGGTGAAAGCGACTCGTTATCACTTTTTGTCTCTTTTTTAATCATGCATCATGCTATTTCTATCAACTTCCCTCACCTAATTAAATAAAGAAATCAAGGTCAAATTTTTATAAGAAAGATACTACGGATAGTCTTTGGTACTCTGGTAACTTGTACGATTTTTCGGGAATTTTTCTTTAGAAGAAAATGAAATTCAACCGATTTGAGTTTTTTATATGTTATTAAGGGCATTTAAAAGTTCATATACAAAGAAAAAAACAATTTTTTTTTTTAAATTATTTATTACAGTTTTTTAACACGAAAGTTAGCTCTTTTTAAAAAAAGGTGTGTGGCTGGCCCACCACATTTCTCCGCTTCTAGACATCTAAAAAAAGATCATAAATATATTTTTTGTAGGCTTGCAATTCTGGTCCGAACCAGAATCAAAAAAAAATTTGGTTGAAAAATAACAAAATGGCGGACTTCGAGAAAAAAATTTTTTTTAGGGAAAATCGGACTGTAAAATGGAAAGTTAGTTGAGGTTCCTGTGAAAGCCATTTATGTGTGGAATAACATATCCAAATCCCGATCGGTTGGATAAAAAAACTGTAATGTGGAGGGCCAGCCGAAAAAACGTTGTTTCGAGTAAATCGATTTTAAAGTTTTAATATAGAAAAATCATACTTACCATTTTCACTATTGTCAAGCTTTCACAAGAGGTTTATGCACGAAATAACGAACGTGACGTACACTACCTGGTTGGTATACTATACACAAAGGTATAACATGCTCGAAGAACGGTCACTTGCACATTAGAGGGGGTCTGGTTTACAGCATTGCATAAATCATATTATAGTATAAATACTTACATAGTATCCAAACTCCCAATCTTCACCATTGTCCTCAGCTTACCTCCCAAATGGACGATTTTGATTGGCCGTACCTCTCAAAATTTTAAACAGCTGATGACTGAGACAAATCTTTCGTCTCTTTCAATTATGTACGTGCAATATAGCTTTACCGCTTTTTTGTCTGTTTGGTTGTTTTTATGCTTATTTCGTGTATTGTCATATCCCTCACGCTCACGTCATTTTCCCTAATTACTATTCCATACATACCAAATCGTACAAAAGACACAGAAATGTGTGTCAGAGTAATCGCTCATGACTGAAAGAGAAGCAGCTTCCGAATACGTGTAGATTGTATGCAGATTGGTGTGTTTACGTTGAAAATTCGAGCTTTGTTTGGGTACTATGTAGGATATTTGCACTATGGTATGAGTTCTTCAATGACCAAGGACGTTTAATAGCATACTGTTGTTATGATAGTGTCTATTTTCAAGTTCGGATCAGGTGCAATAAAAAGCAATCGTGCGACAAGGAGACTTAGGCCCGTTCCTACGATCGTCAGTAACATTCTAACTGGAACTTTAACTGACAGATGTTCATACGAAACTTACAGTTAAAGTTCCGGATAAATTTTAACTGAAGGTCGTAATAACGGCCCTTAATAGCGGGAAATTATGTTCAACTTGAACTTAACAGCTGACAATTGCACTAGAAAAATTTAAAACTGTGAAAAAAAAGTCTATAACGGCTGGAAAATCTAGTCGCCAGTGAATTTTCTTCGATTAACTGCTAGAATGTTGCGAAACACTGCTCGAATGCGCTATGTTGCCGCTTTTTTTGACAGCTGCTCACTTTTTATGCTGTAATGACACTGGCTATTTCTTCTCGTATTTCGCTATGTTGAGGCTATTTTCGTGCTATGTTGCGGCTATTTGTGTGCTATGTTGCGCCTATTTTTTGACAGTACTCACTTCATAGCTTCTCGGACTGTCTCTCTCACACCAAAGTCTAAATTGTATGTTACATTTTCTATCCCTCACCATTTGGATTTACTAGCCGCTTTAAAGCCGCAAAAATAGCCATTAACACAACAGCATCACACCAATGTGTCTAAATTGTACATGTGAAAGTTTTTATCACTTTCCATTATGCTGTTATGACACTGGCTATTTTTTGGCTATTTCTTAAGTGCAATAAAAGTACAATAACTGCCACATCGTGCGACAAGGCGAACAACATTAAAAGAATGAGATACCACTCTTTCCGACGCTAGCGGCATCTAGTAAACGAAATTTACAACTGAATTGTTAAGAAAAATACCGATTTTAGCGCGTTTTATAACATAACTTGGCACTTTCCACAACTTATACTTACCGAACTATTAAAAACAAGTCTGAAGCAGGTCAAATATCCACTGGTAGAAAGATTTTCCTAGGATTAAGTGCTAGAATGTTGCAAAACACTGCTCGAATGTTGCGAAACACTGCTCGAATGCGCTATTTTGCGGCTATGTTGCGGCTAGTTTTTGACAATACTGGATTTATACTACTCGGAGTCTAAGTTGTATGTTACATTTTCTATCCCTCTCCATTTGGATTTACTAGCCGCTTAAAAGCCGCAAAAATAGCCATAGTGTCATAACAGCATAACTCTGCAAAAATATGTTACTTCAACCTCTCGCCACCTTAAGAAAACAACATATTATTATTGCAATAACGGAATAATATTTTTTATTTATTTATTGTGTCGGACTACTGCCAAATGAATTTGGTAGCGCCTATGGTAGTCGCACTCGAGACTTAGAAGCCCATATGGCGTTTAAACATTTTACATTTTACATTTTAACAATAAATCGAGAATTAATGAGTTTAAACAATAATAAATTTGGGACAAGATAAAGAAGGGAGGTGAGTTTTATATTTGTTTAAGAAGGTTATTGTTGTTTAGGAGTTGGAATAGGGGAGAGTTAGAGTGTTGAGAAGGATCAAGAAGTTCTGTCAATGGAGGACGGAATAATATGATCCGAATAATAACGAAAATTGATAAACCGATTATAATACTTCCGTCGGTTACGTTTCATTCCTCGCTTTCAAGTTTTGACAGCGTTTCATCTTCCTGTCTCCTTAAACGGACTCATCGTCTCATCCAAGCACACTTTGAACATATCCATTTGGCGGGCAAGGCACAGTTTAGTGCCATCAATCGGTAACCTAAAAATTTCATTCGATTGACATTTTATAAAAGTCATCGCGATGGCGTCTGCTCAAAACGTTTCGAACTATTTGTCTACGCAAAAGAAGACTCCAAATAAAGAACTAGCAGCCGAATGGACACAAATTGAGGATCTTTACAACGAGAAGTAATTGCCGAAATGCTGTTTGTTGTTTTTCTCATAAAGTTCCGACTTTAATCGCCGGTCTTTGTGTGTGTTTTTTTTTCAGGCTATGGAATGAGTTGACAATAAAGTTAACGAAATTCGTAAAGCACGAAACGTTGCAGAACGAAGAGGATTTGTTGAAACTCTACCAGAACTTCATTTCGTCGTTCGAAACAAAGTGAGTACAAGGCGAAGTCCTTAAGGTCTCCATTGAATTTTTCCGTTTCCAACCTTAGGATCAACCCGTACGGCCTAATCGAAATTTTGGAAGTGGTCGTCGATCACATCGCTGAAAAATCTGAAGCTGTGCAATTTTTAGAGAAGTTAAAGGAAAAAGTTAAGATATGCGACGAGGCCACTTGGTACATTAAGGTAAACCGTCGCCCTGTTCAATCTTCCGTTGAAATTTACTGAAAATCCGTGTCAAGGTCTTGCAGGGAAATATTTATCTGGAAAATTTGAACGATTTGGATGCCACCAAGAAGATTATTCTCGAGCTGAAGGAAGTTCTCGAGGAAGCCGGCAATGTTACGCCCGTCCATGGCAAGTATTACATGCTTGCCTCGCAATACTATCGACGAGTTGGACAGCATAGTGACTACTATCGGTGCGGACTGCAATTTCTCGGATGCTCCATGGACGAATATCCCAGGGATCAGTGGGCGCAACAGGCTTTCTTTTTGGGACTCGCTGCACTTTTAGGCGAAGGCATTTACAATATTGGAGAGCTGGTAAGTACCTGGTGATTTTCTTTTGGTATCTCCCTGCACAAAGGTGGACTGACGGTTTTATTTTACACTTTTGCTCTCTTTACAAAAACTATTGGCCAAAGACAATTAAGCAAAAGATCTTCAGACTATTTTGATATTTAGCTGTCTCGAAATAATCGTGACTTACAAGTCACTAAATCTTCAGGTTTAAAGACACTAGAAATAGAACCAGTTATGAATTTAACGGTAACGACTATTTGTTATAGGCGGAAGATAGTTTTTATATGGTGCCTTTAATCGACAAAAAGCTAAATTCGAAAAAAAACTCCGTACCGGCGGAGTGAAAATTCGATCCTAAAATGGCGCACTATCCATAGTTTAGGTTTCAGTGAAGTCAAATTGAATGGAGTGAATGAATTTCGCTTACAAAGCAGGACACACCTCAGGCAACCTTGTTGAAACTATATTTAAGTTGGTTTAGGTTAGGTAAGTGTGGTGAGTGATGGCTTAATTATAGTGTCGAAGTAATGCACCGATACACAAATATACCTACATACATTTATGCCAATTAAAGTCTTTTTGTATCCAAGGTTAGAAGTTTTTTTTAGAGCACTTAAAACTGGTTTGATAAGTACTGAACATCGATGTTAGAAATGAGAAGCTGTGTCCTTCACAGTAATTGTGTTTTTTGTTTTTCTAAAAAAAATCAGGTCTATCGGTTAGTTATAACTCTATGAAGACAAACTAGACGTCAAAAACAGCATATTATGATCTACGACCAGCTTGCTTTGCATCCTTTTTGTGACGTTTACTAACCACCTGACAGCCCGACGAAATAATAGTACATAGTAGTCACAGCATACAGATCGTGGTAGCAGGGAAGGGAGGATTTCGTGTCGGCTTACTCCAGGGTGTTTTAAAATTGGGACTATTTTCCCAATAGGTCGTGAAAGACCTAGAAGCGTTGGAGTAGCGCGATTTGTTAACTCGCTCTGGTGATATAGCGCCCTCTGTTTTCTCACCCTACCTCGGCCATGACTGTCCTAAAAGCAACATTGGTCATGTCCCCTTATTGAGAGTCAGTGCGAGGGAGCTTAGATGCACGGGCTCATTTCAATTGGGCTCTTCTAGCCTATCAACATCTAAAAAAAAATAGGCTCTGACTTTATTCAATCAATAAATACTGCAAATCCAGACGCAGAAATCGTTGTCGCGGGCGATTTCAATGTTCATAACACTGCCTGGCTTAAACATTCTACTCATACGGATCAGCAGGGTCGGGATACTGAGCTTTTTGCTTCCATTAACGGATAAGTACAGTTGGTAGACAATCCCACCCGTCTACCTGACATTGCAGGTCAATCATCAAATCTTCTTGATCTTTTTTTAACTAATCAGCCAGTCAAATACAACGTCTCAATTTTTCCACCAATTGGAACGACCGATCATTTATTGGTTCGTGCACAATTTCGACATTAAAATCACCAGCTTCCAAAGCACCTCGAAGACAGGTCTGGCACTTCAAGAGAGCTGATTGGGGAGCCCTTGAAGAGTTTTTTCGTGCTTTCAACTGGAAGTTGTGCTTTGAATCCGGAAATTGTGACTTGGCATGTCAACTAGTAACCGAGACGATCCTAAAAGGAATGAGTCTTTTTGTTCCTTCCAACCGCAAAAGAATCAGGCCGTCGAAGAATTCTTGGTTCAATAAGGACTGTCTTGGTGTAATAAAAGCCAAAAAGAACACGTTCCAAATATTTAAAGACAACCCGACTGCTGAAAATAAGATCGCACTAAAATTATCAAGAAATTCCTGCAATAGTATCTTAAAACGTGCTAAGTTTGCATATGATCAAAATCTTCGGCGGAAGATCGTCGACAACCCTAAGAGCTCGAGATCTTTTTGGTCATTTGTTAAATCGGTCAATAACAATTTTGTAAAAACTTCTACACCACCTCTTGGTGACCGAACCGTAGTAGATCCTGTGGAAAAAGCTAACCTTTTGGCGGCAAGTTTCGCTAGAAACTCTAGACTTCTACCTTCGAATCAGAATCTCACTGATTCCTTGTTGCCACCCATTCGTTTTCGAACCAGGGTTATTTCCAAGATCTTGCAAGGGCTCAGTATTCACAAGTCTGCTGGTCCTGATGGTATATCCCCCATAGTCCTCAAGAAATGCTTTTCCTCTCTGGCTAAACCGCTTCGCAATCTCTTTTACCTTTCATACTCTTCAGGGTGCTTTTCTCAGATGTGGAAAGTTGCGAATGTTCAACTAATTTCCAAGAAAGGAAGCAAAGCGGATCCCGCTAATTACCGCACAATAGCCATTACATTCGTGCTCGCAAAAGTAATGGAAACTGCTGTCAATCGCATAATAATCAAATACCTAATGAACACGATCGCCAATATGGGTTCCGTTCCGGTCGTTCTACAGGTGACCTTTTAGTTTACCGAACGGAACGCTGGAACTCGTGCATTCACAAATTTGGTGAAGGTCAAGTGCTTGCCTTGACATTGCTAAAGCGTTTGACAGAGTTTGGCACCAATATCTCTTAGTAAAACTTAAAGCCTTCGGCTTTGGTTCAACCATTCTTAAATGGATTGCGAGTTTTCTCTGCAAGCGTTGCCTGCCAGCCGATCTATTCCCTGATAAGTATGACCTTGAGCGGTTCAAAAACAACGTCCACCGACACTTTAGACGCTTCCCTCCTGTTCCACCGACCTAAATCCCCTACCACGCCATTTTATCCACATCCTATGTCGTTATAGCTGTGCAATCGCATTAAAGGGTGACCCCCTAAGTTATAACGACGGCCGTAAAAAAAAAGGTATAATCGCGAAAATTAATGAGAACAAAAACTTACCCCATTTACTTTTGGTGTACTTTTGTTTTAGAGTTAAATTAATATTTTTTTTTTGTACTTATTAAATTATTTTTTTTATTTAAATTCTGTCCTGTCCGTCTGTCATTTTTATAAAATACTAGCCGCGTACCCGCTACTACCCGTTTCGGGTACACTTTCTCAGCTCAAGGAACTGGAGCAATTAATGCCATTTTTAATTTTTCTCCATCCCCCATCCACCATCCTCCATACTTCATCCACTCAAATGTTGAAATAACTTGCGAACCACCAATTTCGGGAATATATATAATTATGTTTCATCGCCCCTGTTACTCTCGTCACGTGTTCGCAGCCGGTAGTAAAATCGAAACAAATAAATTAAAAAAAAATCACTGGTCGCGGTCGGCAAGATTCGAACCCACGCTCCCAAAGGGAATCATCTGATTTCTAGTCAGACGCCTTACCCGCTCGGCTACGACTGCCTGTTGTAAATTTGTAATTCTAAGTCAGGTTCATCTGATGAAAAAACTCAAATGTTGAAATAACTCGCGAACCACCAATTTTATGATTATGTTCTCGACTTGGCCGGTAGTTTCGAGAATGTCCATGCAAAATTTTGGAGGGAACGGTTCACTGATGTAGATTCTATTCCCGCCCGACCAATAAACTGTTTTATTTTTATATATTAGATTATTATTATTATTAAAAATAAACTTTTTTATTCAAAAAAAAAATAAAAAATTATTTAAAAAAAAAAAAAACATATTTATTCTAAAAAATTTTTTTTTACTATATTTCAAAATTTTTATTACTTCATTTTATATATTTTTGTTTTAAAATTCATTCTTCACGATTTTGTTATATTAAATTAAAATATTATTTCTGCAATTAGTTTACATTTTCTTTGTTAAATATTTTTTTTTTCAGCCTAGGAGATTGTGACGTCGTTCGAAGTAGCCGGGGTCGATGTGTTCGTACTATGTACTACAATAATCTGTTGCGCCTACGGTAGTCGTCATATGATTTGCCAAATTTTCGCTTTGATACGTATTCGAGTTTTAAGCTGAGTTTCCAGTTAAACTTGTGCTTGACGCTTTATCTGGGGGCTTTGGTTAGCAGTTTAAGGGTCTGGCTATGGAGCTTATATCCCCTGAGAAAATACTCGCAACCGAAAACAAATCTCTTGAGTTGAAAAAAAATTCTTTTACAATTTTTAAACTAACATTTTCTACACATGTGTCAAAATTGTTCTTCGTTTTTGTTGCCGTATCGCTCTCTTTTTTCAGTGCACTAGTGTAATATTTTTTTATCTGTACACAAACGCACACGCAAAAAATATTTGCTCAACGAAATTCGCTTGTTGCGAACGTCAAAAACGATACACACTCACCCACACCCGTTTCCGGCATCTACTGAATAACGCTTTCGATTTTTGACGTTAAGTTGCTGACATTTTGCGGGTCCGCTTGATCTTCGAACGATAGTAATCCCAGCCAGCGATAACTCAACAAAAGGCTGACAAAATGGTGTTTTGCTAGTTAGTCTCTAATCGAAGGGGACAAAGTAACTGAACAGAAGATTAAAGGTAGGCTTTGTTTTAGGTTTTCAGGAAAGCGCGACGCGCTAAACCACCATGCACATTGGGTACCAAAAGATACTTTGAAATGGAAAAAAAACGTTAAATTAACCATTTTAAAATATTAACTTAATAAACAGAAAAGGGAGCGATACAAGACGAATGAAGCATCTTGACTAAAATCTTGCACTTGGGCGCACTCACTTAGTTACGATAAAAAGTGACTTTTCAGTACTAAAATTTCGCAAAAATCTTCATCTTTTGTCTTTCCATCGACGCATATAATTCCAATTAAATTTTATTCCTGCCGACTATGTTATTCATATTCGATTCCCCATTCTTGGCACATGCGATCGTTGATACTTTCGCGAGCTGCTTGATCGCTTCAACTCTCAATTGTCCCTCCCGGCTATTGAACACCATATTTTTAGAAGAATAATATCTAAACTCAAATAAGACTGCAAATATGAGGAGAATCAAATGAAATTTTCTTTTATTGATTGGAAATTACTTTTTGAAAATACTTAAAAAATTTATTCAAAAACAGCGTGGATTTCAACACACAAATTTCAATTCTACGATACAAATATTTCCATCGAGCCATTTATTTTTGCTTACCAAAAGTGCCACAATGCAAATGACAAAATGTTGAGAAATGATTAAGTTTTGAGGTGAAAGAGGAGGAGTTTTGGGCTGAGTTTTTCTTCGCTAAATGGGACTTCTTTTCCATAAGTTCAGTGTTTAACCGATCAAATAATTATTTAATAAGACTGTCCTTTAATCGTCTCTTACTACTTATTGTCCTTTAATCGTCTCTCCCCCGCTGTCCTTTAATCGTCTCTCCCCCGCTGTCCTTTAATCGTCTCTCCCCCGCTGTCCTTTAATCGTCTCTCCCCCGCTGTCCTTTAATCGTCTCTCCCCCGCTGTCCTTTAATCGTCTCTCCCCCGCTGTCCTTTAATCGTCTCCCCCTCTGTCATTTAATCGCCTCTCCCCTACTGTCCTTTAATTGTCTCTTCCCTACTGTCCTTCAATCGTCTCTCTATACTAGGAAGAGGTAGTTGATTGTGCCATGAAAATTTCAGAATGTAATCTTAACCTGTCCACTAAGAGCAACTATGTTCAATGTTTCTTCTACAGTTTAACAGCACCTTAAAAACAAATTTAGATTCTCTGAATGTCCAAATATCTTACGTTTTCATTTTTGATTAACTGTTGGCAATTCGACACCAATCTTGCCGATTTCACATTGCGATATGAAAAACTCATTCGTCTTACTGTTTACCATCTTAGCAATCTCGCATATCTTCACTTGTTGATCAAATCATTGATTTCAGTTGTGACTTGATTCAAGCGTTCAGCATGATTGGCTTGTGTGGCCACAACGAAGCACATGACAATACACTGTCCACATAAAAAAATAATTTGACTTGCTTACAACATTTACATTAATTCAATTTTCTTTCAGCTCGCTCATCCAATTCTGGAATCCCTAAACGGAACAGAAAATCAATGGCTTGTTGAATTACTAAAAGCATTTAATACCGGCGATATAACAAAGTTCGTAGAAAATTTCCCAACATCTTAACAAACGAAATATTCGTGTACTTAAAATTCAATTTCTTCACACCCAGATTCGTAGCAATGAAGCCAACATGGAGTAAAATTCCCGATTTAGCCGCACAAGAACTGAAACTACGTCAGAAAATCTCATTACTTTGTTTGATGGAGATGACATTTAAACGGCCGGCAAATAAGCGTGCAATTTCTTTCGAAGAGATCGCCAAAGAGACAACGTTACCGGTCAAAGAAGTCGAACTTTTGATTATGAAAGCGTTAGCACAAGGTCTGGTGCGTGGAGCAATTGATCAAGTAGCCGGCGTTGTGAATATGAGTTGGGTAAGTTATGGATTTTATTTCGTCGTCTTGAACGCCAGAAAAATTGAAACATTTCGCTATGTGCACGCAGGTTCAACCACGCGTTCTAGATAAAACACAAGTTATTGCGATGGCTTCAACGTTGGACGTTTGGATGCAATCGATTACTTCGATGGAACAACTGATGGAAACACGAGCCGGCGAAATACTTATAAATTAGGAATTTATATTTTCGATATCTGAAATTGATGAAATCCATTGATTTTTAAATTTAACTATTTTTTTTTTTTTTTGTAATTTAAATAAACTTCGTCTAACCACCTTCGACTCGTTCTTCTGAATTTAACAAACCGTGAAACTTGGGACACTAAGGTTAAAGGTTTGATTTTCGCGGCTCTGTTTAGGCAGTCTTTCTTCTTCTGTTCAAAATCAAAAAATAACCGTGAGTTCTCTTACAAAATTTCAATTTTTTATTAATTTATCGTAAAAAATTCGGACAACTTCTTCCTGAATAATTTTCTTGTGTTCATATCATAAAGCTTTGAGATTGTATTGCATGGGAATAGCTTCTTAATTTAAACAAATACAATTTTTTTTTTTTAAATATTACATACAACATCCTTAATACTAAAACAGCTCTTGTTTCCATTCTCTCGTGGCTCAATTAAAAAATACATTTTTATTAGTTATTTCTGTTATTTTGTAAATAGCAGCACTCTTGAATATTGTAGCCTCTCCGTTTTTATCACACCACCCCGAACATTTCAAATGTTCAGACAACGTAACTTCTTTTCGGGTACGCGCGACGTAAACGC
The DNA here is from genome assembly GCA_949128065.1 of Beris chalybata. NCBI lineage: Eukaryota > Metazoa > Arthropoda > Insecta > Diptera > Stratiomyidae > Beris > Beris chalybata. The sequence goes on from OX421894.1 coordinate 133,929,490, forward strand.
AAACGTAGTTGGCCGTTGCGCTTCCTCGTGCGAATTACGTCGTATTCGTTGTGGCGTCACTCCCATTACAGATGGAAGCGGTATTTTTCGTATCGTTAAAATTTCCTTAATGTATTCTTCTAATGTAAAGAGATGATCGTCGGTTACGTCGGGTATTTCTTCTTTCATGAATTTTGCTAATCGCATTACGTATTCGATATTGTGACCGCTTGGTCCGGCCGAATCGGCTATTTCATGTGCTATTCCGTTAAGCGTATTCTCGCCGAGCCAGTGGCAGTTCTTATCCGTTGCGATGTAGACGAGAACGGGAATCGCTTCGCCGCATATTTCGGAATTTTCGGATGCAACACGCGGAAAGAATTTCGTATCGATTGTTGCGTAACCGCCTGGGAAAGAGAAATTAAGAAAATGTTATTAGAATTTTTGTTTTGTTTAACTTGTTGTTGGTAAGCTTGTTACGGTTTAGGTATTACGTGAAAGCGAGGAGATTATCATTATTTCATAGAAGTTGCAATGTTCTTGTAATTGTAATTGGTGCCGCTCTGAGGTCGTACAAGTCATTTCGGATTTGGTTAGTGGCAGCCATTTGAACTTGTTGGATTATGGCTACAAAGAATACGTAGAAGAAGCGGGGGAGAAGATTCGTTACGCGTATATAGCATACAAGTCACTAGGTCATAGTAAGACACATCTTTGGATGCTGATATTCATGCACCGTGGAGATGGACGGCTATAATGCTCCTGAAGATCCCGCGGAACCAAGAGCCCCACTGTTAAAAATAAAAACAAATGCATACGTACAGGGACAGTACATAAGAATTATCTTTGTGAGGCCGCATAGACTCTGTGGGCGCCTGTGCAGGGGTCAGTTTTCAGAAGTTTCGGGAAGTACTTCTCACTGATCATTTTGCAATTTATCAACTCAGTATGGTCGGGACCATAGACATATATATGTACTGGAGATGACGAGGAGCGACTTTTTTGAAGCCGGACCGACAATAAACACTATGCTACTATTAGCATCTTAGGTTAGGTTTAAGAAGGGGCGCAGCGCTAAGACCGCCGCGCTCACTAGGCGCCATATGGGCCCATTGCGATCCGTTCAGGTCCTCGTGGGCTTCTTAACCATCTCAAAAACATTCCAATTCCCTGCAGAACCTGACCAATTTGCCATACCCTACTGCACCTTACTCACATATATGTTATAGTCCAGTCTTGAACACAAAAAGCGCCAAACATTTGAATATTAGGCTACTATTTGCATTTCATTGCCACCTGGCATGAAACGCTCCATGTAAAAACGTTAACTTTTGCTTCAAAGTGCGTCATAGTTTGCATATATTCAGTTGTGTAATTTTCACTTCATCAAAGCCTCCATCTGGGTTCGAGGGGACAATTAATAGCGATTTTGTCGATATTTTTACTTAGTCACTGTTAAATAAAAAGACCGATTGACTCGAGATTCGAACTCATACCTTTGTGTATGTTAAAATTGTGTACACAAGTACGAAACCTGGAGGTACGTGTTCAATTCTCAGTCATCGATTAAAAATTTATTGGTTTGTTTTTGCTATGGGCAAGCAAAATAAAAGGCTTTAAATAGAAAATAATGTGAAACGGTTAGCAGATTCCTATGAGATAATTTTACTCTTTTGATCAGGCCAAGTAACTCAAAAAATATTTGAACACGTTCACGGAATCACCACCCCAACCTGGTGTTTCTTTTACAACTCATCAACAGCAGTGCCTTGCTATGAAAGGATAACCCCTATGGCATGGGTTTCGCTGATATAGGGTCTACCAAGAAGAACGATAGGACGTTAGGATGTTGTTTAAATGACCACCACGACTTTTCTTGCACTGATTGATCCGGTGCCGTCAATTTTCGATGACTCTGTGCAGCATTTCGGATGGTATGGTCGCTATGGTACTGCGACTGTTGGCTTCGAGCTCATCAAGATTCTTGGTTTTGTTGGTGTAAACCTATAATTGAACATAGCTGCACAGAAAACATTCTAACGGTGCTAAATCACAAGATTTTGGTGGCCAGTTGTGAGGACCATTTCGTGAAATAACTGATTCAACAAATTGTTCACGCATTAACTCCATCGTAACGCTGTATGGCAAGCTGCGCGTCTTGTTGAAAATGAATAGCGTTCTCATCAATTTCTTCAGTTTGACAGCAGATCTCCAATTTTGAAATTCAAATATAGCCGCTATGAGCTATAAAATTCCTATCGCATCAACATCTCAGGTAGCTTTAAAATATTTTCCTTTGCTAAGAGTAACCGCTTCTTTTCATAAGTCCCTCTAACTATTGGCTTTTCCTTGGGAATATAAGCGTGTTAAAAATTACTTCGAGTAGTATAACGAAACACAATGCGAATTGATAGATTTTTCACGAAACTCTTCAAAGTTTACAGCAAGTTTAGGTGCATTGATTTTTGACTCCTCTCTTGATAAGATTGCATTCCTGATCAGTCAGATAGAAAAAGAGAGTTTCGTCGAACTTTATTTCAAGATGACTATAGTCACGGTGAAAGTATCTTATTTGTACAATATCTTTTTCAAATGTTATCCGAGTTGCTCATGATATCTTATTGTCCTTGCAGAGACTTTTTACTCTACTTTCGGATGGCGCTACATTCCAAATCGGACCTTCACCACCTGAATGTGCCGCCTTCAGCCTTCTCGGTTCAGTGACCGGTTCCTCCAGTTTCTGAATCTTAGCAGTAATTTGCTGTTTGCGTCAATAGAGTCCTACCAGTGCTTTCGTGGTTTTGTAACTTTTCCTTTTAGTGTTTTAGTTGGGAATTCTTCGGTCATCCATCCGCTCCACATGTATCTTTTTGTATTGTATTATTGTATCTTTTTGAATTTTATGAGGATCGATACTTCTTGATTATCGAAGATGGCATACAATTCTCTATTGAATCTTATTCTCCAGTTCGAGTCTTCCCTCACAGGTTCGAGGATTCTTCTGAGAACTTTTCTTTCAAAGGCGTTAACTAATTTTTCGGACGCCTCAGTCAATGTCTCTTTCAAAGACTGCTTAGAATTTAACATTGTCTCAACATTTTTACTTATTTCCTTATGAATTTTTCAGAAGATGTTGGTTGGTTGGTTTACGTGGTGGCCCGTCAGTCGAGACAGGGCACAGAAAACGCCTGGTCGTAGAAAGCTTAACCTGGTCGCAGAGGTCTGATACAGTAGATACAAGAGATCTGAGACTGTAATCGTATTATCATATCAATTCGGAGCTATTCAAGAAGATAATAATAATAATAATATTTTATAATCAGATAATCAGTTCTCCTTTTTTTCGAGATCTCATCAAGGTTATTAAAGTAAGGTTTGCCTAGTGCGCGAAGTCTGGCTCTAGCCAAGGCTGGACACTCACAAAGAAAGTGGATAACAGTTTCCCTCTAATTTGCATGCCTACAAATGCGTCAATTGATGTTAAAGATCTGGTCTGTCCGCGTTAACACGGCTCCTGCTCAAGAGTTCGTCTGTTAGATGTTGCTGTTTCTTTTTTTCCGTCTGCAGATTTTATTAGCATTTCCTTAAGATCAATCTGTTGGTTGTTGTTTTCATAGTTCAATGTTTGTACGTTTTTCTCGTTTGTTTCACTGTTATTTATATTCGGAATCTGCAAATGAATCTCTAGAACAAACACCGCATTGTTTGACCTCTCCAAAACGCGTAGCGGGAACAGACTCATATTCGATAAGATGTACTCGTGCCGCTGCGTCTTTCATTTAATTTGCATCGATATTTATCCTCGGCCAACCGGGAAAGCTTGGCTAAAAAAAGCCACGCGAAGAAAGCTGCACTTCCCTGGTATTTTATTGCTCACTGAAATAGCTTCGAAACTGTCCATGTGCTTGCATTTCGAAATTCGAATTTAACTGCCAAATATTGCGAAAAAAAAAATTTAATTTTATTTCATTGTATTTGTTACCTACCTAAAGTGCATTCGCGTTGTTTCAAATATTCCAAAGCGGTTTCCCCAACAACTTTATACGCACAGCCCCATGTGATGCCCTGCAAAAGTAAGAAAATTTATAATTAAATATTGCAACAACCAAACCATAAAAAAAAAGGTTTCAAGGGTGCGAGGGTCTCTTCGAAGTAAGCCCCATTGTGTTTGTGCGTATGTCAACTTCCTTGTAACATTTCTAAGCGATTTCTGGCCGGTTCCCGAAAATGCCATTTTCGTCGGATGTTTCCCTTCTTTTCTCAGGAATGGCGAAAATCCTCGGGATAAGGGCGAGTAACGCCGCGGCACTTTCTGCCCTAGGCCTGGGGACTTTTCCCAGGGCGAACAAATATTTGAGTTACCAGGAACTCGTACGCGGCCCCGAGAGTCAAGCTGAAAAGACCCGCATGAACCCCGACCAACGAGACACTGAGAAGTTTTACCTTATGTTCTTAAGATTTCTAAATTCATTTCCACGAATTATAAACTAGTGAAATTTACAGGCTAAAAATAGATGTTTTCTTCAAGTACAGTGAAGGCAAAAAGTTTTTAGAATTTGGATGGAAAAAATTTATAAGGTACATGTTTGGTAAGTAAAACTTTTTTTTTTTTTATTTTACTTTATTAATTTAATAAAAAAAGAATTGTTATCGATTTAAAAAAAAAAATTTGCTACCCTGAAAATTTTTTTTTATACGTTTTATGACTATAACATAAAAAAAAAATTTAGTCCATCTGTACGCCATCCGCTGTACTCAAAACGTTTCAAAGCTTATAGCTCTCAAACCCTTTGAGTTATTAAATTGATTTTTTTTTTCATTGGTAGACAGAGTGGACCCCTTCAATTGGCCACCTTTTGAGTGCTGGTGGTGCGAAGGGGGAAGTGAGGGAAGCGTTTTAGACGAAAAATTTTGGATTCTAGATCTCAGTAACCGCTTATGGTATGAGGCTGAAACTTGGAATTTATATAGAGCTTCGATAGTGGACCCATTTGCAAAAATTGCTGGTTTTTAGAGGGGACAATGGCGTACGTTGGTGGGGGGGGCGAAACTTAAGATTACGATATCTCACGAACCAATTGCACTAGAAAAATAAATTCGGTTTCTGTATAAAGGTTGATGAATAAAGTTTGCTAAAAGAAATTTTTTTTATAAGGATAAGAATTTTTCTGAAAAATCACTAGAACGGCTTATGCTAGAAAGTTGAAACTCGGTATGTATATTGAAATCAACTAGTAAAGTAATTTTGATTAAAAAAAATGATCAGTGAAAATAGAATGCATATATTTCCACGATTTTGGTCATATCTACTAGGTCTTCCCAAATTTATTGAGTTCATTTTTATTCAGGGGATTTTTCACATGAATACATACCCACAAAGTGTTTTCAACATTTAGGATATAGTCTGTGCATTTTTAAGATAGTGGACTCTAGATTTGAACCTGGACTTTTCTGTAGATGGAAGTTACGACAGGATAGTGCGTTTCGTTTATGGAGGAGTGTGTTGTGAGAGAATTGAAGGACTTATGATTTTTGAGGAAAATACTTGGCTAGGCAACTTAACCTTAAACGCGCCCATGGACAGGACAGGAAGCAATAACGAAATTAGAAGCCATGAGGGTGGGGCAATTAGATATATGGTCTTCTAATGTGTACGGCAGTTTGTTGGGATTGGGTCGAACTTCCTGTTTTCCAGCCTACTAAGGCGGCGGGGAGCACCTAAGTTGGTGGGTTGCGTGCATAGTTAGGTAGGGCATTACTTTTTGTTTGGTTTGCCTACAGGAAATTTCGAGGTTGTCTACTTTTATAAATATCTCTATTTTGGGCAACATTCATTTTGAGCTCAATTTTAGAAAATGATTAGCAAAGCAATGCAATGACTTGGAACATTGCATCTCATCAATCGCGTCGCTTCGATAGACAACTTTCTAGTCTCGTCGCGCGCGGAAGGCGGTTTTAATTATTGCGTTTATTTATAATATTATCAATTTCACATGAGTTAGAATTGGGTTACTTTGGGCTATATTTACTTGGAATTTGGGATCCCAAACTCCAGAAAACCTGGCATTTTGGTTTCGTGTTTGGGCCGTAGATATTTACCCACAATATTAATTCGTAGTTTGCAAGGAACTGGGTCAATTTCAACCTTTGAAGAGTGTGTAAAAATATCATTTTTCCCATCCTTGCGATAGTTAAATCTGTTTGTTTTTTGAAATTAGAAATCTGGCTCGACGGACTAAAATATGTTCGTTTTAGTCCGTCGAGCCAGATTTGAAATAACGATCGTATGGCAACTAGAAGTGAAGTGAGCTTGAAGCGAATCTGATTGCAAAACAGTTGAGCTACATTTCTTTGCAGAATAATTTATTTTTTTGGTGTGTACTTTTTTATGAATCGAACATCGTTTGTTTCGTCGAGCCTGATTTAAACTAACGAAACTATGGAAACTAGAAATGAAGTGTGGTTGAAATGAATTTGATTACAAAACAGTTGCTTCCAAAATAATATTTTTTTTTTTATAAGTATTATTTTCAAGATTGGTGGAATACAGGTTGGAGCAAGTAGTCCTCCTCATAAAGAACCCTAGCTAAGGCTAGCTGCAACAGCAACCTGCCCATTTCTGGCTACGGTATTTTGTAGGTTGCTTATTTCGAGCCCCCTAATTACACATGAATTCCGTAAAAATTCGAAACGGATTGAAAAAGGAAGAGGACTAGTTGAAGTTTTAATAGGTTTTGTCCTAAGTGTAAATTGTGTAAAGAAGTCTAAAGGGCACGAAGAAAGTGAAGGAGCCTCTCAACATTTATATGCTTAATTCTTGGGAAGGAGGGTCTCATAAATCTGAGCCCCGTCCAGTTGTAAAGAAGAGTCTATCTGACTGAAATGCAGAGTGTAAGAACTCCTTTCATCTCCACACCATTAAATAGGGTGCTCCATCAAAATAAAACAAATCAACCACTGACTCCTCCCACAAACGAAATACTTTACTATTAAAAAATAATAAAGTAAAATGTGTTTCATATTTCGATACTGAAAATAACTGAAAACACATGTAATTTTTTTCTCTTCGAATAGGATTTGAACCCACACTCCCATACAATAGCACTCTTGCTCTACCATTCCTTACTTTCCTATTAAGGCCCTATGAGTCCGGTACGACCGTTTTTTTGACCCTGTTTGATTTTTCTTTCTTGAAAGGCTTTTAATCGATTCAAATCGTTTTTCGTTCGTGTAATTTGGTGTGGACAATACGTCTGCATCGTTCGCTGTCTATAAGCGAACTAATTTTAAGTTTTTTTTAGTTTACATACCAGCTAATAAGGAGGCATAATTTTATTTTGTTTTTTTGTTGCCAATAACATGAAATATTGGTAAGAAAACAGTCATAAATCATCAAAATCGCATTTAACGTGCACATGGAGCCTTAGCGAACAAGCTTTCCATAGACCCTTGTCTCGGTGGAAGCTTAAGAACGATGGACTCCCTGCGAATTCATATCATCATAGTCCGCAACAATAATAACAAAAAAAACAACAACCAATTATCAAGCTTCTATCCAAATTAATCGCAAAAATTAACCAAAATGAATTTTACATACATAAGACTTCTACTAAATTCTAAAATTTAATTCAAGGTCGTTCTTTTAATCAAAACATAAAACTAAACGATATAAAATCGATTTTCACGCTCATATTATCACCGCATTCCTAGCACAAGCGATTGATTATATTCAACAAATTTACATAACAAAAACCTACTAACAATAAATAATTCGCTATGATATTACTCACCTCCTTATCTTCGACTAAAGTAGCAACACGTCCAGGCTGTAAAGATAAAAAAAATAAATATAAATAAAAACACTAGCTTCATGTTTATTTACATCGTTGAATAGAGCACAAAACCCACTATAGCACTCAAACAGAAATAGAAGCTATAAAAAAATTGATTTGGAAACGTTTGCCAAAATCATCAAATTCTGTCAAAAAAAAAAAAAAAGATTTAAGTTCGTTTCATCTTGCTGTTCACGCCGGTAAGGCCTGATCTTGTGTACAATTTCCGTATGACCGCAAATTTTGAGATAAAAACACTTGCGCTTTTCTCTTAACTTTCATAAATTTTACAAAACGCAAGCGAAGGTTACAGTATGCAACCATTTCGTTTCAAATCTAATCAAAAATTCTTCGGCTATTTTGGAACAAAACTAGGTTAGTCAAATATAAATAAAAACACTTATTTAGCGTATTTTTACCAAAATTTTTGCCCGATCATTTTCGATGAACATGTGCCTTTTCGTCTGCCCAAATCTATTTGAAAATTTTACGCGATAACATTTTGGTCGATTTGTTGAATGTTTTTATTTAGCACAAGAAAAAGCTAATAAAGTCTAGACAGACTGTAATCATTAATTTTACGCTTGAACATGTGAAATCTAATCGCAAAATGCTTCTTCTTCTTCTTTTTTTTGCGCAAATTTCAAAAACCAAAATAAACACAAAAAGTTTGTACATTTTGAGAAGATTACAAAACTTCAACTCTCCTACCGAAACGGCAAAGTGAGAGTGAATTGTTAAGCGCAAAAAAAAAAGCTGGCATTTCTTGAAAGATAGGTTTTTGGCAATGCGAATTAGATAAGCATACGATAGAAATGATACAAGGTTAGTTTTTATAGGTGTCTATCTATAGCCGCGACGTATTTGAATTCGTTTTTAATAAGATTCACCTGGAAGTATTACGAAAATAGGTCTATAGAATTTAAAAATTATGTAAATTTACTCGTTAGAATGATCGAAGTTGAAAGTTTTTGGCGAAAACCTTGAAATTAATTTGTTGTAGGACATTAGTCTGTGTCTAGCAGACTTCAAATCTTAATTGAAGTTTAGCATAGGAAACAAACAGGATGTTTTGGACACAGCACCTGAGGCTCAAACCTGTTTTGACAGTGTTGGAAGTTTGGCACCCATCCATATTCAAATTAATGGTTCTTCTTTGGACAGCAGAAGTTCCCCATTCTCTTTATAACAAGCAATTATAAAATAATTCTAAATCAATTGTTCAGCTTTGATTTTAGGTATTTTTTCATTGCAAAATGTCAGTGTTCTAAAATTTTAGTACTTTTTAGTACATCTGTACTAATTCGATTACATTTGTAAGGGTTTTGACAGTTCTGCAGTCTGCTAAAACACGGTATATTACACACTTCATGAATGAAACTCAATAGGTTCGCAATTAATGAATTTCAGTAACTGCTTCATTTAAAACCTTGTGAAGGTGAAAATAGAGCTTAAATTGCTGCAATTTAAACGGAATTCATCAGCAGATACTCGTACCATCCTGTTCCGCGAAACATATGTTGATTACATTGTTTAGTGTAGCTTATTATTTAATTAAAAGATTGATTTATAATTTTATAAAGCAACAAATGGTATCAATCTTTCATAGAAAATTGTATCTGAAATTTAATAGTTTTCAATCAAGATAGAAGACATAAGTTCTGATGGCAACAGTCACGGAAAACGTCCAACAATTATCGTAAGGAATTGTGGAAATTTTGGTTCGATTAAACAGCAATATGCAATCAGATAATATTCGCTATCAAAAATACAATAAATTTATCGTTTTTTTTTACTAATTGGCCTTGTCGAGTGATTAAATAGAACAGGGTAAATAAAGTAGATATGTTTGTTGCCGAATTTTATTATCTCTGACTGAATACTAGAAAATATTACATCAGATCGGAAATGTAATTAGCGAATTTCAAAGGGTATATGTAGAAGGGAAAAAATTACAATTAATAGTGCGATCAAAATCAAAAGAAATAACTACAGAAAGTTTGTCGGTTGGGTTTAGTGAGCCGGCGTGAAAAAATTGAGTTTGGTTTTGATAGCACTCTAGTTCTTATCTGGTGGGCTACATATACAACAATAAATTTCAACTGTACAGACTAAACAATTGTTGAAATTTATGAATTACAAAATTTGTTCAACCTAGCCCTAATGGAGTCCGTACACGAACAATTTTTCCAGCAATTAATTGCCCGGCGACTGTTGCCAAAACTAGTTGAGCGATTAATGCAGCAATACCGGGCAACATCGTGCTAGTTGCGACAATATTGCAGCAATTTGGCAATACTTTCACATATTGCTGCAATTTCTCGCCATAGAGTTGCTGTATTTCCACTAATTTGGAAAATTCCGAGCAATTGTTATCGTTCGATGATTCAGTTGTCAAGTTTTGTTTTAAGTTTTGGTTTTATTTGTCAAGTTTCGTGTGATAACGGATTAGAATTCAAATATTTCAAGTTTTATTTTAAGTTTTAGATTTATTTTTCAAATTTACTTTCGGGTTGTTCATATACAAAGTTGTCCGTGTATGGTGTCATTGCTAAATTGCTGAGTATTGCTCCGTATCGCTAGTCACTTCTGAGCAACGAATTGACCAACAATTGCTTCATATTGTCAATTGCCGATGTTGCTGAAAGTTGCTGTATGTTTTCGTACGTCAAAATTGTCTGGAATTGCTGCAAATTGAGCAATTTTAATCGCTCGTGTAAAAGCACTATAAGGCTTGTACCACCTAGCCTTAGGGCTGGGGTGGAAATGCGTAAGCTACAAAAAACATTACTCCTGTGGTGCCGTGGGTTCAATTCTCACTCAATGCACAATTTATTTAGATATATTATTTTATATTTAGAGTTTTTCAGTCGCTATTTTTAAGGATACCGAATTGGTAGTTAGCCTTTAATACACTGTAATGTGCAGTCCAGTCAGCTTAGTGTTGTGAGGTCGGAAATCGGGCCGAGTATAGAAATTTACTAGCAGGTATTAATAATTTTTTAGTGCTATTTATGGTTGTGATATTATCTACTAGTTAAGCAATGTTGCCTGTAACAAATCAACTAATGTCTCATGGTGTTCGTGAATCTGATAAGAATGTAAACAGAACTCATCTGCTCAGTGTTAAATCCTTTAGTAGTGATCCTATTAAACATTCCGCACTGTTCACTATTTATATTAATATTTTCAAGGCATATATCAACTGAAAAATTCTTATAACGCAATGTTTACAAGACCTAGTACACTACCACTGGACTACGCTCGGTCCAGTGTGCTATTGGTGCTATAGGTTTTATTTAGATTTTATTAATATAGAACAGAACTTATCTGCGCAGTGTTCAATTCTTCAGCACTGACCACAATAAACATTCAGCACAGTTCATTGTTTGTATTAATATTCCAATTCCAATCAGAACTGAAAAATTCTGGTAAATGAACTACGTGTTTAGTAAGAGTTGACACCGCGACATCACAGTGCCAATGTTTCAAGTAAATTTTGTACTTATGTACATGTTTGAACGTTCTAACGTAAACTGTTCTTGCTGAGGGAAGAAAGATCTCCAACCTTGTAATCCTTTAGCTTCACACAAAATTATATTTTTGAATGTTTCATTAAAAAAAAGCTTCACCTATATCAGCACTAATAGCTACAATATATTCCCCATACTCCTTTCCTCTCCATCCAGGCCCACCAAAAATTAAATCAAAGACTTGTACCTGTATCTGAAATCCTTTGAATTTTTTTTAAAATGCGAGCACACGCAATTTTTTGAGACATTGTTTTTGCTCTTTTCTGTAAAATATTACCTCAAATTTCAATTTGCTAACATAATCCGTGACAGAACGAAAAGTAACAACAATCTTCTTTCTTACAACAATAAGTACCAACTACTTTATTATTTACATAATAAATTGATTTTATTATTTTAATAATAAAGTATTTATTAATATTTTTAAGCGTTTCTAAGGTCGTTTCCGAATAGCATAGCATTGCTATTATAACAGTTTAGAAAAAGCTTGGCTAAATCGTCAAAATGGCTCTGCTGATGCTTATTTGAAACTTCATAAATCAAAAACTAAATTAAATTCTATAGACAAATATGAATTTGTTTAAGTTTGCTAAGATTGACTAATGGCTCAGCTGTCGTAAAAAATAGTCAAGACACGAACCGAAAAGGAATTGATACACAGATTTGCTACGTCTGACGTCATTAACTGTTATAACTAGACGTAGACGTAGACGAAGCAAGGCACATATTCGGAAACTACCTTACTACATTGTAAATGATGTACGTATAGCTTCAATTTGGAAGACTTTGCAAATTGCTGTTTTAAATCTATATTCAAAACAATGAGTTTTCTGATTTCTATTCGTAAATATTCAAAATGATAATTTTGAAATTGATAAATGACTGGGGTTATCTCATAAGAGCAGCATTAAGCCACGTGGTTAGAAACTGGCACCTTTTTCTTAAATTGAATAAATTTTGTTCATGTGTTTATCAAAGTCGGATCCCAAGAACCCCCTTTTATAAACTCCACTTTTTTAAAAAAGAAAAAAAAAATGTTATCGAAATCTCGCTAATTTATTTTAATAAAGCGTTTGAAAAACTTGTGTTTTACAACATCATGAAAATATTGTCAAAATTTCTTAACGAAAACTTTCACTGCTAATCACGTGTTGGCGCGTGACCAACGGCTTTCGATGGCTTTAAATAGCATTGACAAAAAGTCTGACAGTCAAAGTGTTAAACACAATTTTTAAAAATTTAAAAAAAAGGAGAAATAAAATGAAAAAGAAACAGTCAAAAATAGATGGCTGCACCATCACCAAAATTAGTGGACCAATACCGGGGCAATATCAAGCTAGTTGCGGCAATATTTCGGCAATTTGGCAATGTTTTCAAAGATTGCTGGTATTTCTCGCCCTATAGTGGCTGTATTTCCACTAGCTTGGAAAATTTCAAGCAATTGTCTTCGTTCGGTGATTCAATTCACAAGTTTTGTTTTGAATTTTGGATTTATTTGTGAAGTTTCGTGTGATAACAGCTTCGAATTCAAGTATTTCAAGATTTTTAAGTCTTAGATTTATTTTTCAAATTTGCTTTTGTATTGTTCATAGACTGAATTTCCCGTGTATGATGTCATTGCCAAATTGCTGTATATAGCTTCATATCGCTAGTCACTGTTGATCAACGAGTTGGCAACCAATTGATCCATATCGTCAATTGCTGATGTTGCTGAGTGTTGCTGTACGTTTTCGTGATGTCAAAATTGTCTGAAATTGCTGCAAACTAAGCAATTTTAATCGGTTAATGTTATCAAAAAGTTCCAGGAGTTTTTGAATTGTGCACTAACTGAGGGTCGCAGAGCAATATGTTTGGCAGCACTAGTTGCTGAAACTCTTCCAGAACTCTGCTGTTTTTGCGGATTCTCTATGACCTTCTTTGCTGTGAAGTAGCAAATGTTTTTGTGAAACAAGTTTTTTCGTATTTGGCTTTTTTTGTGATTTTTGTCAAATGAATGAAAAAAGAGCAACGCGTGTCAATATTTATTTTATTTAAAAATAATTCGACATATTTACACCAGAAAAAATTATGTCCCTTTTCCTTCGATAAAAAATGTTAAGTCTACTCTCTCCGTGACTTCGTCTGCTGTTTGCGCAAAAAGCCAAGACACCAACCAAAATCTAACAGTGACACCCTATACCTTGTTGTTGTTGTTGTTTGGTGTGTCGAAGACACACTGAAAGGTGAGTCTTGAGCATTCAGGCCACAATGGCCTATTATACTCGAATCCCCAGTCTCTACTCGAACTTTTTCGTCTTCCTCACGAATTTCAAAAGATCAGATAGGGAGCGAGAACGGAGTTTCTCCATCCTCATAACATCGACGCCGTATACACCGTTACAGACTATTATAACTAGACGTAAAAAAAGCAAACTATTCGTACAAGTTTTCACAGCAGCAAAGTTTTTTCATTCACAACTAGTTGTCGCAGCCACATGAATTGTAAAACATTGTTGTGTAAAAAATTACTTAAAATTTTCATCAGACCTAGCTCAATAAATCACCATTCAAACGAAAACACAATCATCGAATTAAATCGCGGCAAATAGTCTATTTAAATCCAACACTATTAATAATAAATTAATGTCGTCGATGCAAGGCGAGACCTAATGGCGATTCAAATAACATCCAAATGGCTTTTATCACTTTAATGCGCCTTATAAAAATACGTGCGATTGGAATATGAAGGTAAACAAAATGCAATTTGTTGCTACACTAAAATTTGCAACTATTGACAAATTGAAAAAAATTCAAAACTATTTTGAATTTTGAATTGAACTCGAAAAAGGGTTTATCAATTTTTTGTTTTTTAAACATCTTTTGTAGGTACCTTTACTTATCTGCAATTTTATTTCATTACTCTACACTTTTAATGGCAATATTTGAATAGTGTGAAAGTCGTTCCTTTTTTAAATTGTTGATATTAACAACATGTGGCTAACAAATGAATAATTTCATTAAGAACATTATCAGTGTGCGGAATAGCAGAATCAATGTTTAAACAAGATTAAAACAAACAATTCTGACTCAAAATTGCATTCGACATTGTCTGATTTTAATTCAGGCATTTTACGATGGTTTTTCTTCTGCAAAAATAAACCCGGAAAAGATTTTCCTGTTTTCCCGGTTGAGCTATTTTCCAAAAATTTAATAGGTCAATGAAATTTTTGTAGTAAGCTTTTCAACGGACTGGGCTGGGTGATACGACGCATACGCAATCGGATTTTATTAAAGTTTTCATTTTGGACGCACTGGCACTGCGCATAAAAGCTCGTTTTTCCACACGCTGAATTTGTTGTTTTTGTTGATAAAATAGCAGCGTGTACTTTGTTAGTGTGTAAGTCCTACTTTGTTCGCCATGGCCTATAAAAAGGCGAAACGTGGCATATATAATATTTTTGCTTTGTTTTTGGATAAAGGCAAGGTCTTTACAAAGAAGATTTACTAGTCGGACTTTGAGTTGTTGATTCGTAAAATAAAAGGTGTTAAAACTCAAGAAGTTATTTGAACAAAGAGGTTGATAGCAAATTACAAGGATATCGTTATTTTCGAATTTTTAAACAATTTAACGGCTTATTGGTTTTGGGCATGCAGCCAGCTGTGCAGAAGACACGGCCTCGTATATGTGCGTACATTCCAGAGGTCCTGGGTTCGAATCCTAGTCATGGTCTTAAGTTTTTTCTTATACGGGCATCATTTGCGCAATAACGAGAGGCTAATAAACTAACCCCGACTCATCGACTATTAACGCTAGATAAGTGCCGACCTACCTATATGAGACCTATGGCAGACAATTTAGTTCACTTAGCTCTATCTCGACTTACAATTTTTTCGTATCTCTACAAGTCTAGAAAAGCTTGTAAAGAATTTTGTAACATATACCTATGAAGAAGATGACAATATATGATATATAATAATAATAATAATAAGGAAGTTTTTTGTCTTTTACTAGAAATTGCGGCTATTTAAGAAATATGTTCTTCTTCTATGATATTTGTAATTTAGCTGGCTCCTTGTTGGACCAGAGAATTAAGCCTGTATTACATTGTATGCCCTATGCCAAACATTTGACTATTCCCGCTGACATATACAGCCAAATAATGTAATTGTCAAATTTTTGTTTGCTAAATTATTTTATTTGCTGGACGCAAGACCTATTTTGACGGGAAATATTTGAATGAATCTTTCAAATATTTGACAAGCTTTTAAACTGGGAAAAAGGGTTGGATCAGAGAGTAAAATTGAGATAAATAATATTAACGATTGGATCCAATAGTCAGTTTCGTTTCGAAGACGCATTGCTGTTCAAATAGTTTTCTTATGACTCGGCCTCAAAGTCAAAACGAAAATACAACAACGCTTAATGGGAATTCCCTGAAAAGATTAATTTTTTTTATATACCGCAGATAAATTTTAATTTTATCTTTTTTTTTAATCCAATCAAAATCATTGAAATCTACTCTCTCGTAAACTTCGTCAGTTCTCGTAAAACTATTTACGCCAAGAGGCCAGGCCGTTCACATACTACGTCATAGAGGATTTTTTTCAACTAGTTTTGACCCCTCTGGCCCTCTCTACCACTTTTTCTAAAATACCCCTCTACTCAAGTTTTTAAAATTGAAATAATTTTTTTTAAAGGCCGGTTTTACAGTCGAAGTTTAACTTAGGAATTTGTGTGTAAGATCCAAAGTTTAAGCCAAATTTTTGGTTTAAACTTCAACTGCCCTTAATAAGCAAAAACAAAAAATTTGAATTCAAAGTAGAGGTGGGTAAAGCAGTTTCTTTCATTGAAGTACTTACTTCACTCCGAGTCACTCACTTTAAGGAACGAGTTCAGGGAGGTAGCTCAGGAACTCATAGTTCTGTCATTCTTGTTTCGTCCTTTCGTTTTCGTTCCATCGTCCCCTCTTCGTTTTCGTTAGTTTGTTCGTCAGTCGATCTAGAAGATGATGACCAAAATAAAAAGCTAAAGTTTTTTGGTCATGTATCCAATGGAACTGCAGTTCACCAAAAGGAGTGAGTTACTTCGCTCACTCACTTCAATGAAGTGTTCTTTTGGAACAGTTCACTTGTGAACAACCCATTTCTAAGGCAAAGCTCACTTCAATAAAGTGTTCTTTCGGAACAGTTCACTCGTGAACGACCCATTTCTAATGCAAAGCTCACTTCAATGAAGTGTTCTTTTGGAACAGTTGAGTCGTGAACGACCCATCTCTAATTCAAAGTTCTTCCTTTGAACCATTCCACTACAAAATCAATTCCAAGCACAACTTGTCTTCCGTGAACCACAGAGCGTCTTTTCCGGTGTTTAGAACTCACAGATGTTCGTGCATTTACCACAGAGTTGCCACGCGTAAATTTTTATATTCTTTATTTGTTAAAATAAAATCGTAGAGGTTTTGTTATGGCACATCATTTTTCTCAACCACACCGTACCTCAGCTTACGTCACAAAGTATGCAAAAAGCCCCTAAATCCAAAGCCGAAATTTTGTTAGGGAAAAAAATTCCTACGCTTGACGTTGTAAACTGCAGTAACAGCAGGTCTGCGCATTTTATTTCACTATAGTGACCGATCATTTTCGATTCCCGATCAGTCGCGAACTAGGTCGTTCTTCTAGTTCAGTGAACTACTGAACTTGTAGTTCAGTGAAGTACTGACCTACAGTGTAAGATCGTGTAGGAAAATGTGATGAACTAAAAAAAATTAAGGTCCTCAGTGTGGAAGAATACGACAATCTATGAACCTGAAATGGGCTAGGACCGGGAATCAATGCGAACTAGTTCCTTTCAGAACTAGTTACAATGTGATGACCCAAAAAAAGGTCCTCAGTGACCACCTTATACGGTAATGCATGAAAACAAACGAACTAGGAACGAGGAGCGGAACTCACTGCGAACTAGTTCATTCATCTTACTTATAGGAACGCTTTACCGAACTAGTTCGGTCTTGAACTACACAAGACTATGTAATACAGACGTAGACGAAGCTGACTATTAGAAAAGCTCGCAAATCCGAGCACAATTTGTTTAATGACTCATGTATGGGTATAATCGATTATAAAAATAATTAAACAAATATTATTATTATTATATTTTAATAAAAGGTATATAAATACACACAATTATTCTTAAGTACTAGTTACAAAGACCATTAGCTTTTTAACAAATAAAATCCAATTCGGATTTACATCGGGACCGTAAAAAATGGCAACTTTAGACAAGTGGTCAATATAGGAGGGTGGTCACTTCTTCAGGTTCTACCGTAGTGTGTTTTTAAAATATTTAAATAGAATATTTAGAAATCTGTTGACAACGTTTTTAAGGACTTTTGTATGAAGAGTATCGAAAAATAAGAAAGCATTTTGCTCAATTACTTACGAACATTTGCCTGTTTTTTTTGCGCATTTATCCAGATCAGAGTAGTGATACAAATTTAGATAGTAGGCTACAATATATATTTGAACAGAAATAGCTGCCCGAACTTACTGGGGCAGCTATTCGCCATAAAATCTCTAATCTAGGCTACTATCGACGGAAAAAACTTATAAAGAATCATAAAAACAACAATGTTGTTGTTATTTTGTATATACATTTTCTAACCTACTCTGTTCTGGATAGGTGTGCAAAAAACACACCTATTATACCTGAAAAAGTTCCAACCAAATGTACAATTTTTTCAAAGACTTTTAAACCGAAACTACAACAAAAAAAAAATTTTAAAATTACCTTTTCCGGTGTGCCACGATGTGTAGTATTCCCTTGCCAAAATCGTCGTACATATCCTCGAATATATCCGGTAATACATTTCGAATAATTGAATCCGGGATTCCAGCACAACGATCCATAACCGAAGACCCAGACAGAAGTTGGATCGAACAAATTATTGACACCATTTGCTGCACCCCCACCAGCATTATCATCGCGATAATTTCCATTGTTGTCGTTATCGCCATTGTAGAAGATTGCATTGCCCCCGAGAATATTTTGAAATGGTTGAAAATTCATTTTGACGAATCTTAAAATGATTTCTTTTCCGGACACTATTCTCACTATTTTTCTTATCAACTTAACTCAATCACTCACTCACTTCCATTAAAGATGTTAAAAAAAATTCCAACTGTTTTTATAACTATTCGAGTAAAGAACAATTTTGTTTTTATTCGAATCTCATTAAGTGCCACTGTTGTATGACTTAATCGTAATTGTCGCTACTTTGGTTTTATTATTGAAATTTATTTGTTATTAATTTTTAAATTGCAAATGATAACAGAAGTCAAAGTCAAAGACACGTTCTAACTTTGTTTGACATCTAAAACTTTGCCGCGATTGTGTAAGAGAAATTATTTTGTTATGTTGTATAAAATTATTATTATTTTTATTTTTTTTTAATTAATTTTAATTTAAGCGGACTGACTAGCTCAGTCCGCCTATAGTCACGACACTTTAGTACCGAGTCTGAAAAGTGACTGAAAGTTTTCTGATAGCGAATTTGATGAACTGCGGTCTCCCGAATAAAACGCTCGCGTTCGAATAGCTTTTTGGTATGAAAGCGAGCGAGTTTAGTTTGAAGAAAATCGACAGATAATTCAATTATAGAACGAAATTTGCTTGTGTAATGACCGAGTGCTTTTGCTTGAACATATGCGACAAATGAGAGAGGATTTTGAGTAGTGGTGTAGATTTTATTTGGCCTTTGTAAATTGCTCAAATGTTTCAGGAAGATAAAATTGTTGATTGCTCACGATCGGCGTTCTAGCCGCCAATTTCTATCGATCTTCATCGATTAATTTCGGCGGATAGTCATACTATCAAGATCGGCCTTGATCTCTTTTTCGATATAGGAACTTGAATTTAATTACGTTGTATGCAGTATGATCGGTTCTATTTATTCTTGCAGAAGTAGGAAGCTTCTGTTTGCTTAGAACTAGGCCTAGTCGAAATGAGTATATTTTTCTGGCACGTAATCTTAACGGACGGGCGATGATCTGTTTTTGTTGGCTATCAGCTGAATTCCATTTTATCTGAAAAGAGAAAATAATAACAAAAATGGTATTAGTTTTTCTGTTTGTTAATTTTATTCAATTCAATATAAATTAAAATTATGTTCAGTGATTAGGCAATTTTTTTTGTGCCACAATTTTAAAATCTTAACGAATTGTAAGTAAATTTAAAATCACATGTCATATTTGTTATTGCCTAGATTTACGTTGCGGTTTCTCGTGAAACATTACGTGAAACTTTATGGTTTAGTTTTGAGAAAATATTTAAATTTTTTATAGAAATTATTGCGGTTATATACGAGCTCAATTGGTAATGTAGGTATATTGAATTATAGTAGGGCAGTATAGCAGTTCCTGTGTGACCTATTCGGGAATAAGAGTTCTTTTTGGGGGGTTCTGTAAGTGATTCAAATATAACCGCTTTATTTTACTTTATTATTTTAATAATAAAGTATTTTTGAAATGATATAGTGCAGTCTAATCAACCCGAATTTTAAATATCGCGAAATATTATATAAAGGGCGATTCAGAATCAATCAAAATCAAAAAATCAAAAAAAAATATTGGTCTCAATATTAATGAACGCATTACATCAAAAGAATAAATTGTTGGGCAATGATGAAAAACGTACAATATTTTTTTTATGATATATCAAGCGTACATTAATACTATGAATCTCATTTCATTAAAAATATTTTCATAAATTTGTATTATATGTACATGAGCCGCTGTATTTCAAAGTGGTACAAGTCCATTTTTTCAAACATTGAGATATTTAAGGTTTTACGTTTGAAATACATAATTTAAAAATATTGGTAGATATATGTACGTTAATATAATTTGGGTAATGTTTGAACACTATATACCAGTTAAATTTTATTATGCATTAGTTATTAAAATTGTTAAAGAAAATAAACAATGGCATTTTACTCGGTACTCGTAAGATACAGTGCAACCCGCTTATAAGGTGCATTTTTATAACGTACGTTCGGTTATAAAGTATTTTTTTTCAATCCCCGTGCACAAATGTGAAACTGATTGTATTTTGTACGGATATAACGTACCCTTTTATAACGTACATATTGGTTATAACGTACCCTTTCTCATAGCACTTGAGTTCTTTATAACGTGCAAAATATTAACTGGATCTGTTTACGGTCGAATTGAACAAAATTTCAAGGATAATTGTTATTCGTATTTTTTTTATATTGTGACAGCTTCCTTCTTTAAGATAAGCTTTATTTCAATATTCTAGGATAAGAATTACAAGAGATATGAATTTTGAACGAGGACTCGGATTATTGAAATTATATTTTTTTTTATAATTATTTAAGTATATAAAAATTTTCAAAAGAACAGACGATGGTAAGGTATAAAATTTGGCGGAAATATTTTGGTGATTTTTGATGGAATAACCCAATATGAAGTTGGTAAATAAACGGGAGAATCCTTTTCAATTTTGCTGAATGTCTTCATCCTATCTCAGTTAGAAGTCTACAATTTTGTATTATGAATTTATGGAATCTATTCTGTAATAAAGAAATTATTTTTATAAATGGAAACAACTTTTTTTCATATGTGAGTTATAACGTACTATCGGTTATAACGTTCTACTTGTTGTGGTCCCCACGAGGTACGTTATAACCGGGTTGCACTGTATATTGATTATATTCATAGTACTAATGAACATATTCATAATCTTGAATAAAGCGATCATCACAGAGCTCAAGATTACGGACCATCGGTTGGCTACTAATTTTTTCTTAACACGTTGAGCGCCGCGTGCCCACCGGTTAAGGTTCACACACACCAGGGTCATTCCATCAAGAATCGCCAAAAATAACGAAATTCGTGACCTGACTTTCTGACCTTTCTTTTGAAAATTTTTGAACTTTTTGAACTAGAGAAAAAATAATTGAAATTCAATTTTTTGGTTCTATCTCATCATTTTTTGGTTTGTCATAGTATGTTAAAGTTTTCACAAAAACAGTGTCCCGACTCTTCTTTGAAAATTCATATCTCTGGTAATTTTTATTCAAGAATAATGATATATGTCTTATTTTAAAGCGAAAGGCTGTCACAAAAATATGAATGAAAATTATCCTTGATTTTTTTTAAGGCTCTTAAAATACTGTTTTTCAAAACATACCAAACAATTAACTTGGGATCTCAATGTGATCGGGGTCAAAAAATCGAAGAAAGTCAGTGGTTCTCAATTATTTTATAGAAAACGGTTAATTTCATCAAAAGTGTATGTATCCCATGTGAGTTGTGTACACTGCCCAGAATTGGTATCGTACTTGTCCGCTAAGATTTGCGGATGGTATTCTTTTGGTACTGACAAACTACCAGACATACATACATATGTTTAATTTTTTTATTTTTTATATTTTGTATAAGTACTATACTGTTTTTGAAAACATATCAAAATAATGACTTGGGATCTCAAAGATATCGCGGTCAAAAAAGTAGAATTAAATTATCCAGTGATGTTCTTCGTTTTCTTTGATCCCTTGAGATCTCAAGTTAATTTTTTGATATGTTTTGAAAAACAGTATAATAAACAATTGTAGTAGATATATTTATTAAGCAAAATTTAAAATTAAGTACAAATTCAATAATTTAAGTTAGTTCGGACTACTACCGGCTGACGATGGAAAGAGAACGATGTCACCTTCGGATTTTCGATCATGTATATTTCGAAATTAACATCGCAAATAATTTCTTGCGATGTTCTACTAATACGCAATATATAAAAAAAAATTAAAAAATTGAAGATATGCATTTTGAGATATTCAAGGATTAAGGACAAAATCGGTACCCCTCAAACTTTTGGCGATTTTTATTGTAATTTGTAATAATGGCTTAAAAAAAACAATTTAACTCTTAACTGTTTCCGGGCATACTACCGCCTATGACTATACCACCATTTAAAAGAAAAGCCCTTTAAGTTGAACAAAGAAATGTTCTAGATACGAATATATCATACTCATAGAATCCTTTTTTATATAAAAAAAAATATATCTAGGTATGAATGTACGAGTATAAGAAACAAGTGCCTCTTAGCTCATGGAGAAAAAAAAAATCTTTTGAAATATATTTAGTATGTACATATGTATCTTGGGCGATGGTAAATTCAGTCTGCCATGTCCTTATGCTGGATATGAGAGAGGAACATTTTTTTTGGGCACAAGTTTTTTATTTAAATAGAAAAGTAATCGATTTACGAAGAATAGATACAATTTTAATATTTTGTTCCTTCATAATCTGCATCGAAAAGAGTTAAAGGGGGTGTAAGGTAGTTTTGAAAGTGTTTACGAATTTCGACAAATCTCTTCAATTTAATGAGATATCAAATTCGACTTACTTCTATTGGTTTTATTTTAAATTTCAGAATTTTTGATGGTGGGTACAGTTCTAACATATCTCTAAGGTCTGATGAGATGTCGATATCTTTTTTTATTTTCAAGAACTTTATTTAATCGACTTTAAACCGGAATATTTTGATATTTAACTTCTAAATGTTGGTAGATTTTTTTTTTAAATTTAATAAAAATGTGCCATTAAACAGCTACATGCAACACTAATGGAATATTTGATATTTAATTAACTGCTTCTACGACAGAAGTATTTTTAATGTTAATTTATTAAAGGTATCTTAAAAATAATAAAGTTGTGCTTGATTAATTCATTGCATTAGCGGCTTATTTTTCTCTTAGACTTTTGAAGTTGCCGCGACTCCTTTTCTCATTCTGATAAAAATTTATAGTCACGTTCACATAAGTTGTGACTTTATTGTTAATTTAATCGACTAAAACTGTTGCAAATTTAATCATAGAAAATTGCAACAACATACAATAATGCTAATAAAATTCTGTAATAGACTTATTGAGAGAAAAATGTTTAGGATAACACTTACGTTATGTAATTAAAAACAATAAATCTCGAATTGACAATTATAATTCAAAAAAAAAAAGAAATTTGCTTTACAAATTCAATGTGATGTTCCCCATTGGAAATTAAATTGGCATAAATATTCAAGCTGATGTAATAACGTTCTAAAACGAGTAGAGCTGATTGTTAATGGGATGAACCGCTTGAAGGTTATTAAAGTTAACCAAAAACGAACAATTGTATGTTACTTTTTGCAGAAAAATGTGGGGTCAAATGTAGCCTTCAAAATAAGTACGCATATATGTTGAAGGTATTTTAAGCGGTTAGCGGTTACTATTCAGAGATAGGAGCTTCGATCTGACTCAAGTTTTCAGTCTACTGATGCAATAATAGTGTTTACTTGTAATCGCTAGACGTTATAGTAAGAGGCAGAAGTACTTTCTCTTCATTTTAATTGTTGTTTAAACCATCGAAATTTTCGTTTCGAAATTTTTAAGAAATTGAACAAAAATAAGCAGATCATTTTAAGCGTTGCACTCGCCCATACGTAATTATTTACAAAATATTTTTTAATAGGGCTTTAAATGAAAATACAGAAAACGCGACGCGCGTGCTTATTGCGACGCGATAACAGCTGATATTCTGATATTGCATAGCTTTGCGCGCGTCGCGTCAATTGCGAGATTTTTTTTAAATTCGTCGCGTGGGTA
The DNA here is from genome assembly GCA_949128065.1 of Beris chalybata. Taxonomy (NCBI): domain Eukaryota; kingdom Metazoa; phylum Arthropoda; class Insecta; order Diptera; family Stratiomyidae; genus Beris; species Beris chalybata. The sequence goes on from OX421894.1 coordinate 133,953,478, forward strand.
ACGTTTGTTTCATACTTGCATAGAATTTGTTTCAAATTGTTTACAACAATATATGACGAAAGATTAATAAATATTGGAAAGGAATGTCTACCATATACCATACAAAATGCAGAGGCAATATGTTTGCAGACTGCGATCTAAATATTTTGGTATATGTGAATATTATTTGACAGTTGTAACAACTGATTCAACGCGTTTACTTTTACTAATGTCGCGATACAGAGCACGCGACGCTATTGTGCCAGATAAAACAAAATCTTTAATCAAAGAAGCGACGATTGGGAGGATGTCGGCATTATGTAATAAGCGTTTCTATTTCACAAATATTTTGTTCAATTCTAATCGAAGGTGAAATTGTTAAATGAAACTTTTCTTCCATCACGCTTCCTGTCACAACGCATCAAAATGTTTTTAACTGCTTAAATTGCCATATGACGACAATTTATGTTATGAGATCTGATTGTTATTGTTATGATAGAAATATGTGAATCAAAAACATCACGCAATATTTTCTTGTTGTGCTTAATAAAGCTGCCGCTCAATTCCTAAAACAAATATTTCGTTTAAGGGTTTTGTATTCTTTTATAAAACGTAAAATATGGGGCTTTTAGAAAATGTTATCAATTATTATTCTAGGTAATTCAATTATTTTTCATGATGTATAGTGCACCAATTTGTGCAATTAATTTAAATTAGGTTTTTTCAGTTTTCAGAGGATAAACTCATGACTAATACCATTGATACTCTGCTTGTATACAAATCATGATATCGTCAATTTTACCAGTGTATCACCCAATAAAGCGCATATTATTATTATTATTATTATATTTTAATAAAAGGCATATAAATATACACTGTTATACTTAATCACTAGTTACAAAGACCATCAGCTTAATATTATTAAATTGTAATTTTAAATTTAGACAAAATTGTATAAATGTGTTGTATATTTACGTAAATTAACTTAAAATTATATTCTTAATTTGCAAACTTAAATTTATATTCTTAATTCGGAAAAGTTTTATGTATTCATAAATTCTTAAATTTTGTTAGAGAGGTTGGAATTCTTTATTATTTTAAGAATAGCTAAACAGTTATCTTTATTATAGGTTCTAAATTTTTCTCTAAAATCATTATTAAAAATTTTTGGACATTGGACATTACATGATTGAAAGTTAAGCGAACTCTGCAGTGATCACAAATTGGTGGTGGGTCCTTCCTAAGCGCATATATTTAGTACGTCAACGAGCTGATATTAACATAATATCCAAGCTCTTTCCTTGTATACAAATTCGACAATTTGAGCTGATATAGCCTTCTTTTAACTGCCATCAGCGCCATCTGTTACTAAAATCAGCTGAAATTTGAATGAATGACAGTTGCGGATTTTTACATTCTTTCAAAATTAAATTTTTTTGGGAGTTTTTAATTTTTTTTGTGTGGTGTGATGGTCCACTTTGTACATATCTTTATTAGCAATGAAAGTGCTTTTCGCCGGAATATCATAGGCACGAATATCTAGCAGTCGAAGCGACGATTGAAAGACAATTGAAATTTTGTCTGTGCTAAATGTCAAAGTATAACATCTATGGGCTGTGTATCAGGCTATCTTGTATCGCATATCAGGACTTCAATAGCATAATTTGTATACACGCAGTGTATCCATGGTATTAGTTCCAATTGAACCTATGAGCGTGTTTTTAAACTAGATGTTAATTTATTGTTGTCAACACTTTGACGGCCAAATATTTTGCCAAAATTTTTGACAGTGCTATTCATCAAACTTAACAGAGTTTTTTCCCATATATTCATTGTTCATAAGTCTCTTGTCTTGAGCGCACCCAATATTTGCAAGACCTTGGTTTTTCACTGTTCTAAGTTCGATAAGAGCAAAATTAAGCAAAACTTCGTAGCAATAATAAAATTTTCAATGAGAGAAAAATGATGACATTATTTCCATCACTACTATGAATAGAACGAAATTCTTTTTTATTTTGTATTTCTCTTCGGTAATAAAATACTTTCCCGGCAGTTAAAACTGGCCTCGTATCAAATGATTTTAATCATTAATAATAATAAAGACCCGGAATAAATTTTTATAAGCTCGTGCCACCACGCGAGTTGCTACTTTTTCGCGATAAAAAAAAATCTTGAAACTTTTTTGATAAATTTTGTGATGATTTTTTTTTTTATTTATTTATTGACAGGTATGAGTAATAATAACACACATACATATTTTTAAACTTAATTCAAAAAAATGTTAAAGAAACATTTGTAAGAGTATGTACCACCTGTACATACTCGTAGTCCGAAAAAAATAAGGAGTCTTGAGGTCTAACTAAGGTCGGGAAAAAATTTATTGCAATATCAAAATTTACGAGCTTCTATTATCAGTTCGAATGGGACTTTATTTTTTTTTTGTATAAAAGATTATGTTGAAATTTTGTTAATAATTTGACGTCAAATTGCATGCGTTTGGGAAATGGTGATATGTTTTGAAAATAGGATTTTATTTGATTTGATATTGAAATAAAAAAAATATAGTGGCACAATTCTGTAGAAATAAATAGTATTTTCACTCTATGAATGTTACGAAGATTAAATTTTGTATCGAAAACTACAGGGTTTTTCAACAAGAACTTTGTTTTTCAATAGGGTCAACTCGGAACAACGTGACAGTTTTGACATTTGGTTTTTTGACATATCAGTAGAAGAAGCTTAGGCAATTTTTACAATGGATTTTTCAATTTCGCTCGAAAATCGCCTTAAAATAATAAGAATCCGCTATGAAAATGGTGGATCTGTAAAAGTTACATTTCATAAAACTCGTGATATTTTCGGTCAACATAATCGTCCTTCTGAGAGCGCTATTAAGAATTTGGTCGATAAATTTGAGTCGACAGGATCGGTACATAATGAGTTGAGAAGCCTTTGCATGCTCAACGAGTCACTGTATGGTGCGCTATGTGGTCTGGAGGCGTATGATTGGGGCGGTTTTTTTGTTCAAAATTCGTCTGGAAATGCGGTTGCGGTCGAGAGATGTTAACAACTCAATTTTAGCCTATTATTGATGATATGGACATCACTGACATGTGGTTTCAACAGGACGGTGCCATAAGTCACACAGCCACCGAAACAATGCATTTATTGCAAACCAAATTTCCCGATCGCATAATTTCACAAAATTCAGCTGTTAACGGGCTGGCCCGATCATGTGATTTAACATCACTGGATTATTTTTTATGGGGCTATGTTAAGGACTATACGATGCCAATCGAATCGATTGCTGCCTTAAAACTCACAATCCGTGACGTGATTAACGAAATAGAGCCGCCATTTTGCCAAAAAGTGATTGAAAGTTTTGATGAAAGAATCGACATCTGCATGCGTGGTCGTGGTGGACATTTTTCCTATATTATTTTTCATTTATAACTGCCTAACCTTACTCTTTCTTATACAATAAAAATGAAACATTTTCATCTAAATTCTTTGTTTTATTTTGTTTTAAAAAACAAAGTTCTTGTTGAAAATTTCAATATTAAATCGTTGACACAACTGGTTATTATTCAAAAATTCAGCTATTTAAGAATTGATCTTTGAACAAATATTTTATTTGGCCTACAACTTAATAATGAGACTTTTTTTAGAGATGGCAACACCGATAAACCAATGGTAGTCCATCTTTGACATACATACCATTTGAAGTTTGTATTCATAAGCTGTCAATGTCAGTATAAACATTTCTTGTTGATTGCTGACAACGTATTTTACCGGACCATGGAAAGTTTCGAAAATTCACGAAAAAAAACAACATTTGCGGGAAGTTTTACTTGGACATTATTTTGCTAAGAAGACTGCAGCTCAGAGTCATAAATTGCTCGTGGAAGTTTACAGTGACGATGCTTTTTCGCGTGCACAGTGTTTTCGGTGGTTTCATCGGTTCAAAAATGATAATTTCGACATTACCGACGAAGAGCGACCTGGCCAGCCAAAAAAGTTTGAAGACGAAGAATTGACGAAATTACTCGAAGAAGATTCGTGCCAAACTCAAAAAGAGTTGGCAATTTCGTTGGAAGTGACTCAGCAAGCCATATCGAAGCGGTTAAAATCACTGGAAATGATCCAAAAGCAAGGCCACTGGGTTCCGTACGAGTTGAAGCCAAGAGATGTTGAGAGGCGCTTTTGCATGTGCGAACAACTGCTTCAAAGGCAAAGACGGAAGGGTTTTTTGCATCGTATTGTGACCGGCGATGAAAAGTGGATTCATTATGATAACCCAAAGCGAAAGAAATCATGGGGACCGCCCGGGCACCAATCAACATCGACCGCGAAGCCAAATATTCATGGTTCCAAGCTTATGCTCTGCATTTGGTGGGACCAGATCGGTGTTCTTTATTATGAGCTGCTAAAACCGAATGAAACCATTGACGGGCAGCGCTATCGACTGCAATTGATGCGTTTGAGTCGAGCATTGCGTGAAAAACGGCAACAATTTGCTGAAAGGCACGACAAAATAATTCTTCAGCATGACAATGCTCGCCCTCATGTTGCGCAAGTCGTGAAAACGTACCTGGAAACAACCAAATGGGAAGTGCTACCCCACCCGCCGTATAGCCCTGACATTGCTCCATCCGATTACTATTTGTTCGCTTCGATGACTCATGCGTTGGCTGATCAGCACTTCACTTCATATGAGGATACTAAGAACTGGCTCGATTCATGGATAGCCTCGAAACCCCAAGATTTTTTTCGCGGCGGAATTCGTAGACTTCCCGAAAGATGGGAGAAAGTTATCGCTGCTGATGGCCAATATTTTGAATAATTTAGTTATATGAATAAATCTATGAATAAATGCCCAAAATTCCAAAAAAAGTCTCATTATAAAGTTGAAGACCAAATAAAATCAATAAATAAACAATCGTTTTTGAAATATTAATAGCTCACAACAATGAACAAACATGGGCTTGTCAAAAATGGAATAAAAAAAAACATTTTTTGAAGGAAATATGTAATTTTTGGAGTTTTGACTAAATTTACGACTATCTTAGAAACTACTAAGCTCAAATGGCTCAATGAGTTGGGATTAGAACAATAAAAAAGATTTACTGCAGAGTTTAAAAATGTCATTCATTTCTCGTTCGTCGAAATCGTGCAAGTCTGAACTCCTTTCTATGGAAATGTGTGTGATTTGATAGTTCCTACTCATAGGAGTAGGTACTAGTACTAGTTGAAGGGGACCATACACGGCGATGAACGTATGTCCCTCATCCATGAGTGTATAGGTCTGAATCTTGATCATAATGAGGAATGACACCGTAGGTCGTTACCTAACCTGAAATAGGTCGTCTGATATTTGGGTATAAGCACGTGTAAAACAATTCAAATTTGATCCATTTTGACGGTTTAGCCGTCCTTTTTCTAAACTGTTATAATAGCAATGCTGTGCTGTGACGTCAACATAGACGTAGACGAAGCAAGGAATTGAGAAACGACCTTAATGTCGACAAATGCTGAAAAAGTAATTTCACATTGATATGAAGTTGGAAGATATAGCCAACGAATATCGGTATAAAAAAGGATCTGAGTATGACTACTTTTCAGTTCTTGACTCATTTGCAAAAAAAGTCGTGCATTCAAAGGAAGACCTTTAATGTACGAGGATGGTTTGATAATGACATGGAAAAATCGAGAAAACCTAATTTTATCCGGAAAATTTTTTTTTCTTTTTTCAACGTAGCCTCATTTTAGCTCGATACACTTAATCCAGCATTTTTCCAATTTTTTGATCCCTTCCAAATAGTATGATTTGTCCAACCCTTCAAAATAGGCGTTGGTTTCACTTATGACGTCAGTTTTCCTGGTAAATCTCTTTCCAGCAAGCCATTTTTTTCAAGTCTGGAAACAATAAAAAGTTGCAGGGTGCCAAATCAGGAGAATACGGTGGGTGAGGGAGCAATTCGTAGCGCGATTCAAACAATTTTGCAAAATTGCAACAGTGGGCGTTGTCGTTATGAAACAACAGTTTTTTCATCGCCAAATGATGTCGTTTTTCCTTGATTTCAGCATTCAATCGATCCAATAACTTAGCATAATATGCTCCCGTTATTGTTTTTCCTTTCTGCAAGTAATCGATGAATATTATTCCATTAGAATCGCAAAAAAAACTGTCGCCATACTGTGCCTGCAACGCAACAATGTGTGGATTTGACATCTGGGGTAACATTCTGAATTCTTCCAACGAGTATTAATTGCGACCATAGCTTAGCTTCTAATATTTATGAATTGTCCCCTCCTGTCATCCCGGCCTTACCCTTCGAAACGGATTTAAATCTTTAAGTTTTTTTTTCTTCAAAAATCGATTGGTAGACCTTTATATTGATTGTGATTTGTTTCGAAATGATGCTTTAAGTTGAACGCTTTCATGTTTCATTTGTTAAATTTACAGAACAAATGACTCATAGTGTAATAGGTTCTTTTTCATCTCTAGTCCATGAGAATCCAAATCTAAGATATCATGTATCGTACTTACAAGTTTTCTTTGCCTTGTGTTTACTGGTTGTTTTAAATTTGAACATACGCAATACTAACAATCAAGTTTTTTGACGAAGACCAGTTGGAAAACTACGAAAGCGCTGGGAAGACTCTATTGACTCAGACACCAAATCACTTCTAAGATGCAAAAACTGGAGGACGCGGACGCGGTCAACGAACCGAGGAAGCTGGAGGCGGCACATTCAGGAGACCAAGGTCCGATTTGGACTGTAGCGCCATCGTAAGTAAGTAAGTAATCAAGTTTTTTATTATTTTCTATGTTTGTAATCGGAAAAAAGTAAGCTGCTTGTTGCACCAGGTGCAGCACGTACCCCTATCAAACCCTTCCAGTCCTTCTGGGGGGGGGGGGGGGGGTGCGCGTACCACACTTTGGGAAACACTGATCTAATGGATGCATTCACTTTGTAATCACACGATGAAGAAGCAATCATTTAGTGGAGGCGATGTAAAGAATGATGCAATAAGAACGAGTTTACTTGGAGATCATTTACCAAATTTCTGACTGGTCTGATCTGCTTTAAACTCTCCTTAAATTAAAAAATACAATTATTTGGAACAGCATTAGTTAATGCAGTTGTTTTTGGCCCTCATCTTGACCTGAGGCCATCAAAAGCGCAAGGTCAACGCCACAAGCCCGGTGAATATTCTGAAAAACATCCGATCGATTATATCGCCAGTAACAATTAATTACAGGTAGCGAGGTAGCTGTAATGAAGATGAATGGAAAACTTCAGCAAAACAGCCCTTATCTTCTGTCAAAGTTCGACCTTCATAGTAGGATCACTATCACTAGAACGAAGGTCGATCAAGCCACGTGTGAATGTCGTCAAGAGTCTCCATCAAAGCTCGACGTCACCCACCTGCTAGCAGCTCGCACTCAGTCACGGTACAGTTAAACACCTGTCCCTGACAGTGTGACGGTAGGTGGAAAAGAAGAGCGCATTCGACGGTGGCGAGGGGGCTTTATTTTGCACGACAAACGACCTTGAGGTGTATAGTCATCGAGCATAGAGAAGGACAACAACAAAGCGCCGTACTATTTATGAATGAAATTCTCTACGGTACCTTTTTTTTCAATCGATACGCGACACTTGCTAACGTTTTATCGACTTTCGCACTAATCGCTCGGCATTTTTCGTCCGATTTTCTTATCACGCACACTCGCTGGATTTTCCGTGTCAAATTAAGCGGCACAATAACGCAAAGCACTACGAACTGCCACGCAAAAATTTACGCGCCGAATAATAGAAAGTTTTCTAAACGTCCGACGAAAAAAAAAACCGAGCGACGCTAAATAGACACCGAAAAAATTGAACCACACGCGACTGCTGACGAATTGCAACTGCAAGTTATCGAAATTTTCCGCGACTAATTTTAAATTTTAATTAAAAGCGAACGAACGCACACTGCCGATCACCTGGTTCGACCGTTTCGCCCTTTTCTTCCGCACATTGCCCGAAGTTTCTTTCGATTTCCGAATTCGCTGCGGGAATTACCTGTTAGTGACTGCAGGTAATGAGACAGGTGAGTTGAGTGTTGCGGCTAGCGGAACTCGGTAATTAATTCAGATGAAAGCTTAATCGTTCCCGGCGCCCTAGTGTCTTATCTAAGCGTAGTGATTCCCGTTCCGAGATGACGTGTGACACCCGCCCGACACACTAGAGACTAGACATGGGAATTCGCCGTGTGTTCTGCCACTAGACTAGAGTTCCATGGTGGAGAAATGAGTCTGCGTGTTGCTGTACAGCCATGTGGAGGGGAAGTTATTTACGACCGGAATATGATGCAATTGCTTTGCACAATTGGTTGATTTAATGACGGTTCCAAGGGGTCGGGGTTCGGAAGGTTGAATGAGTTTGGGGTTTATCCACCTAAAGAATGGCACGGTGAAAACCACTGACGTGACGTGAACACAAATTTCGATATAAAAACGGCTAACATTGTGGAATTAAGATAAGATTTTATATTGCATATCGCGAGGCGCAGGCATAGCAAGACTTTCAGATGCTTCGCAATATTTTTATACTGCAGACACTTGTTGCGAGACAGAACGTTTTGGTGTGCTCCAATTTGAACATTTCTCATTTATCGTTTTGGAAGTTAATAAAAAGACATTTAAGGGTGGCCGTTATTTATTCCCAATCGTACTACAGTATAATCTCGATAATGTGAGCCTTCGATTATGTGCTTTTTCCAGTAATATGAACAAGCCTTTTTTTAAGTGAAACTTCTTTAGCGGCGAGTGAAATTTCAAGGTCGCGTCACGTTTAAGCACATTTCGTTACACGATAGAGAAGAAAGATATTATGTAGAGACAAAACGATGAAACGTAGCTCGATGAAACGATGAGACGAAAAAGCGACACTGCAAGAGAGTGGTGTTCTCTTCTGACTACACCCATAGAATTTGAAATACTACTCCTATCTCTTCCCCCTCTTCACCTATCCCTTTTTAAGCAACTGATTTCCCTCAACTTTCCCTTCTTGTCTTCTTACACCCCTTTCTCCTAACTTCAACCCTTCACCCCCCTCCCGGCCACTTCCCCCCCCCCCTCTGTGTACCCTTATCATTCTACCCCTGACCCTACATAATGTTCCTCCTCATCTAATTTCTCTATCCCCCCACCACACCCTCCTCTCTACCCCTACCCCCTCCTACAACACATTGAAAAACTCAGAAAATTTATTTGGAATACTACTCCTATCTCTTCCCCCTCTTCACCTATCCCTTTTTAAACAACTGATTTAACTCACCTCTCTCACCCCCTATTTTTCTTCTTACACCCCTTTCTCCTAACTTCAAACCTTCACCCTCCCACTGTATACCCCCCTCTGTGTACCCTTATCATTCTACTCCTCACCCTACATATTGTTCCCCTTATCTACTTTCTCTATCCCTTCACCCCCAGCCTCCTCTCTACCCCTACCCGCTCCTACAACACATTGAAAAACTCAGAAAATTTATTTGGAATACTACTCCTATCTCTTCCCCTATCCCTTTTTAAACAACTGATTTTCCTTACCCCTCTCTCACCCCTTACTTTTTTTTACACCCCTTTCTCCTAACTTCAACCCTCCCCCCCCGCTGTATACCCCTCCCCCTCTGTGTACCCTTATCATTCTATGTCTCACCCTGCACATTGTCCCCCCTCATCTACTTTCTCTATCCTTCTACTTCCTTTTTACCCCCTACTCCTTCCTACAACACATTGAAAAACTCAGAAAATGCAAATTTTGTATTATTGTATTTATTTGGAAATGCTCTCTCTCTCTGTCTCTGTTATTAAATTTCTCTTATTCTTTTTCTTTATTTTTCAAGAAGTTTCACTTCTATCATGTGCACGGTGCTGCACACTCTGTTTTTTTTTTTAGCTCATCACATCTATGAAATCCTCACCACCCCCTCCCCCCTCCTTCCAACAATCCTCAAAGGAAGTTTACCGTGCTGAGGAGAGTGGGCTTAAGACGGCTGTGTCAAACCAAGGTGAAGACACCGCAGATAGTCTGGCTGGCCAGCCAACACTAGTGCGTCTCAGGAAGTAACTGACCAATATAGTCGGACTATTGGCATAGCAGAAAGAACTCCAACATTTTTGACCAAACCCGAGTCTCCGTCTGTGTCTAGGACCTGGTCTTTCAGGTTGGGTATTGGACGAAGTGCATCCTTGTCAAGCAGCAAAAGTTAGGAAACCTGGCACACAACCTCTGATTAAACGAACTCAGCTGCTACGGCCGCATTATGTTGGCACTTCGCACTTCTACCCAACTGGCAAACAAAATTCGCATTTTGATTTTCCAGAACCTATAACTTTGATAAGGCTTCGGTAGGACTGTTGAGCGTAAGTTGGATTTTTAACTTCGATAACGCTTCGGTAAAACTTGCAAGCGGAGGATGAACAGATGTCATTGCTTCGGTAATAACTTCTATAAGGCCTTTCATAGAAGTAAATACCATCATCAATACCATATGGAGGTTTGTGCACTTTTAACTTCTAAGCTAAGAAATACTTGTGAGTGGACATTGGTGATTCATTCGGTTTCAACCCTATCGCGGAAATGTTTCAGATTGGCCTAGTGGGTAGCGTAGTGGACTAATGTAGGTTCGAATCCGAGAGTGTGGTGGTAAGTAAGATCAATTCACATTTTTCAAACATAAAATGAGCCGTTGTTTTTGAAAGTGGAATAAGTCCATTTAAAAAATAAAATATTTTTTTTTTTTGATATTGTAAAGTTGTTTTATACAACACGAGGCAATTTTCTGAGAATCTATTGATGCAATTCTTTCATCACACTTTTAACAAACACAAGTAAATTTTCCTGAAAGTTGGCATAATTTTTTTTAAACATGTTAAAACGCAAACCCTTAAGCATGTCGATGTAAAAACGAAATGGTTATTATGTCATAACAACTTACAGGAATATAAATTAGTAGTTGGAAGAAAACAAAAGTAAAAATATTGTGAATATTATTTTTCGTACGGAATCAAGAACAGCTTCGATGTATGTTCATTTACTGTGATGAACTAAAAGGCTCAGCATGCCAGGATGCAGTGGGATTACAACAGACTCTGATAGTAGTCTATATGCTAGCTATCATTGCATAATATAGCTACCCACCTAGCCCAACCTAACCCCCTTAAGAGTTCAACAGTTTTCAGCTCAAGAATAAAAAAAGGTTAAACGGTTTTCAGCTGAAGAATTAAAAAATTCGTGTAAGTACGTTAAAAAGAATTTGGATAATAGATATATCAAATTTATTACATTCAGATTCAAATTTATTATACTAATATTTTAATAGAAATTTTTTTCGGCACCAACACTAAACAACTATTATTTATAACCATATTAAAGTTTCCTCTTTATAATATAAAGCTGTGCGCAGTTCTCCATGCACCTACAAAAGCTACAGTTTATTTAATAATTTTATAAAAATTATTCCAACGATTGCAATAATTGAACTTAAAGAAAAATAAATTAATACAATTTTTGTAAGAATTGAACATTTAAGGTCCGTCGGACTGGCTTTTGAACACCAACCAACTGAAGCAGAAATAAATTTTATGGTATCTAAAATCGAAAATACATACATTGATTGGAAAATTATAATTTTTCTATTTTATATTATTTACTAGTATTTTTCGCATAGCAATAAGGTGTGGGCAATTGCCAAGCCCCCCAACATATAAGCGCCCTTGTTGTATAAATTACAAGGTCCTATTTTTAGTCTTATATTGGGCTCCTTTTTCTTCAAAAAATGTTCTACTGATACCCCCTATCAATTTTGACAATTATTCTCAAAATGGCTCGATAGTCGTAGTTTTATATGCATAAGTATAAAGGTTGAAAGGTATAAATATAGTGTGATCTTACATTAAAAGAAGCAATCAAATTAATTACCTCAATAAATAGCTAAATTTTAAAGAAGGCAAGATTTCCGCTGCAATATTCAGTCACGGCTCACGATATTATCTCTTCCTTTTTACTGATTATTAAATAACCCACGTTAAAAAAAAAATTGTTATAAATTCAAACTTATAAATAACCCGCCGCCTTTTATTATTTATGGACCTTTCATTACGACGTGAAATAAATAATCCGGAACGTTAGGAAAAACAGATTACATGTGTGTGGGATTGACGCGGAATATCTAATGCCGATATATTTCAGTCTCTTGTTTGTTTTCTAAATCTGCATGTCTCCAAAAATACCACCCCAAACAATTCAATCTAGAAAATATTCAAAAATTCCCTCGTCTTACTTGAAGACTTTACGATATTTCACGACCTGATGTCGTCCGACTAGCAATTAGTTTCACATCATTTCCCGAGCGATGTCCTTCTTCAGCCGGCTTAACGTAATCTCGTCACACCGCTTCAAATTCGTTCATAAATCTCATAAATTCTAGAATGATATCAAACGCTGTTTCTCCTGTTTATTACATTTTTCGAAAATAAACACTCCAACACGTTGGATTAGCGAAATAAATAAATCATTTTGGAAAACAAACAAACAAGCAAAAACCGACCAAAAACTTCGGATATTGATCGCGAAGATCGAGGATCTTTAGCAAGATGATCGCAAGTAAACCGCCCTAGACTAAGGAGTTTAGTGCTTCTAATCGAATTATGGGCGGAGCCCAAGACTTTTAGTTCCAACCCCGATCCATAGATCTACACTTTGAACGATCAAAAATAGCATAAATAAATTGTCGCCAAAGAGAAGATCATGCCGTCAGCATCTTGGCTTCTAGCTACAGTCCAACAACAATTTTGTCACACATATGGTCGTCGAAGGAGCGTCAGCCAATGGATAATGTCGTGAGGATTTGACAATTTCGAGGTGATCGTGTGACGGAAGATCGCTTTTGAATAATCTGGCGCACGATCGTTTTTAGTCTGAGTTCGAGAAACGGCTGAGAAAAACGTCGAGGAAAATCTTTTTGGGCAAAACGTTGATACGGTGTCGTCGGAAATTTTTTGCTGTGAAGTGTTTCAAGCGATCGTGGCTGTTTTCGGGTCAAGATCCTTTTTCTTGTAGTGTGTTATGAAAATCGAATTAAGTGTGTGAACTGTGCAGTTACTAGATCTTAGGATCGTAGAGAAAAAAAAGAAAATAAAAATGACAAAATACAATACCCAAAATGCTTTTAGTTCGGTTCAAAGGACATTCAAATCGGATTATCAGATACAACAGCATCAGGTTGCGGAATTCTATCGACGCTACGATCACTCCTTCGATCTGAACAATCTTAGTCCCGATGATAAGACGAATTTAGCACAATCGCCGATTTTAACGGATTACGATGACAATAGCTTGAGTTCGGAGGAGCATATCTTAGCACCGCTTAGCTGTTCGGCAGGACAATCTCGTCCTTGCCTGACTTGGGCATGTAAGGCGTGTAAGAAAAAAAGTGTTGCGGTTGATCGAAGAAAAGCAGCTACACTTCGGGAACGAAGAAGACTTCGAAAGGTAAAGTTTATTGCTAGATTCTGAAGATCCTTGAGGTACTTTTTGACCTACTTTGGGCAAACGGTAGTAACGACGATAGTCCTGAAGGAATGATTCTACTTCCAACACCTCTATCACCGAAACTGACTGGGTATAAAATCCATAATTTTTAGAAGTCGATCAATCCCTATTTAAAGTATGGGGGTGGAGGCTTATTATCAAGGATCTTATTATCAAGGACCAAGAAAAGAGTACAGGATCGAGTTGATCAATTTCTTGTATGACAAATCGATCTTAAACGATATATTTTTATAAAACAATCTCTTATTTTGCGGACTCCGGACAACATACATCAATAGAAGGTCGTGCCACCAATCAATCAATTATAGGAGCAACCTTTCCTTTACCATTGATTCTCAAGTGAAACCCCCCTATTCTACCAGAAAAATTGAATTTCTATTGAAATTCAGAACACTATCAGACCACCTAATTTCCCGTCGGCAAATCCCCTTCGTTCAAAAATCTTATCAAAAATTTAGAAAAAACAAATTTCTTTGCACAAAACTTTGTAGAAAGAATAACATAATAATACAAAAATCTATTATACCAAAAACTCTATCAAACGTCACTTTTGAATTCTCAAAAAAATTAATAATAAATCCTGTTTTCTTTTTTTGAAAAAAAAAACCCACATTTTTTGGTCCGTCGAGCCGACCCCCTAGCAATTTTGATAATTTTTGAATTTTGACAATTTTTAACGTACGAAAGGCAAAGTAAATGGGCATGAATTCAAAAGAGTTCAGCTACATTTTGTATATATATTTAAAATTGATAATTTTTGGTACTTGGAGAACACAGTTTGGGTCAGATGTCCTTTCTACCAAACCCGCCCACCCTCCCTAGAAACGCCTTGCCTTAAGGTTTTCCCTACTTCTGAAACGTTCAAAAACACTCTAAAAGCACCTTGACTGTAGGTTCTCACTTCATCTGAAACGTAGAGTATTTTTTGGTCCGTCGAGCCGAATCTAAGCCAGTGACGTACGAAAGGCAAAATAAATCGAAAAAGAATTCAAAAGAGTTGAGCCACATTTTGTATATATAGTTTTTGGTATTGGCAGAACAGAGGTTCTCCCAAAAAGCGCCTTACATGAAGGTGCTCACTACTTCTAAAACGTTCAAAAGCACTCTAAGAGCACCTTGACCGTAGGTTCTCTTTACGAAGTGTAACTTAGTGTATTTTTTGGTCCGTCGAGCCCAATATAAACCTGTGACGTACGAAAGGCAAAATAAATGAGCATGAATTCAAGAGAGTTGAGCGACATTATTAATATATTTAAGTATGCTAATTTTTGGAATTGGCAAAACACAGGTTGAGTCAAATGTCCTCTCTACCCCTCCTTAAATGCGCCTTGCCCGAAGGTTTTCACTACATCAGAAACGTAGTGCACTACCAACGGAGCTCAGATGAATTAGTACATCTGTAGAGTACCTTGTAGAGTATTTGCATATGTGGATTATGGTACAATTTCAGAGTCAATGTAACCATTTTTGATTTAAGTAAGTTATATACAAGAGGGTCACAATGGATCTGCAGTGATCTCTCGTGATGGACTGAGGCACAATTCTTCAGTCCACTCTTCTCAACCTAACCTAAGTGCGGTATTTTTTGAATTACGATTTGTCTCGCCAACGTGCGCCCCTGCACTAACGCAAAATTTATTTTTTAAATACTTCCCTATTATACCGATGAACGTGTTTCGCCTAATCGATGCTTGGGTGGATTTCTAAAACACTTTCTTTTCAAAAATATTTTGTCTGCAATTCTTTGACTATATACACGCATCGAGTTTCAAATTTTCAGCGTACGCGATTACTGTGTGATTTCATGGAATTAGTGACACTATTTGCGTAGCAAGCCTGAGCTCATAGATATCAGACAAAAACCACTATGAGGCTTGTTTAGTTTGCGAACGAACTAGTTCAAAAGAGCGTTCCCGTAAGTGAAATGAATGAGCTAGTTCGCAGTGAGTTCAGCTTCTAGTTCGTTTGCAATGGAATGAAAGAAATAGTCGCTAGCTTGTTTTTTTTTGTTTAGGTCATTACATTCTATCACACGACGTTATTACACTGAGGACTTTTTTGTTTTTAGGTCATCACATTTACCAATACGATCTTTCACTGCACTCCCACAAACTATAGTAAAACAACGCTCTAATTCGCAACAGATCGCAACTTCACATTTGCCTACACGATCTTTTACTGAGCTCCCGCAAACTAGTGAACTAAAAGAACGAACTAGATCGGTCACTATAGTGAACTAAAATGCTTAAGCCTACTTTCAATGTCACCTAAATCACCAAAATCTTCAAACCAATTACCAGTTTAGCAGTTAATCAAACTTTGGTTGATTTGCCGTTTTATGATTTGTCCGCAGAATTGTTAGTATTTGATGTACAGTGCGGAGGAAATTAGTCAAATTAGAGTCGTGCATGAGTGAAGTGTTCTAAAAGAGCAGTTCATTGAAGTGAGTGAGTGGACTAACTCACATTTACCCCGAACTTGAAAAGAACTACTTCCTTTATGACTGAGGACTTTTTATTTTGTATTTTTAGGTCCTCACATTCACTCCGAACTTGAAAAGAACTATGTAGTTCCATCGCCGGGGAAGTGATCTTCAAAAGGAACTCGAACTAGTTTACTGAACTCCTTTTAGTGGGTGAGTCGGAGTTCACTCACTCATTAAAAGGAACTTCTTTGCCCATCTCTAGGTCAAACTGAAATTTTTCGACATAAACGCAATTGTGAGTTTCAAGACTCATATTAATTTTTTGGACTTCGATCGTCCTATCTTTATTCTGTTTACGCAGATCCGGACAGAAGACACTCGCTGCAGAAGGCCCGAAAATGTTTTTGAACATCAGTCGAAAATTCGCAACAAGTCTATAAAAAAAATCGCAACAGATTTTGATTAATTGCTTAATGCAACGAACGTCAATTTTTCTCTTTTTGGTATCACAGAAATTTTTCATCTGCGTTGCTTTACATTTCGGCAAGATATTTAAATTCTTTAAACGATTCGTTTGATTCGAATTTTAACGTTTCCTGACAACAGGAACTGTGACAAATCGAGTGCTTTTGAATTTTAAATCAACGACAATGAAAATAATGAAAAATTGAACATTTTTTTTGAACGGAAAAACTCTTGTCAAAACAAAATCTTATCTCTATTAAGAAAATTCCTATCAGTTATAATATCAACGGAGAAAGGAATCGATGTCGTGAACATTCTTTAGCAAGAAGATCAAAGACAATCCTTAAGAATTTTACTTGATGAACGGATTTAAATTTTAATGTTGATGTGGTCTGAACGTTAAGTTTGAGATATGTTCTGAATGCAGTGAAAAGGACCACGATTTTCCACAGAAGAATTTTATATTATTTTTGACAATTTAATCAATATTTAAAAAACAATTGTGTGTTATGGTTTTTTGGTTATTCTCTAAAGGCCGGTATCCATTTGTTGCATTTCTCTGTATCGTATTCTCATTGCGTATCACTTATCAGTGAACACGAAAAACTAATTTTCATTCTGTATCGAAATGTGATACAAAGAAACTTTTAACAACATATTTAAAATGCATCGCACTCTTGATAGAAGAAAAATCGTGTAGTATCCACACTGTATCGGTTCTGTGAATGATACGCAATGGTGATACGATACGTAGAAATGCAACAAAAGGATACCAACCTTAACAATCTTTCGATCACCTGACCACCGATAAAGCAATAAATATCACACCATACCAATTAGCCGAGACGCAAGACAAACCGGAGCATGGAGCTCAACTCATAGTTCAAAACATAGATGGCGGCCCAATTGTTTAAAAGCACAAACGACAGTCAATTAAGGTCACAGGCAAATTGATTGGGTATTAAGTGGAAAATTGTCATTGATATAAATATCCTGAAAAAATCTTTTCGATCAATGGTTTTTTCTTTCTTTAAAATCATATATAAAAATTTTACTAATTTTAAATTTTCAGGTCAATGAAGCTTTCGAATTGTTAAAAAGACGGACTAGTTCTAATCCAAATCAAAGACTACCAAAGGTCGAAATCTTAAGAAACGCAATAGAATATATCGAAAGTTTAGAGGATCTTCTACAGGTACTAAAATGAAAATGATATAATTAAGTTCAATTTGATCATTAAAGCAAATTTTTTCAAATAGGAATCTTCACCCACAAGAGGTGTTACCGACAACTTACCAGATAATATTAATTCCAGAACAAAACCACAAGATTATTTGGTAAGTACCTCAGTTTTATACTTGTTAGACGGCAAAAAAAAAATCCACACATTACTCATTGATTTTGAAATGTGGGGAAACGCCAGCCAGGTGCAACACCGACAGCAGGAATGAGCAAAGCACATTGTAAAATACTGTAGGTCTAATCGACTGTGTTCGAATAGTGCACTGGTTGGATTTGGTGTTATAAAATGATATAATTCTTAGAACTGTAGTGATACTTCCTAAACTTATAAGGATACAGTTTGGGTAGAGCTGACGCGCAAGTTTTAAGCAGTTTAAAAATAAAGAACTTCAAACCCTATCAATTTTCCATTAGATCCTGAACTTCTTTAAGTCCCAAAAATAGATCAAAAAATTTTGTTGTCCTAGGCCCAAAATATCTCGACTTAATCGTACGTTTGCATAATCAACGTATGTACAATGTGAGCCGGGCTTCCCGAACGCAGATTTGCATTAATAAATCATTCCGTAGAGCTGTAAAACGTTTGTATGGACACAAATGGTTGATTTATTCTGCATATTAAAATCGGTTTAGGTCAAGTGTATCGTGTAATGTCTACAAAGAATATAAAAAAATGTGTATTTGTTATTCGGAAGCATTCACACCTGTCATCCAAGTAATATAAAATTCAAATAATGTTAATTTTATTGGTGCTATTTTGAACATTTAGTTGCTCGTAAAAAAGTGAATTGATGTAAACATATAAAAGAATTTTTTATTTCATGATAGTCTCTTTCTGTGTAGAGTAAATTTAATCAAGTCTGGAAAGCTAGTAATGCTTACGTTAGAAACCCTGTGTCTACACTGACAATTTATCTGGAAATGGCGAACGCATACACAAATTGACAGTGTAGACGCACCAAACGCATTTGGCAATATTGCTCTCAGCATTGCCATGACATTTATTGCCATGGCAATTTTAAGGATAAAATTGCCGGAAAACGAATCGTTTGACCGAAGTTAGCGTAGCTTGTCAACAGCTAGCCTTTTTTGGTTTGATCGCAGAATGAGTGAAAATAAGTGGACTTAGGAAAAAACTATTGAATTCATCAATAGCTTTCGAAATTATAATTGCTTTGCTTTAGAACTTGACACTTCAAATTCACTACCTCAAATGAAAATTGCCTGGCAATCGAATGCCCACTCATTGCGATTTCACATTTAACTCAATAGCAATATTGCCATTGTCATTACTAGATAAAGTGTCAGTGTTGACGTAGAGTAAGGCTCGTGGACACTAGCATATAACTTGCAACATTTCTTGGTAGAGTAATTTGCTGCGATGTTTACACTACCTGCCAACTTGCAGTAATTTTACTCTAGCAAGAAGCTAGAAAAAAAATCTTGCAAGCCGCTTACATACGTTTCTCGTGTGTCTACTCTCAATACAAAAATATCGCGTGGTGCTTCCAATGCAACTAAATTCCAGAAAAATGTCGAAATCGATCGGAACATTCTTGAGAAATTTCAACTCTCGCAAGAATACGTTTACATTAACCACTTGGTTGAAAAGTCAAGCAATTACTGGCTAGAGCTAAAATTTTGGCAATCTCACTCTCGGAAAACATGGAGCAATAAATGTCTGAGAGCGGCTCTAGCAAGTTTTAGTTGCTAGTGTCTATGGGCCCTTGGAAAAAATGTCTTAAAAGGAAAAAAATTTTAAAAATACCAATACAACTCAAGGTATTAGGTATTAGTCTAGGAAGATCATGTTTGGTGTCCACTAGGCTTGTGCATTTTACTTGACTCACATAGTGAGCAATCATTTCCAATTCCCGAACGTACGCGAACTAGTTCCTAATTTTAGTTCATAGTTCATTACTTCATGTGAGTTCAGTTCAGTGATGAGTAGTCGTAGTTGTCGTAGTTCAAAGACAGTACTTCTAGTAGAAGATGATGAGCTAAACAAAGGGCAGTAGATCTAGTAGCAGATGAGCAAAAAAATGGTCAGTAGATCTAGTAAAATATGATGACAAGAAAAGACACTATCAGACCTATTCAGAACCACAGTCACAACTCAAAAAAGTCACAATTAATTCAAAACTCATACAAAGTTGTGACTCTCGACCTACTTTGTGACTTGTGAATCGGTCCTGAATAGGCCTGTATAAGTAGATGTAGTATAGTACTCGTATATTGTCTCACAGAGTTCCGAACCACAATAAAAAGCGAACTGGAGACGAAACTGACTACGAACTAGTTCGTTCATTTCAGTTATGGGAACGCTCTTCTGAACTAGCTCGTTTGCGAACTATACAAGCCTAGTATCCACTCATTCGCATGAAACTTGTTTCAACAAAAACGCCCTTAACACAATTATTCACAACTGTTGCTTTAAAGTTTCAGATCGCTTCAAGGTAGGAATCTAAAGTTTCGCGTACAAAAATATACCAGCGTTTTTCTTTTCTAAATAGAATGTGTGAAAAATAAGTAATTATGTAGTTTACGTAGCTACCAAACAAAAGTCCCAGAATAATTTGTACATTTATCGGACGAAAACCAAGATAACTTAAGAACGAATTTAGCTTGGGATTCCAAACTTTCCTTAATAATCAAAACCTCCTTCAGAAATCCAATAAAGCCCGAAAAAAATGTGGTCACACTTAGAGATTGATAAATGCTGGATAAATGCCTTTTTTCTCTGCAAAGTATAAGGTGAAAATATTCAAGATTATGTTCTTTTGAACTAATCCTCCTTTATTACATTTATATCAAAAACTTTTAAGAAATCTATCTAAAAATTTTTAAATGCTTTTTTTTACCAACTTTTGTAAGAGTCTAAATTTATTGTGTCAATATTGCTCTCAGCATTGCCATGACATTTATTGCCATGGCAATTTTTAGGATAATATTGCCAGAAAACGAATCGTTTGACAGAAGTTAGCGTCGCTCGTCAACAGGTAGATCGCAAAATGAGTGAAAATAAGTGGACTAACTAGTGAACTAATGAACTGCTTTCGAAGTTGCTTCAGAACTTAATAAATAATCAATGGCGGAACATTGTTCAAGCTTCTGTATTTTCGAAATTATCTAGCTTTAATCACTTTATACCTTAGCAACTCTTTTTTCTTTTAAAAGTGAAGGTGATGTGAGTCGAAACTCATATAAAGAAGGAGTGAAAAGGGCTTCTTGATTGTTTTTAATTCTTCCTTTTCGAAAAGCTAGTCCATTTCGTAACCAAGGAGAACCGTAAAACACATTGTTGCAGAAATGTTCACCCATTTAACTATAAACTATCCATTCTTATCCAAGGTACGGTCGCTTGGATTATATCTTAAATACGAATTTAATGAATTTCACTTTAGCTTCTATTTATACAGTTCATGGTAGAACCAACGTTTACTAGAGGTTAGCGCTATCAAATCAAACATCAGACTGTATGCCTTAGACGCGACTTGCCTTTAAGTCATTTTGCTATTAAAGGTCCTCGTATATCTGTCCATAGTCGAGTCACACTCATTCACTTTACTAGTGGTGTATGCCGTGGCATCAAGCCAAAATTTAATCAAATAGACAAATATCACGTATGTACGGTAAATTAACAAATTTGTGCATTTCAAGTTACAGATAGAGGTCCTGGTGGATTCGACCTATTGCAGATTTTCCTGCATCACATCTTGTAGTTTTTGTGTTCGAAATTAATGCGAATTTATATGAAATCTATTGGATGCGTATATATGCGCGTTTCGAGTAAGGTACTCTGACCACCCTTGAATAATTCGATTGCAAATCCGTGCAGAATTTAATGTAATTGGGATTTTATGGAGGGATTACTGTCGCATCATATTTTCATTTTATGACTATCGAGGACTAGTGAGCTCGAAGCCGCGGCTAGTCATAAATAAAATGAAATAAGGATTACCATAACGAAAATAGTAGCGTACAGAGGAAATGGAAAATACTCTAGTTTGATATATCGACATATTCTGGAAGAAATATTGAAGTACATAGTATGTTTAAATTTTGGAATTAATATTTAAATTTTTGCTGGTGAATTAAGATAATCTATTGCTCGGTTTTTTAAAGTATTTTATATGCTGTACAAAAGAGAAGTACAACATTTATTGCTCACCTTTTCAATTCTGTACCTAGAACTGAAGCGTGTGGAATTTCAGCTCCATACAAAAGTCATTGAAAAATTCTATGGCCACAGGGAATAAGTCGGTAAGTCTAAGAACGAAACTATTCAGGGCTGTACTTTTTTACTATTGAACTATTTCTGTAAATCCAGTTTTTGTGAAAAAAATATTTTTTTTGTCATCAATGTGATCAAAACACATATAGCTAAAACTACTTCCCACTGCGTATAAGTCTTGGGAGATAACCACAGTACACTTATCCCATTGTACTTTTCTTCGACTTACCTTGTTATTAACTGTGACCACTGAATTATGCATTCGTCTAATATCCTCAATAACTCCATAAACTATTCCGACAACCAGTACAAACTTTTCACCAAATAAGTTAGTGCATTCATTTGCGACATTACTACTTCCTACTTACAAGCCTTCCATAAGGCCTTACCGAGGCTACGAGGCAGGGAAAAAAACCTTAAGGAGCTTGCACATGAGCAATTTTTCAAGCAATTAATTGCCCGGCGACTATTACCAAAACTAGTGGAGCAATTAATGGAGCAATACCGGGCAATATTATGATATTGCGGCAATATCTCGGCAATTTGGCAATGTTTTCATAGATTGCTGGTATTGCTCGCCCTATAGTGGCTGTATTTCCACTAGCTTGGAAAATTCCGAGCAATTGTCCTCATTCGATGATTCAGTTGTCAAGTTTTGTTTTGAGTTTTGGATTTATCTGTCAAGTTTCGTGTGATAACGGCTTGGGATTCAAATATTACAAGTTTTATCTTAAGTTTTAGATTTGTTTTTCAAATTTAGTTTCGTGTTGTTCATGGACTGAATTGTCCGTGTATGATGTCATTGCCAATTGCTGAGTATTGCTCCATATCGATATTCACTGTTGATCAATGAGTTGACAACCAATTAATCCATATCGCTGATGATATTGCTGATGCTGCTGAATGTTGCTGTATGTTTTCGTGACGTCAAAATTGTTTGGAATTGTTGCAAAGTAAGCAATTTTAATCGCTCGTGTAAAAGCAGCTTTATGGAAGGTAACTTGCTAGTGTAGGGCTATAGTCAAATTCTGATAGTCACTGAAACTATCAATACTAGCTATTGGAAAAGTGATCGATATGCGTTACCGCCGAGGACATCTCCTTATCAAGGTAAGCGACAGTGTATGCCCTACACTGAAAACCGCCATAAAAATTATCACCACACATCTCCATCTCGTTAGAGGTGTAGCTGCCTATTTAAAAAAATTCCCCCCACAATAAATCAGCATAAATTAATTCACTGCTCATTCATTCATCGATGGCTCGTTTCTTTTGTGTTAATTTATTGGTACTGGGGTGATCGTTCCTTCTAAACTTTCATTTAAATTTCTTTTGAGACATCGGCCTACACACGGCACATAGATCAAAAGAAAACTAGACCACCTTTAGAAAATAGGCGCGTGTATTTCGCGGTTCAGGATTTCAACGCGTTGTTTGCAATTAAAATTTTATTATCAAACGATTGCTTGTTGCGATGACAACTTTTGTCTTTTCTTACACATTTTTCTTCGGTACAATTAATGTCAAGCGATTTGTTCGCTTGTGATGAATGGGACCTGCGGCTTTAACTTGGCTTAGAGCACTTCTAAGCGTATGAAAATCACTTGAGTTTAAGTCCTTTAAAATTGAAGATTTGTTCCATTGCCATAAAATTTACGACTGTTGTAATGTATCTAACTGCTGAAAGAATTAGACACTGATGATCATTAAGGTCTAACAAGTCGATTGTTAAGATCTGGGACGATAATTGGTTGTTTTTTGTTAACGTACAAAGCTGATCACCGATCGAGTAGTCGAAACGATCTCAAGTTTTATTCAAAAAAAAACATTGCTCAAAGTATCTTAAAAGTCAAAAGTACTGTGTAATGTGGCCCTATAAAAATTTTGATCGTGCTGCGATCCTCAAATTTCCAAAAAATACCATCGGCTTACGCTTGAATTTAAGCAATGAAATGAATTTAGTTTTTTACGAAGACACCAAGCCTAACCTAATGAAATTTATATGAAGGAAATGCCTACAAAAATTATTTTCGACATACGCGCACAGGAAGGGGATAGAATGGGATAAAAATAAGGTACAAATCCTCCATCTAATGCAAGAGTATCTAGTAAATGTCACGTGTATATTCGAGATCTAGATGGCATAAGAATTTACGCATCAGCCAAGGAAATAGAAAGTCACAACATATCGTGATTTATATCGAAAGTGCCATCTGAAATCTCAAATGACGAGCAAAAGATATTAGATGGAATTTGTTGTAGGGTTTTTTTTATAGAGTGGTTAGAACACTCAAAGGAGATTGTTGGACAGCGACAGGGTTTTCGAATTTAAGACCCTTTGTACTATGACATGAAACTTATTGCGATCGTTATTGAGATCCTGATGATAAGTCGGGCGAAATTCATCGCATATGATGACGAAATGGGTGATCTGTAGTCGATGTTACTATGATGACTAAGATGAAAATAGCTAATTATGCTGAAAATTGCAGCAATGAAACATTCGGTTGATTGGGACAATGTCGACGTGATCGTGCTTTTAATGAAAAGTTCTATTTATACCATAGGTAGTTTGTGGGACAAATGTAGGTTTCATGTCGCGTAAAGAACAAACCTACATATTAGACTTGCGCATTTTAGTTCACCAGTGAGCGATCATTTCCGAATCCCGATCCCTCGCGAACTAGTTCGTTCTTTTAGTTCATAGTTCATTACTTCAGGGGAGTTTACTGATGAATAGTCGTAATTCGAAGACAGTAGATGCAGTAGTAGAAGATGAATACCAAAAAAAGGAGGTCAGTAGATCTAGTAGGACATGATGACCAAAACTGCAATGAACTAGAAGCGGAACTGACAGTGAACTACTTCTTCCATTTCAGTTATGGGAACGCTCTTCTGAACTAATTCGTTTGCGAACTACACAGGCCTACTACATATTGTTATTTATAAGAATCTGAACTCATCGTTGCATATTCAGAAGTCCCTCTTTCGTACGAGTTTCGAACGCACGATAACTCAAGAACGAATTACTCGAGGCTGTTCTAATTTGGTGGACGAAATCGGGGAAAAGTGATTTATCATTCTTTAGCTTGCACATAAAAGACATTAAAGCATGTAGTCACACATCAAGTGATACCTGAATAATGCATTATTTATTCATAATCTGCCTTTATTATTTCAAAATTTATTTTCAAAACTAGAACTGGAAAAGGTAGATCCCATACAAATGTCATTTGAAAAAATTAATCTGCTCGAATTCTAGCAAACTCCAGCCTGGCTTTTCGCATTTTAGCTCTTAGCTTAGGCTTTTTTGCTGGTCGCCTCGACTTAAGGTTGGCTTCATAGAAACGCCTTCTTAAAGTCATAGCGGATATCTCTATCTCTTCGCCCAACAGATCTTGACGCAGGCTTCTCGTCGATTGGAAACGGTTTTCGCAGGCCTTTTGAACAATCTTACGATCCGTTTGTGGCGTTGTCTTCCTTATTCCGCGACAATTCCGCCGTTTGTTGCTGACTAGGTCTTGATTTTCCTGCGCTGAATTATTGATTCTCATCACAGTTTGATGAGAAACATCCTCTTTTCTTGCAATTTCTCTCAAGGAAAACTTTTTGATCTTCAATAAAGATATTATTGCTGACTTTTTGTCCAAGCTAATGTCCTTGCGCTTTCCCATTTTTATTGTTTTGACAAAATGTCTCAGAAAAGTACACGAAGTTTTAAA
This sequence comes from Beris chalybata, assembly GCA_949128065.1. NCBI lineage: Eukaryota > Metazoa > Arthropoda > Insecta > Diptera > Stratiomyidae > Beris > Beris chalybata. Next base: position 133,979,146 of record OX421894.1, read on the forward strand.
TGTCCAAAACGAAATAAACTAAAACCACTAAATTTTTGAAAACAGCTTAAATACAATATTTTCTTCACCACTTGACAAATCCTTTCTAAATATTTGAAGAAGAATGAGAAATTCGGGATAGTTTCACTATTTTATATAGAAACAGGTCTACCGCCTTCAACACGTAAAGGGAGGGGCAGGTAAAAAGCACTCTCTTTTAAGACGGGTTGAAGGGTGGGACTTTCCATATTTAGACTGGAATAGCCCGTACTTTTGGGCGGGAGGGTGTGAGGGGGAAGTAATCGGTACTGATTTAGACTAACGATTTTGTATTCTAGATCACAGAAACCGCTTTCGACTGAAACTTAGATCCATGATTACATTGGATTGATGAAAGAGGTTGGTCTTTTAACCTCTGTCACTGAAGCCACAGTTGGGCCTGTTGTGACATCCCTCAGATTAACTATGAGTCCTCTTCAATCCCTGCGCTTTCAATGAAGCCTAGTTTTGCGAAGAGGAATGAAAGGTCAGAATTTCCGATGGTTCCATGTAACCCTGACCGCAGTGACGAAGTCTTTTATGATATATACGATATAGCCTCACTAGAACTATGATAGTGGAATAAAGTTGAGTCTGCGCCGATTTTTAATATTCGCGTTGGTCAAGAAAATTTATTCGGATCTATGATACCTTCACTCACGTAAAAAGTTAAATCCTTAAAACTAATAATCACAATTCAAAATTTTGGAGCTTTATTTCTTAGGAATTCGAATTATCTTTCATTTGCAGCCGAAATTGCATCTGAATCCGACCATGCGGGAACTTAACATCATGGTACAAATTTTTGGTACTGCATTTTTCAGAAGGTATGGGCCCGATTTAGACTGTTGAACCATTGATGATGAGGATTTTGGACCTTTCATTTCTTGCTTCGCGACCTGCAACTAAAGAAGTTCTGTAGAAAAATATAACTTCTTCTGAAATTAACTTTCCATCCACTTTGTATTACCGTGCATTTCCCTGTAATGAACTAACCATTTCCGCGATTTCATTGATGAAATCTTCAACTTGAAACATCGACTTCTATATACATAACGCACTTTTTATAACAGTAAGGATAGTAGTCTAGACTACACCAAATACAGATGCCGAAACGGGTCACGCCCGAAGCGCTGACCCCATAATCTCAATGTAACCCTTAAATCTAACCTTTACGGAGGGTGAAACATACATACATATGTATGTTGGTTTTAAACTAACATACCAAATTCTGTGAAACTGACAGAAGGGAAGAGCCGGTAAATCTGTTGAAAAGACACGAAAGCGTGTCCACGGACGACTTTATTAAATTCAACAACATTTGTCTATGCTCCGCAGGGTAACCATGGAAAAAACCTGGGAAATTGAGATCGCAATTATGTTACTAAAAAATACTATATGAATGCAATAGACACTGTGCCCGAACACGTCAACCAATCGAATCGATGCGGACACAATAAAAGCTTCCAATAAAACGCCGTCTCACGAGAAGTCCACCGGAACGAATACTCTGTTCGACTCATTGACTCATAGGATAGGTGAGAGTTATTTATCTTCTTTATCTTGGCACTCCAGTCCGATCAAATACACTCCAAACTTGTTTGGAATTGCCTCCAATACCTAATTGAACTCGGAAATAAGAACAGAGTTACCCTCAGAGCGGCTATGTAGGTAACGAAATGGCCGACTCGATGGCTAGAAAAGGTTTAGAAGCGGACTTCATGGGACCATACCCATTTTGTGGGATACCATTAAGCACAGCTAGAATGAACATCCGAATATGGCTTAAATCGCAAAGTGCCATTTACTGGGACTCGGCACCGGGCAACAGGCACTCAAAGTTCTTTATGCCAAAGCATTCGGAAAAAAGAACATCTGACTATCTAAAACTAAGCAGATATCAGACCCGAACCCTAGTGGGAGCTCTGACTGGGCATTGTCACATGAGGAAACAGCTCAATAGGATTGGTCTCTCTGAGACCAAAATCTGCAGAATATGCAATGACGAAGACGAAACACCGGAGCATATCCTCTGTGAATGTGAGGGTTTAGCTCACAAAAGACTTCGTCACTTCGGTCAGGGTTTCATGGAACCATCGGAATTCCTGTCCATTTCTCTTCGCAAAATACTAAGCTTCATTGAAAGCGCAGGGATTGAAGAGGAATCATAACCAATTCGGGGGACGTCACAATAAGCCCAACTGTGGCTTCAGTGACAGAGGTTAACCACACCGACCCCTATCTCCAATCTATCTATCTATCTATTTATCTTCGGTCATTTGTGTTTCCAACCAGGGCTGCCAGGTTTTCAAGAGAGGGAGTAGCCAATTCTCTAACGCCGAGTAGCCCAAAATCGCCAATTTTAAATAAAATAAAAAACATCTATCATGAACATCGATAAAATTATGGCATAAAACAGAATAAAAATAGAGTCTTTCAATAAGGACACCCAAACGGCGCTTGTCCGTGAGTAAGATCCGCTTACATTTTTAGTGAATGAGTGAACCGTGGCTCGCGCTGACTGACTTCATGTAGTGGAACGATGCTTTCTTTAGGTCTATCCTACGTTTGCTCTTGAAGTAGGTCTTCCCAACCACGTCCTCTCTCATTCATATTAAACAGATACTACGCTATCTGTCGAGATATCACCACAGGTCTTCCATGGTTTCCTTGTGGGCCGAGAATAAAAATCGATGCAATTTTAAAGTCGCCCATAGACGCATTTCGCCCCCTTTTAATTTTTCCCTGCGAGCTTAGGATAAATGTCGATTTCATAAAATCGACCATGGCCACAATTAAATTCACCCTGTTAATGTATTGGGCTTCACCTAATCATTAATTATCATTGGTAAAGTTATTCGTTACCACACAATCCCGAAAAACATTTAAAATCAATTGAGATGTAGCGCCACATATTTTATGGGATTAATGAAACCCCCAAATCATTCGTGCATAATGTCTATTGTGACATGCGCTGTGAGGCATGTATCGTCGGTATCTAGATGTATCATCCAGTTTAGGACACGAGAAGTTGCTTATTCGTTATGGAAGAAGATCGGACCGATGATTTCACCACACCAAAATCCGCACCAAACAGTGACTTTTCTGGGACGTATTTGGTGCTAGTGTATCACGTGTGGATTGGTATCGTCCCGAATCCGACAATTTTGGCTGTTCACGCATCCATTCATCAATAATTCGCAATATAAAATACAAGAGAGCCCAAAATTTGCCGAATTCAAGATAGCCCAAAATTCGCCGATTCAAATAAAAAATAGCCCAAGTTAGATAAATCAAAACCTTGAATTTTTTGGAGCGACAACAAGATCTGTGTAGCCCAATTGGCTATAAATAGCCCGACCTGGCAACTCTGTTTCCAACGGTCAGTTTCATCGCAGTTTGATGTTGGAGCTACGACGAATTAGCCCGGATTCATACTAAAAATGTCAATCTTAAGTCACTTACATGTGTGTGTAAGAGTATCGTTTAACAGCTTGGAGTCGTTGTCATTTTCGGGAAAGCACACTTCAGACCCGTCGATAGCTCAGTTGGTAGAGCGGTGGACTGTAGAAGTGAAAATTGCGGTAATCCATAGGTCGCTGGTTCAAATCCGGCTCGACGGAATTTGTCATATATTTTTCGTCCCGATCACTATTAGTTTAATTTTTTATACGTGTAAAAATATAGTTAAATTATAATAATGAATTAATGCAAGAAAACCACTTAATTGCGTTCTAAGGTACTACAACAACATAACCAAATAATTTTTTTGTGACGCAGAATCTGGTGGTCACTTAGATTAGATTTCATCGGAGGCAAAGAGATTCATCCAAGCAGTGATCACTTAAGCAAAGATGATTATGAGATGCTTAGATTATGATATTGATGTGATTAAGCGCGGTTTTTGGACTACATATAAGTCTTGTTGCGGGCTTAGGGTTATTTTATATAATAGCTTGAGCTTCACTCGGCGGGTTCCGCCGACAACTATCTAATTACCCTGCTCATGGTAATTGAAAATTTAACATTATAGTGCGATTACAACTAGCTCAATGGGGTTGAATTTAAGAGCCAGTGCTCTAGGAGAGAATCTGACCATTCTTGCTTCCCATAGAGTTCAAAATGCATCCCTTTCACCAGCAGACCAATTAAAATAAAATTCATATGTTAAACTTTACCAACATTACCGCAGCAAAGACCGCCTTTGAAGTCGCTCACTAATGGTATCTCATGCAACTACTCTCGAGAACTAAAGTCAAATTCATAAAGTATATCATTAATTTACTCATATGGTTGCATTAAAAGAAAAGTGTTTTCTAAACTGTGTTAAATTTCATAAAGCGTATCGTAGAAATGTCTTACACTTGGGAGTTTCGTTCGACTACAAAAATCTACCATAAACCGAATAAAAATTCAGTATTCCACTGGCAATATACCGGCTAAAGTCTTACACGGTGCAGATACAACAGTTCACCCGCAGCCCATAAATTATCCGCGATCTTTTCCATCATTTTTCCGAGCCCCAGGGGCATATGGGCGTCTATATAGAGAGTCACTCGATTCCAAAAGTGAAATTGTTTTGTGACGATTACGATGCAGCGTGTAGCGCAATTATTTTCATGTTGTACGGATCAACTAGAAAGTACTTTGGCTTGCTAAGGGTACCGTCGAGATGTACAATTGTAATTACACCGATTTTTGCGCACATTTGAACCGCATACGCATATGGCAAACAGATGTTCATTAGATGGTTTCTTATATAGTGAGGATCGTATGCATCGCGATCATTTAGCAACGGTTAATTTGTTTAAGGTCGAACGATCACTTTTCAAACAATCTGGTTGGTTTTGAGTGGTATGTACTTTAGTCTGTGGAGGCGTTACATAGAATTTGATTGAGGATCGCATTGAACTAGAACTTGAACTAGAACTTGAACTAGAGTGAACTAATCGGAATCGGTAGCCTAACCGAAGTCAATCCAGGGGTCCTGAGTTCGAATCCTTGCCGTTTCAAAAGATAATCTTTTTAGTGAATTCAAAGTCGGTCTGGAAAGTCTGTGTAAGCGTTACATAGAAATTGATCCACCTATTGATCCAAATGAGGACCGCATTGAACTAGAACTAGAACTTGAACTAGATTCAACTGTATCGGAATCAGTATCCTAACAGGAGTCAATCAAGAGGTCCTGAGTTCAAATACTAGCCATTTTAAATGCTAAGGTCTTGTGGATTCAAACTCGGTCAGTGTAGACTGGGTAAGCGTTGGATAAAAATTGATCCTCCTATTGATACAAATGAGGACCTCATGAACTAGAACTAGAACTTGAACTAGATTGAACTGTATCGGAATTAGTAGCCTAACCAAAGTCATTCCAGGGTCCTGAGTTCGAATCCTTGCCATTTTAAAAGACAAGGTTTTGTGGACTCAAACTCGGTCAGTGTAGTCTGGGTAAGCGTTGGATAAAACCTTATCCTCATATCGATCGAAATGTGGACCTCTTGAACTAGAACTTGAACTATAGATTGAACTGTATTGGAATCAGTAGCCAGGTGTTTTGAGTTCGAATCCTTGCCGTTTGAAAACATAAGCTTTAGTGAATTCAAACTCGATCTGTGTAGTCTGTGTAAGCGTTACATAAAAATTGATCCACCTATCGATCCACCTATTGATCCAACTGAGAACCGCATTGAACTACAATCAGATTAAATTGGTTCGGAATCGATAGCCTAACAGACAGGCCCGTGCGCACGGTAGGGTTTTGAAGGCTCCAATTCCAACCTCCCCATTGGCCCATTTTGATATTGTTTTTTTAGTACACTGAATCAAAAAGGTCATCAATACAATTAAAATGGTCATCATCATAATGAAAAAATCATTATATTTGAGCCGATGCAAGTTTTCATTAATATTATGAAAAACCGATCATCATTTTTCGGTCTGCATTGGACATTCATACAATAACAGAAATGATGTTAAAATACATTATTATAATGAACGAGTTCATAATATTGATGAAATCAGTAACAATCAGTTTGAAATAGGGTTGTGTAGTTCGCGAGGGAAGTGGAGACAGTTTTTTGGATCATCACATTCAGTATGGCGGGAACTTAACACATGGAACTAGTTCCTTCACGATGGAAGTGAGGGATTAGAAATTGGGTTGTGTAGTTCGCGAGGGAAGTCAGGACCTTTAGCTCATCACATTCAGTATGAACCCCCTCCCCCGCACCCTTCACACAATCCTGCGCACTGGCCTGCTAACAGAAGTCAATGCAGGGGTCCCGAGTTCGAATCCTTGCCTTCTTTTAAAAAAGTAAGACAAACTTTGTGGATTCAAACTCGGTTCCTCTCGTTTGGTACAGTTAACTGCTATTGATCAACCGAATCGTTTTCATCCAATGCCCCAGAAACTAAAAAGGAGGTTAAAAGGTTCCGATAAATTATTTTTGCTAAAAAGAATGATTGAAATTTTGAAATCCTCACTTCATTGCGACGCTTCTTTCAGTAAATCTTTCCTCTTCACATTAGAATAAATCGAATATTTTCGAGCAATCTAAAGATGCTTACTCCAAAAACACTTCATCCGCATTCAAATATTTCATTCTAAATTTACACAAAAAGCCTAGGAAATGCCGTCCACAAAGTGTAGCAATAAAATCGAAAAATCGGATTTGTTAAGTGACAAAATAAATTAAGTAGGTAGATCTGGTTGTGTGTATTGGAAATTGGAGATTAAAGATACGTTCACCACCTTCGAATTAAATGGTTCTATATTGTACGTCGGTTTCTCTACGAGGACACCTAAGCAACAGTCTACCTATAGTTAGGAACTTAGAACCAGCGGACATTAATCGTCTACCAATCGTCATATTGTACATTAATTATGGCAGCGCTAATATGTTATGCTGTCAGCTCACGTCAGAACGCTTAATATTCCCGCGAGGACATCTCTCTTAAAACACGCAATGCACAAATAGCTCCCTACTGTGCTTCTAGCTGCTACACTACATTGCAAAGCTACCGTGTAACAAGAGATATGAAAATATTTCGGTCGATCTATAGGCGGGGTCTAATATCGTACCGATCGCGTCAGTTATTTCTGATCTTGGCCTTTTTGGATGATTTGTCAGTACGGTCTTTGATAGATTAGCCAGATCGTCGTCATCGTCATTTTCGTGGTGGTTTTTTTTTCTTTGGAAAAGAGACGACAATTTATAGGCATGTAGTTTTATTTTACGAAAATGATACCACCGACCACACAGAAACTAATGATGCGATTCGACTATTTTAATTTAGATCGTGTTGTGATCGGTGTGATCTTAGTCTTGAGGATATCCATTTTTCGAAAATTTGTTTTCAAGAATATTGGATTGACTCCAGTAGAGTGGCCTCTAGCAATGTCGATCGCTACTCCATTAATCCACAGGTCGTAGGTTCCCATCCGACCCAGATATGACCATAGGTTTTCTTCCGTCAGTCCTCACCAAAACACAAGAGGTGTGTTTTCCAACTGAATCAGATCACAATTGAAAAAAAACGATTTGGATCAATCCAAATGCTACGAGCAGTTTAGCAGGGTTAATAACCATGTTGGTAAATGCCTTGGATAAACTGTATGGACAGAGCTACATGTAGTTTCCCTTTTTTGCATGTAGCGATGAAACTATGTAGAAAATGCAAAGAAATAAAAAGTTTTTTTTTCTCAATAATTTTGAACATGCTGTCGCTATATTATACATAGACTTAAATTTCCGTACAAAATATATTGGTTTCCCGCGATCATTCTAGACTATTGGGCCTAAATTCCTGTTACAAATTGAGCTGAATCGCGGGACAATTCAGATCTGTGAAAATGATAAAATAGTTAACATTTATATATGAATTGATAAGCCGTCTTAATAGCGAAACATTGATCCAACTTTGATCATTTCTTTGTTTTTGTTTTCAAAATAAAACGAATGATCTTGATCTTAATCCAGTTGAAAAAACACACCTAAAGATACAACCAAGGAACCAATTAAAATGTACATCATCATAATGCAAAAAATCATTGGTTTTGAGCCGATACAAGTATTCATTAATATTATGCAAAATCGTTCATCATTTTGGGTCTGCTTTGGACACTCGCTAAATAACAGAAATTATGTCAAAATTAATTATTACAATTATTATTATTATTATTATCTTTATTCAGTTGTGACTTAACGATAATATTAATTATTACAATGAACGAGTTATTAACATTGATGAAAACTGTAATTCGTGTTAAAGTATAGTCTTGTTAACTGTGTCGTATTAAATTATAGATTTATTAACTGTGTCACACTCAATATAATATGATGAATAATAGTAATGCCTATATTGCTATCAATATGATGAATTTGAACGTTAATATTATGTATTGACCCCATTTGATTACGTGCCATCGATTATGTGAACCTTAACAAACAAAATAACAGCCTGCAGAGGATCCACAACCTTGAGCAGTACGATGATCATTTTCTTTATTATAATGAATATGTTCATTAGTACTATGAACTTAAACAAGATACCTTACGAATACCAAGCAAAGTTGCCTTGTTTAGAAGAACTTTCTAATCAATATGATAAAGACGTATGTATGTACATCCAAATTCCTAGGTGTTGATATCTGAGGCTATGTGTGCCCTTTCTATATATAAGAATTGATGAAAATATTTTTAATAAATGGAATTCATACTATTAATATATGGTTCATATATCATAAAAATATTTCATGATTTTTCGTTAATTCGAAGAATTCCGGTTAATGATATGTATTCATTAATATTAAGAACAGTATTTTTTCAGTGTATTACATTAACCTTTTATGCAATCATTTGGCTTTGGCTTAATTCTACCAATGAAAAAATTGCCAGAACGAACGTCACCACAAAAAGGTTAAAGTGTAAGATTTAAAATACTAATGTAATAATAAATTTAACTACAAAGCCTTGGAAATAAAAATCAATTCGGTAAATCATCAAATCTGAGAAGTATACTTATGTCGAAATTCGTGAGAACGTCTTTAAACCTTTCGTTTTTAAGCGATTACATAAAAATCCCGTTGATTTAAAAAACAATTCGTTATCTTATCACCTAAGAGATCTGTCGAAATTCGTGAAAATGTATGCATCTCTTTTACACCCCATTGCTTATGGAGAAATACTCTCTTAATAAAGAAGAGCAATAATTGGAATCAATTGTCTAGAGCCTGGTTTATATGAGGAAACTACAATGGATCCAGGAGTGATCCCTCGTAATAGGATGTGGCACAATGCTTCAGTCCATTCTTCTAAAACAAAATCTAACCCAAACCTCATTCGGGTTGACAAAAAAAAAAAATGTATAAAAGGTAGTGTGAGTGAAAACCGATTCTAAATTTTATAAGAACTACAAAATATGACGGAATTCGGGAGCACGTACCCTTGCTGAAGCTGATGTGGAAAATTTCTGAAAACGGTTCTGAGACGGTGAAGTAAGAATTTACTCGATACTTCATCAGAGTGAAGGGATATCACGGAATTCGTGGAAATTTTCTTAAGGATTGGATCCAAGGAAGTAATAGCGCGAAGCGTTAAAGACAACAGTACTGGGGATTGTCACATATTGCGGCAATTTTCAATTATTCACTAAATGTCGAAAAATACTGCTTTCAAATTTATACGCACTAAATTGTAATTGTTTTTATCTAAAAGCGTTGTGAGCCGATGGATTATTTCATTTAACATACTCAAATTAAAAAGATAATTGCCCTCGTTTTCAATTCAGTACCTGAATTAATCAAAGGTATACACAATAATAGATAATACACCCGACTTCTATTTTCGCCGAAACTCAATCGTTATACAATTTAAGCTTTATATAATACCTAAACCTAGTGTCCACGAATGCTATCTTTAATTTTTGTAGAACCTTTGTATGGAGAAGTGCATTGATTTCTCTTGTTCTTAAATTATATATTCTAAATTTTCTGTTTATTAAAATATAGTACAGTGTAAACAATAATAAAGGAGCTACCAGAAGCACTTGGATACTTTCACTCCAGTGATGTTGAGTAGCTCAAATTTGTTTTTTTCCTTGATACTTGTACTTGTAAATTTTATGGTATCTTTTTTATATTTTCTTTAACTCTATACTGAGTTTCTCGAGATGAATGAACCAATCAAAAAAATATCAAAATCCTACTTAAAAATTAATTTTGAAAAAAAAAATTAAAAAAATTAACCTCTATTCCGTCGAGCCGGATTTGAACCAGCGACCTATGGATTTCCGCAATCTTCACTTCTACAGTCCACCGCTCTACCAACTGAGCTATCGACGGTCTTAAGAAGCGCTTTTCTAAGCGCTAGCATGTTTCCAAGCTCTCAGCGAAGTGAAATTCTTTTATGTTTTGCCTCGGTAAAATTTTCTTCGGCGTATTATTTTTGAACGAATCGGGAGTTGATATGTGTTGTGACATGCGTACAGTGACACGCAAAAGTTTTAAATTTTTTTGCTTATCAAGACGGTTGGTTTTAGGTGAGTGGAGCTTGTAGGGTAAAATAATTATTTGTTTGTTTTCGACTGATTATTAAAATTTATACTTTTCCTGATAAAATAAGACCAAAATTCTGACATTTGACGCCAGAAGTGACTAAAAATAAATATTGTAATTAAAATGCACCCGCCGAAAACACTGTCCCGCCTATACATTATCATTGCAACTTCTCCGAACTTACCTGCGTTAACAAAATAATTTTACAATTGGTGGTATGAGAGTTATTTTTACATTTGAGTGTATTACTCTATTATTTTAATAATAAAGTATTGTTATCGATTTTTTTAAAAAAAAAATTTGCTACCCTGAACATTTTTTTTCACACGTTTTATGACTAATAAACACCAAAAGAGCAAGCAAAACTTCAGTCCGTCAGTGCGCCGTCCGCCGTACGCAAAATCGTTTGAAGACTTACCGTAGGTATATGCAGTTCCCAAACCCGATGAGCTATTAAATTGAATTTTTTTTCTGAATAGTCAGGGTACACCCCTTGAAGTGACCTCTTTTTGAGCGGTAGGGGTGTGAGAGGGTTTTAGACGGCTTAATCTTGGAATTTATATAGAGCCTCGATAGTAGACCCATTTGCAAAAAAATTGAAGGGGTGTGGAGTGGGAGGGAAAGTAATGCGTTCGAAATGCAAAAAAGCCGAGATCGGCACATTCTAAAATCCAAATCTCCTAAACCAATAATGGCACGAAATTAAGACTTTACAAATATCTGTAGCTATACTAGAAGAAAAATTTAAAAACACATTTTTGAGTAGGCGTACGGGGGTGGGGGTGAAATACTTTAGATTACGTTATCTCATGAAAAAATTGCTCTACAAAAATAAAATTCCGTTGGAGTATAAAGGCTGAGAAATAAAGATTGCTTAAAGTAAATTATTTTAAGGGAAGTGTGGGGTACAAATTTTTCAAAAAAATCACGTTGCATATCTTAAGAGCAGTGTTAGATAGATGCCTAGAATTTTTATTAGAAGTAGGTCTAATAAAACCCTGGGGGTGGTGGAAGGTGAAAAGGAAAAAGTTCCGATGCTTATATCTTAAGAACCTATAATGATATAAAGCTGAAACTTGGTATTTAGATAGAGCTATAGTAGCGGCATGTTAGAAAAATAGAATTTTTTGTATAGCGGTAGTATAGTACGGAGGTGGGGGTGTTTTTCCTAATTATAGAACGGCTTATGCTAGAAAGTTGAAACTCGGTGTGTATATGTAGATCAACTAGAAAAAAAAATGTAAATATCTATTGGCGTTCGGAAGGGGGCAAACAAAATTTATCAGTGAAAATAGAATGAATGTATTTTCACGATTTTCTTCATATCTACTCCAAAATATTGAATTCGATTTTATTCTACAGACTCTTCATATAAATACCTAGAAAACGTTTTCAAGTTTTTTTGAAATTCGACCCCTAAGGGGGTGTAAAGTAGTTGTATACTTTTTTATGAATTCATCCATATCTCTCAGGTCTGATAAGATATACATAGAATATCTTTTCACTTCCACGGGCTTGTTTAATAATCACCTATATTAAGGTTTTTCTTTTTTCAACCCCTACCCGCATCCCGCAATATGACCCAACTATGTAATTCATATGTTATTTGTAAGTAAGTATTCTAGCACGACCCTAACCTCTAACCGCTTTCCGAACTTTTTGTTAAGTTTTCAATCACATAGTAACCTACACCGCATCTCAGAATTGGATGCGTTCCGACCTTCTACCAGGAAATTAATAAAGTTGCGCCCAGACTGTTGGCAGATTTTTTTATATGCTAGCAGTTCATTCGTTTTGGGTGTACAAGTTATGCGTTCCTATTACTAGATGGTAAAGTTAGACGATGGATGTTGGATAGTGGATGGAGGATGGAGGATGGAAGATGGATGATGGTTGCTGGGGGATGGTGAATGGTGGATGATGAATGATGGTGGCTGGGGATGGAGAATAGAGGATGGAGTAACGGGAGCAACGGAAGAAGCGGGAGAAATGGAAGCAACGAGAGCAACGGAAGAAATGGGAGCAACTGGAAAAATGGGAACATCGGGATCAACGGGAGCAACGGAAGTAACGATAGAAATGGGAACAACGGAAGTGACGGGAGAAATGGAAGCAACGGAAAAAATGGGATCAACGGAAGCAACGGGAGTAACGATAGTATTTATATAGCACCAAACAAACTTGAGCGTAGCCGCGGTAGTGATTTATATATTACATATAATGTATGTCATTGTTTAACTATTAAAAATTCAAGACAGTGCTAAAAGTTACAAAATTTACCCTCAGGAGGGACAAAAAAGGAATCACCACCAAAATAGACTGAATATTTCAGACGTTACATCCTCGAGTATATTCCTCGTAGAAATCCACAGTTAAGCTTATAGTCTCCAATTTATCAAAGATTTGAATATATTTAAGCTGGCAAATGGAGTCAAATGGAGCAACCGTCAAAATTTGGTTTAGTATCGGAATAATTCGCTGCAGTAGTTAATATTGATATAGTTTGGTAAAATCCTGAATTCAGTGTTACGGCATTCATTCTGTTTATTTTCAGAACTGAACCCAGACTTACTACCGATTCTTTGTACTGAAAAATCAGTACCAAGATCTGATATGCGTTACCTCTTAAGAGTTCAGAATTAACTTTTAGACGATTATATAAGAAGCCCGTAGAGATGGGTAAATCAGTTCCTTTCAGTGAAGTACTTCACTTTGAGGAACGAGTTCAGTGAAGTATTTCCGGAACTGTTAGTTCCACCGTTCTTTCGTTTTCGTTCCATCGTTCGCTCGCGAACGAGTTTGTTCTTTTAGTTAGATTTTGACCAAAAAAAAAGGGTCAGTAAATATAGTAAATATAGAGTAAATAAATAGAGTAAATATAGAAGGAGTGAGTTACTTCACTCACTCCTTTCTTTAAAGTGTTCTTTCGGAACAGTTCACTCCTGAACGACCCATCTCTAGATGCTCGTGCAAGTAAAATTCAATTCGATATCCTATTACAACTTAGAGCGATGATATATGGCAGAATTGGTGAAAACATGTATGAACCTTTTCATCACGATTTCATTAAAATCCTCTGCATCCGACGAAGACGGATAGTGTCTTAGCTCCAACACCGGAAAACAAAAATCCATAGATTCCAAGCTGATTATAATCCACAAGGTTCCTATCATCTTCGCACCCCTTATCTTTTTATCTCGAACTAATCCTTTGAAAAACGAAAATGATTAATCCTCCCCTAAAATGTATTTATAGAAGCATTAAATTGTCCGTTTTTTTTTCAACATATGTTAATATCTCATAAGTGCAGTAAAACTAAAAGCAATCCTTCATTTCGGTATACGGCTAAAGATTTATGGGCTGAGAATTTTACTTCGAGTATTTGTTGATTCTAATCCACTTTTAAGCCATATGCTGTACTATACGACAAATATTAGACAATTTTCTTAAATTTTTCTTTGTTTTGTTCATACACTTCATCACATACGGCAAGATGATAAACTACAGTGAAATGATAAATAGCATCAAATACTGCACGATCATTTCGTCTGAGAATTTAGCGAAAGTAAGGAGAGCGCACTTAACTCGGGGAAAACGAATTAAATTAATTGGTTCGAATCGTTGACCAGGACATAAATTACCGCATTGTCTCCAGAAGAAGGCCTTCTTGAAGGGATCGATTCGGCTAAGTTCGCTCTAGAATTCAACTAGTAAAAGGACGCGTTTCGAATAGTTGCATGTCGACTTTTGACACTGCGATGCAATTACGCGAACGTAAATTGCATCGGATCGCAATTTGACTTCGAGTACCCCCCGCCGAATTCTTGCAATTACTCCATACAATCCCGATATGTTTCGATGCATTTTCATTTTCTATTTATAAATTTATTTCGGCGAAGAAAATTTATTAATTAGCTTAGAAAGTACGCACGCCGTACTAATATGTTAGTAATTTTAATCATACGTCATACCAAGTAGTTCATAATTTCGCGATTATGCACTTATAGTGAAATTCTGCATTCTGAAAAATCTACGTAAGTATATGAAAAGTTTTTAGATGTCGCCGACGACAGGGAAAAGAATGCTTAGGTCGTCACGTCTATGCGCTCTCTTAGCTCGAAGAAAATTCAAAACGATTTATAGGAAAATTTATTTTCGTAACAAACGGCTCGTGCCTGTGAACTGTGGTATTAATGTAAATGCCATTCTAATGTTATCAATGCATTAATTTATTGTTTATTTTTAACTTGATAAATTCTTTTATGTTTTCTTTTCATTATTTTTAGAATACTTACACGGGATGTTATTTACGAGAGAAACTGCAACAATTTACAAAAGATGCCGACAGATATACACCGATATCAGGTAAGAGTCTTGTTTTAAAGAAATGAACATCAATACATTTAATCCAGGGCGCACTTACAGGTTTTTTTATAGTAAGGGGTTAAAATATGGGTAGGGTGAAGTCATGAACATTTGTTGCCCGTCGATCCAGATTCAAATTATTATAGTAACAGAATTGAGCAAAAATGTTAAAGATAAACTGAATTACAAAATTATTGAATTTTTCAGTAATTTTCGAATTTTTACAAAATATTTTGTAGATAGACTTTGAAAGCGAAGAGCAAAAAAAATTAAATTTTGATATGTCTATAAGCTACTTTATATCGTTCAACATTCGTATTCGTATCCTACATAACTCATCATTCATACGGATCTGCCTTCCCAGTGCACACCTGCATACCCACATGACATTCAAGCAACCAATAGAATAAAGCAGTTATTCTCAAATGCTTTTCAATCGTTTTAAGATTCACAGCTCCCAAACCCTTTGAGCTATTAATTTTTTTTTTATAGTTAGGGTAGGTCCCTTGAAGTAAAATTATTTTGAAGGATTGATGCAATTACGCATGAGGGGAAAGTAGGGGAATCGTTTTAGACAAAAAATTTTGATTTCTAGGTCTCAGCAACCGCTTACGCTAGGAAGCTGAAACTTCGAATTTATATAGTGCTTCAATAGTAGCCGAGATCGTCACATTCTAAAATTCATATCTCCTAAACAGTTAATGTCACAAAACTCAAACTTTATGAATATCAGTAGGTATACTAAGAGAATAGATCGGAAATAAATTTTTGAGAGGGAGCAGTGGCGGGGTGGATGGTAAAAACTTTAGATTACGATATCTAACGAACCACTTGCACTAGGCGTCTAAAATTCAGTTTCTGTATAAAGGTTGACAAATTAAGCAAGAATTCCCATATATTGCATTCGTTTTTATTCTACGGCCTTTTCATATCAATAACTAGAAAGTTTTTTTTAAATTCGACCGCTAAGGGGGAGGGGAAGATGTTGTATACTTTTTAAAAAATTATCTTATATCCCCAGGTCTGATCAGATATCGAATATGTTTTCACTTTCAAAAGCTTGCATAATACCATATTCGACTAAAACTTGTTTTTAAGTTTATTCTTTTCCAGTTCCACGTTTTCACAAATTCCGTCATACCACCTTGATCAAAAGGTGACGTAACTTTTGCAAATGTCAAGCTATGACGCTAAGATTTAGAGGGAATGTCAACAACAGATGTACCAACTTAACAAAAAAAACAGAACTCAAATCGGAACAATAAAAGCGCCACATAGTGGTTATTCCGGGAACTTTTTGATCAAGGTGGTATCTTTCAGAAGTGACAAGAAATTGAATTCGTTTCTTTATTTGACTTCATTTTCACAATTATTTCGAAATCCCTCGTATCTCATGAGATATACCTTCGTATCAATTTCTTATGATTTTCAAAATTTCACAATTTTTACGAACTTCAAAACCAATTAATCATATCTCTTAATTCGCATAAGTAAATAATATATCGAAATTCGAATACTACACCGGCTTTTCGAGTGTTTAATCGGCCAAAAGTCTTCTTTGTTTTAAGAACAAAACTAACTTTCCAAGAAACCTTATAATTTGGAAACAACTTATGATATACTCCGATTTTTACCGCTCCCGAACTTTGACCCAAAAATAATTAAGTTTAACCCAGACCATTGGCAGATTTTTGTTTTAGGACATCAAACACTCACGCGAACTAGTGAACTAATAGAATGAACTAGTTCGGGACGGATCGGGAACCGAAAATGATCGGTTACTGCCCCCAATTTTTTTTAACTCAAAATTACTTATAAACTTTTCGTCAATGACTTAATCTTTTTCTTGATGCTTAACGTTTCAATGTTTGTTTCAGTAATGGTTTTGGTTATTTCTTTAAAAAGGTTCAAAAATTTCCGTTTTCATATGGGTATCAACTTCGCTGGTGGTCCTTATGGTACTGAAGATATTGTGAATTAAATAGTGTAATATGTATAACATTTTAAAGGTAGATACTGGTTTTGCAGTACTAAAAATTTTAATTGCATATGAATTAACGCAAGAATAAGTACTGCCAAACTAAAGTTGAATTCCATCAAATCAATAGCTCAATGTCTTCATTGATTCCTTACTGAACCTCATATCTGGTCACTCAAATTAATTTTTTTTTACATCTTGACGTTTGCCCATTCAGTACTGTCCAGTTTCTACAGTCAGTACTGCGTCAGCAGTAAAATGAGAATATTTCCAAGTAAAAAACTCAGTTCTTTATAAACTAGCGTCCAAGTTGATGTCTTCAGATGTACATGGTCCCCGAAATAATAGTTCTCTCATCCATTGTAATCAGCTATAGTTAATTAGTTATTAAGTAATTCACAAAAATTGGCAAATGCAAGAAAACTTGAGAATTATGAAAAAAGCATATTTTTCTAGTTCATTATTGTACACCAAATAAGAGATATGTATAAAGATCGCATAAGTTTTTAATATCAGTGTAGATTAAGTACCGACATTTGTTATTAAATCTCTTCCTGATGACGCCGTCAGTACTCGAACAGTATGCTTTAGTATTGAAACGGGAAATGAGTTCCGCTGGACTACCGAATTGATGCCTGTTTCTTTATGGAAAAAGGTTAGGAAAATCTTAAAAAAATTCACTTTCTACAAAAAGTACGTAGTGAATATTTCTTTCTAATAACACAGTCAGTACTCGAACGGTATGCTTCAGTATTTGAACGAAAAATGAGCTCTGCTGGAGTGCCTGTTTCTTTACTGAAAAAGGTTGCGAAAATCCAAAATTGATCTCTTTTTCTAGAAGTACGTGATCTATATCGCTTTCTGATAACACAGTCAGTAATCGAACGGTATTCTTCAGTAATGGAACGGAAAATGAGTTCCACTGGAGTACCGATGTGATGCATGTTTCTTTACGGAAAAAGGTTTGAAAAATCTATAAAAAATTCTCTTTCTTCAGAAAGTACGTGGTGTATATCTCTTTCCGATAACACAGTCAGTACTCGAACCGTCCGTATATGCCTCAGAATTGAGTCGGGAAATGAGTTCTGCTCGATTACCGATGTGATGCAAGTTTCTTTACTGAAAAAGGTTGGGAAAGTCTATACAAAATTGTCTTTCTTCAAAAAGTATACGTAGTGTATATCTTTTTCTGATAACACAGTCAGTACTCGAACCGTATGCTTCAGTATTGGGCGGGAAATGAGTTCCGCTGGAGTACCGATGTGATGCATGTTACTTTACTAAAAAAGGTTGAAAAAATCTAAAGAAAAATTTATTTCTTCAAAAAGTACGTGGTGTTTATATCTATCTGATCGTACAGTACAGAAACAGTACAGTACTCGAACGGTATGCTTTAGTATTGGAACGGAATATGAGCTCCGCTGGAGTACCGATGTGATACATATTTTTTTACTGAAATCAAAAATTGATCTCTTTCTTCAAAGGTACGTGGTGTACCCATATCTCGTTCTTATATCACAGTCAGTACTCGAACTGCATGCTTCAGTATTGGAACGGGAAATGAGTTCCGCTCGAGTACCGATGTTATGCATGTTTCTTTATTAAAAAAGTTTGGAAAACTTAAAAAAAATCTCTTGATGTTTTTTTTTTTGGAAAAATAGTCAACTTTCACTCAAATGAATGTTTCTTTATTAAAAAAGATTGGGAAAACTTAAAAAAATCTCTTGATGTTTTTTTTTTGGAAAAATAATCAACTTTCACTCAAATGAATTTAGTGATCGTCTATAGTAATCATATTAACGCCTAAGTGGTACTTATCAATCACTCCTTAGGGAAAGAATTTTTTTATAATTTAAAAGTGTGTATTTAACCAATTTTTTTTTATTCCAGAATTCAGTAGTTCATCCCCCATAAATGGATCGAGCCTAGAATGCTTAAATTTGATAGTGCAAAGTATCAACAGCGCTCCATCGGACGTAAATAATTTCCAACTATCGACAATTCAACAAAAATGTGGAACACAAGTGCAATAGAGTGTCTTACAATTTACGTATATAATTTATTGTTAATAATTAAATTTTTGAATGTTTCTTTTATGTATAGAATCATTTTTAGGCTAGAAATAGTTTCGTATAATCGTTAAGTCTGATCATTAATAATTATCAAATAAAAAGAAAATTTGGAAAATGCTCGGGATACAAAGTTATACGCAGATGAGTTTCTAACGCGCGCATGCCATTTAATGCTCCGAAATATTTGGTCATAAAATTAAAACTTGTAGCGATTAGTACTTAAGTCTTAAGTCAAGGTGTAAAAATAAAACTACATAAGAAATCGGACGGTAAAGTCGGCGATTTCAAGTCGAAAGAGGCTCAAGTAAGTCAATAAAGAAAAATATTAAGAAGTAAGTGACTTGGATTTTATTTTTGCTTTGGTTTTTTTGGAGTATTTTTGTTCTATTGCATCCCTCGGGAAGAATCATGAAAATTAGGGAATAACACGTTTCGGATGTTGGGCAATATCCCAGTCCAGAATGGATCTTGGCCATGTCGTCGAGAATGTGATACGCACTAAATGCCGAAAAATGCATGTTCGCTCCTAAAAGGTTACATCCGGGGCAGATATTGTCGTAGTTTTGCCGCTTTTGAAATCCGACGAAGATTTTATGCCCGAATTATTTCGAGAGCTATTCGATTTTCGAGTGTTTCGAGTGTTTTGAGTCCGTTTTTTTTTCTTCATAAATGCACATCTGAATGGCAACCGAATGTTTGTGTATATCACACGCACCTTTTACACGAAAATTAGGGTCTTGTCAAAATAAAAACGACGAAATATGCCCCGATCCGCTTAAGTGATCCTCTAGTGATCGCATTAACGCCTAAGTGGTACTTATTCATCACTTGCTCCTTAGGGAGTCATGTAGAAGTATGCCGGGACTGATGTTGAACTACTTGAATGTTGAGTTAAGATAAGTGGCGTGAAGTCGATCGTTTTGTAATGGATTAATCGTGTGCATGGGCGGATCCTTAAAGAGTTAACGAGGTCCTTACATCCGTTCGATAAGAGAAAGCATTTTGTAATAATGATTTTCACTCAAGTATAATCAGAGGCGACGAGCGTCAAATGGTTGCCTGGTGTGAGGTCTTGCAACAAATTAAACACCAGCGGTGCTAAATAAGAACCTTGTGTCACTCCTCTCAAATTAGCTAAGATTTACACCGGTCGCGTTTTTACTGCTTTTTAATGCGAATTTCGTTGAATTTTACAACCGGAACCCGATGAGACGAGTAACAGAGGAGTCATTAAGCGCAACGGGTTCAAATGATCTCGAAAATTTGAAAATATAAAAACATGGGTAATCTCATCCGCCTCTATCGCTACGAGGAGAATCTCTGACAGATCTAATAAAAATGTCGTTCGAATCTTTTGTCCAATTTGTTTCGATATTTAATTAGTCGTGACGGGGTAAATCTATTCGACGGGGTGTTGCTTTAAATCAGAAAAACGTGCGTCGTATTCCTGAATTTTATGAGTTGAAATTTTGCTGTTTTATTTTAGTATGGAATAGATAAAAATTTCGTAAAAATAGATACAGTCGGTTTCGGGTCTTATATTGTCGAAAAATTTATGAAAGAGATTTATTTTATTATTTATGCTTGGAATAAGCAGAGCTATCAGAATTGCAGAATTGATTTAATTATTAACACCTGATAGACCCGACCGAATTATGGTGGATTTACACTCACCCATGAGGCTAGCCTCGAGGCGAGAAGCTACCCCCATCAGGCCATTGCAAACCGGTTCTCAATGTAAGACTCTTGCGACTGCACGAGCTATTTCATTGTTTGATTTTTTGGTGGGGATAGAGGCTCGTCGCAAACGCTGAGTATAAATGCACCATCATGACTGTGCCGTCACTAAAACTGACTGGACGTTGTGTATTAAAGATCGCCCTTCTATGTCCAGTTAGGTATCCTTGAAAAACGGGTCCACTCTAAGGAATTGCATAATTTTTTATAAGCAAGTATCCTCATAGTGATCGAGATTGGACATAAACAGCTTAAAAAGTAGGAATAAAAATTCCGACTTATACAAAATCCGGATCGACGGACCACAAATGATGAATATTTGTATTTCTATTTTATTCCTAAAGTGGGGAACAGATGGTGGACCCACTCAAAGTCATATCGCCCAATCAGTCTAACCTCATTCTTACTTAAATCTATGGAAAAAGTATTAGACTCAACAAAAATCAATTTGCTTATCAAGCTGGTAAATCGACTGTTAGCGCTCTTCACAATTTAGTGCAATAAATTGAGAAGACATTGACAGCCAAGGAAATAGCATTGTGCTCTTTTCTTGACGATGAAGGTGCTTTTGACAACACTTCCTACGAATCCATTGAATTACTTACTCGTAGAATAGGAGTTGAAGAAACGGTAACGAGATGGATAAAAGCGATGTTTGACCTTGACTCTCGCAGAATCACGGCTCAGATCGGAGGTAAAGGTTTCACTGTACGAGCGGTGAAGGGCTGCCCACAGGGAGGCGTACTCTAACCACTACTGTGTTGCATTGTTGAAGATGATCTCCTTAAGGACCTGAGCATCAAAGGTTTTGAGACTCAAGCATATGCTGATGACCTGATGAGCATGGCTGTGTCATTTCGGACCGCATGCAAGAAGCCCTAGAGATAGTAAATCACTGGTGCGTCCAACAGGGATTAAGTATAAATCCAAGTAAAGCAATTATAGCTCCATTCACTAGAAGACGGAAGGTAAACTTAAGGCCCCCGATTGTGAGAGGAACTACAATTGAATTCACTTCCGATGTTAAATACTTGGGAATTACGTTGGACAAGTGTCTGACTTGTAATTTGCATCTTAAGAACATTTCCACACGAGTAGCAGTACAACAAATTCAAGACAGGAAACCTTGTCGGACACGTTAAAATTCTTCAGGAATTTAATCAGTAGGATCTAACCGACTCAGTAAACGATAACATGCCAAAGGTTTGAGAAACCATATGTGGTTACTCTGGAAGATCGTGTATCATGGCAATCTGGTCTACCAGATTTTGGGGAAGGTGCTTCAGTCTGGTACACGGACGGCTCTAAGACCTATAGTGGAACTGGAGCGGGCGTATTTGGACCCAATTCTAAAATATGGATGTCAATAGCACAACTAGAGAGTAGTTAAGAGCGAGGAACAAAAGAACTCTTAGGTCGTGGTTCGAGAAGCAATTGGCTCTACTAAACATAATAATAATAATAATATTTCTATACTGTTTGACAAGTGAAGAAATTCAGTACTGGAGGAACTGGAAAACGAAATTAAAAAAAAAAATTATTTCTCATACATTTTTATTGCAGTCATCATCAAAACTAGAAACACAATTGAGTTCTTCATGTCTTTAATTGTAGATGATAGTGTGAATAGATTTTTGTGGAAGCCTAACTTGAATCTTGCCACGGATCGTATCTTCAATTTCCAAATTAACAGCCGATATTTTGCTGTTGTAAACAATCAATGCAATACTTCCATCAGGACGTTTGAAAGCAACTGTTTTCACAGTACTTTCCGAACTGGAAGAGTCAACACGAACTGAATCCGGAACCATGAATCTGGAGAAGTGTCCAATTGCGTAGAACATTGGCTGTTTGTAGATTTCACTGCCATCTGAAATAGTACAAAGATATAGAACCTGCTTTGGATGGTGCGATCTTCAAACATGGATCACTATTCGATTTCGTACCAGCACTGAAGATAATTGGAGCATCAACGAAGTTCTTTACGTAGTTCGGACCGCCCTCTTCGTCGAGAATCAAATTCCAATCGATCCAACCGTTAAGCCAATTTTGGAAGTCGGACATATAATCATCGATGTATTGTTCAGCACGATCCCAATCACCCAAAATTGGAGCATGTTTATCGAGCGGCATACTTCCAGCACAAGATTCCGTATTGATCATGATTTTGTTCTTGAAGTCGCTATGCGATTCAACCAAGCGGCTAACTGGAAGAAGATCATCCATGTACCAGTGCATTGCAATACCGTCCAAGAAGGAGGTGGAACCTCTTTTGGTACTCTCCATCTAGAAGAATAAAGAACATTTAATCGCACTGAATCCATCTGAAACCTAAGGAAGCAATAAGGGGTATCTGTCGCCACTTTTAATAAAAAAAAATCTTTTTTAAAACGGCCAACGCCATTCAAGTAGTTGAGATTCTAACCCAGTAGACTACAGTTGCCCAATTGCTGCCCATTTAGGCATTTATGATACCTCATACTTACAGTATCGAGCCAATTTGGTAAAGTGATTCTTTGATCCTCGGGTCCCATAAGTACAATATCCTTGAATTTCGAATTACGTAGAGTTGGTCCGTAGTTTTCAGCAACCCATTTAGCCTAGACAAAACGAGCTAGTAAAATTTTGTTTATAATTTTTGAAAACTCCAGAACTCACTTGATTTTCCGGGGTCCATCCCAAACTCATGAAGTGTACAAACATGAAAGAAATGACTCCATTCAAAGGTTCGTTTCCAGTCGAGATTCCCCAGAAAGGCAATCCATTGTCGTTCATCAGTTCCAACCACCTTTGAAAAAGATAATTATTAATAATTCTGTAGACGGAAGTAGACAAGCAATTGCTCACTTCAGATGATAGTCAGCCCAAGTTTGATAGTATTCTGGCTTAACAGCACTAGCACCAGTCCAATCGTTGTTAGTTTTCATCCATTTTGGAGGACTCCATGCCGTTCCGTAGTACTTAATATCGTCGATGCCAGCGACAGTCTTTAGTTGGTTAATTTGTTGGATTTTCCTTAAATCGCGAGGATCGAGAGCTGTGAAATTGGAAAGACTTGGATCGTTTGTTGGATATTCGTTGTATGCCCACGGTTCCAAATCAAAATCGCATCCTCCGATTGGAATTCTCATCATATTGTAGCCGATACCCTTCGATTTGGAATAGTACGACCTATGGGATGAATGGAGGAATTAGACATGATTCATATGGCCAGAAGAGTGCTGTACTTACGAGTAGACTTGGTTTTGAAGCTCCGGTGATAATTTGTCCAAATTGTAGGATACAGCTCCGGTAAAGGCTCCTCCGAAGCCGACAATACTTTGGAAGGTTTGTGACCGATCGACTTTAACGGTAGCATCTTTGCCTATGAAGATGTAAGTAATAAGGATTTAAAAGGTACTTCAAAAGGGACTGAATACGTTTAAATCTTTTTTCCCTCTACTCTGTATCTTAAAAGACCTATGAGAGAGACATCGCACTGATTTTTACTTCAGTATTTATACAATTGCCTAGAATGAAGGATTTTCCATTTTTAAACCCCAAAAAGGGGATGAAAATAGGTTAAATATCATTCATGAATTCTACATATTAGCGCAAATAATATATGGAGATAGCTTTCATTACAGTACACTACACTTTATTCTACTCACAGGGCTTAAAATTGGGTTCAGAAATTTTTGGAATTCAACCCCTACGTATACGAAAAGGGGTTGAATTTCTAAGTACTTAGGCACAGTATAAATCAATGTACCACAAGCAAGCAAGCGTGTAAGTATATTCTTTTTAGAACGATGTTATGGGTTAAGAAGTGATTAGTTCAACCTCTAGGACGAGGGAGGTGTGCAAAATGCTTACTTATGCTTTTTTTCTTTCACAATATATCTTAAGCCTAATGATATATCGAACTTAGTTTTACTTGTACCTACCTGTACCTGTACCCTACAGGTATAAACGCCTAAAATGCATTATGATGGTGCTTTGTTATTGAGCCCACAAAATGAGGTACGTTTCAAAACTCCTTCAAATAACATTCGAAATTTTTCGACATTCTACCCACAAGTGATTTCTCAATACCTTTTAGGGCTGATGATGATCACTTCTACTGGATACTTATATCAAAACAATTTAAGGATTTGTCGATATTTATCCCCAAGGCTGCTGAAAGGATTTTAATTTGGTAATTGGGTAATTGATTTTGTTGAAATGTAAGAACTGGGCATAAGGAAAACGTAGGATCTTGGATTGATTGACTAGCACTACGCTTCCAAGACTATCTTCAGAAGGTACAATATTTCTAATCCCTCCCCCGGCAACAACAGATACATTTGTTTTTCCACTATCAGATGCCTGGCAAACAATATCCAATAAATCAGTATTTACCATTTGTTGTTGCTAACTTTATGATAAAAAATAAATTTTTTAACCGATTCAAAATGAAGTTGATAACAAACTTTGCAATTACATGTTTGGGGGCTTGTCAACATTTTATCAAAGAACATAATCAGATACACCTCTCATCATAATTAAAGAAGTCATGTTGCATTCGATATCACTATTATGAATTGCAATTACAAGATAACACAGTAACAAGTAGAAATCTTGAAATAATTACACCCCCTGCGAAATATCGTATTCTAAGCGATAAAAGGAAAATTGAAATTTTCATGTTTTGATTATTATCCAGAAAATTTATTGCACTATGCACACGAACAGAGAGCAACTTTTTTCTCGATAGTAATTAATTGCTTTCTTGAAAAATTATAAATTTTTATAAAATTTTCATTTTATTTGGTTTTGTTTCAGTTTATCGGAGAAATGCAATCAGTAATTCGAAGTGATTGAAAAAGTTGATTTTTAAATGCAGTTTTTCATTACTGCTGCATGTTAGATTTAAATTTAATGGTTTTCTTATATTTGATTTTATATTTGTAGAATTGAGCAATTTTAGGAACGGCTAATGGAAGGAAGTTGAAACTTGAAATACATTATATGTATATTTATTTGAAAGGACTTCCTTTTTTGAGTGGTTGTGGTTTATGGAGTAATGGAATTAGTTTTTAAAAATGGAATTTTTTGAGTCTCGTAGTAACACTTAATAGCAATGGGGAATCAATGCCTGACTGCTCAATATGCGCTGCCTTCCTTCGTATCTTCTCCCGCTTCGAACAATCACAACAACACTTACCATAACAGGATAATCAAATTAGTACCAGACTATTGTCGGCTTTATCTTTTAATATACCTACTCGTACCTAGTCTTAAACAACATTAGATCACAAGTAAACAGAAAAATGTTGATTTATTTTCAATTAAGTATTTTATTTAATTTAAAAACTCCTGTACAGTTTATGGTGCATGGACGAATTTTTTTGTTTTCAAGTATTTCGATGGGTAGGAGTGATATAGTGTCCCTTTTCTAATATCCAGTTTATCGCTACTGTCCAACAATCTCCTTCTCCTATTTTTCGATAATTTCATTGAAATCGTTCAAAGACATAATATCCCCTTTATATGATATGAGCCCCTGGTTTTTATTAATACCTCGCAGGTTCATCAATAGGATAGGAACCATTTCCGGAAAAATACTGTGCTATGGTGCCAAAGAAAGGCTCAGAGACAGAAAGTGTCGATGGTACCGGCAATGTCCGAAGAAGTTTCTACACGATGGCTACTTTGGTAAAATGAATGAATTTAGGATGACATTGCTGAGATACCATTTTCTAAAAAAAAACGGACATTCTACTAAGCGTTGAAAAGTATTAGACACAAGGCTCCTCATTGTAACTTTACTAATTTTTGAACAACCTGAGTAAAAAATCGTGTTATCACGGACAACCGTGCAGCTGACCACTTCACCTCTTAGAGTTCTAGAAGTAATTCTAGCATTACTTGAAGGCCTAGGCCCGCTTTAGGCTGTTACGCCATTGATTATTATTATTATTAATTTTTAAACAGAAAATTAAGTTCGATTAGTCCTAAAGGATTCGAAGTTTAAGATTGGGTCCTCTGGAAAGTCGCATAAGATAAATTTATCACACTACAGAGCATTAAGAAACAGAACCAAATATCGAAGACTTGCTTCTTTAAACAATTTCTGTTTACGTTAGAATAAACAACAACGCGAATAACTTACTTTGGAAGACTCCAGCAATAGTATCCCAAATACTTCTCTTCTGGCGAATAACAGTCGGGGTATCACGTTCAAAATCAATCGAACGTCGCGAATTCATAAATTGTCCTTTTGATACAACAAATCTGAATCCATCCTAGAAAAAACAAGTCTAAATTAAGAATTTAATAAAAATTCAAATACTAGAATGTTAGTCAGATCTGTGCTCCTAAAAATTTTATTTAATTATCTATTTATTTTTTCTATAAGTGTACATAGGTTCTTTTCTTGGAAATTTGGAATATTATTAAAGCAGCCAGTGTATGATTTAGAAATGGGTCGTTCAAAAGTGAACTGTTTCAAAAGTAGACTTCATTGAAGTAACTCACTCCTTTTGGTGCACTGCAGTTTTATTCGACACGTGAGAAAAAACGCACTGACGAAACGAAGGAACGATCAGTCCTGAAAGCACTTACGAGTTCCGTATCTACTTCACGGAACCGTGCAGATTTTTTTTTAGGTCCTCATATTCGATCGGAACGAGGGATAGAACAGTTCTGGAACTACTTCACGGAACTCTGCTCACCCTTTTTTTTGGTTAAGGTCATCAGTACATCTACTGACGGGGAACGTGGGAATGAACAGTTCCGAAACTAGTTCAGTGAACTCGTTCCTTCTAGTGAGGGACTCGGAGTGAAGTACTTCGCTTTGCCCATCTCTAGTATGGTTTAAAAAAATTTTTAAACTGAAAATTAAAATATCGGAAGTTCTTTTAAATAAATTTTTGTACAATATAATCAATACATCGCTGCATATGGAAACTCTGCTCCAATAAGACTTTCATGGAGTAAATGTTGTTACATGCAGGCATACAAATTTTGATCTAGGAGTAAATTATTTTGTACCGAGCTAAGTAAATCCAGTCAAACATAAGCCGTATGAAATTAGACAAATTTTTGTGAAGGGAAGATTTGAAAATTTGAATTTCAAAAGTTTAGGACACCGTCAAATCTTTTTTGATGGAAAATCAGCGTAAGGTCGACTAATATTTGAATTAGACTTGAAATGCTGGGCTCCATTGATTGGATTAGAGCCAAAAGTTTGCTGAGCTGAATGAGTATTAAACAGTATATGATCCGATCAAAGCAGCACTGCATATGTACCTTGACACAAAGTTGCGTCACGCTACGTTGCACTGATTGGATCTGCGCACATGTACGCGACTCTGATTTGACTATTAGAAATTAATACTATAAAAAAAATTAAATAAAATTTTAAAAGATCAAAACCAACCGAATCCACTGAACCGTCAAGCCTTAAGACTTTTCTCTGCGTTTAATGTGCGGCATAAGTGCACATACTCGTAGTCGAGTTAATGGTTCGTAATGAAAACAGTCGTACGCTTCACGAAATATACTCACTTTGCCCGATGAAACTAAGACATATTCGCTATTTCCCGATGGCTGTACATCTTCCAAAGTATCGCAGTAGGTTGCATTACAAACGCAAACCGATCCCGATGAAAACTCCTTGGATACGCACGGTAGAGCTGGAGGAAGGATGTTTTTTTTTTTTAAATTAATTTCAATTTCTTTAAGACATTTTTTATGCGTCAAAACTTTTTACACTCGAATTTAATTTAACACTTACAAGACACTACCGATAGTCCCAGCAGCACAAAGCCCAGCAAAACATAAACTTTCATCTTAAACTAGCACTAGATGCGGTTGGTCTGAAGAAAGTTAGTAATACCGATTACAAGTCAACCTTTTTATAGGCGAAATTTATCTGGAAACTGATCAATTTGATAAAAACTGTGAAGCGCTGTCTTTAAGTGGTATGTACCACTCGCAGTTAATTGGCAGTAAATTGGAGAAGCTGAATCAACTGAAAGTGATAAGAACGCCCAGTGACGTCGTATTGGAGGGGTATGTGGCCATTGGTATACCTTCTACTCCTCTACACGTTGTTTTTGTTTTGGTTTTTGGAAGCGATAAGAATTATCGAAATTTTGCTAATTTCGAACGTTATCTATTGGCTACTAAAATGTTTGGAGTTTAATAAATTAATCGTTTATTTTAGTTGTTATGGCAGCCTGGTACTGATAGTCTCTAGTGATGAATAAACCAAATGTTCTACATCAGCAGAAATGTACAATTTTATTATCAGCGGATTATAAACATTTTGAGTGCTTAGAGAATCATGCTGTGAGATTCAAGAAAAGATTTAAAAGTCTATTAGTCATTCTTCGTGGTTATCCAGAACTACAGAAGCGGCCTTTCCACTCAAGTTTTTCACGTGTCATACAAAAATATTATCAGTTTGAACTAGCCGATTATCATCATCTTCAGTCTGAGTAATCGTGAGCTTAATCTCATTCACTACAATAAATGAAATAAATTATATAAATGAAATAAATGAAATAAATGAAATAAATGAAATAAATGAAATAAATGAAATAAATGAAATAAATGAAATAAATGAAATAAATGAAATAAATGAAATAAATGAAATAAATGAAATAAATGAAATAAATGAAATAAATGAAATAAATGAAATAAATGAAATAAATGAAATAAATGAAATAAATGAAATAAATGAAATAAATGAAATAAATGAAATAAATGAAATAAATGAAATAAATGAAATAAATGAAATAAATGAAATAAATGAAATAAATGAAATAAATGAAATAAATAAAATAAATAAAATAAATGAAATAAATGAAATAAATGAAATAAATGAAATAAATGAAATAAATGAAATAAATGAAATAAATGAAATAAATGAAATAAATGAAATAAATGAAATAAATGAAATAAATGAAATAAATGAAATAAATGAAATAAATGAAATAAATGAAATAAATGAAATAAATGAAATAAATGAAATAAATGAAATAAATGAAATAAATGAAATAAATGAAATAAATGAAATAAATGAAATAAATGAAATAAATGAAATAAATGAAATAAATGAAATAAATGAAATAAATGAAATAAATGAAATAAATGAAATAAATGAAATAAATGAAATAAATGAAATAAATGAAATAAATGAAATAAATGAAATAAATGAAATAAATGAAATAAATGAAATAAATGAAATAAATGAAATAAATGAAATAAATGAAATAAATGAAATAAATGAAATAAATGAAATAAATGAAATAAATGAAATAAATGAAATAAATGAAATAAATGAAATAAATGAAATAAATGAAATAAATGAAATAAATGAAATAAATGAAATAAATGAAATAAATGAAATAAATGAAATAAATGAAATAAATGAAATAAATGAAATAAATGAAATAAATGAAATAAATGAAATAAATGAAATAAATGAAATAAATGAAATAAATGAAATAAATGAAATAAATGAAATAAATGAAATAAATGAAATAAATGAAATAAATGAAATAAATGAAATAAATGAAATAAATGAAATAAATGAAATAAATGAAATAAATGAAATAAATGAAATAAATGAAATAAATGAAATAAATGAAATAAATGAAATAAATGAAATAAATGAAATAAATGAAATAAATGAAATAAATGAAATAAATGAAATAAATGAAATAAATGAAATAAATGAAATAAATGAAATAAATGAAATAAATGAAATAAATGAAATAAATGAAATAAATGAAATAAATGAAATAAATGAAATAAATGAAATAAATGAAATAAATGAAATAAATGAAATAAATGAAATAAATGAAATAAATGAAATAAATGAAATAAATGAAATAAATGAAATAAATGAAATAAATGAAATAAATGAAATAAATGAAATAAATGAAATAAATGAAATAAATGAAATAAATGAAATAAATGAAATAAATGAAATAAATGAAATAAATGAAACAAATGAAATAAATGAAATAAATGAAATAAATGAAATAAATGAAATAAATGAAATAAATGAAATAAATGAAATAAATGAAATAAATGAAATAAATGAAATAAATGAAATAAAAGAAATAAAAGAAATAAATGAAATAAAAGAAATAAATGAAATAAATGAAATAAATGAAATAAATGAAATAAATGAAATAAATGAAATAAATGAAATAAATGAAATAAATGAAATAAATGAAATAAATGAAATAAATGAAATAAATGAAATAAATGAAATAAATGAAATAAATGAAATAAATGAAATAAATGAAATAAATGAAATAAATGAAATAAATGAAATAAATGAAATAAATGAAATAAATGAAATAAATGAAATAAATGAAATAAATGAAATAAATGAAATAAATGAAATAAATGAAATAAATGAAATAAATGAAATAAATGAAATAAATGAAATAAATGAAATAAATGAAATAAATGAAATAAATGAAATAAATGAAATAAATGAAATAAATGAAATAAATGAAATAAATGAAATAAATGAAATAAATGAAATAAATGAAATAAATGAAATAAATGAAATAAAAGAAATAAAAGAAATAAAAGAAATAAATGAAATAAAAGAAATAAATGAAATAAATGAAATAAATGAAATAAATGAAATAAATGAAATAAATGAAATAAATGAAATAAATGAAATAAATGAAATAAAAGAAATAAATGAAATAAATGAAATAAATGAAATAAATGAAATAAATGAAATAAATGAAATAAATGAAATAAATGAAATAAATGAAATAAATGAAATAAATGAAATAAATGAAATAAATGAAATAAATGAAATAAATGAAATAAATGAAATAAATGAAATAAATGAAATAAATGAAATAAATGAAATAAATGAAATAAATGAAATAAATGAAATAAATGAAATAAATGAAATAAATGAAATAAATGAAATAAATGAAATAAATGAAATAAATGAAATAAATGAAATAAATGAAATAAATGAAATAAAAGAAATAAAAGAAATAAATGAAATAAATGAAATAAATGAAATAAATGAAATAAATGAAATAAATGAAATAAATGAAATAAATGAAATAAATGAAATAAATGAAATAAATGAAATAAATGAAATAAAAGAAATAAATGAAATAAATGAAATAAATGAAATAAATGAAATAAATGAAATAAATGAAATAAATGAAATAAATGAAATAAATGAAATAAATGAAATAAATGAAATAAATGAAATAAATGAAATAAATGAAATAAATGAAATAAATGAAATAAATGAAATAAATGAAATAAATGAAATAAATGAAATAAATGAAATAAATGAAATAAATGAAATAAATGAAATAAATGAAATAAATGAAATAAATGAAATAAATGAAATAAATGAAATAAATGAAATAAATGAAATAAATGAAATAAATGAAATAAATGAAATAAATGAAATAAATGAAATAAATGAAATAAATGAAATAAATGAAATAAATGAAATAAATGAAATAAATGAAATAAATGAAATAAATGAAATAAATGAAATAAATGAAATAAATGAAATAAATGAAATAAATGAAATAAATGAAATAAATGAAATAAATGAAATAAATGAAATAAATGAAATAAATGAAATAAAAGAAATAAATGAAATAAATGAAATAAATGAAATAAATGAAATAAATGAAATAAATGAAATAAATGAAATAAATGAAATAAATGAAATAAATGAAATAAATGAAATAAAAGAAATAAAAGAAATAAAAGAAATAAATGAAATAAAAGAAATAAAAGAAATAAATGAAATAAATGAAATAAATGAAATAAATGAAATAAATGAAATAAATGAAATAAATGAAATAAATGAAATAAATGAAATAAATGAAATAAATGAAATAAATGAAATAAAAGAAATAAATGAAATAAATGAAATAAATGAAATAAATGAAATAAATGAAATAAATGAAATAAATGAAATAAATGAAATAAATGAAATAAATGAAATAAATGAAATAAATGAAATAAATGAAATAAATGAAATAAATGAAATAAAAGAAATAAAAGAAATAAAAGAAATAAATGAAATAAAAGAAATAAATGAAATAAATGAAATAAATGAAATAAATGAAATAAATGAAATAAATGAAATAAATGAAATAAATGAAATAAATGAAATAAATGAAATAAATGAAATAAATGAAATAAATGAAATAAATGAAATAAATGAAATAAATGAAATAAATGAAATAAAAGAAATAAAAGAAATAAAAGAAATAAATGAAATAAAAGAAATAAATGAAATAAATGAAATAAATGAAATAAATGAAATAAATGAAATAAATGAAATAAATGAAATAAATGAAATAAATGAAATAAATGAAATAAATGAAATAAATGAAATAAAT